>OY998140.1:4479293-5679293 GCA_963921915.1 Hyposoter dolosus
AAAAAAAATGAAAAAAACTGCGAATTGTGTTCGTGAATAAAACGATTGAATAATGAAATAATGAATAACGAGCCATCTGCGCTGCAGTTTATAAAACGTTTGTGAATGAAATAAATATGTGATGAATATTGAAAAAGAAATTACACGATATATGATGAGAGCGAGGAAGCAAAACGTAAACAAAGGCTCGAAATTATTGAAGGCTGCGCGAAGCAGTTGGAGCGATCCGGATTACCCCGCTGGTACGAGCATCAACAATTTACGGGTGCAAGGGAAACGAAAGCTCCGGGGCGACCCGCGTTACCCGCAATATTTGGGTATAGGTGCAACACTAGTGTGGTAGGGCGGGTCGGTAGGGGTAGCGCGGCCGGCGAGCGACTGTCGAGGGAGAGGGAGAAGCGGCAGCAAGAAGGACGGCGAGGTGGGGAGTGGGGGCGAGCGCCGACGCGTCTCACGCGAGGCAGGTCAGGGCTGGGCTCCTGCACTCTGCAGTCCGCTGACGGCGCTCGTACGGTGAACATTGTTATATCGTAATTCGTGAGTTTTCGTGCGCGTTCGTGAGTCAAAACCGCCAAAAACATAGTCACTCGTATTTATCGAAGTAGAAAAGTCGCTGTATCCGTGTTTCGAACATATATGTGAAGGAATCTACGAATCCAGAAGAAAACAAATCTGTCTACTACGTTCGTTCAAGTGTGTCGCTCACAAAGCCGTCAATATATCGTAAAAACTTATCGGCTGAAAATAATTAAATGACGTACGTTCCACGTGTTAAAACCGCGCTGCAATGCTCTTATATAATAGTCGGTGGACGCTAACTTGCAACGCGTGACGTGCGTGTTGGCGTATCGTTTTAAAAGCAGAAGAAAAAACACTCCAAAAGATTGTTGGAATCACGTTTCAGAAAAAGACATAGTGGGTGTGTGCGTGTATTGAAAAACGAGTGACTCCCGCGTTTATTGCCGGTTAGCCCTCTCTCGAGCGATACTTTAACCCCTTCGCAGCAGAGTATTCGCGATCGTTTTGCCTCTTGGCGGGTTATCGCTTTTCTAATAAGCTCGCAAGGTAGGTCTTTCCTATTTTGCACTGCATTTAGGTACACGCTTCTATCTTACTCGCGCATTACGATCTTGTGCTCCCCCACTTTGTGCCTCCCGCGAATATAAAGATCTATGCAGCCACATA
This sequence comes from Hyposoter dolosus, assembly GCA_963921915.1. Classification (NCBI taxonomy): domain Eukaryota; kingdom Metazoa; phylum Arthropoda; class Insecta; order Hymenoptera; family Ichneumonidae; genus Hyposoter; species Hyposoter dolosus. The sequence goes on from OY998140.1 coordinate 4,480,479, forward strand.
TATATGTATATGCATGCACTCGCGACTGTGCGTGTGTGCATACGATATATACATGTATATACATCGGCGTTTCCGCGCGGCTTCTCCCCCCCCCCCCACTTCTCCTCTACTGACAGCTTGGTCGATTCACGGCTTCGCAAGCCGCGTTTTCCCGGGTCTTTCCGTCACACTAACAAAAAAGACAAAACAAGTGCAAAACTCACATAGTTATTCTTTTATTTTTCATAGATTTTCTTTCGTTTTTCACCTCTGCGCGAACAAACATTTCCCCCCCCCCCCCGCCCCTCTTTCTCTCGTGCATATTTTTTATTTTAACATTTTCTCTCGTACTCTCGATGTGTTGGACTGTGTAGAGGTTCGCGAGAGCTCTCTTGCAGAAGCGCGTCCCGCAACAAAGTAACGCACACACGTATCGAGGCTCTGTTTGTCGCATACACACACATAAAGAAACACGTAGTTGCGGAACAGGCAGGAGAACAGCATTCTCACTCACTCCGCCTTTTCTAGCGCGTCCCTCTTGCTCTGCGGCACACAGCTCGGGAAAAAGTATCGTAAACATTGGTGTGCTCGATGTACAGCCACGGCGAACAATTCGAGGATTACTCGCAAGATTACGCGGCTCACGATAATACACTGAGGTGAATGATTATATTTATTTTTTTTTTGTTGCTTCGTAACCTTTTTTTTTCTTTTTTTTTTTTTTCTTCATTTTGTTTTTACTCTCTTTACGACGCCCAAACTTTTTTGTCGCTCGCGATGTGCAACGAATATCACGGGAAAAAAGGGGAGGGGAGGACGCTCTAGCAACGTTTTGCGTCTGCATACAAAAGCGTTTCTCGCGCTCTCCAACCCGCAGCTTTATCCGCGCTCGTGTTTAACCTAAAAAAAAATTTTGAATACGCTCTCGAAAACGATTCCTTTCGCAGTCGTATTGTTTTTCTTTGTCGCGAACGTTAATTGCTGCGTTTCCTTGGCATTTCTCGTCGTAAAATTTGACTCTGATTCCCTCTTTAATTTTCTCGTTTTCTCTGTTTTTTTTTTTTTGTTGTTTGTTTCTCATACACAGGTGCGACTACATGCACACACAGACTCACACACACACATACACTCGAATTATTTACATTTTTGTGGTTTTTTTTGTTTATAAATTTTTTCAAACGCTCGATTGTGCGATAAAATCGATAAAATACATCGCGAACTCTACGACAAATCGGTCGCTCTGCTCTATCGGATGAAAAAAAAAAAAAAATTGCAGTTTTGATTGAAAAAAAAACGAAAACACGAAAATAAAAATGTTTCTCTCTCGGCAAAGACGCAGTAATGAATTTGTTTTTATTTTTTTTGTACTTGCCGATGCGCCGGATGATTTAATACTTTGGCCTCGTCAACGGTCAGTTGGAGCGTCCAACCGCAAGAGTATCAGCAAATACCGTCGACGGATCTCGCCGCTCAGGCAGGCCAAACCATCAATCAAAATTCCAACTTGGTCGCCGGACGCGATTTTGCCAGATATCGCAAAATGACTGATCAGCACGAACAACAACATCCCCAAATGAGGGACGACTCGAGAACCAATCTCATCATCAATTATTTGCCGCAGAGCATGACCGAGAAGGAACTCTACAGTATGTTCGTTACCATCGGACCCGTCGAGTCTTGCAGAGTCATGAAAGACTACAAAGTTAGTGAATCGCTTTTTTCTTAATCATCTTTTCACTTTTTTTCCTCGCGCCGAAACAGAGAGCTCCTGCGAGCAGACTGCGTCAAAGTTTGCATCGTCGGGGCCCAACGAAATTCTGTTTTTTCTCGAGCAGATGTTAAAAGATTCTTGATCGCTTAATTTGGTCGGGACGATAAAACGATTTTTTTCAGGATCTCAGATTTCAGAAAAGTTTTTTCATTGGATTCTGCAAACTCCGGTCTCGTGCGGGAGGCAGCAAAGTTTTATTTTTCTATTTCTCAGTGTCTCACGTTTTGTCGCAGGTTCTTTACGCGCAGCGAATAGTTTGCTTGAAATTTACATGTCGAATTTGTTCCTGTTGCTTATCAATTTGTATTCTGTAGAAAAATGTTTGTCTGGGAGGTCGAAAAAAATTTAATGTATTTTCAAGTTTTTTTCAGTCGAGGACATTTGTTTAAATTTAAATTTGGAAAAGTTTGGACAATCGATTCAATTTTGTGCTAATGAGCGACTGGAATTTTTGGCAATTAGAAAAATTAGCTCTGCGTTTAATTATTTTTGGAAAGGTTACTTTTTCGCTGTTGAAAATGCTGAAAAGAAAAATTCGGCCCATTTCTGAAGATGCAAACTTTGACTCGGTGGTTGTTTTTTTTTTTTTTTTTTCTCTCTTTGAGCTAAACCGCGATTTGACACGAAGCCAGTACGAATTGACGCGTGTATGAGGCGAAAATAATGAAAAATAAGATTAAGTCGGTTGGCCTTCCCTCCCTTTTGTGCCCACGAGTAATAATGTCTTTTCTTTTTTTATTTATTCATTTGTTTCAACCTAGACCGGCTATAGTTACGGATTTGGCTTTGTCAACTATGCCAAAGCCGACGATGCGGCTACAGCCATAAACACCCTGAACGGTCTTCAAGTACAGAACAAGCGATTAAAAGTATCGTTCGCACGTCCTTCTGGGGAGGAAATCAAAGAAACTAATCTCTACGTCACGAATCTCCCAAGGTATAACATTGCCTTTGGACCTCGCAATGATTCGCTGTTTATTTTTTATTTTTTTTTTGCCTTTTTTTCTTCATTACCTTGAATTTTTTTTTTTTGGCGCCATTTTATGCGGTTCCTGCATTTTTCTCGCGTTTTTTTTCCACTCCATCGCAACTACTCGATTTATTTTTCGTTTATTCGATTTTTCTAGTTTTTTTTTTTTTTTTACTCTCCCAAGCAAAATTTCAATGCTCTCTAAACCTTGCAACTAATTGTCGTCTCTCAACACTTTCAGGAACATAACCGAGGCCCAGATTGAGGACATATTCAAAATGTACGGCCGAATAGTACAGAAAAATATTCTCAAAGATAAACTCACCGGCTTACCTCGTGGCGTGGCTTTTGTCAGGTAATCCCAAAAATCTTGTTTTACTCGAATATCAAATTTCGTTTTCCTTATTCAATATTTGACTCTTTTTTTTGTTTTTCTATCTTTTTCTCAATTTCCTTGGCTCTTTGTTTTTGATTCATTTATTTGAAGAATTGAGAAAACGCCGTTGCAAATTTTGTATATTTCTATCAAATACCAGTTTAGAATTTGGATGATGGTCAAAATTAATCAACAGCTGTTTCGAAGACGTGATTGAAAGCATTATGCAATTTTAACGTTTTTTATTTTGTCCCTTTCTCTCTCTCTCGCGCGTTCCTCTTTCTCTTTCGTTCGTTGGTTGGTTCGTTTAATAGTGCAATACATATATATATATATATATAGACATTTGTAGACATGAATATAATGTACACGTGTATCGCGGACTTTTGCTACGTGCCAGAGTATTTCTGCTCGAGCTCTCTACCTGGCCCGCCAAATCCACACTTGCACAATTTCATTTAACGCCTCTCCTATAAGTGGCACACTTTGCTACCGAAAACTCGGCCAGCCAAGTCGCCGCGCGATCCCCGTAATTCTTGCCTCCCTCCTCTTTATCCCCTCGGACGCGAATCCCTTTTTTCGAAAAATGTGATGCTCGTCGATCGTTGGAAAAATGTAATTTACATATTTGATAATTTTTTTAATTTTTTGAAAATTATTGAAAATTGTTTTTTTTTGTTTTTTCGGAATCGTTTTTTCTGAAAATAAATGAATTTGTAAAATTGTCATTTTTATCGGGAAATCTTGATCGCGTATTGACGTTTTTTTTTTGGTGTTTTTTGGCGATTGACTAATTTTGACGAAAATTTTGACCGCGTCGTTAAATCTTCTTCCCTTTTCTTCTCCTTGACTATTTCCTCTTGCGCGGCGTTACGCTTATCCGCACGAAATTAATGCGCTTTCTTTGTGTGTAGGGTTCAAATTTAAGGTTTTTTTTTTGTTTTTTTTGTTCATGCCCTGTGCCGACAGATTCGACAAGCGCGAAGAGGCTCAGGAGGCAATAAATCATCTGCATGGGACGATACCGGACGGCGGTTCGGAACCTCTTTGCGTTAAAATCGCCGAAGAGCATGGTAAACAAAAGGCCGCGTACTACGCCGGCTGGCAGGCAGGATACAATCAAAGCCGTGGTGAGTATTTTTGAAATTATCATTTTATTATTTTTCTAGTTTTTATTTTTATTTTTTTCTTTAATTTTTATTTTTTTTTTTTTTTCGTTTGATTATTTTGTATTTTTCGAACCCGTTGGAATTTTGCAACATTTGACAAACCTTGCCAGAATCATTTGACTCGAGATTGTTTACTACTTGCTGCTGATTATTTGGCTTTGTTTAGTTGAAAAGAAAACAAACAAACAAACAAAAACGAAAAATTGTCGTTGGTGCTGCAATTTTTATCCATTAGACTCTTATTTGTCAACGTTTATTTTATCTTCTCATTATTATTTGTTATTGTTATTATTCGTTGAAAGCGTCATTCGATTTACGCCACTTTGGTTTAATAATTACTTTTCAGTTTACCCGCACATCCGTCAGTGAGTGTTGCGCTTGTCGTTTAGTCCCTTTTTCCAATGTTTCTGGGGGGGTTTTTTTTTTTTTTTTTCCTTTTTTTTTTTCTCTTTCTTCATGAATTTATATTACTCACGTAGAAGACTCGTACTCATTCACACAGTAGGTAGATAACGAAAACAGTAAAGTGGTGTTTTTCGCGTCGCTCGATTCTTTTCGCATTTTCACTCGGTCAAATTTTTGTTTTTTTTTTTATTTTTTTTTTTTCTCGGTTTTGTTGGTAGAATGTCGGCTCTTGGCATGCATTTACGGTGACTCGAGAGTTGGCTCTGGTTCTCTAAGTTTCTATCGTTTTGACGTTGATTTTTTCAAAATTCGTTTTGTTTCATTATTTTTTATTTTTTTGTTTTTTTTTTTTTTTTTCGTATTTTCCTCCAACTTGTTGAGCCAATGAATAATGAAGATTGCACAAAAAATAATGGTATTTCGTGTTTATTCTAATGCCGTACCTATTTTGCCAGATAAGCCGTTCGCTTCTAAGTCGGATACCAACAACTTTTCCCACTAGATGGCTATTTAAAAGAAAAGAAAATGAAAGACGAATGAGATAAGCTAAAGCGATGCGATAATGAAAAGGCAAAGCTGCTGACGGAAAGTCGAAATTGCGCGCGCAACTCGAAGCAGCTGCAATAACCCGAACGAATTTAATTTGTTTATTTTTTATTATTTTTTTTTTTATTTTTATATATGGAGAGAAGTTTATATACGCACGTACGCGTATGTGTGTGCGTATATATAATTTTTTTTTTTTTTTTCTTTCGTTTCCTCTGTTTGTTTTTTTTTTTTTTTTTCTGTTCGTCTCGATTTTGTGAATTGCGCGCACGATTGCTGCTGTACATATCAATTATTTATTGCTCAAACGGGGCCGAAATTGGCGCTATGTGTGCCCGCGCTTTCTTGTCTCGATGCCACGGATTATTCACACCAACAAGGACTCAATCACACCAAAGTTTCTCTCTCTCTCTCTCTCTCTCTCTCTCTTTCTCTTTCTCTTGTTTATACGAACACACACTCAGTTGTCTTTTCATCTACAACGTATTTATTGGATTAAATCTAAACACGTACACAACACGAAAACACAAAGACCGTCTTAATCGGAAGGAAAATGGAGATCTCGGGGACGGCAGCAAAGTCTCTCGTTGACGGAAATGGTCTCAACGTTGCCGAAGTGTATGTTTTTTGATGATGATGATGATGATGATGATGATTATTATTGCGGAGACAGCGAGACACTCGCGGAAATGTCGCACAGCCTGGAAAATCGTTGGCGCAATGGACAAAAAAACGTTTGAATGTGAGGAATGAAGTTTGTTGAGAAGGAAAATGGAAAAGAAAGGAGAGGATAATCGTGCGAAGGAATTATTGTCGAATTTAAATGTTGTGACGTACGTCGCTCCTCGCTGAAGAGAGAGAGAGAGAGAGAGAGAGAGTGTGTGTGCACTTTTGAGAATTCTGTAACTACGCCCATTAGCCATTCAATGTTCTCTTAGTGTTTAATTAGTTTTTTTTTTTTTTTCCTTGTTTTTTTCGTTGCTGTTGTTTTTTTCTCTCTCTCGTCATTCGGGCATTTATTTTCTATCACTCTTGTCAAGCCATGGATCTTAACTTCCTCGGCCACGCAACAACGTCGATTTTTCATTGTAACTATTTGCGCCGTATATTTATACACGTCTATGCACATGATTTTTATCTGTGCGTATTTGTTTGTCGATATATTTTTGACGGTTGTTTGGTTGAGCTTACCTCGAGACGACGATTATCACTCTGTGAACTAGGGAATTTGACACGCACACACACACACACACATGTGCCATTGTTTTTATATATATTGTCGAAAAAAACGAGATCTACGCGACGGAATATAAAAGATTTATTACGAGTAGTATGTCACGTTGCTTATCACGTCGAGTAACTTTTTGTACTGCCTCGTGTAATTATTTCACAAAATATACTTTTTTTTTTTTTTTCGGAATATCGAGTGTGAAATATTTAACACTGATTTGTTGCTTTCCTCCTCGTCCTGATTTTTCTTTTTTCGATCATTTACCTCAACCTCGTTTACGCCGTCGATTCTTATTGGTTGCCATATTTTTCTACAGATCGCCTCGGCCATTATCTCGCTCAGAATTGCTTCGCTTTTTTTTTTCGTTGTTGTTTTCTCGTACCCTTAGAATCTTTGCTAGTCTCTACGAATTTGGCTGCCAAATGCTCACGATTCTTGAGATTTTCTATTGTTTTTTTTTTTTTCGTACGTTTTTTATCGATCGAGCTTTTTCGCTTGATTCGGTTTTTCTCACGCGGTTCCTTGTGCATGGCTCCGTCTTGACTCTACTCAATCGCCAATGCATCTTCTTCTCAACACTCAACTTTGATGAATTATTGAAAAAATAATAACGTTTGGAGTACTCGTGTGTTTTTTAACTTGACGTTTCTATTTCATTGCTTACCAATCCGGGAAGGAGAGTGCCTCTATGCCACGAGAAAAAAATATCAACATTATCATAATTATCATAATTAGGAATAAATTCTTCAAGGTTTATTTATTAATTAATTATTGATGCTTTCATTTAATTCTCGTGGTGCTCTTTATTTTTTGAAATATTTTTTGCTCCCGGAGGCCAGGGACAGCGAGAGAGGGAGAGAAGGAAAAATACACAATAAAATCGTGCTCGTTATTCGACGTTTCGAGATTCAAGAGTCAATGTGACGTTATCAAGTTTTTTGTAAAAAATTTACAGAGCTCCACAATTTTGATATTTTTGATTGTTACGATCGAGATCTATGAAAATGTAGGATTTAGATTGAAAAATTACAATCAGCTTGTACGAAAGAGTCACGATCCTCATTCCATTGGATGGCAATCGCGTTTCTCAAAGTTTTTGAAAAACTCTAATTTCGGAGATCGCGATTCCGTGCTCGAAGTGACAATATTACGAAGGAAGAAAAATTCTAAATTTTTGTCCAGTCAGTTTCAATCTACGAATCAATTTTTCTGGCTTTTTCTTGGTTTTCCAATGACAAACTTTCACCACAGCTGCCTCAAAATCCACGCTCCTGAGTCGAAAGCTTTATTACTCCAAGATTTTTGTTCCCCACCTTTTTTGTTTTTTTTTTTTTTTTTTTTTACCAATTTTTCTTCTTTTCCTTGCTCTTGGTATTGGCTAATTATGTCTCACACGTCACTAATCGTCTCGCTGCTTTTGAGATATCTCCAAAGTCGAAAAGGTGAGACTCGAACGTAAACAATTGTAACGCGAATTGGTGAGAATGGCGGATCGAAAAAGGACGATGCAAACAGAAAAATTGTCATGTTGCAGGCTCTCTTTGCATCGGAGAAAAGAAAACGTTTCTTTGAAGGAGCAACGACGAAAATGTCGTTGGGCGAGTTAATTACCGATCTTTTCTTATTTTTTCCCCAAACTATATTTACAAAGTCCAATCGTCTCTGTAGTCAAACTTTTTGTGAGCACACGAGCAAAAAAATGTTTGTTTCGTCGTTGAAAAGAAATTTTTTCAATTTTTTATTATTTCACGACATTCCGATTGTTTGGAAATTGCCAAAAGGCAACGATCCGACGAATATAACGAATGAATTTTGCGCTCCAAGCTGTGGATGTGTGAATCGTGTGTCATATTTGAAAATTTTGTTTCTCATTAAATAAGAAATCGATGAAAATATGAAATTGTGTAAACTCGATTACTTGCGAATGTTTGAGCTGGGCTTAATCTTTGGCTGTGCGAGAGCAAAAATAGGACAAAGAGATGAAGAAACAGTGAGAGAAAGGCGAGGATAAAAATTGACTAAACGGAGCTCCAGCTTTTTTAGGCTCGCGAGAAATAATGCGTAAAGGAAAAGAGGGATTAATCGACGTGTAAAAAATGTGTAAGGCGGAAAAACCAATGTCCTGTGAAAAAAAAAAAAAAAACAAAAAAATAAAAAAAAAGGAAAAATGAGTTCAATAGTGCTAATAATGGCTGTGATAAGGATAAGAGGAATCGTAGGAATAAACGAAACAAAGTGATGAAAAGTAAACGCAAAAAAAAGCGTCAAAAATCGTGTGTAAGAAAAAATGGGAACAAGCAGGAATGAGATTAATCGAAGGATCGATGCGCAGCACGATTAACGACATCCTCATTGCAACTCGCTAAGAATTAATGAACGCCGAAAAGTCACGAACAACGAACACACCAAATTTCGAGAAAATTTTCATTAGAGTTGAGCTTTAGTTTCTCAGGTTAAAATTCATCAACTCCAACGTAAAAAAAAAAAAAAAAAAACAATTTAGCGACGTTGAAAATGAATGAATTTCGAAATGAACGAATTTCAATACTGACCATCATTTCACCGTCTTTTCTCTCACTAATTCACTCGATTATCTCGAATGTAATAATATTGGCCCACGCTTCCGAACCTCTTTTGAACTCTCATCCAGCCAAGATTACTAATTCGATAGCGTATATAAATGAATGAAGAAAAATGAATAATATGGAACGAGGTTCAAGTTTGCATCGTTGGAAGGCAACGAAATTCGTTTTTTTCGTCGGCAAATATCTTTTTTCAAAGGCAGAATAGAATGAGGACGATAAAAACGGTTTTCGCGAGCTGAAAAGTACGTGAGCTCGAAAAAATTAACGTTATTTTGGAAATTGGACAAATAATCGATAAAAATAAACATTTTTCGTTGTATTTCAACGCTGCCAGCTTGAACGTCGTGATAGGAAACTTATGTATATTCTCCTTCGATCGTCTAATTATATTGCGAGCAGATTAATCAATATTAACGATTAATTGTCTATTTGTTGTAAATTTCTATGTTATTCAATCGTTGATAGTTAATGATTAAATGTAAACAGACACGCACGCGTACACACGCAAAAACGCTCACGAATGAAGCAACGAAATGAGTCAATTGAATAATCACTCTAGCCAGTTGATTAGAAAAGGAAAACGAATAAATGTAGCGACGATTATTTGTTCCCTCCCTTGACAATCACTCGCTAACTTTTTAGTCGAGACTCTGCAAATATTCAACTCGATTATTATATTTTTGGCGTGTTTGCGTCGCTGCGCGGGGCTACGCGTGTGAATGGAATATTGTCATGTTGATAAATTGTTAATCCAAATGCTGCTCTGTACTACGAAAATTCATCGTCTCTATCGTTTTGCTCTGTTTAACAAGACTTGGCAACGATGTCAACCAATTTCATTATTTTTCCGTTACATGGAAGATCGCCAAAAGACAGTTTACCAGATTCTCGAGAGTTCAACTTTTCCTCCAAACTCTACGTATTTGTTCTTTCATATAAATAGATGGTTTTAGAAAAAAAAAAATTGAAAGATATACCGAATAAAACAAGATACCAAAAATGACTTGTACATTTGTTGAGTCGCCCGGCAACGAGTCTCTTGCGAGTGTTACATTTTATGCATTTTTTTTTCTCTTATCAATTTTATCTTTTTGCTTTATTTTTGGTTTTTTTTTTTTTTCTAAATTAGAAAATCGCTTTCTTTCGTTACGTCGATCATGTCTACGATTTCTTCACGCGGATTACATTACTTCGGGGCCACCTGTGACCTCTCTGTCTTGTAGATCAAACCTTCGGGATACGTGAACGTATTTTCTTCGTACGAAGCGTTTATCTGTTGCTCGGTCCATGACCCAAAAATCCATGCGTCGTTGATGCTCTAGCCAGTCGGATTTTCATCATTACGACCCTTAACAAGTTTCAATGTTTTCTCTACCTCTCTGCATCGACCATACTACATTTTTATTTCAAGCCATTCCGATATGCTTTTTCATCAACTTTTGCAACTTTTGGACAAGGAAAAATAATTGAAAAATGAGTGCAAATTTGTTGGAACGAAAATTGCGACAAGGAAAATTTCGATAAAATGCTGCCATTTTTAAAATATTGAGATTCCGAGATTATCAGGCCTCTCGATCCAGAGAGACAGAAGCGAAGTTTGTTCGACGGTCGAAAAAATGGTCAAGTCGCAAAATTCGAAATCTTTTTTTTGTTTTTGTTTTTTTTTGCATATGAAGGAAACTGTATGAAAAAGATTGAAATAAAAAAATAGGGGTAAGAATTTTGGAATGGAAATTTAATACGAAATGCCTCGTACGAATACTCGATTAATTTTTGAATTAATCTATTTATTTGTACATCGTAGTAAAACGTTCGAGTTTGCTTTTTTTTTTTTGTTTGTTTTTTTAAATTTATTTTGTTTTTATCGATATTTATGTGTGTTCGATGGAATTATCGTTTCTACTAGAATAATTTTGACGAAGCAGTGAACGACTTTTGAATAACTTGGTTTTGGTGTTTCAGGCGGTGGTCGAGGACGAGGCAGCACCGGCGGTTCGTCCGCTGTCGTCGTTAGCGGTACCACCGGTACCGCTGGAACTACTCTCGTAGGAAGAACCAGCGGTTATGGCACCCGAGGCGGTCATCACGGCGGCGGTTTCATCGGCGGTGGAGGCGGCGGTCCAGGTGCAATGAGAATGGAAAAAATTCATCCGCATCGTTTCAATCCCATTGGAATGGGAGGCGGCGGTGGTTACGTACAATCGCACTTTTGGTGATTTATCTGCGATCGAGATAATCGTTCAACTATTACAACTACAAAAGTTCACCGGCTGCTCACGCTCCCAATGGGGAATGATACGAAAATTCTCCCGCGGCATTGTGATGACGATGGTGTTTTTCGTTTTTTTTTTTTCTATATTTTCTCCTTCTTCACTTATGATTTTATCATTCATTAAAATGTTCACTCCTTTCGTCATCTTCGACAAGTGACTGAAAGGCTTATTTAGCAATTCGCGAGATTCTCATCGACCATTATCCGAGTCTTTGACATCGAGCCCATGAAAATTGTTGGAACCCTCGGTCGCCAAGTCTCGTTGAAAAGTTTGTCAATTACAAACAAACTCGTTCGCCCTTGCACTTTTTTTCTTCGCTTTTCATTCCTTTTACCGGCCCTTCGGCCACTCGATTCTTCTTCTTTCCCTTTATTTTTCATTTCTTTTATTTATTGTTATGATTTTACAATGTTTTTAATAACGTTCTCGAGAAAATTATCGTTTGCCCGAACCCCCGAGACTTTATCACGGATTCACTCGTTTTTTCTCTCTCTCTCTCTCTCTCTCTCTGTTTCTTTTCTTTCGTCTTTTTTGCCCTTTGCTTAACTTCCTCCATAAACATGAATTATATTTGAACGAGCGACGAAATTCTTAGGTTATTTAATCAAAGAAATAGTTTTACGAGGGCAACGCAATTTCAAGGACTAACCAACTTGCTCGAATGCGATTAAGTTTACAAATCTGTAAATATATTTACCTGAGCAAAGTCTTGGCCGCCTCTCTCCCCCCATCTCTTCTCTTTCTCTTTCTCTCTCTCTCTCTCTCTCTCTGTCTCTCTTTGCGCTAGATGTGATTGACTTTTCGCGTAGGTGACAAATTTTTTTTTTTCTTTTTTTTTTTTTTTTTAGTGAATTGTAATTAAAACGACTGTCGCCGGAAACACGCGCGAGCTCCCTACCGAGTGTCTCCTCTTTCTTGGTATATCGACGATTATATCATTAGCGCGTATTGATTAAATATTAAAAAAAAAAAAAAAAAAAACAAATGATTTTTACGAATGGCAGGCGATCGAGTTCTCAATGAGACAATTGTTTTTATTGTGCCTTCGTGGGAGGAGGAGGAGGAGGAGGACTGAACATGATAGTAACACGAGTAAAAATACAAAATTTCCTCGATTTGCGATAATGGAAGTGAAAGCTTTTGCTTGATCATCCTGAGAGCTCGAAATAATAACGAAAATTTGGCATCGAGAGGCCAATTAGTAATAAACGATAAGGAGAGAATATGAGGAAATGAATTTTCGCCAAAATACTTTGACGAATTACGATGAAATGAAGGATTTTAATTTTTTATTTTTCTTTTTTTTTTTTTTCTTCAAGGTTTGCCATTTTGGCTCGTAGAAAATATCGAGCGATTCGGCGCTCGTGAGTATTTATCTCGCGAGACTCTCATACGATTATCGCGTGTGCTGTGCGCGCGTGCTTTTGTGAAGATACACCGAACAAGTGGCGCGACGCCCAACTTTTTTGAAAACCTTTGGAAAATGCTCGTCTCATGGGGAAAAAAAAAAAAAAAACGAAATAACGACAACAATTCCGCTGAGAAAAGGCACTTTTAATATCGCCATGAAAAATACATTATGCGAATAAATTTTAGCGTTTATATGCAACAGACACGTTGGAAAACATTAATATTACGTCGAGATATATATTTTTTTTTTTTTTTATTGTTTCGTCCACCACGCACGATTCTCCGGGCTCCTCGGGGACAACCATGTTATTTTATTTGTGGGATCGAGAGTGCGGACGATCCGTTGAGATTTATCGAATTACGAGAAAAAAGAAAATATGAGAAATTGAAACCATCTCGACATTTTGTTTCATCGGTTTTTATTGTTTGAAAATTTTTATTCGTTCGAGCTTTTATCGTCGAAGTTCCCTGCCGAAGCTTCACCTTGTTCGAATATTGTAAATACTTGATCAACATTGTTTTTATCTTTCCTTGTTCTCTCTCATTCTCAAGCTTGATTTTATTCTCTCTTTCGCTCTCCGCCCAACGACTACCCTGTTCTATCCATCATGGACAAACATTAGAGTCTCGTACGTAAAAAATATTCAACAAATCAATCAATTGTCCGCATTTATTACGATGGTTAGTCGATTACTCAAGCATGTACCAAAAAATTGTAATAAAAACAACGTCCCCTGTGCAACGTCAACGATTATACTTCGAAAATTATTTATTTACTACACGAATATACCTGTGAAAAAATTTCTTTCGATTTACACTAGCAATTTTCATCATTATCGAGCTCCCTGAACGCTCACCTTGGGCGCTTCACTGGCGAATCGTTTGAGAGCGAGGTGGACATTTTTTTTCGGTTCTCTTTTGGCAGAATCTTAATCGGCGATGTTGAAAATCTAGGAATACCATGGGAAATTAATTTTTTATGGTTAAAAATCTTTGAGATGTTTTGGGAGCGAGGTGGACATTTTTTTCGGTTCTTTTTTGGCAGAATTTTAATCGGCGATGTTGAAAATCTAGGAATTGCATGGGAAATTGATTTTTTATGGTTAAAAAATACATTTCTTCACGTTGACACATTTTTTTTCAGCAATTTTTTTTTTTTTATATAAATCTCCCTCAATTTCCACAATTATTCTCCGCATTTTTTCTGCTCGAATGCAAATTCGTTACTCGCAGACGACGATGAGCATCGTCGGAATGCAAGGAAATTCTGTTTTTTCTTTTGAGCAGATCTCAAGATTCTTATTCAATATTTTGGTCAGGACAATAAAACGATGTTTTTTAGAATCCACAGACAAAATCGGTACAAAAATTTTCATAGTTTTTTAAATTGAACAAACAATTGATGGAAAAATATTTTTTCGCTGCACCCCAACGTCGCGAACTTCGGTGTCACATTCACAGTGTTTTCTATCGGAAAAATTGATCGATGCAAACTTTGGAGAGGAAATACATTTAAACTGAAAATTATTTACTCGTTTTCCATCACGAGACGACTTTATTTAGGATTTTTTCAAAATTTTTTATAAACGTTCTTGGCACCAAAACTAACAGTTTTCTCCTATGAAGAAAAATTTTCTGACGTTTAGAATTTGAGATATTTAATTTTCAATTTTTGAAGTGACGATTCTTTCGTTTTTTCTTGCAACTTTTAACGAAACGTGACTTGAATTTACAGGCGTTTAGATGGGAAAAATAATAAATTGGAAATTATATAAAATTCTAAACGTCAGAAAATTTTTCTTCAGAGGAGAAAACTGTTGGTTTTGGTGCCAAGAACGTTTATACAAAATTTTGAAAAAATTCTAAATAAAGTTTAAAGTGATTCGTCCCAATCCACGTGCTCGTTCTATTTCGTTGACACTTTTCGATGATTCGATCCGGTCACGAAGTTGCTCTTCAGGGGGCAGCTAGCATATTGTAAAGGAAAAGCCAAGGGCCCGATGATGGGCTACGACGTGACCGATCTTTCATTTTATCGCTGTGATTTCTTCGTCCCCTCAGTCTCGCCAGCATCGACGAAGAAGAAACACGTGAAATTTCTTCCCATCGCAACGTCACTTTGTTAATCAGTAGATTTTTTCAAAATCGATTATTCAATAACGTTGTTGCGGCCTTGGCGCCATTTTGACACTCGTCATCTTTGCTCTCGTTAAAAAATTCATTTTTTTTCATTTTTTCGAGCGACAAAAATCAATATCTCTCAAAATTTGTCAAAGAATTCATTTTTTTTTTTCTGTCAATTGTTACTCCAAAATCTTTCACAGTTTCCCACAATTTTTTCGAGCATCGACAAACTCGGAAACAAACAAAAAATCGAAAATGAATGAATTTCTAGAAAAACCAAATTAATTCGAAAACGAAATTGACCGGATTTTCATTAACGCTGAACATCAGACTAAACACTTTTTTTTTTTTTAGCTCCATTTTATCGAAACGTCAACGACAATATTTTTAATCATTCGCTGCTGTGGTTAAAATGCACAAAAACGTAAATACGAGCGAGAGAAACGAAAAAATGTTTTTGAATTAAAAAAAAAAAGCGATAAAGATTAATGCCAACCGCTCGCAGTCTCGAGTCCTCGAGGAGCAAAGATGCTCGTGAAAAACAACGCGCACCGAGAATTCAGCTCAGACTGAAGATTTTTCAAGAAAGGAGGCAAAATTTATATGCAACTGTTGGGGGAGGCTTGGGCCACACACCGGACGTTGCGGCCCATGACGATTAACTCGACTTCGACGAAGAGGAAACAGGATGGGGCGGGTAATCGCAACGAGACCGAGATACGAGTAAATAGTCGAGCACATTTTTTTTTTTTCAACAATTGAAAAACTAAAAACCATTCGCTCAGTCCCGAAGAATAAAACGAAAACTATTTCTTCGAGAGTATTTTTTTCTGCTCTCCTTCTTCCCCGAGCTTTTTCCGCAACGAGCCAAAATTTACAAGAAAAAAAAATCTCGTTCCTTATCCTCGTCTCGACCGTGCGTTCGTGAACGGCCAGAGAGTCAAGCCCCACGGCAAAAAGGTCTCGTCACTCTTGACACAGTTACTGGCAAAGTCCCCGCATGTTCGTTAGCCAAAGAAATAAGAAAATAAAATGATGCATGGGCCAGCCACATCCCTTGACCCGGTAAATTAACCAACGAGTACTCAGCCACACGTACAATTTTTACATCCGTCAATCTCTTCACATTGACAACTATCGATTTTTCCCGCCGATCAGTTTTTACGAGAAGAAAACGAGATAAACCAACGATACTGCATCAAGTTCGCATCTTTGAAGCCCAACGACAAATATGTTTTCAATCCACTCACTATTTTTTACATTTTCGTCATCACCTCAATTTTGCTTCCTCATAGAGGAAGACGGTGAAGATTCTTTTTTTTCCAGTTTTCAATGTCAATGTGCTCGAGGACGTTTTATGGCGATGGTCAAATCTAAATTTTTGTTTCCAGTTTTTCTTACATACAAAATGGTTTGCGAGCCCAAGTTGATTAAAAAAAGTTGTTACTAATTGACTAAAGAACAACACACTCTAAATCCAACATTGTCCGAAGCAATCTGTATTTGTTATATAATAAACAAAATTTCGAAAAAATATTACGACCGATTTTTTTGAAAAACTAAATAAAGATTCTTCGATGTTACATAAAAGTGTATGCAAAGTTTTAAGAGGCTTCACCATTTAGAAATCGAAATATTTAATGTTGAAAATTGCAACCTTTGACACACACTCTTGTGAGAAACTACTGAAAATTGTTATTTTTATAAATAAATATCTCGACTTTTACATGGTGAAAGCTCTTAAAATTGCACGAGCTATTAGACGTCACTATTCTCTTTGTATGGTGCAAATTTGAGGGAATTCTATCGATAGAAAATTTAGCATACAACGTCCTTAAAATGTCCCGAAACATCGAAAAATCATATCTAGAAAAAAATGTCCGGATGTGTGTGTGTGTGTGTGTCATGGCACTGTAAAATTGAAACCTTCATAACTCGAGAACGGTTTGAGCTACAGGGCTCCCGTTTTGCACAGATGTTAATCTATACAGGCTTTTCATTCTCTGGGAATTTGGTTGGAATTGCTAGAAAAATAAGAATTCTACGGCATTTTGAAATTTTCAAAAAAGGGTGTCGACGCTCCAACTTTCGCAAATTAAAAAATTTATTACTAATTTTTTTTTTTTATAAATAGAGTATCATAATAGGAAGGTTGGTATTGGGAAATATCGTTTGAACGGTTTAAATAATACGAAAAATAGGAATTCTACGGCATTTTGAATTTTTCAAAAAAAGAGTGTAATCGCTCTAGCTTTTTTTTTCATATTCAGTTTTTCATTTGCAAATAATTGCGTCCAGATGGACACTGCATCGCAATTTTTGGCTTTGCTTTGAAAAAATAAAATAATGCATTCCGTTGCACATTCCAACGATGCAAACTTGAACATGATATAAAACTTTTCGACGTACGACAGTGCGTCAGCCTCTGAATCCGGACACACGGTCCAGTCGTCTCCAAGTTCTCTGTATGATCGACGGAACGATCCTGCCTCGAAAATTTATTTTCCATGGAACATTTGCGTCTGTGCCTTTGGTAAGTCGACGCGCGATGATTATATTTCCATAGATTTTGGTGCCTCGTTTCCGGCTTCTAGCTGTAGCAGCGGGACTGATACCGATCGCGTACAACGCCCCGAAAAGACGAGAGGAAGCGACAGTCGTGCACTCGCCTTTACATAGTCGCGGAAGTAAGGCGAAAAAATATTTTTCAGCTCCGAAATATGAAATTTGACTCGAAGCGACGTTTTGGCTTATCCACGGTTCGATAAACGAAGAAAAACTCGATTATTCTCGCATCCGCTCGATTTAATGGGAAAAATTTTTTATTTTATTTTCCAACACACATTTCGGAGCGTCGTAGAAAAAATATCTAATGCCCGCGCGAGCCATTTGGTACGGAGTTTGAAACGAAACTGAATCGCAAAGCCGAGGGGTGCACGAGAGACAGAGCGAACGAATCAAGGAAGCAGATTCTCAAACACGTGGTGACCTCCCCCCCCCCCTCCTCTTGTTTTTGTCTCACTCGCTCATACTTTTTTCTTTCATTAACCGTTTTGCTAGCTCCACTTTTTTTTTTCATTCGCCTCGTCACTGCGACATGAACCGACCAAAGAGAGACGAAATTTTCTGGGAGTCTGGGTAATGATGCCTCGCGAATAATCTCGTTCTCTGACCTTTGCATACGCTCTCTTGTGCGACCGTCTGTTTGTTGCTTTATACCTCGTTCGTAGCTATACACACGTTTGGATTTTATACACTCGTGTTTTTAACATCACGAGTTTAGCCTTAACAGCGAGACCCTTTTTCATTATAAACTCTCTCTCTCTCTCTCTCTCTCTCTCTCCCTGCGTGGGATACTCGCCCAACCCAAATTTCGATTGCCAAAAGAGGGTCACTACGTAATTTGCCTCGTTCGTCGACCCACCACACAACCAGAAAACTGAGACTTGGCTAATTTGATAGACGTTAACATTGGATCGAGATTTTGTCCTTCTCCCTGGAGTTGTTAAGGATGTTGAGTACCTTATGGAACTTGTTAATGTTAATTGTTCAATAAATAGCTTCCTAGACGTCGTGAAATTTGTACACGACCTCCTGAATACTTCGTGTAAAAATATACCAAATTTTAAGAATTTTATCATCATTAATTTAACCAGCTTAAGGGTTGAAATAAAAAATGATGAGAAAATTCGGAAAATTTAGTATATGTTTTTGTATGAAGTATTTTAGAGGTCGTGTAAGAATTTCCCGACGATTAGGGAGCTCGTTATTAAAAAATTAACATTTTGTTCAGAAGAATTTTTTAAACAAATACAAAAAATATTTATCAATAAACTTGGTTTTGTTTTCGTTGCTTTCAGTATATTGTAGATGTTTAAAAATTGAGAGGTCAAAAAAAAAAACTTTTCGCAAAGGTATACCAGTTTCCATAAGACTACATTTGACTAAATTTAATTTATTAATGTTTATTGTTCAATAACGAGCTTCCGGTCACTAAATTTTTACACGATCTCTTAAATACTTCAGACAAAAACGTACCAAATTTTCAGAATTTTTTTATCACTCGCCATTTGGGACTCGACAGCCTTAAGGAGGTTGGCTACACACAACAATGTTGCCATGTTAAAATCATAGGAAAATTCGTAATTATTAGAATTTAATGAAATTTCGTGAGAATATTCTTTAATATTAAATATGAAAATACAAATTTTTTAAGATTTTTCTTCTACATAGTTTTCGAGTAATTCAACACTAGAGTTTACATGCATAAGCATAGGATTCAGATATATATAGGTATATATTTTGCATATTGTAAACTCCAATTATTCGACAACTATGTAGACGAAAAAATTGAAATTGATGATCGTGTTATCGTATTTGATGCTAAAAAATGTCATTACAAAATTTTATTAAACTCAGCGATCGAAATATGACGTTAATTGATAATCAAGAGATTTTTATCGATTATTTTAATTATAAACGAGTCGGAAGTTATGCCCAAAAGTCTTCAAAGCGAAATCCACGCTGCTCGCAACGAAATTGGTGAAAGAGGAAAAATCGTCGAACTCAAGTTCAAAAGTCTCGGAAAGTTTCAGCCAGAGCTAATGAAAACCTTGTCCCGTGTAGACGATTTAGCACGTACAAAGTTTACATTAGTCTACAGACGGAATCGCAGACATTATGATAATCCTCGATCAAAGTCATTTGTATAAATAACGGTCCTTGAATGTTCTTTATTCTCCCTCAATACGACATCGTTGCTTGGGGCTCTTCTTTATTCCTTCTACTCAACACACTTGTGTTTACTCTTGCCTCGATTAGAATAAAAATGGGCGATTGTTCGCCATCGTTGAAACGAAACGCTCATCTGATTCTTTATGATAATTACTTCGGCGATGACGTTTTGATTATTGCGACAGAAACACATTTTACAAATTATACCGCGAAACACTGCGAACCCCTGACTATAAAACGTCGTCGATTACTGAGAACCTCACCAGTAGATTTCAAATTTTTTGCAACTGAGCGCGTCGAACATTCGGCAACGAAGACTTTTACAAATCGTAAGTGCACCCACTTCTTTTTCCATCCCGACCAATTCAATTTTCACTTCGTTCATCCACTTGGGAAAATGACGAAAATTTAATATTTTTATTCAACCAGAGTGTCGTTGCTGGTTCTCAAAAAATGTAATTTTTTTTTCATTCTCTAGAACAGGACGAAGATTTTTTCTAAATATAAGCGAACCACTTTGTCTTCAGAATTACGATCAAATCGTTTTGTTTTTTGTTTTTTTATTATGCAAGTCTGTGTCACTCGATGAAGACTTCTGCATTTTTTTTTAACTACAAATTCAGAAATACGATCTAATTGATTTTTTCAATTATTCGAGTCTGCATCATTTAATGAAGGTCGATAATTAATTACGTTCGACTATGACTTCTGTAATTTAAAAAAAAATTTTAAATCCACACGATCATGCATACGATGAACAGGGAATTTTCTTTACTGATTTCCCGTGTGTGCGTGTGATTTTTTTTCAGCGAAAATGCTCCGAGCCACCATTTATTTGCTGGCATGTTCGATGTTGCTGGGCATCGTGATGGGCACAAACTCCATGAATTCACCGAGGGCAGGTAAACGCCAGGCAAGTAAAAACCTTGTGAGTTTTTGGGATTATGGATTCCAATGAAAATTGCGTAATTTTTGAATTGTTTGAAATATTTCTAGGCCGCGCCTCCGGCTGGGCCGACCGTGGTTAACGGATATTCGCTCCAATGTCAGGTTCGAGGAGCCGAATTTTCCGGAGCTTGCAGCGTGAGTGTCTTTATTTAGAAAAATCGAAAATTTCTTCGTTTAGCTTTTGGATTAATCGTTTGAACGCGTTCGTTTGTACAGTCTCAAAATGTTGGGCTGGGCGGAGGATTCCGATGCGACAAGATATTCTGCGCGCTTCTCAGGAACGACGGTTCGTACGTAGCAGTTGAAACAGGAAAAGCCATGGATGGAACGCATTGCCGATACGGTCACGTGCGTTTTTTTATTTTTTTTTTTTTATTCTCGATTATAAAATGAAACGACACTCGCAATAATCATTTGCTCGTAATTAATGATTCGACATTTCAGTGGTGCCAGGACGGAGAATGCGTCCTCGCAGGAGACGCTCCAATTCCCGCTCCATTGGGTCCTGGCCCGAGATTCAAATGTCAGAATCCGATGAAAATTTGGCTGCACGGTACGTACCGTCCACCGACGGTCAGACCGACAGTGACATCGACGTCGGCTCCGACGTTGGCAACGACCTCGGCATCGAAGTCTACCGCGAGCAAGCCCAGCAGGAGCATAAGCTCGGAAACCAAGACTCAAAATTCATCAAGGAACCGAGTAACCGAGAGCTCGACGCCAGGCTCGCCTAGCAAGAAAAAAAAACTGCAGTAAACGACGATGTAATCAACCGAACATCGCTTTTCATAATTTTAATAAAGATTCTTCCACTTGGTTGACGAGATAGGCTTCAGAAATCATTGTAAGCAGTCGTACAAATTTTCAGGCTTCCAGCACGATTTTCTACTGTTTTTTTTTTTTTTTTTTTTTTTTTCGAAAGAGAGCTTTATAGAAATTTTGTGTGTTTTTCTCATTTTTGGCAAAAATTCATTTCCTGCTCGATTTCGTTGCTCCTTTCCACTTTAAATTACGAGGCGGCGAGCCGGCTAGCTCGCAACTTTTGCAGACCGTGGATTCGTTTTTATCGATCCTACAACTTCGTGGCTCGTGTGAATATTACGAAGCACAAGTTTTTTTTTTTTTCGTCTGAATCCCACGAAAAAAACTGTCGAGACAAAAAAAAATGGCTTCGTTTGAATTTTTTATTACGTCGCGTATCAATATCTCGAGAAACTTGAGCCCGTTTGACTGAAAATGACAATTAATATCGCGGAGGTAACGAGATGATTCGAGGATTCTGTAAAAATATTAAAAAATATGTTGCTCGAATTTTCTGCTCGCCATTCACGAATCTTGCTCAAAAGCCTCTTGATCGCCGCACCAGAATTCATGATTATTAAACGATTCTCGGTGATTTCTCAAAAAACATTAGAAAAACAAATTTTTTATTTAAATGACGATTTTACAAAACCCTGCGACGTGAAATAACGAAAAAGTCGTTTTTCACGCTGGATATGTGGATTGGCGAGACTCGCATACGCAAAAAGTTGCGATCCAGTGATAATCAGACAGTCCGAGTGACTTCTTGGCTGGCGATCAGCTCAATGAGTTTCACGAATTGCTAAAAATCGAGTAAAATTTTTTATTTCCCAGCAAACGCTAATCCCCTTCATCCAAACAACGTTTTTTCCTCAATAATGGCCAAATGATTTTCATTATTTTGAATTTCCAAATTTTCAAGACGGATTCGTTGTCGAGAGCACAAAATTGACAGAATACGAAATACGAAAAAAAAAAAAAACAAATAGTAACCAGGCGCAGGGATCGAGACTCAGAAACATTCGCAGATCGGAGACTGCGAGACTCTCTGCAAAATTCTCCGAGACACTCGCCGAGAACGTGTCCAAGAAATGCCGCGATCCTCCCCGAGACTCTTATCCAAAAAGCCATAAAAAATAATAATTTCATATACAATAGTTTTCTGAGACAATAAGCAAAAAGTTTGGTAAAAAAAAAAAACATGCGAGACATTACGGTAATAGCTCATTTGACACTTATATGTTAATTGGGCTTATCGAATTATCTTTATGTGTAATCTATACGATAGAGCATCCCATTTTCCTCCTATTGATGAGAACACCAGTTTTGAGTTAATTTTTTTGCTTATGGACAGGAATAAGCAAGTAATGGCCGTAATAGATAAAAAACTCTTTACATAGTTATGATAATTAGACGATCATTAATTAACCATTTATTGGAGGCAAAAAAGTAGTTAAAAATTAAAATTTTGACGAATTTTTGGAATCTTGGCCTATAAAAACGTGTTCATCAGCTTGTTCGTTCAACAGTACACTATTTCGACTTCTGTCGAACTCAACGCAATAAGGGAGACTTCTAAAAAAACGTAAGTGAGCCAGAATTTTTGACTTTTTATTTTTTTCGATTCCATTTACTTTAGCAATACTCTGCGTTGCTTTTTTCATCGAGAAAATAAATTATCTACTGTCGTTGTAATGAGAAAAAAAAGGAAAATAATTTTAAAAAATTGTGCCTCGGCCAGGCGATTTTTTTAGGTGAAATTTCTTCAGCTAAAATGTAAAAAATACTTTTTCTATTCGTTTTTCGTTAATTTTCAAAAATCATGACAGTTTTTCAATCGATTTTTTCTTTGGATCCTAAACAAAGATCGTTTTATTGTCCTGACGAAATATTGAAAAACAATCTTGAGATCTACTCAAGAAAAAAACAGAGTTTCGTTGCGTTCCAACGATGCAAACTGCAATAACGTGCACGGTGATGATCCTTCGCAACTATTGCACCATCGAAGAAAAATCGTTCATCAAGTTTTGAGCGACTCTCGAATTTATGGCATTAAAAAAATTTCTACAAATTCGCAATGATAGAAAAAATTTGAAAAGTACTTTTGTAAATTTCTGGATATTTGAATTTTCCAGTAAAAATGTTCAAAGCTACGACCTTCTTGCTGGTATGTTTGGTGGGCCTGGCCACCGTGATGGGCATGAATCCACAACAGCTACCAGATCAAGTACAAATTTCGTTACATTTTGAATTTATCTAATTTATCCCGAGCAATAAAAAATTGTGTAACTTTTGAATTCTTGAAAATTTGATAGTGGCCGGAAGTCGTCAACGCACGTAAATATTACTGTCAATCTAGAGATTCTTCATTCGTAGGAGCCTGCATCGTAAGTTTTCTGTTTTTTTTTTTTTTTTTCCAAAATCCCAACGATTAACATTTCATGTGTTTCGTTACTTTACAGACCCAGAATTTAGTGCCCTCTGGTCCCTATACTGGCCTAAGATGCGACGAGATCTACTGTGCTCAACCGACATCGCTCACAGGCGTTTACAACGCAATCCCGGCAGGACCCGCTCGGGATGGAATGCAATGTTCGAAGAATAGAGTTAGTGATGGCATTGTTGATTATTCGAAATGAGGAAAAGTTGGCACAGGCAATTAACCCTCCGTGAATCATTTGGCACTTTTTCGAAAATGTTGCTTTTTCAAACATTTTTTAAAAAAATAGTTAATTAGTTAATTAATTAACTAATTAACCATTAGCCATTGACCATAACAGTTAATTAGTTAATTAATTACATAATTTAATTAATTAATTAATTTACTTTAAAATAAAAGTCATTAATTTATGTAGAATCAACGGAGGGTATTCCGGAGTTAAAAAAAAAATTGACGACGGATGCCATGAAAATCGCACATGATCCTCGGAGGGTCAGAAGCCTAGCTAACGATCACTTTGATTTTTCTCTTTTTTTTACAACTATCAAGTGGATTCCAGTTTTTTTGACGATTATGTTCACTGATGAGAATTAACTTGTCGTTGTTTCAGGTCTGTCGCAACAGAGTATGCGTGGATATAAAGACGACAAGATTAAGTATGCCGTTTCAATTAGGACCTGATACCGAATACACATGCCGCAAGGTGCCGGTGGTGCGGAGCTACACGAGCAATACAGCAACCGCAAAAGACCATGCTAAATAAAAATGTTGATTCAGCCGAAGATATAAACTTTGAATTGGATTAAAAATTCTCAAACGTCACCAATTTCTCGAGTACTTATTTTTTACGAGCAGCTGCCAGTCGAAAAAACTTCTTTTTCAGCCTCATTTCTTCTCGTGTACTGTGTTCCACTTCTTTGTACGAATCTGGATTCGAACGCTCCTATCGCCCAGTCATTTGTTCGAGGAAGATCGCGTCAATCCACGCGTCCCTTGTCCTTATTTTTCACCGCTAAACAACATCATCGTCAGACGTCTAATTCACGTTGAATCTTCCTCTGTGAACTCGAGATCCGAGCAACGAAAAAAAAAAAAAAAAAAAAAATTTTTTTCCTCTCCACGTGCGCTCGGAGGCCGTTGCCAGAAAGCAGACGTAACAGCCAATGTGTTTATGTACACGCGGTATGCGTGGGAGTCGTTTTTTCTGTTACATCGTTTTCGCGACGGAGCTTGAGCCGAGGCTCCGGTCACGATTCTAAACTCTTGACAAGTAAGTATGAGGATCCATAGTGATCCAGGAAAAATCCATGGGAACCCTTGGACATGAAAAACTCTCAAAAATCTTTATGAATTACGATCGAAATTCGTGATAATTTTCTTCTCATGAAAAAATTAATACTTTTCGCCCTATTAACGAGAATTATCATAATATTCATGCCTATTTGAGACCCGTTTATACCGAACGTTCTGGAATATTGTCAAATAAAATTTCTTTACACTAAAAAAATTAAAACTGAATAAAAATAAACAATTTGCTTGGAATCAAATGTACGTCGTGGGTCAATCTGACCCAAGGCGTTTTTCAAATCGTCGTATTCCGGTAAATATGCATTGTTTGTTTATTTTTTGGTCGAGACGTTTTTCGTTGGAAATTATCCATGAAATGAACTTTTTACTTTAAAACTATGCTCCGTCTTTGAAGTTTTGCGGAAACTTTTAATTTCGTGCAGTCCAACGATTTTTTTTCGCCAGAATTTGCCGATTTATTTACTTGAGAATATTGCCAAAGTCATCGATTCGAAAAAACGATCTAAAATGTACGATTGTGATGGAAATCAGTACTCGAGAAAATTTTTGGGGTCACAATGACCCAGTGTGTACTGGAACGGTGAAATGAACTTTTTACTCAAAAATCATGTTTCGTTTTTAAAGTTTATGGGAAACTCCTAATTTCTTGCCGTCCAATGATTTTTTTTCTTACTTGAGAATATTGCCAAGCAATCGATTCGAAAAAATGATCCAAAATGTACGATTCAATGTGATTTATTATAAACTGAATAATATACAAAATGATTGGAATTATAAAATAAATGTCGTGACGCGATGGGGATCAGTACTCGATCGTGATTGTTTTTGTTTTGAGATACTCGTTGAGGGCTTCCTGGCCAAGATCCTTGCCAAATCCGGACTGCTTGAAACCTCCGAAAGGAGCTGCGACGTCTGTTTTGTTATACGTGTTTATAAAGACCGTGCCAGCATCGATTTTCTCAGCGAATCTCATTGCTCTGCTTATATCTTTCGTGAGTATTCCCGAAGCCAAACCGAATTCTGTGTTGTTTGCTCGCGAAATTAAAGACTCGAAATTGTCCGATCGGAATTTAGAGATAATCATTATCGGGCCGAAAGATTCCTCCTTCGCGATGTACATGTCGTCCCTGACATCGGTAAATATCGCCGGCTCAAAGTACCAGCCTGGAGTTTCCAAACGTTTGCCTCCGTGGACCAAAGTCGCTCCTTCCTCGACACCACGTCTCACGTAATCCAACAACTTTTCCATGTGCCCTTTGTGGTTTTGTGGCCCGTGCGAAGTCTTGCGATCCAACGGATTACCGATCTTTAATTTTTTCACTTCTTCCACCACTCGCCTCACAAATTCGTCGTGAATTTTTTCCTCCACGAATAAACGACCTGTCGACAAAATAAACGGAGTCTCTTGGCTCATTGCTCTCGGAAATTACTCTCGAAATTTCGCTCGTCGCTCTGGGACACACATGCGCCGGAAGCTTCTACTTTCTTCTCCCACTTTTTTCATGCTTTCCGATCTTTTTATTCATATTTCTACTTTCCGGAAGATAAAAAATTAAAAATTTTGAATTTCGGCTCTCGGAAATTACTCTCAGAAATATCGTTCGTCCTTTCCGACACATATGCTCCGGAAGCTGCACGAAACACTTGCAGAAACTCATTTTTATTTATTTATTTAAATCTTTGTTTAAATGACGAAACGAAAAATTTTCGATTTTCCAACTTCAGGAACGTAAAAATACGAATTTAAATTTTAAAGCGTGATAAAATTTGTTAAAAAAGCTGGTTTTTTTTTTTTAATTAAGAAAATCTTCATTTTAATTTGGAACTAAAAAAAAAAGCTGTTTATTTTGTTTTAAATTTAAAAATCGTGATTCTAATTTGAAAAAAAATAAACGAGCTGGTTTTTTTAATTTAAAAAATCGTCATATTAATTTAGAATTTTAAAAAATTGGTTTTTTTTTGTAATTTCCATGCTCAACAATTTCAATTGATATTTTGACGTTCCTGGAGATGAAAAATGAAAAAATTTCTAAATTTTTGAATTTGAAATTCAAAATTTCTGAATTTTTGCTTTTCTGCAAAATATTTTCTGTATGAAAGCTCGTAAAATAGTAAAAACGTACCAGCAGCGATACAGTTCTCGCCCTTGTTGAAGAAAACGCCTCCCATTCCGAGTCTGACCGCTTGTTGAATGTCGGCATCGTCGAAGATAACGAGTGGACTTTTACCGCCGAGTTCGAGAGAGACTTTTTTGAGATTGCTGTCAGCACAATTCTTCATGATAACTTGACCGATTTGGGTGGATCCGGTGAAGCCGAGTTTCCGGATCGAGGGATGATTGACAATTGCCATTCCGGCTACCGAGCCACTTCCGGGCACGATATTTATCACGCCTTTTGGGATACCAGCCTTGACGCTAAGTTCAGCAAATTTGAGAGCTGTCAAGGGAGAACATTGCGAAGGTTTCATCACGACTGTGTTGCCGGCTGCCAAACACGCTGCCATTTTCCATGACAACATCATCAACGGATAATTCCAAGGGGTGACCAGCCCGCAAACCCCGATCGGTTCCTTCCGCGTAAGCGTCAAATTTCGGTTGGGCCTCGCGTGCGATATCGGGATCGTTGCACCTTGAATCTTGTCGCACCAACCCGCGAAGTAACGCCACGTTTCGATCGACATACCCACGTGGGTCTTTAACGCCAATGTGTACACAGCGCCCGAATCCAGGCTCTCGATCGTCGCCAATTCTTCTTTGTGCTGTTCCATCAAATCAGCCAACCTGCGGATTTTCATATTCGTATCCTATTTTTACGGAATTATCATCGGAGCATTCGACGACTCGAACATTTGCTCAAAAAAAACAAAAAATTCTGTCCCGGCAACTCGAACTTTTGTGCCATAAATTTCATCCGCCCGGACCAAAGTTTTTTCTCGTTCAACCCTCAGTAGACACACATGGGTCTAGAGTACCCTTTTTCGTATCGATTACCATTCAATAATAATGAAAAAAAAAAATTTATTCATCACTCAGTGCAGCCTCTCTTTCTACAGATCCAAAACCACTTTCCTGAATTTTTTCAGAATTTTTTAACCAGTCCAAGTACAGTAAACAACGTCCGGACGCCCCAGACCCATGTGTGGCTAGGAAGCGTTAAATAGAAATTTTTTTTTGGAAGTAATAAATTAACGAAAATTCGCTGGATCAAAAATAACAATTGAAACAATTTTGGCTGTGGAATTTGGTCGATTTTCATTCGCGTATATTATCGAGCAATCGATTTCGCAAATCTTTACAAACCCGGATACAGTTTTTATTCTTTTTACCATTCGAATGGACAGCCTTTCCTTTTTTTTCATAAATTTGTTCGAAAAACGGTTTTATTTAAAAAATTACGAGAGCGAACGATTGACAAATAAAATTAAAACAGAAAAGAGCATTATTAAAAGAGTAATTATTTGAAAAATAAAAATGGCGACTTTATAAAATGATTTTTAAAAATTAAATTTATTTAAAATTAATTTTTTTCTAATTATTTTTTTAAATCCCCCGACGAAATGTTGTTGGTTTATTATTTTTGTACGACTTACTTGAAGAGCAATGCACCCCTCTCCCTCGCGCTTATCTTGCTCCATTCACCTTTTTCGAAAGCTTCTTTGGCAGCCCGAACAGCACGATCGACGTCGTTCGGGGAAGCGCTTTGAACCTCACAAATAACGTGTTCGTCGTGAGGATCGATCGAAGCTATTGGCTTCGCCTCTCCATTCACAAATTCGCCGTCGATGAAAAGTTGCTTGGGGAAGCGCAGATCCATGTTGTTGGCCCGCACTTCGACAGCCTCGTAATTCGCCTCTCGTCCTCCTGAACCCGAAGATCCCCGAGCGGTCATTATCACCGCCGCGACAAACTCCGAGAAACTTGGGGCCATGAACACATCTGTGTTTTGCATTGTAATGTCCAGGACGTCTTTGATTTCCTCTACCAGCCTCACTACGTCCATGCTACCGGCACCTGTTGACGAGAAGAATTTCGCAATGATCGCGACCGCGTCTCTCCGATTTGCTCGCTTGAAATTATCAGCGAAAGAAAAAATATCGTGCTGAATCTTGAGGAAGCAGTTTGCAACGTTCAATCGCAGCATTTTTTTTTTTTTTAATTATTTCTGCGCAACTTTTTTAATAAACTAAGCGGTTTGATGATTTTTTTTCAAAACTTTATTAAAAGTTTCAAAATTTCGTAAAATTCGTATTTTAAAATAATTTCGACAATTTTTCTATAAAGTCCCGACTTGTAAACAATATGTTAAAAGATTTGCAAAAATTAAAACGGTTAAACGATTTTTTCGAAAAACTCAGATTTTCGAAGAATTCAAAAAATCATAAAATTTTAAGCGCTTGACCGATATTTTCCAAATTCAGTACCTAACCTTCTTATTATGACACTCCATTTATGAAGAAAAAAAAATTAGTTAAAAATCTCAAAATTTGCAAAAATTAGAGCGATGAGACCCTTTTTTTTGAAAATTTCAAAATGCCATTGTCTTCGTATTTTTATCAATTTTCAAGAGAATCAGAAAAAATTGCGCTAATTATTCACTATCGCGTCATCATCCACAACGGGGTTGAATTCTTTTTTATGATTTTTGCAAAATATTCATCGAAATTGCGTTGCTATTGGATTATCGAGGGTAAAAACTTTGTGGGAGTTAAAAGATGACGATAACGCGAAAAGACAACGTATCGATAGATCGGAAGCTTCCGAAGCGGACGAGCATGCTTACAGGAAGAAACAAGCTCGCTTACGAGGACGAACTGGGCCAAGGACGTCGAGGGATAAATGCCTCACGACTCTATATACGCGGGTTGGGGAAATACCTGCAGAGAGATTTGGGAGTGCGCCAGGGTATTCGAAGAGTAAGAAGGGAATGATGTCACGAGAGAAAATCCCGATACTCGAAAGTGATAGCAGTTTCAACGTAAAATGGAAGAAGCAAGAAAAGCTCAAACGCTTGTTGGACGTCGTAACGAATTTCGAGTAAGAGGCTGTTTAACTGATGAGTTGGATTAAGGATGTTGAGTCCTGAATCGTGAGTAATAAGAAGCTTCTGAAAATGCGGTATATTTTTGCATGAAATATTTAAGAGATCGTGTAAAAATTTTACGACGATTAGGAAGCTCGTTATTGAACAATTAACATTAAAAAATTTCATAAGCACTAAAAATCCTTAAATTCGATGGAACTCGATGGACGAAATTGTAGGCTCGATTGAATTTTATCGTCAATTTTTTTTTGAATATTTATTAATCAATGAAAAAGCGATAATTACGTAAAAATTGACGCAAAATTAATGAGTCTGACGAAACGGGAATAAACATAATAATAATTGAAAAGCGATGAATAAATGAATTTGAATAATTCAAGATCAAGTATTCGATTGCAGGGGAGAGTTGGTTCGACTTACCGCAAGCGAAAAAGTCCGTGTCATCCTCGACGTCGACATTAACGATATTTTTCCAAATTTGTCGAATTATTTCGATCCATTTTTTTTCTCCTTCGGTAAAATCAATTTTCGCAGTTGTCTCGTTCGTTTTTCCATACTTGGAGGCAACGATAGTTCGATTACCGATCTTGAGTCTTTCCACATTAACGAACGATCCATCGGCAGTTTGAATCGCGAGGCCGGACTCGTGGATTATTCCCAATTTACCATCCACATCGACCACCTCGCCATCCGGTTTTTTCGCCTCCCATATCCTCGATCCGAACAGTCTCACTTCTTCGCCATTCAACAATGTCCACGCACCCGGTGTACTGTCCAATGCACGAATAAAATTGTGCACTCCTTCGCTATTTTTAGTCAAATCCAGACGCTGCAATTCTGCTTTATTCAGCATGGGATCGTACGTCGCCCCTTCGCTCGGTTGAATCAATTTCGGAGCTTTTCCTTTCGCCACGAGGTTCACAGCTTCTCCCATTGCCCTTATGCCCTCCGGGTAGAGGAAATCGTTGTACAAACTGTCCAGTGTGTCGTTTGGTTTTACGGGACACGATTTCTGCAAGAGGATTGGTCCAGTGTCGAGACCATCGTCGGCCCAGAATATCGAGAATCCAGCTTCCTTGTCGCCTTGGATCAGAGTCCTGAGAAAATTCGAAAATTTTTTTCTTCGTAATCCTCAAACTTTTTGCTTCTCCGTTGCCATTATATTTTCATTAAAATATTCAATTATTTTTATACAATAATGATAATAATAATAATAATATATAATAAATATTCAAAATATTAAAATAAAATGAAAAAATAGATATTGAAATATAAAATATAAAATAAAATTTCAAAATATTATTTTTAAAAATGTTAAAAAATTACCATTTTTTAAATTATTTTTTTCGAAACAATCGAGAAAAAAAATGGTAAAATATTTTAAAAAATATTGAAATATTTTTCATGGATACGCTATGGAGATCGAGGGAAAAAGATAGACAGTAACGCCTTGATATTCGATGATTCTATGGTGTGGAAAACCTGCTCGAACCGGTTATCGGAGAACGCACATTCGCTAAACAGGAAGTGCAACACTCTACTTTCTTAGATACGAGTTGTCATGTACACAACAACATCAGAAGCCTTTCCCCGAGTCTCTTGACTCAACTTTTCGTCGTTGTTACAAAATACAATCGTTTATTGCGCCAGGGAAAGATAATTTCCCATAAGAATCTCGTTTATACCATGAAAATGTGAACAACAATGATTTTCGAACCGAGACGAAAGGATCGGTGTAGTTTTTTTTTTTTTTTTTCTTCAAATCGAAATAATTTTTTTGAAAATTTACTAAAATACAAAATAAGATTCTAATTAATTTGTAATAATTGACACAATTAATAAAATTTTGTTTGTTTTCGTTGTGCAATATTTTTTGAACTCGATTCGAATTCGAATTCTTAGAGAAGAAACTCACCAGCTGATGGCGCTGGCTCCACGATGACGAGGAAGGATCGAAGGATGATAACAAATGCTTCGATGTCGTGGGTGATCGATCACTTCCATGGGAATGAATTGGCTGCAGAATGGAAGGACATTGAGATCGACCTCGATGCCTTTGTACAGAGCGAGTATCTCGGGCAATGGAACTCCCTTGCTGCGCCATGCCTTGATCTTGAAAACCGGAGTATTGTCGGCTTTCGCGGTGCTCGCTAAAGGCCAAACGATCGTGGAATGCAAAAACCGTTTTTTTTTTAAAGAAAACTCCATTTTTTCTTGACCAGAGTTGAAGATTTTTGTTCAATATTTAATCAGGACAATAAAACGATCTTTTTTTTCGGATCCAAAGATAAAATCGATTTGAAAATTTTCATGGTTTTTTAAATTGAACAAACAATTGATAAAAAAAAGAATTTTTCGTCGAATCCCAACGTTTCGAACTTCAGTGTTTTGGTTTTTGGTGAAAATTCAATCGACAAAAGAAAGAAAACAACTGAATCCTCACCCAGAGGATCCTCGCGGTTTCCCTTGTCCGGTATCGTGAAGACTCCCGTTATCTTGTGACCATCTTGTCTCAGAAGCTTGTAAACTTCAGCCGCGAAATTGCTCTGCCCAATGATGGCAACTTTAAGCTGAGCCATTGTCGCCTGACAAAAATCATTTTATATAATTCGCATTTTTTCTTTCATAAATAATAAAATGATTTTTTTCACAAATTTGCGTTGATGCGAAATCGTTGAGTCAAGCGCTTAAGCGATTAACTTTATTTACAATCAAAACCGCGAGCTCTGCCAATAATTTTTATTTTAATTGAAATTTTTTAATATATTTTTTAATTTTTCAAATTATCGAGTTTTTCCGGTTGCCAATTATTTCGACAATTTTACAGCGAGATGCTGTACAAAAAAAAAAACGATTTAAAAAAAAAAAAAATTTAATCGTAAGGCTGTATGGAAAATTCCGGAGAAACGAAATCGATGCTGGTGTGTTATTCTTTTTTAATTTCCACGCGACTTCTCGCTCGCATTGCCCCACGTAACTCAAGCTCGATCGATAATTATGGGATCAAATTCTTGTACACTAAGAAGAATTAATTTAAAACCCATGCATTTTAATTCAGAGAGAACTGTGAGTTTCGTTCGATCGTTTCGTTCGAATTTTCCTTTCCTGACGGGAATTTTCACAATCATTAGTTTTATTTTTTATTTTTATTTTTTCGTAAGTAGCACTAAATATATGTAAAGTCTGCGTTGGAAAAATTGGAATGTAGTTGAACACTATTGTCGTAAAGTTTTTTTTCGTTTGTTACTCTGACGTCGCTTCCTGATGATAAAACACTATCATCGCTTTTCGAAGCTGTCCGAGTTGTTACGTAAATGTGATTTAATTATGCGAATGTTATGTAAGCGAAATGTGGTCGAAACAAATTAATGAAAATTCGTCTCTCATTATCACGTTTAATGTACAGGCTAAAAAAAAATATTTAAGGATGTTGAGTCCCAAATCGCAAATGATAAGAAATATCTGAAAATTTGGTATGTTTTTGTATGAAATATTCAAGAGATCGTGAAATAATTTCACGACCATTAGGAATCTCGTTATTGAACAATTAATATTAATTAATTAAATTTGGTCAAATGTAGTCTTATGAAAACTGGTATAAAAGTTTTTTTTTTGACCTCTCAATTTTTTAATATCTACAATATACTGAAAGTAACGAAAACAAAACAAAGTTTATTGATAAATATTTTTTGTATTTGTTGAAAAAATTGTTCTTAACAATATGTTAATTTTTTAATAACGAGCTTCCTAAATCGTCGTGAAATTTTTCCACGACCTCTTAAATACTTTATACAAAAACATAATAAATTTTCCGAATTTTCTCATCATTTTTTATTTCAACCCTTAAGGTGGTTAAAGTAATGATGATAGAATTCTTTAAATTTGGTATTTTTTATATGAAGTATTTGGAAGGTCGTGTACAAATTTCACGACGATTGAGAAGCTATTTATTGAAAAATTAACGTTAACAAATTTCATAGGTACTCAACATCCTTAACCGATTGACTGGTGAGCTTTTCAGTTTCCGTGCTAAAAGTTTACGTATATGATACAAAATACCAGTCAACCGGTTAAGCAATTTTTTTTTGCTCGAGTGACAAGTTTCTCTGTTAATTGTCATGCTGATTATTCAGTGCAAAGCCATCGTGTACGTACCTTTTCTCTTATTAATACTAAAGTGCGTGAGTGCGTTGCTAAGCCTCGGATTCCCAAAACTGCTGCAATTTGACAAAATATACGAAAGTGCGAATATTAATTCGTTTTTTACAACTAAATGCTGCTCGAAGGAAACTCGTGGCTCGACTGTCAAGTTTCCTCGAGTCAACACTACCAAGCCTACACCGTTATTATAAACACGTACGTGTGCAACTTACTCTCTGTCTCTATATTCTTGCTTTTCATTCATTTCCTCATACAGTTCAATATCCTCAGTAAATTTTTTTATATTTTGAAAAAATGTCAAACTTTGACTGTGGATTACGAGGTAAAATAATTTCGAGGTCAAAATGTTGGAGTCAAAATGAAATATTTCAGGAAATGTTTGGTATTTCGTGTTTATTGGTCGTTGAAAATTTGGAAATTGGAACTCGAACTTGAATTTCAATCGAAAAAATCGAGGTTTATTATTTTTTCTGTTTTTATTTATTCTGACAAGACATATGGATGCCTCTGATCTGTTGACACTTTAGTCTAAACTACGAACCATACGGTGACGGTCTCTAGTACGTAAATATTGTTATTTCAAAGCTTTGCGGAATCGTTGGGTTGATAATTAGTTCGGAATTATAAGGAAAAACCTCTAGAGAATATTTAAGCAAAAATAATTGGATGGTTGATTAATTATTGGATTAATAATCGAGCTCATTACGGACTTACGGTGTACAGGGTGAATGTTCGTTTGTGCAAAAACGAAAAACGCCGAGTTGCCAGCATCGGAATAAAGCGGGAAAACAGCTAAGATAAATCTCTGGCTTTACATGAATTTACTCGTTAATTAGAATCGCGGGAAAGTATCGGGGAAACGATTTTTCCGATATAAAGCGAAAGCAATGCTTCGCGATCAACTCCCGGCTCCGACTGTCTCACAACTATCGAGCGTCACTCGGTTATTCTGAAAGTTTACTGAACCGTTGGAGAGGGAATTGTACACTTTATATAAGACGTTGGTATCTCGCAAGCAAGGGTCAAGACTTTTCGACGATTCACCTCTTATCTGTTCGCGCATCGATGCGTCCATCGTTTTTTCCGTTTTTCTCTCGGCGCATCGTGTGCATATCATTCGCCTTATCGTATCGACCTTAAAAAATTTACTCGTCAATCTGCAAGGCCTTTTCTTTGGATGCACCGCAGGTGGCTTTTGGTTTGTTCGATTTTTACCGCGAGAGTCCAATCGTTTTTGATTGAGCAAACAGTAATTATCGCGTCAGACTGGGGATACAATTGCCTGAGCAAAATTCATTATAAAATTATTGCGTTTGATAAATTTCATTCTCGTCCCATTCACCAAGCGGCTTATGGATTTTTCTTTGACGAAGAGCTTCGATAATTTTTGTATTTCTGTTTTATTTTTGACATGGTTGAAATGACACGAAAAATAAAACGGAACTGCTGCTGCTTTTTCGAGGACTTGGGTGCATAAAGTGACTTAAGGACGTTGTAGGTTAAATTTTCTATCGATAGAATTCCCTTAAATTAGCACAACACAAAGAAAATAGTTATATCTAGTGGCTCGCGCAATTTCAAGAGGTTTCTCTATGTACAAGTCGAGATATTTATTTACAAAAATCACAATTTTCAGTAGTTTCCCATTAGAGCGTGTGTTAAAAGTTTCAATTTTCAACATTAAATATTTCGATTTCTAAATGGTGAAGCCTCTCAAAACTTTGCATACACTTTTATGTAACATCGAAGAAGCTTTATTTAGTTTTTCAAAAAAATCGCTCGTTAAATTTTTTCGAAATTTTTTTTATTATATAAAAAATACAGATTACCTCGGAAAATCTTGGATTTAGAGTACGTTGTTCTTTAGTCAATTTGTAACAATTTTTTTTAATCAACTTTAGCTCGCAAACCATTTTGTATATAAAAAAAAGTGGGAAACAAAAATTTAGATTTGACCGTCGCCATACAACGTCCTTAAAAAGAAGGAAATTAATGGAAACTCTGAGGCAGCGTAGTTGATCGATAAATTATAAGATTCGTCGAAACTGGACTTAACTGGTTTAGAGAAAAACATAAACGTGTCTATCGGAGTTCGTAGGTCATTGATAAGATTTTTACATCGCGGCATTTGAAACCAGTTCAATTCGGATGCAGGTCAATGGGTTTAGAGAACTGAGAGACTGCGTCGACATAAAGTTAGAGCCCTGGGCGTTGGATTGCGCAAGGTGCACGCGTCTCGGCACAATTATTCGAGTCTCATTCGTCCTCCCGACGACTGTGTAATCGTTTTATAGTGTCTGCAATACGTGGAAGTCTCGAACGACGATGATAACGCACATTCTTTATCCTGCTGTTGCCTCATTTTGTCTCCGTCATTCTCCGGATAAGAATTCGTAAATTCAGACTCCGAATAATCCATTTGGATGGAAAGAGCCGAAAAATATTTCCCTGGATTAAACTTCGCGGTATGGACACGATAAAATCTTCCGAAAACCACCGCGAAAAGTGCCAAACTATGTAGTTGGGCACTCGATCAAACTTTATTGCCTGTTTGAATCCCGATCGAAATTTCAATTGCACAAATATGGCAAAAAATGCATTCGAATTGACTGTCGTACGAAAAAAAATGGGCGAGTGATTTCTTGAACGCCCAACACTCGTTATCACTTGACAACAAATACTCACTTATGTAATTTTCATCGGAATACGATTTATCATCAAGAAAATGCAATAACGTTCATTTTTATCATAAAATATAAATAAATAAATTTAAATATAAGAAATCAATATAAAATTTATTATAAATAAATTTATTGTAAAATTTATTGTAATATTTGTTATAAAATTTATCATAAATATAAATATAAACAAACATAAATATCAATATAAAAAATCAATTCAAAATCTATTAGAAAATTATAAAATTGATTTTAAATAAATTTATTGTAATATTTGTTATAAAATTTATCATAAATATAAATATAAACAAAAATAAATATCAATATAAAAAATCAATCCAAAATCTATTAGAAAATTATAAAATTGATTTTAAATAAATTTATTGTAATATTTGTTATAAAATTTATCATAAATATAAATATAAACAAACATAAATATCAATATAAAAAATCAATCCAAAATCTATTAGAAAATTATAAAATTAATTTTAAATAAATTTATTGTAATATTTGTTATAAAATTTATTATAAAAATCGCTCCAATATGCTTGAAGAATTAAGGATTACGGGAACGAAGCGTGCAGATTTTCTAATGAGCTCATCGAGCTAATATATTGATAAGATTTCCCAGGAAGTTGCACGAAAGGAAAAGGCCGGCTAATTTTATCCTCATCGTGTATTTATTTTTCACCAAGGCATAGAGTTTCGTGTCTCAGTCTCGGTGGATTCATTATTATGGAGTATAAATAGAATACATCATCCGAATGATAACCTTTTATTGATCGATTTGTGAGTTTGGTAGTTTCAGGTGCGAGCGCCCCTTGCAGTACGATGACCCGACTCACGGCCCAGCCAACTCCGATCGACTGTATATAGCCGAATCTTGTTCAGGCGCGGCTCGAGTTCTCTTACGACTTATTGGCACGCTCCCTTTCATGGATAACGTGCACGTAAATATCCTCGCAAAGTTTCGCAAAGTTTTTTTTTTTTTTTCATCATTTATTGAAAATGTTCACAGGCCAGCTGAGCAAACTCACGAGCAATGTCATCGCGGCAATCGGACTACGAAATAATTCATTAAAAACGGTCGAGTCTCTCCTCCATCGAGAACATTCCTCAATTATATTCGAAAACGTGACAATTTCATCGTTTCTAATTATTTAATCAACAAAAGTGCAATTATGACTGAGAAAAACAAAATTTTATCAGTAAATTCCAACTCAGTTTTGCGTTATCAACGACTTTGACTGTTTCGCCGAACTCGAGCCATGGAAATGCATTCAAACAGCAGAGGATCGTGGGAGTAAAAAAATAATAATTATTTATAAATTTCATGCAAAAAGCGGAAAATTTTAATCGTCCGTGGTGACCAGGGGTCAAAATGACCCCGAGCGCAACTTTGAGCTAGAACTACTACGAGTTATTGGCGCCCGAGAATTTTTTTTTTTACACATTGCCTCCTCGCTCATTTTTTTTCGCCATTTTGAAAATTGGATAATAATTTTTTGGCACGATATTCTCATTCCGAAAGGTTCGAACTAACATCCTGAATTTTTATGAAGCGTTCATAACGATACTGACAACGCGGCAAGCGTTCAAACATGGCTGGGGTCATTCCGACCCAGTGTGACCACGAAGGATTAATGGAATCCTGTTTTTTTTTTTTTTTTTTAATAATTCTGAAGAAAATAGATTCACAGGCTAGTAAATAAATACGCCCAGTAATTATAGCCCCCGGGCCCTGGTTAGGCGTGATTTTTAAAAATCCTTTTGAAACACAATAAACGACCGAAATATTTGGTACACGACATAGTCGCCTCGAAACAAGTTTTCGTGCATTACCAGTTCCGTACGCGCCTCCAGAGTCCCCGGAAGTTAATCGCTAATGAAAAGCCTCGATGGAGGTGCAGAACGGGAAAAAATGGGAGCCTGAACAAGACAGAGATCGAGGGAGAAACGCTGAGAAGAAAAAAGTAATCAAACCGTTAAATTATTAAAGGAACGATTAATGTAATTTTTGAATTAATTAATGCGTTATCTCAATCGAAGGTTGTTATATAAACTCGAATCGAAAATAAACATGTTGTGACGCAGAAAAGTCTCGAAATAAATTAAAAAAAAAAATAAATTAAAAATTAAAAAACAAATAAAAATAAATATTATAAAATATCCATGGAGTGGCAGAATTTTCAAACTTTCTGTCGACGAAGGTGGATGTGCATGTAAATAACTCTTATCGATCCAACTGTACCGACCGAAGCTCCTCAAGCTCAAAGATGGGAGCGCGTCTCTTATCCACACGAGCCTCGGAGTACGACTCCGTGTGACGTCACGTACGTTTTTTTTATCGTTTTTTTTTTTTTAATAAAATCATAAAATTGTGTTGACGTGAGTATTGTGTGTATTCGATCATTTTTTTCACACGAGTTGCCGATTCTTGTACGTGAAGGTTCCGTAAGATGTGTCAATAACGCGCGCGGTGCGGTTAAAAATAAATCTACCGATAGTTGTCAGTTGCGAGCTCATGCTCTTCTCGCCGCCACCGCACTGAGTATCCTTCTCGCTCGGTTTAACGTGCACGTATAAAAGGCTTGACATTGAAATTTCATTTTTTTTCACTATTTTTAGAAATAAAGTTCATGATAAAATTGTTTTTTTTTTTTTTTCTGAACGCTGCAGGGAACATTTTATTTAGAATATTTCGTTGGAAAATCAACAATGTTATCGTTTCCGTCGACGAACGTGAGAAATTTCATTCCGCAAGAGCCATTTATGAAAATTAAGTCTACGACGAAATTTTCTCCCCGTTAATATGTTTGTCGAGACCGATATTGAAACGTAAATTTTTTTAGTCGTTTTTCAAGTTTACCGAAAGTCCAGTCGCGACTCGATTTTTTTTTCTGGACAAGAAAAAAAATTTGTAACAATCTTTTTCGAACGACGATATTATCCAGTTTGTTTTTTTCGATTCGATAATTGCGAGCAACAGCAATCTGGATGATTCACCTTCTCGCACGACTGCTGAATATTACAATTCGCATTGAATTCGATATTGAATGGAATCGTCCAAAGGGTCTCGCGGTTCTGCGTGAAGAATAAATTAAACGACGCTTCGCTATTCCGTAATTCGTGTCGCAGCGATTCGATATATACGTAAAAATGTGATAAGCTTGAATAGAGAGCCCGATAATAAAAGAAAAAGCAACGATTCTTATCTGAAGCCCTATGACGTGTCGACGAGCGTTGCCGCAGTTTGATTTTTATTTGTTGGCAAATATCTTCGGATTCAAATCTTCGAGTCGCCGAGAGCCTTACATCTTAAGAGCCTTACATTTTAATTGTGTCTTTGCAAATAAGATTGTCGCGAATGCGAGCAGATTCGAGGAGAGAGTTGTTTCAACTTTTCTTGGAAACTGGATGATTGATAAATAATGAGAATGTTATTTTGGCAACGACGCAGTTTCGTTTTCTCTTCTCAATTAGTCAAAAATTATCTAAAATTATCAATGAGGGTGAATATTCACTCGTAATCGTATTTGTTTAAAAAAAATATAGAAAAAAATAAAATTGAACGAATACGAGTGAATATTCACCCCTATTGGTTCCATTTATTCATTTTTTTATTTTGTTTTCCCAACGAATACGAATATACAAGTAAATATTCACCCTTATTCGTTCAATTATTTTTTTTTTTTTAATTCCTCAAATATTGTTTTTAATTTTACAAAAAAGTTTTACGGATTCACTCCTATTCATTTTATTTTCTTTCTTTTTCTATTTTTTTTCTGAATGACTCTGTATCGGGACATTCCTGTCCACGAGAAATAATTTTCTTTGTATTTTCTACGGTGAAAGTTCCGTTTTGTCGTTATTGATTATCGAATGACATTTAGGAATCGTTGAAACAAATTATTTCAATATATTCTGATCCTACGCGCCAACTGCAATCAGAATTATGAAAAAATCGTCCTCCCCGATGTAAGTACTAGCTCGGAGACTCGAAAGAAAAAGGCTGAGCCTAATTTCCGGTTGGAAAAGCAAGACTTACTTCCCGAAGTTGCAGATTTTTTTGAGCGAACGAAAATGGGAACGCGAATCGATCGCTCCACATTATTGTTGAAAAGTTAGTTGGAGAAATTCGTTTA
The DNA here is from genome assembly GCA_963921915.1 of Hyposoter dolosus. Lineage (NCBI taxonomy): Eukaryota > Metazoa > Arthropoda > Insecta > Hymenoptera > Ichneumonidae > Hyposoter > Hyposoter dolosus. The sequence continues at coordinate 4,521,575 of OY998140.1, forward strand.
AACACGCGACGACGTTGCTGAAAACGTCAAAGTAGCAATCGAAGAAATTCACCTCTGAATCGTTTGCACGAGGGGAAAAAACTTGAAACGCTTGTTCGTGCTGCATGCAAAAGCACAGTAGCTTTCGATGCATATGTGTCTCGCATCGTGTCTCTCTTTTACTCCCACACTTCGAAAGTACATAGGGGCTCGGAATTTCCTGTCCGTGTGTGTTGGTAGGTCACTGAATCGAATGACCGTGGTGGGGCGAATTCGCGCTGGTTGACGACAGCGAATATAGTGCACAGCTTCTCTAGTTTCCCAACCTCGATCGCATCCATGCAACAAACTTTCCCTCCCTCATGAAGAACCACGACGCGAAAAAGCCTACGATCATGGGCTCGTTTGAAAATTGTCTCACCAAATTATTTATTCATTGGAATCTCAAGATTTCCAGCGAAAAAAAAAAAACTCCACAATTTGCGCGATTATCGATTTCGCTATTAAATTTTCGTTTTTAAGGATGTTGAGTACCTTTGAAATTTGTTACTGTGAATAGTTCAATAAATACAGCTTCTCAATCGTCGTAAAATTTGTACACGACCTCGTGAATACTCCATGTAAAAAAATTACCAAATTTTAATGATTTTGATCATTACTTTAACCACCTTAAGGGTTGAAATAAAAAATGATGAGAAAATTCTAAAAATTTAGTACGTTTTTGTATAAAGTATTTTAGAGGTCGTGTAAAAATTTCACGATTAGGAAGCTGGTTATTAAAAAATTAACATTTTGTTGAGAATAATTTTTTGAAAAAATACAACAAATATTTATCGATAATCTTGGTTTTGTTTCCGTTGCTTTCAGTATTTTGTAGATATTTAAAAATCAAGTGGTCAAAAAAAAACTTATCGCAAAATTGTACCATTTTCCATAAGACTACGTTCGACTACATTTCATTAATTATAATATTAATTGTTCAATAACGAGATTCCTAATGGTCGTGAAATTTGTCCGCAATCTCTTGAAATATTTCATACAAAGACGTACATTTTGAGAATTTTCTTATCATTGTTAAAAGCATAGGAAAATTCGAAATGATTAGAATTTAATGAAATTTGGTGAATATATTCTTTAGTATTAAATATGAATGTACAAATTTTTTAAGATTTTTCTTCTACATAGTTTTTGAGTAATTCAGTCTTTGCATATTGTAAACTCCAATTATTCGACAACTATGTAGACGAAAAATTTGAAAAAAATTGTGTCATCGTATTTGATGCCGAAGAATGTAATCACGAAATTTTATTAAATTCTTATCACATTATCGTATGTAGCTAACCTCCTTAACAAAACGATAAACCGTTATTTCTTAATTGTCGTTAACTTTTAATAACAATCGTCATTACAAAATCCGAAAGTGTAAAAAAATAGTTACAAGCTCTTTGCATCTTTTTACGAAGCTCCATCATTCCAGAATCCATCGACGTGCTCGCGCGGTGGTCGAATAACGAAAGAAACAGCGAGAAAAAAAAAAACCAAAAACGTAAAAATCCGCAGATCCGCTGTTTTATTTTTTGACTCGCCTCGGCAGATTAATTTTTGTCATTAAAGAAATTCCAAAAGATTCGACGGAAATGAGCAACAAATGAAAATTCTCCGTGGACCTTTTTCCATAATTTCCAGAAATGCACCGAAGAAAATAAGGAGTAAACATTTTGTTTCAAGCTAAAAAAATAAAACACATCGTTTATCCACGCGACGAGGAAACTTTGAGAAAAGCAGGAAAAAACGTCTCGTTTGCTTTGGATCGACATGCCAAGAAAAGTTTGATTAATCCACTCGGTCGACGAAACTTTCTCAATATGAAATTCATTGAGTGTGTCGCCAGAGAGGGGCGCTAATACATATTCCACAAGCCTCTTCGCGTTCACCCTACATTATAGTTTATCTACTGACAGAGATGCTGAAAGATGGAGCGCGACAGGGACTGGAGCGAGAGAGAGAGAGAGAGAGAGAGAGAGACGAAGTGGATCGAAAAAGAAGGACGAAGGGCGAGGAAGGGAGATGAAAAAACGCACAAAGGTCCCTCCCTCGATGACACAGAGACGCACAACTCTAGCGAAGCAGAGGGGATTAATCGATGACTTGTTTATTCGAGTCATTGAGTAGCTGCTGTTGGTCCAAGGGGCGAATAATGTGTGGACGAGAGTTGTCGAGTAATCTAAACAAAGTGAAAATGGTTCGTGAGGAGAAAAATGATAATAAGATGAAAAAGTGATTTCTGGTCCATAGAAGATCGCTAATGGATTATTATGTTTTTCCGATCGTCCTTGTTGAGGGTTTCCTGCTAGTTGCTTCGTGCTTGATATTTAACGAGAGCGCCAGAGAAAGAGAAGCCGCACGCTCGAGCGAAATGGGGGATGAAGGGATGCTGCGCTGGTGCACTCGATAGCTGGCTTTGCTGCTCGTGCTCTGGTGGGAGCTTTCTGCATGGATCCTCGGGATTGACCCACCGGGGGACACATGCGCCAAGATTCTCCGAGTCAATCCCACTCTCGAGTCGACCTCGACGAGGTCATACCAGAGAAAGAGAGGCAAACTTTCGGTGGCGCCGGAATAACAGAGACAAAGAGAACCTGGGAGCGAGGCACGGGAGAAGAAGGGGAAAGGGGGGTACGTCGATTCGACGTAGAAGAGAGTGCTGCTTATACGACGGAACATTCAACGGTTGCTCGCGAACGCGGCACGACGACGGTATATTCCATATCCCCTCGCGTTTATCTTTCCACAATCGTATCCATCGCCGTTTCAACACTTTTCGAGAGATACCCAGTTGCGCGGTTCTTATCAAAATACACATTCGAACGATCCTCGAGAACACACACACACTTTCATTTTTCTCCATTTTTATTGTGAACCTTCCTCGCGACCGATTCACTCGATCCTCGTACGTCTCACACTGTTTTTTTTTATTCCGTCACACTCATCCCCGAGAAGCCGGTGCGCGGATTCAACGATTTCGATCTCCCGAGTTTTCTCGCGGTACTTCCCTCCCCCGCCGTTGCTATCGCTATATTTTCTTCTTCTCCTGAGGTGCGCCTAGTTTTTTCCAATCGCAAACGCGGCCCCGTTCTCCCCGATTCAGTCTCGTCTCATCTCGCCATTTAAATCCAAATAAAACTTTTTTTTTCTCCCCTTTCTTACGCTCGAAGCATTTGCAAAAGATCGACCTTCGGCTCGTTTTTAAACTCGATTTTCTTTTTAGATTTTAAGCATGGAACGAGGAAAAAGTTTCTTGTGTCTCTTCGGTATTCTCATCTCCGCGAGGATTACTCTTCAGGTAATTATCCCCATAGAAACACCATGGCTGCACGTCTAACTGTGTAGAATATTTGTGATCAATTTTTATTTTTCCATTTTTGTTTTTCGTTTTTTCTTTCATTTACTTTTTTTTTTTTCTTTTTTTTTTTTCTGAAATGACGCACCAAAATTTTAACGTATATTCGGCACCCTCGTCGTTGACTCGTCACGCTTTTCGACTTCGTACAAACTACCAAACGGGGGCACAATTTGGTCGTTAAGGGGCGCATTACCTTGGAAAATCAATACGATACGAAAAAGGGGGCTTTTTTATACTCCCCGTATATACGTTTCTCCATGGGAAACGCGTTTCTACAAATTCGCACTGCTCGAGCGTCGAAATTGGAAAAAAAATTTTTACAAAATATAAAAAATTTTAGGCAACAAGTAATTTGCAATAGAAATGAAATAAAAATCGCGTAACTCGGTGCAAGAAATTTTTGATTTCTTGCAAGTTTCGATCGAAACGTCGACGTGCCATTTATTATTTTATTTTTTCAATAATTTCCCATAAAACTGACGAAAAGTCCTGAACCACGTGCAAGTCAACGTCACAGTGCAGGCGAATTTAAAAAAAAGGTCAAAAAATTGGTTACATAAACTCGGAAGTTTGAAATGTCGAAATTTCGGGACGGGGAATCGACGTTTTGGTGCACGGAATCCACACGAAACGCATCCAAGGATTTTAGTCTCTTTTTTTTTTTTAATCAAGGCAGCATTTTGTTTTTGCTTCTGTATTGATGAAAAAATTACAGGCCTCGTCACCAGCTTCGACGTACTACATAGGCGCGGCTGTCGAATACCATCCAGTGACTAAGGGAAACAATGGAACAACTATCGCTGACGAGAACGCCAAGAACTACGTGAAGTTTCTGAAAAAAGCTAGCGATCACGTAAGGGAAGCTTGCCAATTTCTTTAGTGGTCAATGATCCACAACATTCTCGGGCTATATCTCCGAAAAGCTCTTTTTCTACATGTATCTAGAGATTTTTCGTGTAGCAGCCAACGACGATATATATTTCAGCCTCTATCAATAGAAAAGTTTGATTCGATATTCTGATTTCTTCCTTTATTAATTTTTAGTCCAAAAATATAGTCCAGTTATTTTTAAATTTTCCCAATCGAGTTCAGCGACCCGCTGAAATCGAACTATCGATCCTTTCGTAACTTGCCTCGAGTCCACCCTCAAAAACTCGTTTTTTTTTCAGCTCAAACGGCCACACACTATTATTTTTTTATTTTTTTTTCATTTTTATTCATTTTTTTTTTCATTTTTATTCCCTGGTTCTGTTATTTTTATCTTTCGAAATTTTTCGCGGAAAAAAAACTGGATAATCGACCAAATAATTGACACTGAAATTTTCTGTATCCATTAATTAATTAATTAATTATTATTAATTGTTAATTAATTAATTGATAACTATCAAAGTCTCTACTGCAAACACGTGTTTTTCGGGGGATTAACAGGAAGTGGACATCATCGTATTTCCGGAAGGTGGCTTGACCGCTGGGAGATCTCCAGCTGGAGCGTCACCTGCCGAGATACGTTCTGCCTTGTTGCCTCATAGCTCTTTCGTGCCTGACCCCAAGGATCGTGTCACACCATGCAAAAACGATTCCTCGAACGTCATGCAGGTAAATTCTCCGCGATAATTAGTTCTTTTCATATTTTCAATTCTTTTGAAAATCGTCCAATTTTCGTTCCAGAAATACTTTATCAATGAGCGTCGTCAGCGAACGATGTTTTTGAGCAATCGCTAAAGAGACAACGCGATGAGTCGTTTGTCTCTTTCGCTTATTTCACCATTTTTCAACTTTCGAAATAATTTTCAAAAACTCATGGGCCTTTTTTGAACCCTCAACCCTCCGTAGACACACATGGGTCTGGGAGACCCATTTAGCGAATCGCGTGAATTTCTCGTCTTTCGTATCGATTAACATTAAATAACAATTATAAAAAAGAATTTTTATCCATCAAGCAGTGCGGACTCTCTTTCTATGGATCCAAAACTACTTTCCTGAATTTTTTCACATTTTTTTAACGAGTCCAAGTACAGTGGAAAAAAGTAGGACACCCCGAACCCAAGTGTGTCTAGAGACTAGAGAGTTAACTAAAAAATGATGATAATTTTTCCGATGCAATTTGTTTTTTTTTTTTTTTTATTAACAAATTCATGCAAAATGTAAAAACCTACAGACATTTTTCACAACAAGCCCGCACACAAATGACTCATCGTTACCGTTTGGATCATTAAAAACCGTAACCAAAAAGCTACAATTGCGATGATCGATGATTATTTGCACTAAAGTTTTGTTCCTCGTAGTAATATCGATGAATCGATCGTAAATGAAACTTTAAGCCATTTCGATAATGACAATTTTGGAATTTTCGTAAATAGTAATTTATCGTTAATAGTCTTTTATCGTTTCACCGCATTTTTGACTAATTTTTTTACTTCGAGCCAAATTGCCTCGGGTTCACGTGATTCTGCATTAAAAAACGAAAAGAATGAGCCCCGGTTGAACCCTTTTCGTTCAATTTTACCGGAGATATGAATTTTCCAAAATTGGGGTCATTTATGACCCCAGGTTACCGGAATAGGTAAAAAAAAAAATAACCTTACTGTTCTAGGGTTGATAGAAAAATCACGCTGTATCGGACGATTTTTTTCACGCGACTGCAAACACGAGAATAACCATAGAAATTTGTCCGGGGAATATTTTCGAAAAAACAGAAACGACCTTGAAATCATTTTTTTTTTTTTCAGTTCGAATCAAGAAAATATGAAGATAAAAAATATCAATTATATTTGCTCAAATATTTTTCCAATCGATACAACAAAAAACTCAAAGTTTCTAGAAAAAAAAGTGGTCGATTTTTTGGAGAATTTTCGTATAATTAAAAAATCATTCAATTTTTGAACGAAATCGAAAAATGTCGAGGAAGCTTTTTCCAACTTTTGTCTCGCTCGACAGAATGAGCAATGTCGTTTGCAGAGCAGAGAGCAATTTCGGGGCATTTTAATGGAACATGCATTTATAGATGAAGAGAAAAAAAAAAGAAAATGGGAAGCGTAAGGAAAAAGAGAATTTTCGTATCGATTTTTCTGTCGCCAGGCACTCAAGGCCATATCTTGCGCAGCGAAGCAATACGCTACGTACGTAGTCGTTAATTTGAACGAAAAAGCGACGTGTGCGAGCGAGAAAATAACAAAAGATTGCAGCCCAGACGGTCACGTGTTGTACAATACGAACGTCGCGTTCGATCGTCAAGGAGTTATTGTCGCGAGATACCGAAAATTCCATCTTTTTGGGGAGCCCGGATTCAACGCGACACCGAACGCTGAGTTGTCGACATTCCGCACCGATTTTGACGTCACCTTTGGACAATTTATTTGCTTTGACATACTGTTTGAAAAGCCAGCACTGCGATTGTTGAACGAAGCCAAAGTAACCGATATTCTCTACTCAACTCATTGGTACTCCGAACTTCCGTTCCTCATCTCCACTTCGGTACAATCTTCGTGGGCCCAAGCGAACAACGTTAATTTAATCGCTTCGAATTACAATGATCCATCGAAAGGGAGCAGCGGCAGCGGAATCTACGCTGGCAACGAGGGCCTCCTCGTAAAGCTCTCGTTCGAAAGACGAACGAATGCACTCGTCGTCACTAAAGTTCCAAAAGTCATCAACGGACGTCGTGAGTATCGATCTAATCCGATCGACTCGAGCACGTATTCGTTCACCAAAAATGAAATATCCACCATCGACGGAGCTGAACCTGTCCCGCAACTCGTCGTCGCCAACGATGATTTGTCACCTTACACTACAAAATTGTTCTCGCCAACCAATGGTACCCACTCGGTCACCCTCTGCGATCGTGGACTTTGCTGCCAATTTTCTACCGACACGACTCACCACAATGCTCTTGGACAAAACAACGCCAAATACTTCAGGTTTTCACTTTTTCTATTGATAAAACGAACCTTTACAAATTTTCAGCAATTCTCATCCTTGGTCGATCTTTTTTCATTCATTTTGAATTGAAGAACTTTCGAAATGGGTTTTTATTCATGACAAATTAATTTTTAATGGGATTTCTGGATTATTAACATCACTAATTAAGATTCTGCCGAAAAAAATGTCCACCTGGCTCGAAAATCATCTTATAGGTTTTAATCCATAAAAAAATAATTTCCAATGGGATTTCTAGATTTTTAACACAACTGATTAAGATTCTGCCAGGAAAGAAACGAAAAAAAATGTCCACCTCGCTCCCAAATCTTCTACCAATGGTTGAGGCGTTACGGGACCTTTTCAGACCAAAAAAGTCAATTTTCATCGATTTTCCCCAACCCAAGAAATCCAATAACCAGTTGAATAACTTTTTTGTTAATTTTTTGTCAATGTTTCATTGTTTCCCGCAAAAAAGCGTCTGAATAAGGCGAAGGAAGAGTTCGAAATATCGAAAAATGTCAAATTGCGTGATTCCTCAGTAAGAAAATCTCAGCAAAAACCATTTTTCTATCGGCACCAAGTGTCAATCTCGCTATTTTTTTCTTTCTTCATCAATTTTGGCAAATATTTTTCGAAACCTCCAGCTCGGTGGCCTAGATGCAAATTTTCGACCTAGTTTCATTGTCCGAGTGAGGGAAAGCAACGTCGGCGATAAAAAAAGAAAAAAATTGTGGCAGAAAAAAAAAAGCAGAAAATGAATTTCGCCGCGTACGAAGAATGTTTAAAAAGTTTTTTTTCTCTTTTCAGATATCGCTTCGCCGTGTTCAACGGAGTTCGCTCATTCACAGGAAAAGGTTCCGGTGGAGTGGAAGTTTGTGGATTAATATCGTGCACCGACGACACTCCGGCGAGTTGCAATCGTCGATTCGATACAAACGAAATAATCGTTCATCCTCTGACGTTCAACTCGATCGTCGTGTCTGGAAACTTTTCGACTGGACAAAACGTCACGCGCATGCCAATCGCAATGTACACGGATTTGCAGCCTCTGAACGTCAGCGACTTTGCATACCAGAGTGAAAATTCCAACGAGACTCACGCGAGCTTGAAACTCAGTCTGAAGAAGAGTCGTGCGGGTCTGATGACGTTCGCTATTTGGGGAAGAAACTTTTCCAGCGATGGATCACCGGTGACTCAATCATCGGCAGGCCAATCATCGCCTTTCGTCTTTATGCTCGTGATGCTCGTTATTCTTGGTGTAGGAAGCACCGAGCTCGTTAATCCACTTGCCAATGTAGCGTGAAGAGCCAAACCCGCCACATTCATCGATTAATCCTCCGAACAAACAAAACAAACAAACTAAAACATACGCCATTCCGCCACAAACCACGTTGACAAAGTAAAATATAAATATATTTTTTGTCTTAAGAGAATTAAGGATCGCCCTGGACGATTGAAGAAAAATCATAATATTATTCAAATAATGCACGCGTACCACGAAGAAAAAACAAAGAAATACGAAATCGCGACACACACCTCACACTGATCAAATTTTTCGTAGAGGGCGATCGGACGAAGATGAGCTAAATGAAAAGGGTACAATTTTTTGAAAGTTTCGAGATTGTGATGAGCGCCCTCAGAGATGGGCAAAGTTTATTCACCTCAAGGACTCTGTTTGCCCAATTTTTTCGTTTGCATCTTGTGCATTTGAGTATTTAACGATTTCCTTTACTCTCGAGGATTATTTTAAAGTGAAAAAAATCTCAGGAACATGATTTGAATCATTTTTCAAAAATTTTCGAAACTTGAAAATTCTTTTTGCAGTTTTAATCGCTTGCCGGTCTCTGACAACGCGTTGATAAGTGCTTTGATCGTTATAAATGTTGGTGGCATCGATTCGAACAATTGAAACTGAGACTTGGCAAAAAGAATGAAAAAAAAAAAAAAAAAACACTGACACAAAGCTTGGTTGCTATTCGCAGCTGTTAAGAGTCGTTGGTTCGCTTATCGCAACCAAGACATCTCCTCCCCGAAGAGTTTCCTCGCGATTCCTTCGACCCTGCGTATCGATTCTCGAGTAGGAGTGCCAAGGAGAAGCAAAAACTTTGAGGCTATCGCTTCGGAGAGGTAGCGTGGTCGTTGAGCCTCCCAGAAACGAATTAAAATGATGGAGGCCTCGGGGCAAGCAAGCCGTTCGAACCTCGGGGTTAGTTTATCTTTCGGTAGCCCATTTAACTCCAAGTCGTCGAAATACCCTGCCACCTTAAACATTAATTAAAACGCTTTTCGAGCAAACTGAGCATTCGAGTTAATCTACGAAGATAATCCTCCTTTTTTTCTCCTATAGACGTATTGATTATAATAAAATTATCATAATGCTAATAATAACGACGTGAAAAATAATAAAGTTGAAAAACCACTAAACAAAACTCCTTGAGTAACGTTTCGAAATACACGACTCACTATTCAACAACGACCTTGAACTTTGCATCGTTGGAAAGCAACGAAATTATCTTTTTTTCTTTGGCAAACCTCATTACTTCAATAATTAATTATTATAATTATTATATCAATAATAATTCAAATAAAATTATGATTCTAATTATAATATAAAATATAAAATAATTATATTCATTATATTGATATAATTATTATTTTATATTAATTATTATTATTAATTATTACTCACATAATTATTATTACAATCAATTATTATTATTATTATTGCGTTATCATTATTTTGATATAATTAAATGAATGGTCCATAAAAAATGATATTTTTCGTTGCATCCCAACGTTGCTAGTTTGAGCGTGATAATAAACACGCAGTCGAATAGTTCGACAACTCAATTCCACTAAATAGTTCCTTTATCGTGCCGCTTTTAATCTATATTTCATTATTAGACCGATGAAACTCTAATCGTGAAAAATGTCATAGGCAAATATCACAAGGACATGTTGTTGTTTATAGAAACGTTGGAATTACTTATCGAATAGCTGTTTCATAGGAGGCCAACATTATTTCATCACTGTTGAAGAAAAAACAACGAAGAAAATACGAGAAAAGTTGTGTATTTACTGTATGATTATGTGTATATAGTATAAATACATGAATATCCAGAGGAGAGGCGAGCAACCCGGCTAAAGGAACAAGAAAAAAGTGAAAATTTTTGTTTTTTCTCATCTGAAAAATTGAATGAGTCTCGAGAAATTTATTCTGGAGCAATGGTGAATTTCCAGATTTAAAAAAAATAGGAATTTCACGTTTTTCTAACGCTGCTTCGCTTCGCTCGACTCTCCCCTATATATACACGAAGGCATACATACATCTATCATGTAAAATGTTACATAGTATTTAAATAAACGATTACGTGAAAAATCGTTGCCACGTAAGATTGTGAACAATCTTACGCGATTTGAGCGGTTAAATATTTTTCTTTCAACAAACCTCCAACAAGACGTCCTTTTTGTTTTATCGTTTATTTACGAGAACTGGCTTCCGAGCGTCCGCCATTAATTTACATGATACACCGACTAAATATCCATCGTTTCGCCAAGCCGTTCATCGTACCGTTTGCTCCAATTTAATCCCGAGCTCGTGCATGACGTCGTTGCTTTCATCGCTCGACGCCTCTGATGACTTCTCTGCCGGATCCTCAGTCTCTAGGATTTCATGCCCATTTGATTCTCGGTTCTCGGTGATACGGAAAACTCTAGAGAACGTTTTTGGCTCAAAGGGTTTCCGTTAACTCGACTTGATCATAATTTTTCTGCCCGGAAATTCGGAATCAAAAAGAAAAAGCAAATTATTACGTGATTCACTGAATTTTGCCGATCGTCCGACACTTTTTTATTTCGAAATAAAAAAAAGGCAGTAGGTGCGAATTTGAAAAATGGTTCTATCAACTCGCAAAATGTTTAGTCGCATTGGGAAACATTCGAGTCTCGCAAAAATTCATTTTCGAAGTGAAAAAACGATTTTTCGACCTGAAGTCGAAAAATTTTCTCATCAACGACGCAGCAGTGAACTTTTGACGTTGGCTCGGGAATAAATGTTTTTTTTTGTATTATTATTCTTCGATCAAATCGCCGAAGATTTTTTTTTTACAGTCCAGGCGATAAAAGTTTTGGAATTAGTCGATTAGTACGAATTAATTAGTCAGTCTCGAGGCGATACGATCGATGAAGCAGTTTGTGAAAGTTTTCGACTGTGATTTCGGGATTGAATTGGAGCAAACGGGAATTATTGTAAAAATTAATATCTGGGAACTTTGAACTCTGGTGCGCTTTCCAAATTGTTGTTGCCGGAAGGTTTTCGCTTGTTCATAATATTTTGGATTTTCTGCCACTCCCGATCGAGTTCGGCTTTTTCGTTTTTCTCTTTGTTGTATTTTCGAGTTCTTCGTCCATCGGCCATTTTAACGCCGTACTGAAAAGCAGCTTTGGGGAGTGCTTCTTTGTTGTTCATGTATTCGCTGTATTCTTCGGGGGTGTCAAAGTCCCAGCGGCCGATCGGGCCTTTCTTATTGCCGAGATCCATCTTGGTGTAATCGACCTCGTCGTCCGAGTCGTCAATCGCGTCTTGCATCTCGTCCAGGCCGGGATAACACTCGGCATAGCCTTCGGGCTCCGCTCGGAGTTTGTTCAGCAAAGCTCCTTTCTTTGGACCACCACCAGCGGCTTCGCTGACTGCTGCGAGAATGTTTGGTAATTGCGGAGCGTTCGCCGCGTCATCGACGTTGACGCTCGTCTCCGCTGGCTTGTTGAAGTAAGAACCTTGCTTTTTCTTTTGCTCGTGCTGACGAGGAACCGCACTCGACGACGTCGCATCCTTTTTGCTGTTAACGGTCGCCACGTAATCCCCGATATCCCCGTAAATACTGTCCTCTTGCACCCTCGGCGGACCTTCACCTTCCAACGTCTCCTCGCCGCGCGCACGACCGTCCTTGTTCTTTTTGCCCTTTTTCCCGTGACGATTTCCCTGCCGCAAATACGAGAGAATCTGTGCGAGCTTGTTAATGACAATGTCGTTGGTGGTGAGCGTCGGCGTTGCGTCCACCGTCGGCACGTCCGCTTTACTCCTTATCAACGTCGTCGGGATGTCCACCTCGGCATTCTCGTCGTCCAACTCTATGACGTACGCCATACGACCCGGTGTAAACAACTCGTTACGCTCCACGTGCTTCGACTTCATCGTCATTATTGTTTTGTGGATATTTCGACCTATTTTCGTTTTGAACTGCATCTCGTCCGCTTTCTTCTCCGGCTTTTTTTCCTCTTTCTTTTCCTTCTCCTTTGGCTTTACTAACTTTTCCATCTCTTGCTCTTGCTCCGTCTCCTTTGCCTCGATCTCGCTCCGCACCTAATTTACAAACAACATCATGCGGTAATTCCATCGGTGGAATTCAACGAAGACTATGACAAGTTCGCAACGTTTGGGTCCAACGAAAAATACTTTTTCTCTTCGTTATTTTTTCAATTTCGCAAACCATGACAATTTTCGTGCTCATTTTTTCTTGGCATCCTAAAAAAGATCTTTTCATTGTCCTGATCAGATATTCAGTAGGAATCATCAACTCTGCTCAAGAAAACAACAGAATTCCGTTGCATTCCAACGATGCAAACTTCAACATCGTACGAAAACTCATTATTTTATGAGCTTATCTTTTTTTTACCTATTCCGGTAAACTGGGATCATAAAAATGAACCCAATTTTGAAAAATTCATATCTCCGGTGAAATTTAACGAAAACGGTTCAATTTGGGCTCATTTTTTTCGTTTTTTAATGTAGGATCACGTGAGCCTGGGCAATTGAGCTTGAAATAAAAAAAATAGTCAAAAACGCGGTAAAACGATCAACGAAACCGAAGAACGAAGGGAGAAAGGGCGTTCTTTATCCCAGATTACCGTTCTGGGGTAAAATTTATATCCAGTATTTGTCAACGATACGGGGATAGTCTTTTTGGCGATTCTAAGACTGAAAAAATTGCAACGAGTGCATTAATACGATGTTGAAGTTTGCATCGTTGGAGTGCAACGAAATTCTGTTTTGTCTTGAGCAGAGTTCATGATTCTCATGATTCAAAATCAGTACGAAAATTGACGTGGTTTGCGAAATTTAATAAACAATTAATGGAAAAAGGATTTTTCCTTAGACCTCGACGTTGCTAACCTCAGTATCATTAAAATTACGAAACATTCCCTGAAAAGTCTTGGAGATAATTCGCCGTTAAGGAATCCCTCTCTATTTGTTCCAGGATTATTTCTGATGATTACCTTTTGCAGCAAAGCGTAATCCAAACCCTTGACCAAGTGAGTGTGCTCCATGTCACCTCCCAAGAATTTAGACTGCTGAATCATTTGTCTCCTGCGTTCCGCTGCGTCCATACCGGATTTAACATCCGGAGCAACTGCTCTGTAGGCGCTTGTGCTGTTCATGGGATCCTCTGGTTGATATTCCGTCGTCGAGCCATCCCTCCGCTCTCTCGCACGATCTCTGTACTTCTCTGCAAGTTCTGCCATCTTATCTTCCTCCTGCTTCTTCAGTTTTGCATAAAAACTCTTTTTTTTACGTCGCAGCTCGGCCCTGTTGCCTCCGCTGGTGGAAGGCGTCGTAGAAACCTTTGCAGACGTGTCTCGCGCCGTTCCTGGCACGGACGCCGGCGTCGAAGACGGCACTGATGATCTGGGCGTCATCAACAACTTGCGGAAATCGTCGTTCGTCAAACGCACCGACATGCTCATGTCGTCTTCCATCGTGTCCGGCATTTTGACTCGCGTTTCTTTACTATTGAAATAATTTTGGAATTACGCTTGACACTGATCAGGTTTCTCCAATGTCGATCATTGGGCGGAAAATATTTGAAAGTTTAATAGTTTTTCGAAGGAAAAAAACACAGACGAGGGGATTAAAATCCATTTTATTTGGATTTCTAATGACGAGCCTTTTCGTGCTTTTTATGAAACTTGTTTTTGGTTAGCAGTTTTGGAGAAATTCGAAAAGTTTCATTTAATAGTTTTTGGCACGAAAGAAACACAGAAAAGAGGATTGAAATCAGTTTTTTTCTGGATTTCCAATTATTAGCCTCTTCGTCCCTTTTATGGAACTTGTTTTTGGTTAGGAATTTCGGAGAATTCCGAAAAGATTGATTTAATAGTTTTTGGCACGAAAGAAACACAGAAAAGAGGATTGAAATCAGTTTTTTTCTGGATTTCCAATTATTAGCCTTTTCGTCCCTTTTATGGAACTTGATTTTGGTTAGGATTTTCAGAGAATTTCGAAAAGTTTAATTTAATATTTTTTGACACGAAAGAAACCCAGAAATAAGGCTTAAAATTCATTTTATTTGGATTTTTAATAATGCGCCTTTTCGTGCCTTTCATGAAACGTGTTGGGATTTTCGGAGAGTTACGAAAAATTTGATTTGTTCAGTGAGGAAGGTTTTCACGTCAATTATTTCGAATGGATTAATTATTGGGCATTTTTTATGCATTTTTAAAAGGTATTCCTTTGGTTGGTGTTCAAGATTTCTTTTTGGTTAGAATTCAGTAAAACTACGAGAAGTATTGAAACGTATTGAATTCTTGTGATGATCAGGAAAAAGGTTAAAAACGAGGTTATGTGATAATTAATTAATGAACCATTTTTTCTTTAATGTTGTTACTTACATTACGACAATATTATTCCAAATCCAAGTATTATTGGACCTTGCTAATAACAACCAAGTTTTCCGAGTCTGCTGTTTCTTCTGGCAGTCGGTGTTTAATCAACAATTATCACTATGCACTTTAACGTTTCACTTATTTCGTTTTAACTAAATGATAGACGAGGATTTTTGGTTATTTTGATGTATAAATATTTTGTTTCCATTCTCTCGCTGCCTTATTCTAATAAAATGAAAATCGACGCATTGTTATTATTATTCGATGTTGTTAAGAAATAATACATCGATTGTCGTTCTCGATGTTACGAAATCGATTGGCTGAGAAAATCTGCGTTATATAGGATTTTTTTTTGTTTCGAGAAAACGGTTGGTACGAGTGATTACTTTTGCTTCATGAATGACCTTCGTTCGAATTATACTATGCACTGAATTTCTGGGAATTCTGAGAAACGAACAACTTTGAACCGGTTTGTTCAGTTTGTTGTTGCGGTATTCACAGTCGAGTCTCAAGACCATTCTCAAGATCGCCTCACGTAAGATCGTCTTAAACCACTGAGACGATCTAGTATCTGAACGTGAATCAGCAGTCAGTAACGTAGGGTATGACCATGGAAGAGATATCCAGAAAGTAGATACACGTTATCCTCGGACGACACGATTGACATTTCAAGAACAAAGAAAAGTTTCGTGCAATTTACTGAAACGATTGATACTTCAAGAGAACAAAATTGGTTAATTTTGCTTGATGCGTGGTTGTATAGCTGCACTTGTTTTTGAGCCCTCCTATCGGCCAGGCATGTGGAATCTGCTCGGCATGAGAGTACTACCCTCCGCATTCTCTGCCACGCCGTGGCTGAGCTCTTCGATGGTCAGTCTGCTCGTCAAGCTTGCAAGAGTCCTCTCGGATAACGCCGCCGACCCTCACGCGCGCTCAATGCATATTACCATGTTAGGAGAGTCAGACGCATTTCTGTCACTATGATGTTATAAACGATAGTAGTAGTAGTAGTAGTAGTAGTAGTAGTAGTAATAGTATCGGAGTATGTGTATGTGTATGTGTACTTCGCATCTCTGTTCTTGGCCTTAGTTAGGCAGTTGATGATGTCCAGGAGTGTTTGTGGTGGGATTGATAAGTATCGTGAAACACAGTTGCACAGTAAGATAAGGAACTAGCGAGCACGTCGCTGTGCACGAGAAGAATATTTGGTTATTCTTTCAACTCCTTCTATGGTCCGTTTGCAGCGTAGAATATGTTTCGAAGGTGCCGCATACCATCCTCCAGCAAGAACCCAACTACAGCTCATTAGCTACAGTGGTGTGTAAAAGTTTCGGGCCATAATAGCCATAAGAAACCATAATAGAATTGGCCCAAAACTTTTGCACGCCACTGTACATCTAAATATTTAATAGAAGCTGGAATAACTTAGTGTCAAACCTATTAACCGACAAGTGTCAACGATAGATGTCCAATTTCCAGCTCGATGGATAATGTTTAAACGCTTCAACGCCTCACAAATGATTACCAATAATCAAGTCGACTTCTGAGACGTGAGCAGCGAATCTCGCAAACTTCCTACTTCTCAAGGTGCGATGGGTGACATAAATTATTCATAATTTCTTAGAACGTGCTTAATTTTCTTCACGCTTGAGTGCACAGCAAATGACTACTAATGGAGGTGCGCTATACCTGACCGAAGTCACAGTATATAAATTTCTAGTTCTTGGCAGTATTGGCATTAGGTCTCGGGAAACAGCAGCGGTAACATCGGTCAACTATTTCAACGTAGGTAGCCAGATACTATTCTTCTTATGCATTTGATGCATTGCTTGGGATCATTATGGACCTGTTAGTAATGGAGTTTGATGTTTTCTTCCGTTCTTGCAGATAGGGAGTCAAGCAATGGCGTGGCGCATGGGTACATGGGTTCTGACCGCGACAGCTATAGCGGTCGTAGCGGCAGTTTCCATACAAATACCGATGAGCATGTGCATCCCACGAGGATCATATGTGAGTACTGAATTGCTATCATTCGAATGGTTGAACTCCCCAGAAAATTTTTTTACATCGTATGCACCCAGGACGTTAGATGCCTGGAATGATGGGAATATCCGATGCTGATGAACATAATGGACATCTTGACTCCGCATATGCAAGGGGGCCGAAAGTTTGTCAGTCCCAAACACCTCACAGAGAAGGTGCCAGTTACTTCTGTGTATTTTAGCGTACCTGTTGAATATTCATTAATTTAATGTTCCTTTGTTTTCAGTGCATGGATTCTGTTAAGCCATGCTGTCAGCCGGCAGTGCTGCAAGGTTTCCAAGTTAAACACCATGAACGCATCTGTTTCATATTCGGCCAAGGATTATGCCAACCATTTTATGAGATCCCTCAAATAAAACTCTATGTACAGCTGGTCAGAAAGTTGAATAGCACTAATTACATGGAACTGCGTCGTACCTATAGGCGTAGGCTTGATCTTGATTCAGAAGCAGAATTAGTAGATTTTCGTTTATTGGCTTCCCGGATGTCTGATAACGATGCAGTAACAATGATATATACAGATACTCGTGTAATCCCTTCACACATGGTTCGTAACGATGCAGAATTAAAAATGACAGAAGCTCGTGTAATTCCCGCGCCAATAGTTTGTAACGAAACAGCAACAAAATTGACAGACACCCGTCTAATTCCCGCGCAGATGGTTCGTAACGAAACAGCAATAAAATCGAACAATTCTGGTGTAATCCCCACGCAGATGGTTCGTAACGATACAGCATTAAAAATGACAGAAGCTCGTGTAATTCCCGCGCCAATAGTTCGTAACGAAACAGCAACAAAATTGACAGACACCCGTCTAATTCCCGCGCAGATGGTTCGTAACGAAACAGCAACGAAATCGAAAGATTCTCCTGTAATCACCGTGCAGATACTTCGTATCGAAACAGCAACAAAATCGACAAGAGTCTGCTGTAATTCCCGTGCAGATACTTCGTAACGAAACAGCAACAAAATCGACAAGAGTCTGCTGTAATTCCCGTGCAGATGGTTCATAATAAAAATATAACAATAAGGAAGATAAAAGAATATCATTCATCAACACTCGCAAAGCATCCGGTTTTGACCGGACTTTCCCCAAAAATAGCGCAGAATAAAGAATGAACGCGTTACAAATGTGGCAGAATCGATTGTGATCCACAAGAATAACAAGATGTAAAGCATAATATGTACATTATAACCGACGGACTTGAGCAAGCAAATATATGTATTTAACAGTTTTTATCGTTTCATTTCTCATCTCGTTGGATATTCTTTCAAAAGTTATTATCGTTTCCTCACCTATACAGCCCTTGATATATATCTATTAGCTAGAACGTGGAATACTCACCCTAATAGTATATTACACTACAAGGGCAGAAAGTTTGGGAGTCCTGCACTGCGCAACTTCATGCCCGAGGCGAAGCCGAGGCCACCTTAGACACTATGAAAACATCTGTTTCATATTTGGCCAGGGATTATGCCAAACATTATATCAGATCCCTCAACTAACACTTTATGTAAAGTTGGCCAGGAAGTTGAATAGCACTAATTACATGAAGCTGCGTCGTGCATATAGGCGTGGGCTTGATATTGATCGAGAAACCGAATGGGCAGATGCTCTTATATTTCTCTCGCCGATGGTTCGTAACAATGCAGCAACAAAACTGATAGATTCTCGTGGAACTCCCGCGCTGGCGTCTAGGAACGCTAAAGCATTTATCTGTACACACGCAAAAGATTCGGTTCGAAAGCAACGACCGCTCTCATATGCAGCGGCGAGGGCATGGATGCGTTATACAAAACGTAAGTAGATCGATTTTATGAAACAAATGAATAATGAGATGCGAAGCATATTGTAACTAATTGTAAGGCGTACATCCCGTGTAACTAATAAAGCCTAAAAGCATAATATGTACATAGTACCAGTAGGACCGGATTCAAACAAACAAATATATTCTTTTAAATATCTGTATTGTTTCATTACTCAATACCCCATTCCGAAAGGTTTATGAATTTAAGCTGGATGTTATTAGTATGCTGTCAGCATGCTACTGATGTTTGCATCATCAGGGTTGGCAGCCGCCATATTGGAACTCACTGGTCTAAGAGTCTCAGCTTGACTTCATATACTGCTCATTGTCATCAAGGCAGTTGCGACTGCAAAACCCGATCCTCGTTTTCGAATAACGAGCTGGTTGGTTAAAACCTATAATAATGTAGGACGCAGATAGCAGACGCTGGGACTTCTACGTGACTTTGTAGCCGTTGTTTTGGCGTCTTGCAAAAGACTGTGAGTCTATGGAGGTAGTATCCTTGTCTCTTCCACACGGAGCTTATTCGCGTTATCATCAGACTCCAGCAGATAACACGTACGGGCTCTAGTATGCCTATCGCATGCACTGCAAGAGACGTGCATGCACTGCAGACTCCAGCAGAGAACACGTACCGGCTATAAGTATGCTTATCAAAGTTGTTCTCACTTACTCTTTGTGATATCATGGCTTGAACTTGAATGGCAGCAACCGGTGGGACGTGCATGCACTGCAAGAGACGTTACGAAGCGATACGACAGAACCTGCATCGATACGACTTCTCGCATGTATGACACTTACATGGTCCACACGGAACTCTTACCTCTTGACTCGGCGCTTACCTCTGCCAAGTATCTGCACTATGCACTTTGCGAGAACGCTATCATCCGCATTCTCGCGGACGTCGTGGCTGAGCTCTTCGATTGTAAGTCTACTCGTCATGTCTGCAAGAGTCCTCTGGCTAACGCTGCCGACCCTCGAGCGCTGCGACAGTTAATGCATAACTTATCCACACCTGAACGCTCAGTGATGACCATCGATAATGCAGCCGCATCATTTTATGAGATCCTTCAATTAAAACTTTATGTACAACTGGTCAGGATGTTGAATAGCACTTAGGCCCAGTTCCACAACTAGAGGTTAAACGCGAGATTTGGTAACCGAGCGTTAAATCTAACCGCTGCCCTAACGAGCGATTTATCGTAGTTGCGTTCCACAGTGCACTTTTAACCGGGGTTTTTGGAAACCTATATCCCATTAGAGATAACTCTAACCGAACACAAGAATTCGTTGTGTCCAGCCGTGCCTCTAATTGGAAAGCACCCTTAAGTTCTGCCTTAAGGCAGCCTCAAAGCGCGTCTGTGAATCGAAATGCGATTTTAAGATCGCCTTAAGGTCGACTTACATTTAAGAATCGACTGTGAATACCGCCCCAAATCTCGCGTTTAACCTCGAGTTGTGGAACCGGGCCCTAGAGATTTCCAGACCTCGCTTCGCTACCATCAGAGCAACAATTTCCAATTGGTTTTTTTTTTTTGCATACTTTGCCCGAAAAATGCGTTAGAGCGATGACAAAGATATTTCAATTAAAAAATTAAATATCGATTTCTGCGAATCAGAGATTCTATCAATCAACTTCAAAATGTTAATAAAAATGTTCCGGATTAGGCGGAATAGCCGGTAAAATGACGCCATCTTGTCTCGCGTGAGACAAAGATAATCGAATTCCGATTGGTGCGTTCTCCTGGCTATCGCATGCAAGGCCAATGGGAATTGTTCAAACAGCCCGAAGTTTTTGTCGATAATTGGACGGAAAAAAAGCGCGAGCAAGGCGGATGAGTTCAGAGTCTCTCCAATTGCCATGTCCTATGGTTCTGACGAATAAAACACGCAGAGGGATCTCCCCTTGGCGTATCGTGGAATTATGGTGATTCCTGACAATTCTTCGTAAACGCGTGTAGTGTTCGTTATTGAAGGCCAAACAAAAAGGGTGGTAATTATGTGGGGTCTCGGGAGATCAAACCGTAACACGTGACAATATGGATAATTGAGTGTCTCCCGTACGTATGTATACAAGTGTTGAGGTATGGATAGCGAGACTGGACCCGCTTCAAAGAGGTTTCGTTCCTCTTTGACGGGAAACATGCAGCTGACGGAATGCGTCAGAGAATTTAAATTACCGAGACAGTATCCGAGCATGGTGCAAAAAAAACTGCAAACCGAAAGCGAGAATTCGAAACGTGCCAACTCGGCAACGAGCCTCGTTTCTTCCACAAAAACATTGAATTCTCCCAAAGTTTTAACAAGCCCCGAACTCCCGATAAACAAAATACGAACTATCAAGCTCAAAGGTAAAGATGGTAGAGATTTGGGCGAAGTTAATGTCCAAGATTTGCCACTTAATATACAAGGCAAGACAATAACCATAACGAAAAGTGGTTTAAAAAAATCTCCTCCGGCTGGCAGTTTAGACGACGGAAAAAAAACAATTTCGCTCGAGAATCTTGTGCCCTTGAAGATAAAAACCGAGGACGATATTTCGTCGGAATGCACGACCGTCATGAGCACGTCAGGAGACAAAATCGCAAGCGAAGCGTCGTTTCTCTCTCCGGTCAAAAAACCCCCTTGTAAAGTCGATTCCCGGCCCCAAGTTCAGCTCCTAAGATCCGGCCATAATTGGCACATGGTTAAAATTCCGCATTCCTCCTGTGTCGATGCGTCAAATTCAAATACGAAAAATGCTGTCATTGCCAAAATTCAGCAGTCTTTGATTCCGACGCTCCGTGCCAAGAAGGATTCTTTGTCAAGGAATGTTGTGTACGGCGTGAATGTAAAAATTGGCGCCAACAACTCGGCAGGGAAAAAAGCGATTATTGACGGCAACCAGAGACACATGATCGTGAGAAAACTCATAAGGCCCAAACAACCCGACGGCACGTCCGATCGACTCAAATTAATAAGAAATGTCGATAACGGCGAACAAACAAGGCCGAAAATCGAAATTTCCAGAATAGTCGCTCCGACCACCAACAAATCAGGGACGCCTATACAAGCTTCTAAAATCGTTAACGAAAACACAATCTCTGCAAGAAAAACTGACAATTTGGTTCAGCAAAAACTCAAAACCAAGCAAGATGTTATGGTCGTCTTGCCGTCGAGCGCCGGGGGATCTTTCATCAAAGAAACCAAAGGGAACGTTCCAAACAACACGATCGATTTTCCCGTGCTTCAGAGCGCGCATTCGGGGCTTAGCTCGTGGAGAAGAAAAATGTTGGCTAGTCGCAGGAGCGACACGGTCAAATACGGCGCGAATAAAGATCTCTCAGTGCCTGTGCATTCCGAGAAGAAAAACGAAATGACCAACAACCTCATAATTCTTGAAAAAGCTCTCAGCTCCGTGGAGGATCAAGTTTTGAGAGAAAAAGCTTTGAAGGCTTTGGCCGAATGTGGTATCGGCATCGAGAGGCTTGTGCCCGTGCCTTGCGAACAAAAACCCGTCAAAGATAGCGACACGCAGACCTCGATTTTCGGTCTCTGGGAGGAAAAACAATTTATACATGTGCCTCAAGACCTTCCGACTATACAGAGAATACCCATTGCCCAGAAAGCACCCAACGAACTTCCTCCGATGGCCAAAAATCCCCATTTCCAAGATCTCCAAATCAGTGGATTTACCAATCAGAACGTAGCAACTAAGGAATCCATAGAGTTGAACGCCATAGTCGAGGACTTTATAAAAGGCAACGAATCAGCCAATCAAGTCGCTGCCATCTTTGCTAATCCCTGTCCTGTTCGCAACCAAGTCGTGGAACAACTACAGAAAGATTTTGAAAGTTGGAACAAATACGATGAGAATGGATTTTTAAACATACACAATGCCACCCTTTCCGATTCTGTCCAAGGCGTCAAGAGACATCTCATGGTACTTGCAGCCTGCCAAGGAAGTGCGGACATTCCTACACTCAATGGACAAGTATGCAACAAAATATTCAATATTTATAAATGACGTTGAAGTTTGCCTCGTTGGAATGCAACGAAATTCTGTTGTTTCTTCAGCAGAGCTCACGATTCTTATTCAATATTTAGTAAGGACAATAAAACGATCTTTCTTCCATCTCCAAACACAAAATCAGTACATCAATTGTCATGGTTTTTGAAATTGAACAAACAATTAATAGAAAAACGTATTTGTCGTTGGATCCGAACGTTGCGAACTTCAGTGTCATTGTCCATTTTCCATTCGAATTTCAATATTTTATTGATGAATTTTCTTCGTCACCTTTCGCAGAATTCACCAAATTTTATTATTCCCTTCCAGACCAGTTTAGAGTTAGCAGTACGTCACGATGCATCACCGAAAATCATAAAGCTCCTACTAGACGCTGGAGCGGAAGTATCGTCCGAGGAGAGTGGGCACGACACGGCATTGTTGATAGCGAGTAAAAAATCAAAAGCGTCGTTGGTCGATCTGATAGCCCGAGCAAAATCGTGCAAGTCGTTGAACAGTTTCGATTCCGAGGGTTTCGCTGCTCTGCACTATTGCGCTCAGAACGGAAACGAGGAAGGAGTAAAGGCGCTGATCCTTGCCTCGGCTGACATTAATTTGTCCGATCGTCGATCCGGTCGGACTGCCCTTTTCCACGCTATCGAGAATAATCATACGGATCTCGGCCAATTGCTTTTGGAATATGGAGCTGAAGCGAGCAAACCGAACTACGGAGGCCAAACCGTTTTCAACATTATCGAGGAAAACAAACATTACAATTTGCTCGAAGTTTTGAACAGAGCATCGAAATAATATTCCAGAGAGCCTCCTCGAGACCTCGTGAAAAAAAAACCAATCATCGCCGAACGGCAGGTTTCATTAGGATAAATGTATTTGTTATAATTCTGCAAAAGACTCTGAACTAGAATCACTTTCCGCCAAGTTACAATAAACTTGGCACGTCCGTTGCAATTGTTGAATCTTCATGAAATTCGAATTTACTCCGAATCATATAATTATTGTATTTCATTGAACTGTTATATAAATTTATACATCTCGAAACGTACGAATCGCTTGAATTATCATTTTTTTATCTCCTGCATCCTGTGTCTGCAATTTATTATCTTATTCCTTGCGGTATGAAGCGTCGCCATTTTGTTTCAATTTTTATATCAATTATTTCCCTTATTATACCGAAAATTTTTACCAAATTTCAAATCTGTAACGTACAATAATATTTTAGAGAATTTCTTATTTTTTTGCTCCAAAAACTACTTGACGATTAGGTCCGTATGAGAAAACAGCTGAAAGCGCCAAACCGCCGACGACGTCAAACTTTTGCCAGATTTTTCGAAATTGTTCTGACGATAAAATTTATCCATTAAACGTTTAATCGATATTTGAAAACTTTGGTAAACGAGCTTACGCAATGATGATATTATTCCTGAAGCCTCAATACGAAACTTCTCACACTATTAACGCTAAAACGGTGACCTGGGATCAAAAACAACCCCAGGCGACTTTAAAACCCGCGCCCTTTCTCCCTTCGTTTATGGTTTTTTGACTAATTTTTTCATTGGACGCAAAATTGACCCAGTCTCACGTGATCCTGTATTAAGAAGGTTGGCTATATACGACAACCTGATAAGAATTTAATAAAATTTGATGATAACATTCTGTAGCATCAAATACAATGACACAATTTTTTCAAGTTTTTCGTCTACAAAGTTGTCGAATAATTGGAGTTTACAATATGCAAAAGATATACCTATATATATATCTGAATCCTATGCTTATGCATGTAAACTCTAGTGCTCAATTACTCGAAAACTATGTAGAAGAAAAATCTTAAAAAATTTTTATACAGAGAGCTAAGAGAGCCCTCGGTAAGAGAGAATTTCTCCGCCATTCGGCAGAAACGGTTTTTATGGCTTCTCCCACTTAGCTCGAGCGCATCCAGTATACCCGACACCTCGATAAGAGGTTACAAGCAATTTCGGCAAATCGCACGTGTTTAAATGACAATATTGATCGAGATTCTTACTGAAAATCCTTGTAGGTATACATATATCACGTGCGTGCGTGCGTGTGCCCCACTTGCTCTCCCCACCGGAAGTAACTCGATCTACATTACACGCACATAGCCACGATAAAGGGTAGATGGCGCAAGTGCTCAGAGCATCTTGCGCGCGGTGCGTGTACAAAACCTACAAAACCAAAGTACGTAAATACGCATGAAAATGTGCAATTGTTGTAAACTTTAGTGAGATATTCACGAGACGAAAAATAAGTTGACATCTGCAGTTACGAGTTTCCAGTGAACAAACAATGTTGTCGCGACGTTTTCACAAGCTTTTCAAAGTCGTCGAGCGTAGAACAGTGGCTCGATTATACATCGCCGGTAACGATGTGCATTCTAACCTCTCAACGAGCCGAATCAACGCGGCTAGAAATTTATATAATTGGTCAAGAAAAATGATAATTCCATCGATAACAAGTAAAAACTGTAATCCGGCAAGACAAGACAAAGTAATATCGAGATCGCTGCATCCGAGAACCAACGATGATGACGCGGAGGATCGGTTCTCGGAAAACTCTCTCGCATACACAGTCTTGCAGAATTCCGACAAAAAGATCAAAACTCTACAAGTTCCGCTCGAACCAGCAACGAGTTTATCCGAGGATGAAATCGAGAGAATATTATGCCAAGACTGGACAGTTTTTAGTGCGACCGAAGCAGTTGACGCGTTTGAGCAACTGTCCTACGCGGCAAAATCCAAACACGAATATTTTAGCGAAGCAAAACACGGCGAACTTTTAAAAGCTTTCACCGCCAAACTCTCCAAACTAGACGACGAAAAGCTCCGTCTTGTTTTTCGTTGCTTATCTCTCTGGAACAGAATTTGGGCGACCAAGTTTTCGGAGTATGCAAACTTCATGACGCAGCTCGACAACGAATGTTGCAAACGATTGCCGTTCTGGAACAAAGAAGAAGCGCTGCTCATGTGCGATTATTGGTTTTCCATATATATGGCAAGAAAAGCTTCGTTCACTCTGTGCGTTCTGAGGAAGTTGGGCAAAAAGCCGAAACACCTCAATCCCTCGGAATTTCTCCATTATATGTTTGTTATCAATACTTGTCGCAAGCCTCCCATCAACATTTACGAGTTGGAATATCACCTGAGCAACATCATTGACGAATACACCGTCGGCGAACTCGGCATCATCGCCATGGCCTTTTTCAAGTGCCAAACTCCCATCAGAGACGGAAAGATCATTGTGCATATGCTGCGCAAAATTATGGAAGACGTTGATAACGTTCAAGATTTTTGTATCAGCGCAGTCATGAAAGTCACTAGGTAAAGAGATGCCCAAGTTTGCGTCGTTGCAACCCAACGAAATTCCCGTTTTTCTTAAGCAGAGATCAAGATTCTCATGCAATATTTGGTCAGGACAATGAAACGATCTTTTTTTACGGTCCGAATGAAAAATCAGTACGAAAATCATCATGGTTTTCGAAATTTAACAACCAATTAACCCTAGAACGATAACCCGGGGTCAAAAACGACCCCGGGCGACTGAATCCCACGGCCTTTCTCCCTTGGTTCTCCCCTCTCGTTTATCGTTTTACCGCATTGTTGACTAATTTTTTTATTTCGAGCTAAATTGCCCCAAGTTCACGTGATCCTGCATCAAGGCGTTTCGATAGGAAGATCTAAATATTGAGAAATTGATTAAATTTGATGATAACGTTCTTCAACAGCAAGCGCGAAAACACAATTTTTTTCAAATTTTTCATCTGTTTAGTTATCGAGTTAATCAGAATTAAAGCAAAATTCTTATGCACGGAATGTATACTTATATGCATCTCTCCCTTTTGAAATTTTCAAGTTCGTGCGATGGGGATTATCGTCACATTCCCTTGTAGAAATAACATTTCTATAATGTATTTTTTTCACGCTTTGAAATCCTCAAGGAATCCGTTAGCGCAACATCGTTTTGAAAATTGCTGGATCATTATTTTTCTCTTTTATTCATGGTAATGCGACTCGTGCGATCTTCGGAACGCGACAAACTTTTTTCTTATTGATGTTCATATGCGTTTGAATTTTTTAGGCAAACAGAAAAGTACAAATTCATTTTGTCCGAAACTAAATTTTATGAAATTTCTTTACGCTGATTTTCTTCGTGTCTTTCAATGGGGAATATTTAATATAAATGATTGATCAACCAAACCATGATTTTTGTGATGATAAAATCTCAAATCTTAACTTGAAATACTTTTTTTGTATTCACGAATTTTAGATACAGCGATGTGCTCCGTGGTTTGGACGTATTTCAAGATCTTCTCACGAAATTGGTACCGGTCGTTCCCAAATTGTCGATTCCTTGTTTAACGAACATGGTTCATGCAGCTGCTTCAGTTCAAATATATAATGCAGCATTAATGAACGCTGTGATAAGGAGGTATGAAAGGACAATAAATAATTGTCGATTCAAAATGAAAATGAAGCTCGATCGTGGGTCGAATAAAAAGTGTAACGTTTTTTAGATTTGAGCAGAACATCGGTGAGGCCAGGATCAAGGATCTTGAGAGATTGTCCTGGGTACTTGGAATTTTCCATTACGATCCTCACACCCCGATATATCACAAGATCGTTGAAAGCCTGAGAGATCCCAAACGTGAAACAGAATTGGCGTTGTAAGTTTTTCCATCATTTTTCAATGAATTCTGCAAGGATTGCAAATCCAGCGGATTGTTAATCCTTGTTTGATTTATTTTCAGATACCCAAAGTCCATTCCAACCGCATTGTCTCACTTGTCTTTTGCAAATATTTACCCAATCGATTTAATCAAGAAATCCTTCGACCCGGAATTCCTGAACACAGTGTACGGAAACAATGCGTTCAAAATTGGTTGGGACTTTTTCTCGTTGGAGAATAATCTGAAAATTGATGTGCCCGAATACGATGGACCATTTTTGATGCCAAATATTCTAGAATATCAAGCCAAGGTAATTAATTCCCGAATTAAACAATTTGCAGGGTTTTTTTTTTTGTATTTGAATTGAAATGATGTAATTTCGACAAATTTTCTAGAAAGAAAAGAGGAAGTACAGACTTATACACGATATCTTACAGCGTTTGCAAAAAATGAAGGGGTTAAACGATTTTTCGAAAAACTAAGATTTTTGTTGAATTCGCAAACCCATAAAATTTAAACCGTTAAACCGATATTTTCAAAATTCAATACCAACCTTCCTATTATGATACTCTATTTATAGAAAAAAAATTAATAACGAATCTTCAAATTTGCGCAAGTCAGAGCGATTACACCCATTTTTTTTATTTCAAAATGCCGTAGAATTCGTATTTTTTTAGCAACTCCGACAAAATTCTCGGAGAACGAAGAGCTGGTATAGATTAACATCTGTGCAAAACGGGAGCCCTGTAGCTCAAACCGTTCTCGAGTTATAAACGTTTGAATGTTACAGCACCAGAACACACACACACACACACACACACACATCCGGACATTTTTTCTAGATATGATTTTTCGATGTTGTGGGACATTTTAAGCACATTGACATTGAAAACTGGAAAAAAATAACATTTCACCGTTTACATCACCGTTTTTTGCTTCTATGAGGAAGCAAAAACTGTGGAGGAAAATATTTTACCTGGTGCCATCAAAGCGAAATGCACCGATTAATTCAAGGAAAATAATCGATGTATTTTTCTACAGAGATTCGTGATGGCCAAGGTCGAAAACAGTGGGAAAATACGCAATGCAGACAAGTTTATCCTGGAAGTTGCTCACATGTGCAAGGTGAGGACTAAAATTATTATTTCTGTTAATTCTCCGCGGATCATACAATTTTTTATGACACCTCGGATCACATGGGTCTTTTACGTCCTGCCACTTATATCTCACGTATTTGGAGGAGAAGAAATCTGAAAAAATTCTAGAATACTTATTTCAACTATTTCAAAGTTTTATAGCCATTGCTTTTGGTTTATTTTCATATAATCGTATTAATCAAATACGAATAACGAATAAAATAGAATAAAAATAAATAAAATAAAATGCAAATGAACAAATAAAAAAAAAATTGAATAATAAATTTCAATAAATAAATCAACTGAATAATAAATTTGAATAAATGAGTAAAGTTGCATTTGGTTCATTTTTGAATAATCCTATTAATAAAATACGAATGGCGAATAAAATAAAATAAAAATCAATCAAATAAAATCAAATTTGAATGAATAAATAAACAGATTTAAAAAAATGAAACAATATGATAAATTTCAATAAATGAATTAACTGAATAATAAATTTGAATGAATAAATAAAATTAATTTAAATAAATGTATAAAGTAAATTCAAATAATCAAGGTTTTCGAGAAAAAAGTTGTCGTCTGCGTCGAAAAAGACGTATTTGATCCGCGGAGGACTAAATTTGAATCCTGCGAAAAATTTCCTGGCATATTCATCGAGATTTGTCAAAAATTTCATATTTTCATCGAAACTTTTGTACCGATGAGATTTATTGTAAATTTCTTACAGTCTACCGTTAAGACCGACACGCCAATCGCGCTCGAGCAAGTTCTGCCACATTACGTTAAGCCGGATATTATCCTTTGCTTCGACGATGAAAACAACCCGGTAGACCCGCTGCCAATTCTGTCGAAAACCAAAGGAGGCTTTATCAAATATGTACCCGATGAGGCGAAACATCTCAAATGGCTCGCACTTATTCTTGCAACGCAGAATCAAATAATCAAGGGAACTGACAAATACGTCGGACCTCTCAATACCAAGTCCAGACAACTTGAAAAAATCGGTTACCTTCCAATAATCGTGAGTGAAAAAAAACAATCTTCAAAATTACCAAAAATTACCAAATTACCAAAAAAAAAAAAACATTTTATTAATTCCATTATCTTCGAGCATGTTCCTGCAGATTTTTCGGTAATTATGCAGTTTGAGGCCTTTTCCGAAAAATGATGGGGAAATTTCTTTCCCCCATGGAGCTGTTAATTGCCTCAAGGCAGGTGCAAAATCGCAGAATATTTCTTGACGTTTGTTCGACTTGTTAACGTTTGTTGTCTGTATCTTTTCTGTCTCTGTTTGGAGGGGGGGCACCATTTCCGGAAGGTAAGTGTCGAAATATTCGAGATTTTCTTGAATTATGGTGAAAACACCATAATTTATGGGAATCTATGGGAAATGTTAGCCTCCCCCCATGGAATATGCAAGTCCCCATGAAAAGCAAGAAGTTTCCGAAGAAAAAAAAAAAAATTTTCCACCATTTTTGGGAAAAGGCTTCAAACTGCATAATTACCGATTTTTCTCTCGTTCCCTCGTTCCAGGTATTTTTACGATAATCACTGAATCAAGAACGATTCAATTTTCATAACGACGGGAACGAATTCTATAAACGACGAGAAAATCACGAATAATATGTTTTTTTTGTTTGTTTTTTACAGTTAAACATTAACGAATGGCACGGTTGCCTGAACCTGGAGTCGAAACAAGAATATTTGAGACAAAAACTGCATTCAGTGATTGCTCAAAAAAAATCAGCAGCGGCGAATTAATTCGGTATCATAAGTTATGCATTATATTTTTTAATAATACAATTATTAATTGCATATACTGTACAAAATAACGTACGAAGAAACGATGAAACGACGTGGCCTATTATGAGGGTTTATCACAAGGTCAAATTTCCTCCGAAATATCGTCGTTAAAACGTCGTTTTTGTCGATTTGCCCTCTGACGTGCGATAACGATCAAGTTCGAGGCAACGCAGCGAGATTAATCCAATCCCCCAGACTCAAAGACCATGTAAAAACTTCTTGGTGTATTCGTAAGTAACGAAAAGTGCAGCTGTCGCTGGCATAGTCCTGATTATCGTGGGTTTCAGCCCGTTGTACAAAGCGCCGATTCCTTCTTTCTTCGCGATTTCTCTCATCATCACCGTCGCTGGTATCCTCAAATTTTGTACCTGCACCAAATTCATTTATTTTCATCAAAAATCTCGCATTTTTTAGATTTTTTCGTCTTGTCAAATCGCATCGTTTGCATTTTTTACATTATTTCGAAAATTGGAGAAAACTTTACAAACAAAACGCCATTTTCGGGGACAGTTTTCTCTCTTTTTCTTTTTACGAGAGACAATTGTGGCTGGGAACACGAAATACTTAGTTCCTGGTGTAATAAGATGTTTTTCATAAGATTATTTACAACGTGAGCGATTGTAACGAAGCAAGAAAGTTTGTTGAGATTCTGATAAAAATCTAGACCAAGAAACGATTCACTAATTTTTTTTGTTCTTCATATTGAATTGATTCTTCGATTTTAAAGGATTACGAAATTTTTTGTAGATTTTTTCATTCAACGCTCACCTCCGAAAAAGATAGATCGAGTGAAAATTCGTGACGACACGAAATGAGAATTTCGAATGTAACGAAGCAGAATCGCGATAAGAAGAATGATCGCTGGGTTTCATGTTCGATTTTGTTGTTATTGGGCTTTCTGTTGGACTCACTTGGATTCTGCTCTTGACCACGTCTGCAGGGAATATGACCAGCCACAGAACAGACCCTCCGACCGCACCAGCGACCATCGTCTTTTGCCATCCAATGTCGTCCCTGTTTTGGCCCGGTTTTGCGAGAAGTTCTCTCGTGGCCTCGTAGCTTCCGAAGAAGAAGAAATAACCGGGCATTTCTCTGGCTATCGTCGACGAGAGCCCGCGAAACAAGCCGCTAGCTCCATTCTCCCGTATGATTTGTCTCGTCAGTGCCCATGGTCCGATATGTTTCTAAAAAACGTTAAACGTCGAGAGAAATAAATGAGCGAGAATTTCAAATTTTTCTTAACAAACTTTAAGTTTTTTGAACTTGAAAAAAAAAACAAAAAACACAAATTGGGAAGAATCATAAAATTTTAGCGAACCACGTATCCACCGTTGACGGCATTCTGCGATTGTACTTCTCGCATCGCCTGCAAACGACATTTCACAAGTTCGGTAGGACAGAGAGTCAGCGACGAGAAGAAAGCGGCAAAAAACCCGGCGAACGCGTTCCCAAGGCTACTCATGTCTTCCACTTTTTCCTTCCCTGAAGATTACGAGGTCAAAAACGTAACGAGATATTGAGATAGCCCCCTCCCACGTGACCTTGGCCTAAAGGAGTCATATTTTTTTTCTCCATACTTCAAATAAATACTCTACTGTTTTATGGATATTTACCGAGCACGCTCGCTATTGCCTTTTGACAGCCTCCGTAAGCCACGAAAAGAACTGAATTTTCAGCCACATTGGCCACCACAGCAGGCACTGTCCCTGCGTACAATCCCCTTGCTATGCCATCTGTTTTTAACGTTCGAACAAAACAGTCGATCATGCCTTTGTACAGGGAGGGAAATGTTTGCATCTTAACTTTTACAGTGTCCAGTGGTTGGCCGACATAAGTTACTGCAATTCCACCTGCGAACCAAATTTTTTCAGCCATTTTCATTTGTTCCAAGATCCGTGCAATTTTTCAATAATAATTGCATCAATTAATTAACAATTATGAGTAACAGCGATTTCACCTTCGAACGAAATTTTTTGAGCAATTTTCATTTGTTCCAAAATCCGTACAATTATTTAGTAGTAATTGCACCAATTAATTACTAATTAATTAATTATTAATCAAGTGGTGAAGTATTTATCGGTGAATTATTATATACATTAATTGATTAAAATAATTATCACTCATTATTTCGCTGCATTTCGTCGTATTTGACGATTGAATCTCGTTTTTTACAATTAAAAAAAAAATCCTTTTTTAATTGCGATTTTTGAATTCAGTTTTTCTCCTCGTCACGAATTTCACGCTTCACGAAATCCGTGTGGCTCAGATAAAAGTTGTTTACACACTGCAGATTGTATTGTGTTTGCAATGCAATATACTGCATTCGTCGTTGGCTGAATTTTATTATTGTAGTATTTGATGAAAAGATAGAGAGAGCAGGCTAAGCCTCCATGACAAATTCTGAGGAAGATTGACAGTTTCAGAAATTTCGAAATATTTATGATTGACTTACAATGATTGTATATAATGTGGAACGTTTTATATTTTGTTTAGACTGTCCGTTCGAATAGTTTACAATATTTTTACAATTTATTTTTCCTGCAGGGCATTCCATTCTCTTTCTTTCATCAGTTTATTCGTTTTTTTTGTTCATTACTCAATATTTCATGGAATTTTCATCATGCGTAAAGTGCAAAAAAGCTGGTCCATTCTTCCGATTTTCTACGTAATCACGTATAATCATACGTCGGAATAACCGTGCAATTCTGCTTCGAACACTCTTTCGACAACTCCAGAAATGTCCGATTTAAAGAGATTGGCTACACACATCAATGTTGCCCTGTTAAAAGCATAGAAAATTCGAAATGATTAGAATTTAATGAAATTTGGTGAGTATATTCTTTAGTATTAAAAATGAATATACAAATTTTTCAAGATTTTTCTTCTGCATAGTTTTCGAGTAATTCAACACTAGAGTTTACATGCATAAGCATAGGATTCAGATATATATAGGTATATCTTTTGTATATTGTAAACTCGAATTATTCGACAACTATGTAGACGAAAAATTAGTGAAAAATTGTGTCATCGTATTTGATGCTAAAGAATGTCGTCACCAAATTTTATTAAATTCTTATCATATCGTCGTATGTAGCCAACCTCCTCAAACATAATTTGCTTTTGAATGTTTACAACAGGACGTTTTTGTAAAATCTTGATTTTCATGCTGAATTTATCTCTAACGTCGATAAAATTACAAGATTTTCACTCGAGGGACTCAAACACCGCTCTAGATTATTCAAAACATATCAATACAGGTTTTTCTGATAACAGAATGACTCAAAGATCGCATAATCCGTGGAGGAGTCACGAGATGTTTCGTCTTATCTTTAATAGAAAGTCAAAGAATCAACGTATCTCTCGAAAATATTATGCACGAGCAACCGAGACGCAGGCAATGCATAGTAAAATGCATTTCTCGTGAAATATCGATCGGTGAGTAAAAATATCGATGTATTTACCCAGGGATCCTGCGACGAAATCGATTATGCCAGTCTTCAAGTGTTTGAAATTAACGTCCGCGCACTCTAAAGTCTCCATCGTCTTATTGTCAACAAAGTTTTGTCCTTTTATACAAATTTTCAATGTTTTTTAATATTTTTACATATGCTGTTTTACGGAGTCGGGATTAGCACCGTTACAGCACGTGCGCCCGTCTGTCATGCTCCCTACAGAGAGACTACTGACTAGACTGGAAACATGTGGAATGGAAAACTCGATTGCGAGCTCGGATTGCACAAACCCATGTGAATTACTGCTCTAGTCAGTTCCACCAACAATTCAATAACAAAAATGATACGAGAAGCTGTTAAATTTTTAAAAACATGCAAAATTACGCATGTCGTTAAAATAAGCTTCTTGTTTAGATTTTAAACATTTTTCTTTCTCAGGAATTTGCGCAATAAAAAATCAATTATCGAGGTTATAGTTTCTCTTTGACTCTGTTTTTTTGAGACAGCTTTGCCAACCTCGAATACGTAAAATCCCCAGACTCCCAAGAAGTTGGTTAATTATTTAAATTGTTTTGTAATTCCACAGATAAATTGTGTTTTGTAAATAATTAATCGCTCTCGAATTGTTGTACAACTTAGTTTCAAGATCATCAAGAAAATCGTCGATTTTAATGCAAGAAGAGCTTGAAATTTGGCGAAATTTAAATAAACTCGCACACCCGCTCTTTTCCTAACTGCCATTGGAAGAAAGTTTCTTCTGCTACGCGGCGAAGAAGCTACAAGAATAGCAACGGCGACTGCAGTCAAAATCGAGAGAGCTCGGGATTCAGGTGTTTCAGTTCTCGAACAAGATATTGTGTGTTTTTTTTATTCCGTTGTACGCGATTCGCTATGTATTCTATCAGACAAATCTTTTGATGCGGTATTTTCTGTGAAATCTGTGATTGTGATAAAAGTATATTTACTTTGCAATTCTTTAAATAAATTACATCATCGATTGGTGAGTTGAGCAAAATTATATCATACTTTTATCTCGTTTCGGCGTATTGTTTGACAGCTCTTTGTGGCAAAATGTCATGTTGCATGTTCCGTTTATCGAGGCTTATACATAGCTCCGTTTTCAAAAGCTTTTGGTAGCGAAG
This sequence comes from Hyposoter dolosus, assembly GCA_963921915.1. NCBI lineage: Eukaryota > Metazoa > Arthropoda > Insecta > Hymenoptera > Ichneumonidae > Hyposoter > Hyposoter dolosus. Next base: position 4,556,614 of record OY998140.1, read on the forward strand.
GATCCAAATTTTCAACGTAATTTAAAAAAAAAAACAACATAACCTCTAAATCTCATCAGTGTCGTCTGCTCCGAAATGTGTTTTCGATCGTTTCTCCGATCCCATGAAATGCCAACCATTATTTCTGGCAAAAAATGAGCATTAGATGTTTATCCATCCAACTGTTTAGTTCTGAAACTTTGGATAATGTTTATTGAAGACGATAATTAATAAATGTAGGAACCATGGGACAAACACTCACCACGGCGACGGTCAACGCGGCGGATGTCATAATTCCGGTTCCTAGTAAAGTATTAGAAAATCCAAAGGTTCATGTACATAAAACTTTCGAGGGAGAACCCCCGCCGGGATGTCCAATGCACAAGCCTTCCGAACAACAACAACAACCAGTTTTCTCCAGCGAATGTCCCATTGGCATGGATCCGGCAGAAATCAATCCTTTGAACATGGTAAGTTTCTGGATAACCAAATAAATACTTGGGATCGCGTTTTGGCTGAGTTTCAATTAATTAGGACCATCTGGAATTTAATAATTTTCCATCACTGATTGTTTGGCATTTAATTTAACCCCTCGGGTCCACACTGGGTCATTTTGACCCGAGCAACTTTTTGTCACCAATTGTTTGGCATTTAACGACAACGAATTCTCGTTTTCGTCCAAAAATAAATTGAAGGCCATAAAATTGAGATAATTTACTACAAAAAACGTCTCCACAAAAAAAAAACAAAAAAAATCACATATTTACCGGAATACAATGATTTGAAAAATTGCCTCGGGTCAGATTGACCCAAGACGCACCTGCAGGAGATGTGCGAGGGTTCATAACGATTAACTCGAATGTTGACCATTTTTAGATGCCAGCGGCGAATCAATCGCCCGCACCGGATCAGCCGTTTCCTCTACCAACAGAAAGGCAAATATCGTCGATACCAAAAGCCGTAGGCGAAGGAGAATTCTGGGTTTATCCGTCGCAGCAGATGTTCTGGAACGCGATGTTGCGCAAGGGTTGGCGTTGGAAAAAGGAGGACATTGCCCCAAAAGACATGGAAGATATAATTAAAATTCACAACGCCAACAACGAACAGGCGTGGCAGGAGGTGCTCAAATGGGAGGCTCTTCATGCAAGAGAATGCGGTAATCCCAAGCTGAAGAGCTTTGGCGGCAAGGCAAAGGACTTTTCACCACGAGCACGAATCCGTCATTGGATGGGGTGAGTTAATAATTATTATATTTTCCAAAATGCAAGCGAAATATATTTTTCGTTGCATTTCAACGATGCAAACGTCAAAAAATCATTTTTTTTCTTGGCAAAGCTCATTTTTTAAATGCAAAATGTAAATACGATGAAAAAACTATTGGTTTTTCGGAAACGAACTAAAAAATTTGCATGATTTTGAAAATTTAACAAACCGTCGATGAAAAAAAACAATAAAAAATTTCGTTGCATTCGAACATTGCGAACCTCGTGGGAATGATGATTAACGTATCACAAAACGACTTTATTCAGGATTCTTTCAAAATTTTGTAGAAACTTTCTTGGCATCAAAACTAACAGTTTTCTCCTCTGACGAAAAATTTTCTGACGTTTAGAATTTGAGATATTTAATTTCCAATTTTTTATTTTTCCCATCTAAACGCGTGTAAATTGAAGTCACGAAACGTTAAAAAGTTGCAAGAAAAAAACAAAAGAAACGCGACTTCAATTTACACGCGTTTAGATGGGAAAAATAAAAAATTGCGAATGAAATATCTCAAATTCTAAACGTCAGAAAAATTTTCTTCATGGGAGAAAACTGTTAGTTTTGGTGCCAAAAAAGTTTCTACAAAATTTTAAAAGTACCGTAAATTAAGTCGTTTCGTGATAGCAACAGCTTAATAGACAATTTGAAAATAATGCATTGAATCAGATACGAATTGCCGTTCGACCGACACGACTGGATCGTCGACAGATGTGGCAAAGATGTAAGATACGTGATCGATTACTACGACGGTGGTGCAGTCGACGAAAGATACAAATTCGCACTATTGGACGTTAGACCAGCAATGGACTCGTTCGACAATGTTTGGGACCGAATGAAAGTCACGTGGTGGCGTTGGAGATTCAGTAACGAGGCGAATGCCGAGACCGAATCTGCTTCAGCCTCGTAATCCTTTCCCAACTTTCTCGATAATCGAAAACACCAATCACTCGTTTTAATCCATAGTGACAAATTGCTCGATTGCGTATATTGAAACTGTAATTTATCTGTTAATAAAATAATCGATTATTCGAAACTAATTTTTCGCTATTTGTGCCAAAGAAAGTGGCAGAATTTTCATTAAACGATTAAAAATTTATGCACCGAAAGAAATTCGTAACAAAAAAATGAGGAACTAATAATTAATAATAAAAATAAATAATTAATCGCTTAATCAATAAAAAAATATAATAAAAATAATAATTGAAAACGACTGAATAATGAAACAACTCAATAAAAAATAAAACAAAACTATAAACTTTGGTAAACATCGAAGCGACAAAAATAATATCAAAAAAAAAAAAGAAAAAATTTGTTCCGTCGTGTCCTCAGGCTTGTCGGAATGAAATCTGAATAAATTCGATGAGGAATCGACAATTATTGTAGTGGAACGAACTGACCAAGAAATACCAATCAGGATGTCATTCCCGACGAAGAAGCAATGAATCCATATCTGCGGAAATCCAAGTAGTTGCTTGCATATACTTTATTCGTCAAAAAAAAAGAAAAAACTTTTTGCAATGGTAAAAGTTTCGAGAAGCATTTTACACGGATATAACAGGCGATTCAGTATTCAACAATATACACTCTATTTTTCCTCGAAAATTAACAATTTCCATAGATTCCTTGTGTAATTAATTGTTCCTGGAGTATCGATGATTCGACGAAGCGTTCTACGCTCGTCCAACAAAACGCGATGGTTCATAAAATAGCGCCAAGTCATTGAAAATCACTAATTCGATTGTTGTTGCTATTTTTTTTCAACAATGCAAGAATTTCATAATATGTACATGCACGAAGATTATTCCATAATTTTACGACAGTTTCCAGGCATTGAGAGTCGACGCCTGAATGGAAATGTCGTTAATTCCGTATTTCGGCGAGCGACGATCTTTTCGATGTACACTTGACTCGTTGTTTATTCGCACTGATATTGCCGGAAAGATTTGATAAGCAAAAATAAACACAAAAAAAAATACTGTGACCGGGGGAAATTAATTAATTAAAAAAAAAAAATTGTTTCGTCTGCTATATTGGAAAATTGGGCAAAAATCCAAGGCAACAATCAGCACCACAATGACAAGGTGTCTCACTCTTATCGTCCAAAGATTTGTCCAAACCACCGGAATAATCGAAAGTTATTTCTTCCTCGATGTCGATGTCTCTGAGGGCGAATAGGCAGAGTCTCGGGACGTTTGATTCGACTCTAACAGGCAAAAGTGCGGCATTTGCTCGACAACTGTGATTGCAATATCGGCCAATATTTCCAAAATATTTGGGATCGATGCAAGTGACAATTTTGCGTTGAGCAACGTGCTCCGTTACCACGAGAATGTAATTCATCAGACAATCGCGTTTGTTTCTTTCAGCTCGAGTCCTGGCCTCGTCGATGCCGATGACTTCTCCCGCGTATTCGCAAATGAATCGATTCTTTGATATTTTTCTTTTCGTTCGCAAGCCAAGACCTTTGTTAGGCGTCGATATTATTTCTAAACAATCCAATGGACCGTGCTGAACCAATCTGTTGGAACAATTCTTGTTGCAACAACAACGAGCATTACATTCGATCAATAATTCCGACCATTTTTCCTCGTTCAAACGTCCCTCGAGATAATTCGGTATTCCACGCACGCACCGACAATTCCTTTGACAATTATTCTCCTGACAATCACAACCGACGCTAAATTCCGACTCAAAATCCTCGAGATCGATACCTGGGCCTGGTATATTATTAGGAACGTACATAACGTCGAACGTTGTGTGCTCGTACTCGTCCGGACGACAAATACCTTCCTGCATTTTTCTTATCAGGACGTGTCAAATTTTTACACCGAGGACGATTGCCGTTAGACACTTTTTGGCCCAAGCAGCAACGGCGGCAGCAGCAGTGTGAGAAAGAAATAAATTCAGGCGGGGGGGGGGCAAGAAAAGAAAACGAGAAGAAGGTAATAAAAAGGAGGCTTCACGCGAATATCGTTTTTCTTCCTCTTACCGGGAATAAAAGATAATTAATCGTAAAAACTTTCCGGGATTGATTGGGAAAGCGATCCGAGCGTTTTCCCGTGGTGCTTCCCACGGTCTACCCTATCGGCTAACACTAACCTTCAAAAGTCCCTCAACCGATGACTTTATTGATTGTAGAGATATAAAGGACGGCAGTGGAATGATTTTGTAGCCTACGTATATCACAGCACCGACCAATGACGCTTTTATCGTTATTTTAACGATTTTACTCGACAATGTTGGTGGCGGAATTCTGAAAACATTCAAAATCATTTCATTGTTGATTAACGGCATTTTTTCTTTAAATCGATCAGCTCTGAAATTTTATCGAAAATAAATCAACTTTTTGACCTTCGGTAGACACACATGAGTCTGGGCTGTCCAGCCCATTTAGCGAATGGCGTGAATTTCTCGTTTTTCGTAATAATAATAAAAAAAGTCGTTTTTTTTTTTTTCTTCAAAAATCCCTCACGTTTTTTAGTTTTGGTGAAACGTAATAAATCAAAGAAATTAAAATCCGAATTTTGTTGTTAATTTAAGGAAGTTTTTCTTAAAATCGAACAAGACGCCCTTCGGCTCTGAATTTTATCAAAAAATAAATCAACTTGCTAAAACTGTAGCCGTCAAAAAATCGTCTTTTTTTCAAAAATCCCTCACGTTTGTTAGTTTTTGTGAAACGTAATAAATGAAAGAAATAAAAATGCAAATACTCACCTCATAATCGGCAAAATTTCGGATGGTTGGACTTTGCCCCAATTTTCGATGATGCCTCGCATGTGACCGATACCAACGACACCAACGACTCTCGATGGCTTCCAAGTGTTGTTGGGCATTCGTTGGGGCAGACATGCCAGTTGCAAAGAATGAGTGAGATAAAGGTCGCGTTCTCTGACGAAAACTTCACCGAGCGCTGGAAATTCGCCTGCCATCTCGGCGAGCATTTCTTCGAGCATGTCGCGACGTTTGCAACTTTCGACTTCTTCCTTACTGATCGGTTCTTTCTGGGTCAACAAATGCCAGCCTAATTTTGTCGTTTGCCACCAGCCGAGCGAGCTCAGGGCACGTTGCACTGTTATGTTTATGGGCCTGTCCCCCAAGTGTACCAAACAGTTTGGAATTTTCTTCGCCTAGCAAATTTGTACCAAGGCGATTATTTCTTCGACATCGAGTACAAAAACGTCATTTTATAATTTACAAAATTCCTTTTTTTCGCAATTTTCCTTCAGAGTAATTGTAAAAAAATTTTCTGCATTGAAACAAACGGAATTACTATGCGGAATTTTCAATAATGTGAACGGTAACGGAGAAAATTGAACGAAGAGACCAACTTTTCAAATGACCAAGTTTTTCTTTTGAAAATAATAATAAAAAGCTGTTTACCTCGGAAAATGCGCGACGAAATTCGCCACCGGGTGCCATGCCCAATTCTCTGGTCAGATGGGCCGACATGTTGAGCAACAAAATGTATAAAAGCCCATTGAGCGGCCCATTCTGTTGTATCGTGTCCCGAATCACTTCTGCCTCGAGAAAAATACATATTTTAATAACTCTAATTATCTAATTATTGTATTCGGGGAATCAGAGATGACGCAATAATAAGAAAAATAAAATCAAGATTTTATCGAAACTTCTATAAAAAAAAATTTTTTTTTTTTTTAAATTTCTTATTACGACGACAAAACAAAAATATTACAACAAGTTGATTCACCATTTGATGAGAATAAGAATTTTTTATCGATTATCTTTCAGACGAAATATTACGAAACGGCAAAGAACTCAATTTTTTCATATAAATTCGCAGTAGAATGTCTGAGTGACTTCACTACGCAACAAACCTCACGACACTGAAGTTCGCAACGTTGGGGTCCAACGAAAAATACAAAAATGACAATTTTCGTACCGATTTTGTGTTTTGAACCTCAAAAAATATCGTTTCATTGTTTTGATCAAATATTGAATAAGAAACTTGAGATCTGCTCAATGAAAAACAGAATTCCGTTGCATTCCAACGATGCTAACTTCCACGTGGTACAAACCTCGATATTTTTCGGACTAATAACTTGCGACAACGGAATTAACTCACGAAAGGTAAGATTTCCAGCTTCTTGTAGAATTGTTTTCTCATCCAACTGGAGTATATGAACACGAGCTTTACACAACTCGACCATAACTATGTGAGGTTGAACAGCCTGAATGATCTGTTTCAGAAAGAAATACAAAACATTTAATTGGAAAGAATTGCAAAGAATATTCATTGATAACATATCGACAAATTTATTTAGTGTTTGGTATTTAATCCTTCGAGTGCAGACCTCGATGAAATGGCCGATTCAAAGAATGACGATTTTTTATCAGGACTTAAAATGAAAAACCAAGTTTTCCGGATGAAAATTGATTATTTAATGAAAAATTTACTCGTGGCTTTTGATTATCTTTTCCGAACTAAAATTCATCGTTCGATGAGGAATGTTCGGCTTGAAATTCTGAAGATTTGAGAAAAAAATGGAGAATTTCTGGTTGAACCGTTCGAGTGCACACCTCCTATAAGAGCATCTTGGGTCATCCTGACCCGAGACGTTTTTCAAGTCGTATTCCGGTAAATATGCATTTTCTGTTTTTTTTTTAAGAGACGTTTTTTGTAGCAAATTATCAATATTTTTTCGACGAAAACGAAAATTAAATGCCACAACATTCCTTGCCATCAAATGCCAAAGATTCGGGGACAGAAAATTGTTCGGGTCAAAATGACCCAGTGTGTACTCGAAGGGTTGACAATTTTGTTTTCTACTCAATTCAAAATTTCCAAAAATCGAGACTCGCTCGAGCCAATAAAAAATGGAAAAAAAATTTTTCCATTCCATATTTACATTTGAAACATCGTCCTGGCTCTCCATGCTATAATGTGCTGTTCCAATCAAATACAATTTTCCACCGTCCGGCGTAGTCAAGAGAGTGACCGTGTCTGGTAACCTGTCGTCTATACTGGGATCGTATTCCTTGGGCATGAGACAATCTACGCTAACAGCTGCGTCGCTGTCGTTGCCTTCGGCATCGGAATCTAATCCGGAGCCTACACTTTCTGTAAAAAAAAAACATTGAGGACGCTGTCCGGCGACGGGCAAATCTAAATTTTTGTTTTCAGTTTTTCTTACATAAAAAATGGTTTGCGAGCCCAAGTTCATTAAAATAGTTGTTACAAATTGACTAAAGAACAACATACTCCAAATCCAAGATTGTCCGAGGGAATGTGTATTTGTTATATAATAAGTAAAATTTCGAAAAAATTTTACGACCGATTTTTTTGAAAAACTAAATAAATCTTCTTCGATGTTACATAAAAGTGTATGCAAAGTTTTAAGAAGCTTCACCATTCAGAAATCGAAATATTTCATGTTGAAAATTGCAACTTTTAACACACGCTCTTATGGAAAAGTACTGAAAATTATTATTTTTATAAATAAATATCTCGACTTGTACATGGTGAAACCTCTCAAAATTGCGCGAGCTTTTAGATCTCACTATTCTTTTAGTGTGGTGCAAATTTAAAGAAATTCTATCGATAGAATATTGTGCATATAACGTCCTTAACATGAACAAACGAAAGAAAATTTCGTGCTGCAGCAAAAAAAGCAATTATTTTGTTTTCAAGGTTATTTCTCGAATTTTTCCATGCGGAGGAAAAAATTGATTATGTAACTCACGAAAAACGAAATTAAATCAATAAATTAACGGTACCATGTTTTTTCTTTATTCTACGTTTGTTTCTATAATGCGATGGCATGCTGTTGGAAAAACTGCTGGAAGATTCAAGCTCCCGATCGTGCAACTAGCAAAAAGAACTGGAGGCGGCCCAGTTATTGATCGGGCTTATTCAATTAGGAAGTAAAACCCAAGGTGGGGTTGCAAAACCTTACAACGTCGTTGGAAAGTCAGAGTTAACACGCCGGGTCAAAGCTTCCAATAGAATGTGAAAAACAATGTGAAATATACGCACGAGTATCATCGTTATTGACGATAACGACTATTTCACTGTCCGGAGATTCGGTTCTCTTTCGTTTCTGTGATTTTTCGTCGTTGCTCACGTCCAAATTATCGCCAATTTGGGGAGACATCGGTTCTTCCTCTGCGGCCGGTTCTCTGGACTCCCTGGACTCTCTGTCCAAGAAGTCTTTGCTCGCATCCGCTATTTTGTTGATCGTTATATTTTTGTTGCGGTTAACAACTACATCGTCAAAGTGTTTATCTCGAAGGGACAATTTCGAATTCTCCACTGAGGAATCATCCGTCGACTGCAACATTCTTTTGGAGTAAAAAAAATAAAGATTCGAAAGGAATGAGAAAAAGAAATCCTGAACGAAAGGAAAATCGTGTTTTTTATTGTCGATTAATTGCGATCTTCCAAGTGAAATAAATTACGATTTCGGTTTTTTACAGACGCTGAAAATGCGTCGAATTTTCGGAATAAAATTAAAATACTCGTGCACGTACCTGACAATCCGCGAAAACAGGTCAAAGGATGAAAAAAAAAGATAAACTCGAACGATTATCGACGTCGCGTTCCAATGATTTATTCGATCGTTAAAATATCAACTTAAATTTACGATCAACACTATTGAAACGGTAAAATATGGAACACGAAAAAAAAACTCGCGCGGATAAACCACATCAGCCCACATTCCCCAAATTTTTACTACAGCCACAATGGCCACAATACGCCATCTCTGTTCACGTCACTTTTAGGTTATGTCCTCTTGTCTTTTCCTTTTAGAGGTTAGAACCCATTCCGGCCTCGCCACCGCCACTCGTCATTCCCTCACAGTAAACGCGATAATAATTGTTAAAAAACTACTCTAGATAACGCGACTTTGGTCGATTGCAAAGAGAATCGAGTGTTCAAACTTGAAAAAACGAGTATTTTTCACATTACAAATTGTGAAAGAGTTCCAAATCCTCATAATCGTTCATAGAACTTGGAATACGTTTTGTCCGTCGTGTTAAATGAGGTTGAAGTTCGACATTTTGCAACTTCCAGCGAAAGTTGAGTAAATTTCGAAGATCATTGAACAACTCGGATAATTTGAACTCGGAATCAAAATTTCGAATTCCACAAATATGCCTTTTCTAGTATTTTTTCCAAAATATTTTCCTTCCTGCATCATTATAACTCTGAAGTTTGCAACGTTGAGATTCAATGAAATAAAATATTTTGTATGTTTCCTACTTATTTAATTTTTAAAATCCTGCCAATTTTTCGTGTCGATTGAGTTTTTAGGTCACAGGAGAGGATCGTTTCATTATCCAGACCAAATATTGAAAAATAATTATGAGCTCTACTGAAAAAAGAACAGAATTTCTTTGCGTTCCAACGATGCAAATTTCAACATCATGCGTTATTTATGTCAATTGTTTCAATGAAATGATTTTCTTACCCTTTTCTGCGATATCCCACTAGAATATTAAATCTTCAAGAAATTGATGTTTTTTAGCCACAAAACAAATTTTTTGAGAGCTGTAAGTTCGAATTTTCACTCAACGATATTGCCAGTATTGAAAAATTATTCAAACCACACTCTTGCAAGAATTGGAATGATTTTTCAATATGCGAAATTATAGAAAATAAATAATGCTTGATAATAAAAATAAATACGTCTATTCTTTTAATAATTTTATTACTATTTTTACAACGAAATCCAGAGCCCGTCTTTTCACTTGTCAGAAATGTGTAGCTCGGCCTGAGTGAGCCTTCTCCTCATGATCGTGTCTTGTAAAGCCTTGATTCCTTTAGGCAATTGGACTCTCGGAGGCATGAGCGCAGCAGCGACGTATCGTCTTTCCGCGTTCAAGAAATTGAACGTCGTGATGGCATGCTCCGTCGGCAGAATTTCCATGTTCATTGAGAGCTTTTTGGCCAGGGTCTTTATCGTATTTATGAACTTTGTCGCGTTGTCGTATTTTTGGTCAAGACCCAAGATCAAAATGTCTAGCGATGGATCGAGCAATTTGAAAAGCACCAGCGACTCTTCGTTTATGTCGTCGCTCGATGCGATATTCCAGCCGACTACCGATTTTGGAAATATTATGGCCGGTCCCAAAATCCATATGCCGTTGTTCAATCTAAATCCAGCCTTTGGCAAATTGGTACAAGCCAAATGATTTTATTAGCGTTTGAGATGCTTCATTTTTATGAAGCTGAAGTTTGCAACGTTGGAACACGGCCAATGTCTTTTTTTTCTTCCACAAAACTCGGTATTAACACTTCGTCTGTAAACGTTTTTTCCGCACCTTCCGTCTGTAAACCTGGACACACCGTTCTTTCAGCCTGTTATTACGTTCCAAAAATTCTCGAAAAATGCAGCCTACTGTTCGAAATCTTGAATTTGAAATTTTAATTATAAAATTGTAGAAAAATAATTTTTTTCATCCATTTTTGATTCAATAAATGGACCGATCTGTCGTATTTGCCAGGCCACGAATGATCCAGGTTTACAGACCAAAACGTAGAGGCTAAACCGATTTTTGGGCTCGAAAATCATTTCAACGATTTTGGAAATCAAAGAAATCATGAATGAACGATCGATGCATTCCAACTTTGCAAACTTCAAAGTCATTCCTTTTGACAATAATTTGAGCACGAGGCGATTTCATGAAACTTGTTGTTTCAATTACGAATTTTTGAGCGTTGTATCGATCGTCTTTTTTTTCTGTTTAATTTTCAATGAATAATGAATTTACTTACCGAAGAAAAACCATTGATCATCAATCCATAATCGAGATCTTTGTTCAATATCGTAACTGTGGTTTTTCCATCTCCGTCGTACGATCGAGAGCCCAAATGCCCGAGGACAGAGGAGCGATGGAAGCTCCTAAAACCGTGAATTTCTATGAATTAGTTTGAAACTTTCTTCCATTCCATTGTTAGGCTCGAATGAATTGTTTAAAAATGGAACGTCGATGTTCATTTTTACGAACAACGCAGAGACAATATTTTACGAGTGTCAATCACACCTTATCAATTTCACGGATCCTACACCGATCAGTCGAGGCAAAAAGCTCGTCATTTCGGGTCTTGAGTTTTTTTAATTATTTACAATTAATTGCTATTTGTTTATGAAATAGTTTTATTGGGTTATGTCACTCGTTCTCGTGGATGCTGAATTATTTCATAATTTGATATATATAGCAGCATAAGTCAGAAAGCGCGGTCATGTGACCTAGGAACAACGACGAACGACCTTTCCAAACCGTGAACCAAATTTAGACCTCGCTTTTTGAATTTTTCAATTTTTTTTTATCGTCTGTGGGTCGTTTGTGGGTGTTTGCGAAATCAATTAAATCATTTGTTCGATCGTATTAATCTTGAAAAATCGAATTGAAAAAATTGTTCCAAAGTTAACCCCAAATTTTTGAATTCTCGACGTCCATTATTCGCGCCCCTGGTGATTTAATTTTCTGTTGGCATGGTTGCTTCGCTTTCCAAGGTTAAATTTCCAAAGGTGTAACTTTGAAAATGCCGACTGTAATTTCGCGTCGACGGCAGCAGCATTCCAACATGTCGGCAGCAGTTCGAAAATGACATTTTCATCGACGCTTCGACAATTTCGACAATGATTTCGAGTGTTGAATCAAGTTAATCGATGCAATCAACGACAAAATGTCTGAAATGTAAAGATCGTGCAAACATTGGGTAAAAATCAAGAGGGAGAGATAGAGAGAACATATTTCGGAATAAAATGAAATCTCAAAACAACGAAAATGAAATCGTTGAACCGATACATATTTCTCGTACTCTGCTTCGCCGCAGTTGTTATTTTGCTAAACTTTACAACGAATCTGCCGAAAAAACTTTACGACGTTGGAAACAAAAGGACAGCGAATTCATCGACCTCCGTGAAATCTCCGTTCGTCCCGAAGCGGATGGACGAAATAGTCATATGCGTCGTTGCCTGTGGCGACAGGCTCGAAGAATCTCTGACGATGCTCAAATCAGCGATTGTCTTTACCAATAGATCGTTGAAATTTATTCTCCTTGCCGATGACAATCTCATACAAGCCTTTGACGAAAAGCTCACAGAATGGAAATCAAAAACCAACAAAACTTTTACTTTTCTCATAAAGCCAATTACATTCCCGGCGGATAGCGATGTTTCCATGTGGAGAAAATTGTTCAAGCCGTGTGCTTCGCAGAGACTATTTTTACCCGTAAGTTTTTCATTCTATTAATTTATAATATTGATTCGCTCGAGACTCAAAATTGTAAATGCATCTTCTGCCCTCAATTCCAAGCTCGTCGGTCAAATAATATTTTTCACCCTCTGAGTACACAGTGGGTCAAAATGACCCACTGAACGAATGTTTTGACATTGCATTTTTGTTTTTGTCAAAAAATCAATTTAGGGCCGTAAAATATTGATAATTTACTACAAAAAACATTTCCACTAAAACAAAAAGTAGAAAAGCATATTTACCGGAATACAACGTTTTGAAAAAAGCCTCGGGTCAGATTGACCCGAAAATCTCAATTTTTCTCAAATCTTCCAAATTTCAAGCCGAAAATTCCTCATCGAACGATGAATTTTAGTTTGGAAAAGTTAACCAAAAGCCACGAGTAAATTTTTCATTGAATAACGAATTTTCATCTGGAAAACTTGGTTTTTCAATTAAAATCCTGCCCAAAAATCGTAATTCTTTGAATCTGGCATTTTCGCAGAGCGTACTAAACACTACGGACGCCATTCTCTATGTGGATACGGATACTCTCTTCTTGGCACCGCCGGAAGAAATCTGGGACAAGTTCAAGGACATGAACTCAAGTCAATTAGCCGCGCTGAGCCCAGAGCACGAAGACACCAACACCGGCTGGTACAATAGGTTCGCGAAACATCCTTATTACGGAAAACTCGGCGTTAATTCGGGCGTCATGTTGATGAACTTGACCAGAATGAGGGAGTTCCGATGGACCGATTATGTCATTCCAATTCACAAGGAATACAGACTAAAAATAACGTGGGGCGATCAGGACATAATCAACATTATATTTCATTTTCATCCTGAGAAATTGTACATATATCCATGCAGATTTAATTATCGGCCTGATCATTGTACGTACATGTCGGTATGTACAGAAGCTGAAAAAGAAGGAGCTCTCGTTGTGCATGGCTCGAGAGGAACCTTTCATTCGTTGAAGCAGCCGCCGTTCCGGGCTGTTTATCGAGCCATGCAAGAGTATCAGTTGGATACCGATCCGTATGAAAACTTATTATTGCCAATGCGCAATTATTTGACTCTCGAGGACACCTCGAGTTGCGGCAAAGTCTGGAAAGTATTCATTGTACAACCGGAAATTCACTTGGGTGACAAGTTTCGAGGGTTTTGACGAACTCTGCGAGAAACCATGAAACAGTTACGCACTTTTTTCACGTGAGCTTCCGTACGATTATTTTAATCAATCGGAATTTCGGTACTTGATGATTTTTCGAAAATTTTCAAAATTTCTGAACCTTTGTTCTCGTGGAAATATTTATTTGCACGTGAAAAGAGTTCCATTTTTATTTCGTTCGATTCGAATTTTCGAATTTCCCACCACAGAAGTTACTTGTTTTTTTTTTTTCTTCTTTTTAACCCTTCGTGGTCACACTGAGTAGAATGCACCCAATGACCACTTTTCGGCGTAAATATCTATTAAATTCATTATTTTGGTAATTAATGCACTCGTTTCAATTTTCCTAGTGAATTCAGTTTTCGAATAAAAAAGAAGACTGTCTCATTATCGTTGACAAATACTGTATGAAATTTTGTGCTGCGCTGTAAAAAATAATGAGTTTTCTTTGCATTGAAAACGATGCAAACTTCATCGTGGTGAATTTTTGACGAAAGATTGAAAAATAGAAACTAAAGAAAGTTCGATCAAACAAACGAAGCAATAATATTCACGTAAGAATAAGATTTCTGCTAATTTTCCAATGTAGTTCGAAAGAGTTTTGATTGCGGAAGAGAAATGGATCGTGCCATTTGCTTAGACAGGGAAAAAAAACAAATACCCAAAAATCTCAAGTACTTGGAACAAATAGTAATAAATCCTAAAAAAGCTGCCATGGAAAGTTGCAAATTGCGTAAAAGAACATTTGAAAAACTCGTACTCTCTATGTTGCAGTAATGCGAGTCTGTGATGTAAGTTAAAGTCTTTGTTAGTCCGTAAACATTGAAAAGACTAAATACTGAAGATCGCATCAACGGAATGCAACGAAATTCTTCTTTTTCCTTCGGCAAAGCTCGTTAATCGGCTTTTTGTCAAATAGATCGGTTTCTGCGACCCGAAAAGTATATCGGCTCGGAAAATTTGGATGATATCGTGGAAATTAAATGAATCATCGATAAAAAACAATATTTTCCGTCAATGACGCAAACTTCATGAATTTTTATCGATTTTTGTTTAAATTATTTCGTAGATTCAGGCTACAGCGTCGATTTTAATTTTTTGGCTCAATTTTAAGATTTTCAAAGCAAAAAGGCAACATGTACGCTCACCCGGAGGAAAATTCAAATATTCGTTGCATTCCAATGATGCAAAATTTCAATATTGTCCTCGAAACACTTTTTTTCTCATTTTTTAATTTTTATTTTTAATACTCACGTAAGTTTTGTTTGTTTTTATTCGATAATTATTAGTCTTAAGGGACCCAAAGTTGAACGTTATGAATATGCCAAGCATAACACGAAGTTTAGCGTGGAAATTGTTCAAATCGCCGTTTTTATACATAAAATACGAATCGTCTGTGGATATTTACAAAATAGTGGTTTTATTTGTAAAACATTTTGCATCTGGTGATTGACAATGGTGATAATTAGCGCGTTTGTATTTATCGATATTTCATATTATACGGAATATCTTACAATTCTCATGTATAGAATAAGCTCTGCTGCTGAACAATAATAAAAAATACGTCCGAAAATGAGCAATTTTTCAAAAAAATTGTACTTCCTGCCATTTCAACGAAAACCATGCAATTTATCCTTCAAAACGACGAATATTGCGTGAGAGAACTCGGCGAGTACAAACTACATCGAAGCTTCCATTTAATATTTAAAAAACTATCCTTCCAAGAGTTTTTCGTCATTCGCATTTCGTTGTTCGAGAAATCGAAATTTTAAAGATTTTTCTTAAGTCTGAATGAGCCTTGCTCACGGCCCTCACGCGTCTGCTCATTTTAAATAAATAGTTGATAAGTGCGAATCGTGCGTTAAGTGTCCAGGAACAAATACACAACAATAGCGCTTTTAGCAACAATAATTTTGTCACAATCACGCGTCTAATAAACTGAGGGATACGTTCCTCTTGAGTAGCTAGAAAACGAGAAGCCATACACTTTGGTGACTATTTTTGTGATCTTGATTCTTGTTTTTGAGAACCGGCTCGTTGCATGTGTTGATAGAGAAGGATACTTCAGATGGTTTTTTTTTTATTTCAAAGAAAATATAAAGTAAATAGTGGGCAGGCCTTGGGAACAATTATTTCATCCAGCCAGCTTCAGATGGTAAAGAAGATCGGCAGTAAAGACATATCGCACGATATTTTGAAGCATTTATATATAAAATTAGGCTGTTCGTTCTGTTTCGCAATTTTTAAATTAAATTTACTTGAAAAATTGCAACGAGTGCATTGATCATCAAAATAATTAATGAATAAAATATTTTTCGTTGCAATCCAACGATGCAAACTCCAATTTCATTTTGTTTTATCCATCAGCTGGACAGTAAAGTGCATAATCTACGTATTTTTGAAACACCTCCGTCAAAAGGCAAACTTTGGACAGGAATTACAATCTCTTTTTTCTTTCTTTTTCTTTTTTCTTTCTTTTTTCTTTTTTTTCTTTCCCACGGCACAGCTAGTATCATATGAAATAGTACATTATAACACAATGACGAAAAATCTTTTTCTGACGAGTGTGTGAGTTTGCAGGCCCAGAAATTCTTTTCTGGCTGAAATATTGTTGTCCCGCTCCGTGCACGCTCGTGTTCCCAACGAGAGGTACTGCGACGAACTTTCACACACGGAGTATTTCCCTTTCCCTGAAAATTCAGCATTTATTCCTTTCAATAATTCGGAAACATAATTGCGGTCTTTCGAAGCATAATGAAATAATTAGACTAAGAAACAATGGGTCCTAATCCCTCTGATGAACAAGTCCTACATAGTTGAAACTTTGAAACCAAAAAAAATTAACACTGATAAATCGGACGGTGGCGACACCGCACGATATTTTGCAGGACTATAATTGGGCTAGAAAGGAAGCGCGGCGGCGCCTAGGCCGCCAGGTACAATCGCACACATGTTTGCATAAAGATACGATCGATACGAAACATGTATATCTATATATATCGTCGTGAATTTGGAATTGCGCCGCAAGATTTTCATTTTATGGTGAAACAATAGTTCAAACAGTTTAACAGTTGGCGGTGATACGCGTGCGAGCAAGGGTGTGTTTCGTGTTCTTCATTCTGGACATTCCAACTGTTTTGAAAGCTAGAACATAAATAAATAAGTATTCACTTACCGGTGCACGTGTTGATAATTTGTGAGTGTCAAAAACACGTGGAAACATTGAAATAAGGACAAAAGAATAAAAAATGGAAGAGACGACTGAGAAAACGAAGCAGCCTGGGGAAATCGTAGTAGAAGTCCTGCTGCAGGCTGAAGCACTGAAAGATGAAGAAACGCGGAAAGAAAAAGAATCGCTGAAAGATAAAGAAGCACGGAAAGAAAAAGAAGCGCTGAAAGAAAAGGAAGCTTCGAAAGAATTGGAAGAAGCGCCGAAAAAATCATGGAAAATTCCAGTCCTCCTCTGCTCGGTTTGGTTTCTGGCTACGATCTGCAACACGTTTTTAGTCGAATCTTTCGAAATAGGTACGATGACCGGATTGACTTGCACTATCGTCGCAGTGCAATTGGCCTCGATATCACTTTACTCCTGCATCTTCAACATCGTCTGGGATGTGCCAAAAAATAAGAGAGAAGTTTCATGGAAAACATACTCGAAACTTATTCTCCCTATTGTTATTAGCATTCTTCTACGCGTTGGGTATAACAACCAAATGATCTGGCCCACTCCCATCAGCGATCCTTACTCACTCGGCGGTAAGTTCCCATCTTTACTGCTCAATAAACTTTCCCTTGAAATACTTTTGCAACGATTCTTCAAATATTTTCTTCGACTCTGAAATTCGATCCATTTTGTTTAGAAAAAAAAACACCCACACAATTTCCCGAACATTTTGACATTGTTAAAAAGCAGAATTCTTCTTTCTACAGCCGAGGCTTTCTTCCTCCTGTGGATGCTTTTCCTGTCGATAATCCTTCTGCCTGGAAAAGACAACAGCGACCATAGATCTACCATTCTAGTTGCCATTTTAGGCGGAGGATTAATTGTCGGAAACTGCTTGAACCGTTATAGAAGGAGGACGTTGACGGAAGTGATCGCTTATGCAATCCCATCAGCCTTTGAATTAGCGTATTCGAAAAAGGTAAAACAAAACAGAGCTGTTCCGTATGATGCTGAAGTTTGCAACGTTGGAACGGAGCGAAAAATATTTCTTGCACAATTAGTTCAATCTTTAAAAATCATCCAAATTTTTTGGTTCGCAAAAACCTATCGTTTTATCCTTGAAATTACTTTCTGCATTCGAATGATGGGCTTTGCCAAAGAAAAAAAGGAATTTCGTTGCATTCCAACGATACAAACGCCAATGCCATTGTTTCATTCGGCAGCTGGAGAGTAAAGTCCATTTTCTACGTATTTTGGAAACCCGACAAAACGCAAATTTTCATATTTGAACAGAAATTTCAATCTCTTCATAGAATTATTCTTGAAATCGAAGTTACATTTCCAATGATACTTTCGTTTCCAGGGCACAGCTAGTGTCGTATGAAAAGAATGTTATTCAAGTTCCGAGAAATTCTCTTCTGTCTGAAATCGGTCGTAGGAAAAATACGATGTTGAGGTTTGGATTGATGGATTGCAACGAAATACTGTTTTTTATTGAGGAGATGTCAAGATTCTTATTCAATATTTAATCAGGACGATAAAACGATCATTTTTTAGGATCGAAAAACCAAATCGGTACGAAAATTGTCATGGTTTTTGAAATCGAACAAACAATTAATAGAAAAACGTATTTTTCGTTGAGCCCCAACGTAGTGAACTTCAGTGTCGTCGAAAATTTCTAATGCAAAATTAACTGTGAAAATTGATCGTCGAGCTTTTTTATGGAACGATCTCTTATTTATTTTCTTGTATTTTGTTTTCCAGACAATGAAAGAGACCGGCATTCATCCTACGAATTTACTTTCGGTCATAAGCGGCTTGGTCCTTTTGGGTTACTTGCCAATATGGATTTTGCAGCTGAACTGGTTAAACCATCATTGGTCGTATCCATGGAGTCCGTTGGAGTTGAAATGGCTCGTGGGAGTCTTTGTTTTTGGAGCATTGAGTTGGGTTCAAACACTCGCTGCGTTCAGCTTTCTCTCAGAGTCGACTGTTCAGCATTATCTTGTTGGAAGTGCATGCAATAGAATAACCCGCACACTTGCGTTTATACTGATAACGACGTTCTTCAAAGTCGGATTATACCCGGAAGATTTGGAGTCCTACGAACTGCCCTCAATCGGAGACTCGTTTTTTTTTCTGAGGGATTTCAATTTTTCGAACGTGTTTTCAAACTGAAAACCGGGATTATAACTCAAAAAATCATCGCATTGTGTGTGTGTTTTTGAAGGACGAGAGATTTTTCACAAAGCTTCTATAAAAAAATGAATTTGAATTATCCGAATTCTTCCGAATCATGGAATTTAACAGAAAAAAAGTACGTAATATTTTTTATACGTGTAATTAAGACGTTGGGAAGAATGACCGGATAAAAACTCAACCGGAAGCGCAGTTGAATGCACAATCGTTACATTTAATGTAACTTGATTTTCATTATCACGAAAAACTCCTCAACATACTCATTTTTTATAATTCATCACAGTCTGGACTGTGCAAATGTTAAGCTGTCCGATGGTAAAGTTTTTTTTACAATCTTTAAGCAACTTCTGAAATGTTGTTCAAACAAAAAGGAGCTCGAAACTCGAAGTACATTTGACTAAAAGCTCAAACTGTAAGATTTCATAGAAACGAGTCTCGCCTTCGAGAAAGGTCGAGAATGAATATATTGAAACTGATTCGCATATAGAGCATTTTATTCAGAAGAGTTATAATCTTTTTATATGTATATTTAATGAACTCAACGGGTAAAGTACATATATTGAAGGAGGACAGCAAAAATTTTGGCAATCTCATTTGTACGAATAATAAAAAGCTGAGCTGAGTATAAGAAACAGATTTATTCACAGTCATATCTTTGCCGTTTCAACCATTATAAGATTTCGATTTTGATTCGTCTTTTACTGCAAACTAATGATAAAAATTATGCTGAATAAAATACTACATAGAAATGCCGAAAATATTCATGTTTAAAATTGAAATAGCAGTCATCGGTCGTTATTTTTGTCACTTCTACGAGTAATATCGCAATGGGATTGGAAATTCGCGATGATAGAATAAAATGGAGGTCACTGGTTCATCAAAATCATGTCCGACGAATGCAAGCGCTGCTCTTCTCCTTTCTCTCTCCAAATATTTCGCGCCTCTGCTGGGTATAACCCATAACGTCATCAGAATTCGATCTAAACGAGGTAAACAAAGTCTGAGCAGTAAAATCGTCGTGTATACCGTGAATTGTTTTTTGGGGGTATTCCCAACGAGTCACTATGACAAACTTTCACACACGGAGTTGTTCTCTTTCCCTAAAAATTCAACACTGATAATTCCTTTCAATTATTCGAAAAAATAATTGCGATCTTCCGGAGCATAATGAACGAACTATAAAAGAAAAAATGAGTTCTAATCGTTCAAACATTTACACACGGAGTTTTTCCCCTCCCCTGGGAATTCAGCGTGTAATATTCTCTTTCAAAAGCTCGAAAAAATAATTTCCATCTTTCGGAGCATAATGAAATAACTAGACGAGAAAAAATGAGTTCGAATCCCTGATGGAGAAGTCCTTCATAGTTAAAAATCGATAAAATTCTGAATATTTTGTCCGTGATATTTAATTTCCAATTTTTAACTTTTCCCATCTAAACGCGTGTAAGTTCAAGTGGCGTTTCGTTTATGAGTTGCAAAAAAATGTATTTAGGATTTTTCTTAAAAAAAACCGACTCATAGCCTTTCTGGCTACGTGCAAAATAATCCTAAATACGTTTTTTTTTGCTATTCGATTTTATAATTCGTGTGTGTGTGTGTGTGTTTGAAGTTTGAAAGTTTGGATTTTTGAAATATTAAAAAAACTGAAATTGTCGAAAAGTAGAATTCAGGAGTCGCTTTCCCCTCCTTAATATGACATGAGATTTCATTTTTTATCACTGTTAAACGTGAAGAAACAAAAATTAATACGCTTTTTGGGAAGAGTGGTGATTGTAAATATTTACCGTTTATTTATATATCATTTTTATAAACATATATATTTATACATAGAGACGCATTTTTTAAGGTAAGTGATTTTAGATTTTTGTGTATATCATATATTCAATTATAATAATATTTTAAAGACGTCATAATATTAAAATTACGTCTAATATCATCAAAAATATCAGCATACGTTTTACGTATTATCTGCTCCACCTCCGCAACGTCGATAAACTATAAAATAATTAAACAACAGATTGCAATATATTTTCCATCGTCAATACTTTGGCTATAAATTCGTTTTTAATTATTTCATCGCCTGGTCCACAACTTTGCAAGTGAACGTTTCACTTCATCGGGTGAATTGAATTTTTGACCAAAAAACTTTTGAAAGAAAAGCATCATTAAAAAGGAGGAAACATTTTAAGAATTTTTGTTAATTTGTTGCGCGACTCGACGAGTTTCGGCAAAATTGTGCGACGATATCAATCCAACTTTTTTATATTTCTAAAATAATTCGTTGGCCGCTCGTTATCATTTTCATCAAAAAGAAAATCTCCAAAGACAAAAAATATAATCACGAGCTAAAAGTACTAATTTTACTTTGAGAACGTAACAAAATAACTAATTTTTGTCTGATGCCTGCTGAAAAAAAAAACATTAAGCATTTTTAGTCTCAAATGTACGTAAGACCTCAAGTTTCAAGGTCGGTAATATCAAAGTTTCGTAACATCATAATAATTAGCTGTAATATCACCATCAGCATGAAGAATAACTACAAATAGATAAAGCAGTGAAAATATTAAGTCACGACAAACCAATTAAGGAGTTTCGGTACAAACATCTAAATATTAGCGTCTGTAAACCTTTTTGGACGTTTTTGACGAAACATTTTCTGATGTCTAGAATTTGAGACATTAAATTTCCAATTTTTTTTCCCATCTAACAGTCGCGTTTCCTTTGTTTTTTTTCATAGAACTTTTCAACGAAGCGTGACTTCAATTTACATGCGTTCAGATTGGAAAAATAAAAAAAATTGCAAATTAAATATCTCAAATTCTAAACGTCAGAAAATTTTTTCTTCATAGGAGAAAACTGTTAGTTTTGGTGCCAAGAACGATTATACAAAATTTTGAAAGAACCCTTTATAACGTCGTTTTGTGATAGTAGAAAAAATTTGTATTGTCATGTATAATTCACTAAAGAATCTATTCAAAAATTTTTGTCAAATTCCAATAATTTTGAAAATTTTCAAGATTTCAACATGGTTTAGCATGGCAACATTGTATCGTCTGTACCGAAACGCCTTAAATCCGATTTTATAAAGATTTTTGAGAAAAAGTCTTGATTCGAAAAATTCCGAACCAGGGCTGCAGCTCAAAATGCATTGAATTTTTTTCTAACGCTTTTTATCACTCAATAACGTTATTAAATGCATTATTATGATGAGAGACAACCTCAAACGCCATAAAAAATATGGCAAACGTCATGCATTTTTTATTTTTGCTTTTTATGGGGTTTTATGGCGTCCCCCACCATGGTATTCCATGGGATATCATTTGCTAATGATACAGGAGGTTACAAAAATATTTGGACCACCGTTGAGCTGCAGCCCTGGTTCGGCATATTTACCAAAATCTTTTACATCGAGTTTTCAAGGTCGTTCGGTAATAATATCATAAAAATTCGAAATAGTTGGCAGAATGAGACAAAAGTGTGAAAAAAATGCATCATTCTTTAGCAACAATAGTGCAAAGCTTGCGTATCAAAGTTTTCCATTCTTCCCACAGAATTTTAACATGTTGGTTGGAAAATCACATTCATAGTTTTCTTTTCCATAAACTGAAACTTTGACCCGCCGCGGATCAAGTGATTTTTCACGTCAAGTGATTGACTTTAAAGAGAGAACAAAATCATTTGTTTTTTTATCAAATGAAACGTTTTAAAAAACAAGATTTTCGAGCAAAACGTTGTCGGTCGGGTCAAAGAGACCCATATGATCCGCGGAGGGTTAAAAATGCAATTCTATTGAAAATATTTTGTACGTTGAGTAATTTTCAGATTGAAAATTGACACGAAGATTATTTCAAGTGACAGGGTCTCCGGAGACCAACAAATTGCAGCGATTTTCAAAGTTTTTCTAATCGTTCTCCGAATCTAAATCACCGAATGATAAAAACAAAAAAATAAAAAGACTAGAATTGCCTCTTGGAGACCAGAAATTCGTCTGCGAGGGTTTCACAGAGTTTTTCGAGAAACAAAAGTCAGAGGATCCTGCAAAATAATCGAAAGCCATCGGTAAATCGACGAAGATAAGTAAAAGTAGAAAGACAACTCGAACAATGGCAGCAAACTGAGGGAGAGTGCGTCACGAGTAAAAAAAAGTGTCAATATTTGTTGTGGAATGACTCAGCAGTGTTTAAAAATGGAGCCATCTGAAAAACGTGACGTGCTTTTCCAAAGCATAAAAATTTTCGACTTCGAAAAGTATTCTCGACTAGAATATCTCGAATAGAACAAAAGAAAATGGCAAAATGATGAAAAATTGAATATCAAAGAGCAGCCGGGCCCATTCTCGGGGATGGTAAACGCGGTGGGACCGGACTGCCATGTACTTCGAGATCGAATTCCGTCATGGAAGATGCCATGACTCTGTTCCATCGGTCGGCACTCTCGCGATCTTGAATACGTTCTTGTATGAATTCGGGCTCGTCGACTCCTCCGTTTCTGACGCAGACCCTCGCCGCCTCTTGCTGAATTATTATCTCGTTAGTGATGTAAGTCTCGCGACGTATTTTGTCTCGCAACTCCGGGCTCATGTCGGGAATACACCAACGAACGAGAATCATCACGAGAGCAACGGCATTCTGTGAAAATTGCGGAGGCGAGTCGTGGTAAGCAAAAAGTTGATTATTTTCGTCAAATCTTCATTGTCGATGGAAATAAAAATCAATTGTGACGAATTACCTCAAATATTACTACGAAGGCCAATCTCGCAGCCAGTATGTGCCAGTACGCTACGGTCAAATCGTATTCTTTCGATGGCGGCGAATCAGGCGGCTCACGGTAATCAGGATATAGACATACGTCAACGTCGCTCGAATTGTCTTTAGGACGAGCATAAACTTCCAAATCTTTCGTTTTAAATGAGGATAATGAATAACGAAGAAAACCATCCAGCGACTGGTCCTCGGAAACCGTTAATTGGTAAACGATTTTTGGAATGAAATTCGATGTAAAAGCGATTATGAAACCCTGAAATTTAAATAATCGTATCAAGGATCGATCGTTGTGCCACTAAATTATGACGTTCGAACAAAATTCCTCTTCTTCTTTGGCGAAACTCTTTTCGCGACCCGAAAAGTATACTTTTAATTTACACATTATATTAAATTATTAAACATTAAAAATTAATGAAATTGATTAATTAATTAAATTAAATTAAATATTTAAAAAAATAAAAATGATTAAACATATAAAGTTGCGGGGTTCGAAAAATTTGGATGATTTTGAAAATTCAACAAATCGTCAATGAAAAGAATTAGTTTTCGTTGCATTCCAACGTGCGTAATTGAAAATTACTTTTTTCTCGTCCACTCTCTAAAGGACCCAAAGGAGCCAGACTCTGAAACGTCGCAAATTTTTCGAAATTCTAACGAGTCAATGGGAAATGATGAATAATAATGAATAATACTCACGTTCGTGATGACTGACAATTTCGATATAGAATCGAGGATTCTGTACCATATACCGATGTCGCCCACACGTTGTCCTACAGGCCTCCGATAAAGTGTCAATAATTTCTTGGCGTCGAGTCTCATTTCCAAAACATTATTCAACAGTGCGAAAAAAGGTGCCAGTGGGAATGCAGCGACGAATATCGTCACGAATCCGTACTGCAAAACTACAAGTGTCATTATTAATAATCGAAAAAGTCTTTTAAATATATTTAGCCAAAAATATGTGAATGAATTTTGAAAAATATTTTCTTGTGTGTGCATTTTCTGGTCGTGCGATCTCACCCATTTCTAGATATTCAGGAAACAAACTCCTCGGGCCCCATTGGACGAGCTTGAAGTCACGAACCCATTGCAAGGACATTCTCGAGTGGAATTGGCGTTCGTGTTTCTCGCTGTTTTTCGGTTTAACGTGAACTTTGAGCGTGTTTAGCCATTTGTAAAACAGCGGGAACAACATCTCGAGAAACGAGTTCATAGTCTGTTTGCCGATCATTATTATACTGAGCTGAATGCATAATTCGGTCAAGCAACCGCCGGGACCGCATTCCTCTTGTCTGTACTTCAAGAACAGACGCTTGTAAGATTTCGGATAACCGATCATTTTTCCCTTAATAAAAGCGATGTAAAAAATCGATGCGTAATAGTTTACGAATTGTAATAAATAGATTTTCAAGGTCAGGCTGTCATCGAACTCGGTTTGAGTTCGGAGAAGTTCCATCTGCCAACAAAACAGACAAATCATTATCGTCCTGCCACTCGGACGGATAACACGTATTTGGAGAGGAAAAATTCTCGAATATTCTTCATCGATTCTGCTTTATTCATAGTCGTTTAATTTATTTCAAAATAAAACATTTCCGGAAAAATCTCGGGTCTCGATATTCGGATAGTCTTCAAAAATCTGTTTTTTTCTTTTATTTCAAAGTTTCGCGCTTCGAGTTGAATCGATTAATGTCCCGAAAATGGAATTTCTCAGTTTCTCGAAAAGTGCAACTTTTCCTCGTTGGCTCTGTTCTATTCCATTAATTTTTTTTAAATCAATTAATTAATTAACGTATTTATTTATTTATTTTATTTTTTATTATTTCATCACGTCAGGCATGATTTTTAAATGCCCGAGCGATGATGAATCTCTGGCGCGTGGCGATTGCGAAGAGCCACTCAATCGTTTTCGAAGGATTAGGGCAGAAAGCAATCGAGAGCTCGAAGCAATAAAGCTTATAGTTTGGCATTAACACCTTCTTGTTTATGGATTCGAGCAGCACAAGCAAAAGTAACATTGGCCGAAAAATTGAAATTTCTACCTCGGTTAAGTATTCGGCCAACCAGGTGTACAACCAGTTGAACAATACGATACAAAACAAGTTAATGCAGGCTGCGGTCGCAGTCGTGAAGAGTATCGCATTGCTCGTTATCCTTGGCTCTCCCAAAACACTCAATGTCGTTAGAACAGACATTCGATAGAGAATCACGCCTATTACGGCCGCCATAGCTACGGCTATCTGGAACAACACATTATATTTGCATTGGCAACGTTGTGTCCAACAAAATAATAAAATTAAAAAAAAAAAAACCATTTTTTTTATTAAGGTATGACTTAAATTTTGATTATTAATATGACAAAATTTTGTTTAAACGTTCTTGGCACCAAAACTAAGAATTTTCTTCTGTGAAGAAAAATTTTCAGACGTTTACAATTTGAGATATTTTATTTCCAAAGTTTTATTTTTCCTTTCTGAACGCAAGTAAATTGAAGTCACGTTCCGTCAAAAAGTTGCAAGAAAAAAAACAAAAGAAACGCGACTTCGATTAAACTTTAACTTCAATTAAATATCTTAAATTCTAAACGTCAGAAAAATTTTATTCAGAGGAGAAAACTGTTAGTTTTGGTGCCAAGAACGTTTAAACAAAATTTTGAAAGAATCCTAAATAAATGCGTTAAACAATTTTCGTACCGATTTTCTTTTTGGATCCTAAAAAAAATCGTTTTATTGTCCTGGCTAAATATTTAATAAGAATCGTAAGTTTTGGTAAAATAAAAAAAAAAATAAAAACGGAATTTCGTTGCATTTCAACGATGCAATCAAGAAATTTTTAGTAAATTTGTTCAGAAACGTTTTTTTTCGTATAATCGAAAAATCAATTTCGACCGTTCTGCCGAGTATTTCGCAATGGAAACTAAATTGTCGCTATCGCAAGTTTTACAACTGGAAAAAGAACTCACGAGCAACAAAACGACGGAAAAGCTGAGGATCGTTGCCGGTAATCTCATGCTCCAAAAAGGGACGTGAGGCTCCACGGTGTTGGTCACGATGTTGACAGATTTCTTTCTGACATGAGCAAGTCGCGCCAAATACTGGGGTCTCGGATGCTCCTCTTGTGCATCCAGTCCCGTCAAGTCCCATCTGTGCGTTATTTCAGCGGAGTAATTTTTCCAGAATTCCAAAAATAATGTAGCTGTCAAGAGAAATACTCAAGAATATTAAAACAAAAAGAAAACTAAAAAAAAACCCAGATGTTCAAAGAATTCTGAAATATTGTCGACGTTCCTTGTGCAAATTTAGTTTCCCTCAAATTTATGGAGTGAAAATGAAAAACAAGAATCTTTAACCCTCCGAGGCTCGTGCGCGTCATTTTCGACCCACGCGACAACGTTTCATTTTTCGGAAAACTCATTTTTTAAACGTTTTCGAGGAGTATTCCAGAATTTTTCAGATTTTTTTCTCTCCAAATAAATAAGATCGGTGTCACGACAAAAAGCAAAAAAAATACGTTTTTTTTTTTTTGGAAAACTCATTTTTTAAACGTTTTTGGGGAGTATTCCAGAATTTTTCTCTCTCCAAATAGATAAGATCGGTGTCACGACAAAAAGCAAGAGAAATACGTTTTTTTTTTTGAAAAACTCATTGTTTAAACATTTTTGGGGAGTATTCCAGAATTTTTCAGATTTTTTTTCTCTCCAAATAGATAAGATGAGAGTCACGACAAAAAGCAAGAAAAATACGTTTTTCTATTAATTATTTGTTAAATTAAAAAAAATTATGACAATTTTCGTGCCGATTTTGTGTGTTAGATCCTGAAAAATATAATTTTATCGTGCTGACCGAATTGGCTGATCAAGAAAAAGTGAATTTCGTTGGATTCGAAGAAGAAAAAGGCGGAGATCGATCCCCGAGGATTTCTAGAGTCTCTCGTAAATTGTACGTACCCCAGAGTGACATGAAGAGCGAAAAGACAACGGTGGAAGGATTGTCGAAGAGATAAGTGATTCTTCCGTGCAGACAAGTTTCCCTGAGGTCCCAGTAGCCACAGAAATAATCGCACAACGGGCACATGTAGATGGGTTGTTGGCCATTGCAAATGTCTTCGCTGGGTTTGTCAGAGTAGAGAGTAAGGCAGCCGTACAAGAAACACAGAAGGCCAGCGATGCTGGCAAAGATGAGCATGTGTGTGTAAAATCCGAGCCAGGCAAAGTACAGCCCGATTTTAACTCCAAAATATTCTTTGATGTAGTCGAGAGGTTGATAGTGAAGACATTTCCGGACACTGGCCCACTCGGTGTACAAAAGGTATCTCATGGAGCCCGGAGTCCGGAGATTTCCCTGTAAAACATTGTGACAATAAAGACGAACGAACGAATCATGGATGAAGGAAGAAAAACCTTTCTGAACATCCCAACGAGTCCGAAGGCTGATTTTCGGACAAGAAAAAACAATAGGCACAAGGCCAATTTCCTAGGTAGGCAGGTAGATGGTGACCCGCGTCTATGTAAATAAAAACCCACTTTTTTGAGTCAGCTTATCCCTCCTGGAGTTGTAAATCGAAGTGGAAAGTGGTACGTGGTTTATGGATTAATTTATAACTGGGGAATTAAGCCTCGAAGCATTGTCCCAGTGAAAAAGAAGAGACGACCTTCCTGGAGGGGCAATGCTCCAGCTAAAAATTGCATCGACCCATTCCTCGGAATTCACAACCATTCTCCGCTTATTTGCGAATGCTCTTGAACTACCTGCCTTTACTGATCAATCGGATTTTCCAAGGAGACGAGGATTAGCTCGATCCCAGGACTATTTAATCCCCCGGGCGTCCAACCCTCGGGTGGGCCCGACCGCACTCACGCCTTCGACATTGCCCCGGCCTTAATAACGCTATAGTTATCTCATAAAATAATAAAGTTTGGCACAACAACGTTTCGTTCCCGATACAGTCGAGCGCGGCGTCAGCAAGAAAGTCTCTTTAAATATTTTCCCTTTAAACGCGACGTTGGAGTTTGCATCGTCGGAATGCAGCGGAATCGTGAAAAGTATATCGAAAAAGTATATCGGCACGAAAAATTTCGACAGTTTTGAAAATTTAACAAATCGTCAATAATTTTTTTTTTTATTTGCAAATTGCTTCCTCACAGAGAGGAAGGTGTGGAGGTCATTAGAGAGGAATTTGCAAATTTCAATTTGCAGCGTTTTGTGTATTTACATTTAAAATTATATAATTTGGACAACTTTTCTAGAAAGTAAAGCAAAAGTAAAGACACAATATTTTACAAAATTAGCAGAAAATAGAGCGGTTGGATGATTTTTCAAAAAACTCCGATTTTCGTAAAATTCGAAAAAATCATAAAATTGAAACCGTTCAACCGATATTCCCCAAATTCAATACCAATCTTCTTATTATGATACTCTATTTGTAAAGAAAAAAAAATAGTAATAAATCTTTAAATTTGCGGAAATTAGAGCGTCGACACCCTTTTTTTGAAATTTTCAAAATGCCGTAGAATTCGTATTTTTCTAGCAATTCCAATAAAATTCTTAGAGAATCAAGAGCTTGTATAGATCAACATCTGTGCAAAACGGGAGTCCTGTAGCTCAAACCGTTCTCGAGTTATGAACGTTTGAATTTTACACTGCCAGAACATACGCACGCACACACATCCGGATATTTTTTCTAGATATGGTTTTTCGATGTTTTGGGTCATTTTAAACACATTGAAATTGAAAAGTGAAAAAAAAAGAATTTTCACCGTCACATAGCTTCCTCTATGAGGAAGCAAAAATGATTGTTTTCGTTGCATTTTGACGTTGAGTTTTAAAATATTTTTGTGGACTCACGTCGTGCAACGGATAAGCGGCTACGTAAGCCCGCTCGTTTATCAGCCTGTCGATTCCAAAGGCGAAATGATCGTTGGCGTCCACCGTGAATTTCGTTCTGTCAAGAATGAACTGTACGATTCTTGAGTGGGTTCCCGAGGTAAAAAACTCGGGTGAATCGAGATCGAACAAATATTCCTTGTCTCGGCTGTAGACGGCGGTGAAACGGTGCTTCATAGTTGGAAATATCGTTGAGTCGACGTAGAAACGTTTCATAAAACGTCGTATGAATGATTTAGCCTCTCGAACTATCGTATTGCTCCGGGTTAGTGGAATTTCCAAACCGCGCACTTCTCTCATTGGCAAGCGAAGCTTCAATATTTCGGAATAACGTCTCAAAACCTCGCGAGGGGCATGGATTTTTATGAAACGTAAACCACTCGGTTCCGGGGGTTCGTATTCCAAGTCCAGGCCTTCGGACTCGAGATTTTCCTCAAAAACCTGCAAACACGAAAAAAAACCATCAACGATGATAAAATTATGAAAATTGCCAATTTTTCTATTCGTAGTTGGCTAGAGGCTGGAAACTATCAAGTTTTTTCCAGCATTTTTAAGAGCTCTATCGATAATCAGACTTGCATTTAATATCTTCATATTCACTTGAGACGATTCATTTCACTTTTCATTTATTTATCAATGGATTTTATGGTGAAAACCTTTCGACCTTTCGTAATTCGTTGCTCTTGTACGTGAGAGCATGTTCGTCATGCTGGTCCCAAACCAAAACAAAGTCAATCGACCGTGTTCCATCTCTAAAGAACAAGCTCGACGATGTATTCAATTCGTTCAGCTGAAATCGGTCAAGTGACAATTTGCATTGAGTCCAAATCTGCAAAAGTTCTTATTCAATATTTTTATCCAAAATTCTTTCGTGGGTACAACAAAAATAAAGAAGTAAAATTCCTTTAGGGTACAGCTCGCTTAGTATGAAAAGTTAAACATTTTTTCTCAAAATCTTACGAAAATCGCTATATCTTTTTTTTTTTAACTGGCACTCCAGCTACGGCTCATTTTTTTCTTCATTTTCGAATCGTTGAATTGGTAATTAGCGATTTTTTATTTATTCTCAATTTTTAGTTACTTGTGAACTTTAAAGTGGAAAATATTACGAAAAATGTGATTTTTTGGTACGGGTTCCCAAAAAACGCAACACAGTTTAAAATCTATTCTGATTCATGAGCTTCAATACTGCGAAAGATTCATCGAAATTCGTTCACTAGTTTTTGCATGAAAAACGGGCACAAACACTATTCTTCAGTGGAGTTTTATAAATATAGAGATTATTATACATTATATTTATAATTAACAATTATAAATACACGCAACACGCAAAATAGAAAGAAATAGAAAAATAGGAAAACGTAAATGGGAAAAAAAAAAATAGAAAATATTTCCGATGGAGCCCAAAGTCGGGAACTGGAATGATTTAATTTTACCAATCTCGAGTCTCCACCTTCTTGGCTTCCTCGCAAATCTCCGCAACTTCCTTCTACAACTGTTTCAGCCGTTCCCCCGAGAGTCGAAGAATCATCCGCCCGCAGATGATTCTCCAAAGACTCAAAGTTGTCGGCCACGTCCAGACTTATGGCATCGTCGTAAATAGTATTCCTAACACTCTGGTACAGAGTCTGTTGAGATCCTGTGTTCAGATCGCTCAGCGTTGATCTATAGATGCTGGGTGTGTATCCTCTTTCGTTTCTCGCAAACCTTGTTCCTTCCTCTTCATCATCTTCCATGGTTTGTGTTGCCTGAAAATCCATCGCATCCCAAAATATCCCAAAATGTAAAACGTCCAAGTTTGCATACAAAAGTGTATCGCCTCAAATTTTGATAATTTCGAAAATTAAACAAATCGTCAATAAAGGGAAATATTTTTAGTTGCGTCTCAACGGTGGGTTTTACTTGCGAGGAGATTTCAAACGATATTTACATTTACAACTGAAAAATCACTTTGTTGCATCAACTTTTTCAATATTGTTACAATAAAAATAAAAACAAGTCGAAAGGCGTTTATATTGTTGTGCAAATTGCATAGAGAAAGGTTTGAAAACATTTTTATAAATAGATTTTCGATTGTAAGGAAATTTTAGTTGTTACTTTTGTTTATTTTTTTCATTTTTAATGAAATAATACCAGCAGATGAAAAGATTTTTGTTTTAAAAAATCTGCTGGTACGATTTCGAAAAATGAGGAATAATCGAAATAATAATGTAAAAATTTTGCGAGATATCGGAAAGAAAAATAAAAAAAAACACTTTACAGTTCAGCGTCTCGATTGGAATCAACTGGCGATTAATTTGCTGTCAATTTTCAAAACTTTGTTGTTTGTTCCAGAGAATAAAAAACAAAAGAAGGCTCGACGAAGGTTTAACAATTTTTTGCACAACACAGAAACATTTTAGCGCGTTTTGAGGTTGCGTGGCCGGAACGTGTTCGCTAACGAGTAAAAATCAATTGAGCTGAAAAAATTAGAGTGCGCACCGAGGATGCTTGACAAATGAGCAACTCGATATGTCAAAGTTATTATATTTCATACGTTTGATAACTGCGAAAACCACTAACGAGCCGGACGTACCGTCTAGACGGCAATCCCTGCTGCCACCGACTCACTTCGTTCTGTATTTTTTCTTTCGGGCCAACGTAACCTGATTTTTGGATAGCAGCAAAAAATCTATATATACACACATCCACATATATTTAGCTTGATATATCAATGATTCGAGAAATTTGGGAATCGGGTAAATGACGAAAAATTTCGTAATCAGAAGGGAGATTCATTTTTTATTTTCAAATAATGACGATACAACACGAAATATACGAAATGAGCGCGATGACCATGTGTGTTTTCCTTCTTTTCCTTCAAACGCGACAATTTCCTCCTCTGGCTTCGAGCATAGAAAATTATACCATGTGCACATACAGGGTGTCCTTTCTTATTTGCTGTCGTCATCGGTGGTATTGCTCACTCTTAAAATTAGCAAAACAATGAATTTCCATTTCAATTTGTTATCGCACTTTGGTGCTGCGAACAAAACAAACAGTTTTCTCCTATGAAGAAAAATTTTCTGACGTTTAGAATTTGAGATATATAATTTCCAATTTTTTTCTTTTTCCCATCTAAACGCGTGTAAATCGAAGTCCCGTTGCTTTTTTTTTTCTTGCAACTTTTTAGCGGAACGTGAATTCGATTTACACGCGTTTAGATGAGAAAAATAAAAAATTTGAAATTATATATCTCAAATTCTAAACGTCAGAAAATTTTTCTTCATAGGAGAAAACTTTTAGTTTTGGTGGCAAGAACGTTCATACAAATTTTTGAAGGAACCCTAAATAAAGTCGTTTTGTGATAGTAATACGTTAAGTAAGAGCATGACACCCTGTATCTACAGATTTAAATATGTCTTCGCGTACGTGACATGGACACAAGTGTGTAGGCGCGAACACGTGGTTTAATTATCTGTCAATGCACCTGAGACGTCCAAATACGAACGACCTTGAGCAGTTCATCGCCTGCGATCGTTCAAAGAACAAGTCGCGCGATAGCGTGTTAATATAAAGATTATGTAATGCGCGGTTATCAGAATTCTCATAACAAACGTTTTATAAGATTACGATAAGTAGAGTCTGCTTGTAATAAATACGATAATAATGTGAAGTGCATTTAAATCCTTAATTTTATCTTCATTTTGCCGTAAAATATAAGCAACAAATATATAAATATATGACACTGTGAAGCTTGCAACGTTGGGATCCAACGAAAAATGCGTTTTTCTGTTAACGTATTACTATCACAAAACGACTTTATTTAGGGTTCTTTCAAAATTTTGCAAAAACGTTCTTGGCACCAAAACTAACCGTTCTCTCCTATGAAGAAAAATTTTCTGACGTTTAGAATTTGAGATATTTCATTTCTAATTTTTTCTTTTTCCCATCTAAACGCATGTAAATGGAAGTCACGTTTTGTTAAAAAGTTGCAAGAAAAAAACGAAAGAAACGCGACTCCAATTTACACGCGTTTAGATGGAAAAAATAAAAAATTGGAAATGAAATATCTCAAATTCTAAAGGTCAGAAAATTTTTCTTCAGAGGAGAAAACTGTTAGTTTTGGTGCCTGTAACGTTTATACAAAATTTTGAAAGGACCCTATATAAAGTCGTTTCGTAATAGTGACCGTGACAAATTTCGTACCGATTTTCTCTTTGGATTCTCAACAAAAATCGTTTTATTGTCCTGACCAAATATTTAATAAGAAATCTTGAGATCTGCTCAAGAAAAAATGGAATTTCTAAATAAATATACTTTAGTTTTTAAAATCGAAAACCTTGACACCGTTTATGGGGATTTAAAGGGACCGCCACAAACGTCCGGCTTTCGATTGTGAGACGTATATATACGTATCGTCGTCGTCGTCCGGAAATGCCTAATCTCTACCCGCGAGGCGAGCAAGTTTTCATTCAATTATCAGCGAATCCTGTTTGAAAAAAATATAAATAATTGTATTTGATTATTTATACGCAATTGAGTTTTTAGTCATTATTGTGCATTTTTGCTTGTCAAAAAAACTGTCTTTAGAACTTTGCTTCTAAAAATATCTCTCGCATTCTTCGAGAATAAAAAAAATTGATAGTTAATTGGCAAGTGGATCAAAAATGTTGCAAGACTGATCGAATCTCTTGAAAAAGAAGCAAAGCAGCAGAAAGAAGGTAAATCGCGCAGTAGGGGGAGATTTTAGGGAAGCAGGTGTGCGGCGTTGGCGATCCTCGGACTGCGGTATACCTTTAAAAATGTCTATATATATATATATAACAGAAAAGAGCATAGGGCTTTTTAAATTTTGCTCAGAAAGGGGAGCTCGAGGAGCAGGATTCTCTCCGCATGTGGAAGCACCTGGCAGATGGCCTTATATATATAAAAAACGATAATTCCTGATGTATTACGACGATCCGAAAAAAGTATTTCCTTTCGCCACGTTTTTAAAATACGAAACAAACTGCTGAGCCTGATTAATACGTGATTTTGTGAAAAATTGTTTTTCAAAGTTGATCCGGCTGTGAAAATCTCAGGGAAACGAGCACGTTCGACTGTGGCATATTGTTTTTATTGATATTCATATTTATATGTTTATATTATGTTATATATACAATTTTTATAAAATAAATAAATGTTTCATGTAAAAAAACAATGAAAATTCTTAATGACTTCCGTAATTGGTGTTGAATGACTTTTTGGTCAGAGGCATACAAGCGTTTTGCTTTTAATCCTTTTAACAAAGTAACTCATTTTTCATTTCGTCTTTTGAAACCATTTTCATCGAACTATACTTCTTGCATTACTAATGCATTCAACTCGTCCTCTCCTGGACACAATACTGAGTCGATGTTGTAAAAAGCAGCGTGAAGGGTTATCAAACACCAAGACACACCTGTAACGATAATATTTCATAAATCAATACTAATTTAGAAAATCTTCATTTTTCACGTTCGTTGACAGACTGGGTTAAATTGACCCGGAGCATACATCATCCCCGTTTAGAAAAGAAAGATTTTTCGGCGATCGATACCGTGGAAATTTAGAAAATATTTATTTTTTAGCTTTATTGACACGCTGGGTCAAATTGACCCGGAGCATACTTCATCCTCGTTTATTATAGAAAGATTTTTTGGTGCTTTTCTTTTTACAGTATTTCATTCACAAAAACACGAATATTTCGACTTTTGTAATGGTCAAGTTTGCGATCGATACTGATGGACCGATACCATGGAAATATAGAAAATATTTATTTTTTAACTTCGTTGACACACTGGGTCAAATTGACCCGGAGCATACTTCATGGCCGTTTATTATAAAACGATTTTTCGTCGCGTTTTTTTTTAAATTGATATGCAACCAAAAATATTTTCTGTTCATTCATGATTTTGTTCAATTTTCAAAATCATGCAATTTTTTCGAGCCGATATACTCTTTGGGTCGCAAAAACGAACCGAAGTCGTTTTTTTTTTCATTTTCTTTCTAATTTTTACATTTCTATTTATTGAAATTTTCTTTTTTCATTAATTTAATTTCAATTGATTTAGTTAATTTAATTTAAATTTTTTAATTTTTAATATAAAATGAGCTTTGCTAAAGGAAAAAACAAAATTTCGTCCCATTTCAACGATGTAAACTTTGACTTCATTCAAGAGCTTTTATCCGGCCTAAATATTTGCCTCATCATTGATTATTCGCTTACAAATACTCGAGCTCGAATATATCTATAAAAAAAAATTCAACAAGTGGGAATTGTTTGGGCACAACTTACCCAAAACCCAAAAAAGCACAGCTCCTGCTCCGACAATGTAAAACAGAGGCAGAGAGCAAATTCCTACTAGCATGTAAACTTGAGCCAAAGTCAATTTGTGGCCAAAGACGCTCAACTCTTGTTTGGCGTGTCTCTGGGACACTTTGTAGCACGTGCCGAGCGAAACGGCAACGGCAAATAACAGGAGAGGCGAGGTGATACTGTTGAGAGAATTAATTTTGTCCTCGCATCAAATTTCCATTGAAAAATCAAGAATTTTGGAGGATTCGCAAAGCGCGAAGAAAACTTACAGGCAGTAGATAACGAGGCCGATGAATACAAAGAAATAATTGCTCTGGAAGTATTCAATGTTTTTCATCACGCGCTTTCCCAGTCTCTGCACGCTGGGTGGCGCTCTGATGTTATTCGTGTTGACAAACAACGCCCATGGCCTGAGGGTCGCTTTTCTGTGTTGGATCCATTCCTGAGCTTGCGGATAGCCCAATTGTGTCAACGGCAATTGCGGTATTTGGAGAAAATCGTATCTACGACAAAGTATGGAAAAAATGGTCGATTGGATGTTTTGCTATGCGGAGGAAATGTTTTGCACGTAGTTTTTTCACTCGTAAGGAAAATTTTGACGTTTCGATCGAAATTGTACGATCGCATCATCATTTGAATATATCGACGAGCAAAATAGCGCAGAATCATAGTTGTGGAGAAAAGAGGAAGGATTTTCAGCTTTGCCACCTGCTGCGGTCGGTGAAAAAAGAAAAAAAAAAGACACTATCGAATCTCCTCTCGAGGACGAAATGTTTGAGGTTAGTTTTCCGGTTCCAGGCATATGTCACTCGCTGCTAACAATGGACGAGGCGTTAGGCTCGCAAAATTCGTGGATGCAATAGAATAGAGGATTTTTTTGTTACCCATTGGATGAATTTTGCATTGGTAAGGTCGGCTGGATATCTCCAGTGACCGTGATCTCCACGTCATCGACAGCCATTTGTGCACTCGCTCGTTCGTCGACTTTTCGCTGTCAATTGTTTACTCGCCGTAAACAGTCCACTGCTGCTCTGTCGTTGAACACTTTGCAACGTCAATGAATCGCGATAATAATAAAAGAGGCGAATGCCATTGGTTACGAGTGTGTCTTATTGTTTGGCGTCGTGTTTACCGTCTTCCTCGTATATATATATCGCTATGTTGTTTTCCTTCCTGGATAAAGCACGTTTACGAATTTTTAGTACCGAAACGTGCCGCGAGATGAACTACGAGCTCGTCATCGCAATCAGCATCCCCCTTTCTCATCGCGCGACGACCACTATTTTACGCGATCGCGCGTCGCTCATCATTCTCGTCCTACGCTTTCATCCTGTTGCCCCCCTTCTCTTGCCTCTTCTCATTCGTCTTCTTTTTATACACAAACGCCACAGGTTGCAGCTGCCCCGAAAAAACCTTTCATTGTCCTGCGTAAGCGCCCAAGATACGTGTAACTCGTGCTTGGAGAAAAAAAAGATGCGATGAAAATATTCGCCCATTACATGGACATGTAGACACACACATTAATAAAAAAAATGTTAGACGCTGCTTCGCTCGATCGTAGATATTTGAAATTTTTCTCGTAATTCGATTGGCATATGTAAAAATGAATAAGGAAAAAACATGCATCGCGTTTTTTTGAGAATAACAGTAATTCTTGTTATTATTATTATCAATTTGTCTGTTTTTGTTTTTGGGAAAATATTGCTGGTCACACCAGAGACGTGTTTAGAGCAAACTTTCGTATAGACGAAATAAAATTGAGGGCAGGCGAGGGAGATTTGCTTGTATAATTATGGGAAAATCAAGGGTAAGAGTTTTACGAGAGAAAAATCGTAAAGATTTGCGTAGGCGATTATAAAATGGGTAAGCCAGGTAGTTGGGAAAATGTTAAAAGGCCAGGTAGAATTTGCACGGTTAAATTAAATATCCCGGTGCCTCGTGCGCGCATTACTCAGGCAGATGGTACAGGCACGAACAGGCAAAGAGGGAGAGGGAGCGAGCAGGGACGCTCGGGACAGAAAGAAAGAAAGGAAGAAAGAAAGAGTAAGCGCAACCCATGCGTCCGAGCGATAAGATATTTTGAAAATAGAAATAAAAAAATGTTAGAAAGCTAGAAGAGCGAGAGAATTTGGCCTTCGACGCGAGTTTCAGTGAAGAAAATAAAAGCAGCGGGATTTTTTCTCCCTCGGTCAGAACAAAGATACAATAATAATAATTGGTGGCTCGTTGGTAAAAGTACGTGAATAAGTTTGCTCGGGGGCGGGGAAGAAGAAAGAGAATCGTAACGTAAGATGCCCCGAAAAAGTAAAAGCATGGTGGTAGGGGACGCCGTTTGAGCGGCCATTTTGAAATGGTTTCTCGAGAGGCCAATGAGAGCGGAGCTTACAGAGGGAAAGGTCATTCGGGCTTTGTAACGACGAGTCCGATTGGCTCGCTAGTTTATTCCCATGGTACATCGGGGGGCCACCCGCTACAACGAAACGTACATATAGAGCGTGGTTACAACGTGAAACGTTTTGTATGTATTTGAATGAACGTGTTTCCCCCTCAAAAGTTTCTTTAATTGTTAAATTTATCCAACAATTTGAATCTCCATAAGCGTATTTTGAAGTGAGTGTCGAACGAGTCAAGTGAACGAGAGTTGAGTTTATTCGTCGGGCCGAAGATAAATACAGCCATAGAGCTCTTCTATGGTTAGGTGAATACCAAGCGAGCTATGGATGTTGCACAAAAATTGCATTTCGACGCTTACGACTTCGAAGACGAGGAATTGAACATCAGCTGTCGTACCAACAGCTCAGGATGCGATGTTGAGGATGCCCTGGATTCATCAGCCGAAGATTTTGCTTCTTCACCGTTACAACGACAACCAAGAAAATTGTCATTCAGTAACGCAATGGAGTGCAGTGACAGTGAAACTAATCAACCAGTTAATAACAACGCGACTCCTACAGTCACCTTGACAGGTTAGCGTGTGCTAAAACGATTTTATTTTTATTTTGAAAAAAACATTATCAATTAAAGTTACAATTATTCATTCATCATCATCGTGCAAAGTTCAAAGTAATCTAGGGAATAAACAAACATCGTGCCTCGTCTCATTCGCTTCGTTTTTCGTTCAAAATACTTCGCGTTTCCGGCTCACGCGACCTTCTCGTGTTTATTTTTTTTTATGTTTTTTTTTTCCACGATGATTTCAGCAGATTCTCGAAAGCTCAAAACTCAATCGTCGCGTTTTATTTACTCGTGTCTATCGTTTTTCGTTTTCGTGTGGATTTTTTCGTGCTCGTTATGGCCCTCGGCGATCGAGCTCGCTCCGCGCCCGTCTCGTCGTCGAATCCCATCGATTCTTTCTTTTCCCATTCCGTCGATAGCGGAAATATCTCGATTAGTCTCCGAAACATGGAAACATCCAAGAACGGTTTCGTCGCTATCATTCCTTCCGAATATCAATCGCCGCCGAGCTCAATCACTCGTCGTTCGTTCAACGCGAACAGAATCCCGGCGATCGTTCCATCGTCCGATCAACAAAACCACCAAACGGTATAATCTTCAGGCATTCGGACTACAAATTCTCCCGCTGCAAAACATCACTCCTCCGATACTAACTCGATAATATCTCGTCGTACTAATCCCTTGTAAAAAATTGCAACATCAAGATTTATCCGCGCGTACCAACGATAGAAGAAACAAATATTATTGGATCTATCGTCCGGTACCTGCCGAACAAAACTTGAGCGACAAAGACTCGACTAATTTTACTAACAAATTTATGCTAAATCGGTTGTAATCGTCAAACGGCTTAGGTAGGGAGACTCCGCGGCGCCGCAGTTCGCAGCGACGCGGCGCAACGAAAAATATTTCTTTTTCCAATGACAAACTCTTTGGTTTTCAAAAATCGATGACACTAAAGTTCGCAACGTTGGGATCTGACGAAAAATACGTTTTTCCATTGATTCTTAGTTCAATTTCAAAAACCATGACAATTTTCGTACTGATTTTGGGTTCAGAACCCAAAAAAAGATCGTTTTATTGCGCTGACCGGATATCGAATGAGAATTTTGAGGAATTTCGTTGCATCCCAACGACGCAAACTGCGACATCGTTAAAATCGAATTTCGTTGCGTTCCGACGATGCGAACTTGGATGTCGTGAGAATTCGGCTTCGGCAAGATTGATATAAGTATCAGAGGTCAATCTTGAGTCGCTTCGTATATTCTTGATAATCGGTATTTAGCAAAGATCGGGCTTTGTAGTTCTGGTTCAGGATATTTGGATATTCCACTAATGATTCCTCAAGAAAATTATCATCCCGAGCTTCCCGTAGCATCTGCATGTCAAAGAAAACGAGAATCGCGTCAACAAGCAGAACGCCAACGATTAATAGAAGATTGATACCGATTCTACGAGGCAATCTTTGTACTATTAGCAACGTTGTTAAGGAGTTAAGAAAGGGACGGTGAATTCGGACAACGAGAGATTGAAATATGCGTCATCGATCGATCCTTGTTGTTAAGAAAATTTTCCATGTGGCACAGACTTTGTGAATTTCTCATTCGGATATTGTAAATGTTACTAGAATCAAGCTGCGTATAAAGCGATCCAGATTTCTCATGAAATTTGGCATTTGCGAGCTTTATATTAAGTAACAGTTGTGCACGTTTATCTTTTTATCATAGTCACAAAGTCTGTAAGTTGAAATGTATATGCGAACGATAAATTTTATTTCTCAGGTCCTATAGGAATGAGAATCCCGCCGAGAGACGGAGCCCAACCCCAATCCAGAATATCCATGGCGTGCAGTCCTCCCTATAAGAGGGTCAGAGCCCTCAGGCTTTTTGATTCTCCCACAACGCCAAAAACATTGATGGAAAAATGTGTTATGCACACGCCTGTACCATCTAAATGTACAAGGCTCTTTACCGTTGATAAACCACGGCCTGTCGCATCTTGCTTTCAAAGTAAATTGGACAAGCCTACCGCAAATGTTAATCCCTTTACACCCAATGGAATGTTACTAACAGCGAGGAAAAGGAGTCGCTCAAAACGTAGCCTTAATAGGTAATGCATTTTATCATGAATAAATTCGCCAAAAACGATGCTCATTCCGGGCTTCAATAATATTCATCAAAATTGCGAATAAAGTTGATTCGAGAGAACAAAAATTTCAAATGGCACCAAAGCTCGCAACGATAAATACGTTTTCCTATTAATTGTTTGTTAAATTTCCAAAACAATGAAAATTTTGTCTTTCGATGCTCAAAAAATATCGTTTTATCGTCCTCGCCAAATATTGCTCAAGAATTTTGAGATCTGCTAAAGAGAAAACACAATTTCGTTGCATTTCGTTTGCATTGTTTTTCGTTGTCAATTATAATGGTCTTTGCTATTTGAAAACTGAATCTACTAGAAAAATTGCAACGAGTGCATTAATCATCA
This sequence comes from Hyposoter dolosus, assembly GCA_963921915.1. Lineage (NCBI taxonomy): Eukaryota > Metazoa > Arthropoda > Insecta > Hymenoptera > Ichneumonidae > Hyposoter > Hyposoter dolosus. The sequence goes on from OY998140.1 coordinate 4,597,997, forward strand.
AAATAATTAATGAAAAATAACTATTTCGTTGTATCCCAACGATGCAAACTTTTGTATCGTGAATTTGTCTATTCGGAAACTGAATTTACTAGAAAAATGGAAACGAGTTCATTAATTACCAAAATAATGAGTAAAAAATATGTTTTTCTTGGTTTTTGATACAACATTTCAGTTTGCATCGACGGACGACAGAAAAAAAGACTTTTTTATTCATCATTTTTTTGTTTTCCATTACGTTGGAACGTTTTTTCAATCCAAGATTTAAAAAAAAAATGAAATCACATAAAGTAAATAAAATAAATGAAACTTGTCAACGAATGGAATGAAAGAAAATTTGTGATTGAGAATTGAGCTCGGAAGAGCTCTGTGCTAGAAATGTTGAATTTTCGCATCACCTCGATAAAACTCGAAAAAATTGAAAATAACGTTTTTGTTGTGGTGTTTGGTTAGCTCTCCGGACATTCGAATACCAAAATTCGATCTGGTCGATTCGGAGGATTCGGACAACGAGGTGGAACAGCCGACGAAGCGAGTGGCCCTTCAGGAATCCAATATCCCGCGATATCACCAAGAATTCCACGAGATCGGTCTCATAGGGACCGGGGAATTTGGCTCCGTGTACAAGTGCATTAATCGTTTGGACGGTTGTGTGTACGCGATTAAAAAGAGCATTAAACCAGTGGCGGGTAGTGTTAACGAGAAGAATGCGTTGAACGAAGTTTACGCTCATGCGGTGCTTGGCAAACATCAACACGTGGTCCGTTATTATTCGGCGTGGGCGGAGGACAATCATATGATTATTCAAAACGAATTTTGCAACGGTGGCAGCTTGGCCGACGCGATATCGAGTTTGCAGAAGGAAAATCGGCATTTCACGGAGGCCGAGGTGCGCCAATTGATGCTTCACGTTGCCGAGGGATTGAGATACGTCCACAGCATGCAACTGGTCCACATGGACATTAAACCAGGAAACATATTTATTTCAAAAGAAAAAAGATTGCTCGCAGTGAATTACGACTCTGCGGACGATGGCTTTGACGAGGAGGAAACCATCGAGGAAGAAATAACTTATAAAATTGGCGATTTGGGCCACGTCACCTCCATTAATAATCCCCAAGTCGAAGAAGGCGATTGTCGATATTTACCAACCGAAATTCTCCACGAGGATTTCACCCATCTCAGCAAAGCCGACATTTTCGCTCTTGGTCTTACCGTTTACGAAGCTGGAGGAGGTGGCCCCTTACCCAAAAATGGTCCCGAATGGCACGACATTAGAAACGGCAATCTCAAAGAATTGCCTCACTACAGTCGCGATCTCAACGAGTTACTCAAGGTCAGTTGCTTTTTGTCTCGTTTACGCAAGCAGCAACATCTCGAATTGCTTTTCAAAAAATATCTCTTTTCGATGGTAAAGCTCATTACGATCGATTTTTCCGACCGAAAAATTATTTTTTAAATTAAACAAATGTATTTTTCGTTGCGGTCTATTGACGCTGAGGAACAAAAAATCTATTCACACATTTTGTCAGTTTTAGAATTACCGTTCAGAATTTAATGAAATTCGGTACATTGGTAGATTGCGATAAGAAAAAGATCCAGTCAAATTTTCAAGAGGCTACAGAGAACCAGAAAAAAGATATTCGCATTGATAATTTCGTGTATTTAACATCGATTTCATACATTTCATTGTATTTTACAATGAAAACTGAGATTTCTCCCAAGAATTGATGAGAATTCATTTCAAAATACAATGAAAACCGAGATTTATCATAAAACTCAATGTTGAGGTAGTACTGTCGGTTTTAGAATTACCGTTCAGAATTTAATGAAATTCGATACATTAGTAGATTGCGATAAGAAAAAGATCCAGTCAAATTTTCAAGAGGCTACAGAGAACCAGAAAAAAGATATTCGCATTGATAATTTCGTGTATTTAACATCGATTTCATACATTTCATTGTATTTTACAATGAAAACTGAGATTTCTCCCAAGAATTGATGAGAATTCATTTCAAAATACAATGAAAACCGAGATTTATCATAAAACTCAATGTTGAGGTAGTACTGTTGGTTTTAGAATTACCGTTCAGAATTTAATGAAATTCGATACATTAGTAGATTGCGATAAGAAAAAGATCCAGTCAAATTTTCAAGAGGCTACAGAGAACCAGAAAAAAGATATTCGCATTGATAATTTCGTGTATTTAACATCGATTTCATACATTTCATTGTATTTTACAATGAAAACTGTGATTTCTCCCAATAATTGATAAGAATTTATTGTAAAAAACAATGAAAACTGAGATTTATCATAAAACTCAATGTTAAATGTATGAAACTACCAATGCGAATATCTTTTTTCTGGAAAATTTGATTGGATCTGTTTTCTAATTATAATCTACTACTGTACCAAATTTTATTAAATTCTAAACGGCAATTTTAAAACCGACAGTACTGACTTAATGATTTTTCTTCCACATGAGAAAATTAAAATTTTTCCCCGCGTCAACGTAACGTCGTTCCACAAAGAGAATTGAAAATTACAAAATAAATATAGAAGAAATTTCACTCGATTTTCATGGGAATTCTGCCTTTCCATTCTGTAACAGTAATTTTCAAGTTTTTCATTCTCTCAGTGTATAAAAAACACGATGCTGCAGTTTGCATCGTTGGAATGCAACGAAATTTCGGTTTTTTCTCAAGCAGATCTCAAGATTTTTATGAAACATTTGGTCAGGACAATAAAACGATATTTTTTTAGGATCCAAAGAGAAAATCGTCACGAAAATTGTAATGGTTTTTGAAATTTACCAAAAAATTGATAGAAAAACGTATTTTTCGTTGGAGCCCAACGTCGCGAACGTCAGTGTCATTAAGGACGTTGGCTACACACAACAATGTTGCCATGTTATAAAAGCATAGGAAAATTCGAAATGATTATAATTTTATGAAATTTGGTGAGTAGATTCTTTACTATTAAATATGAATATACAAATTTTTCAAGATTTTTCTTCTACATATGTTTTCGAGTGATTCAAGACTAGAGTTTACATGCATAAGCATAGCATTCAGATATGTATAGATATATCTTTTGCATAATGTAAATTCGAATTATTCGACAACTATGTAGACGAAAAATGAGTCAAAAATTGTGTCATCGTATTTGATGCTGTCGTCACCAAATTTGATTAAATTCTTATCACATTGTCGTATGTGGCCAAGCTCCTTAAATAAAATTTGTCAAATAGCCAAAGCACCGCGTATAGTAACGCGAATAATGAAATGACGAGGACGATTGAAATTGAAGGAATAAATTGTTTGCAGCTAATGACGGATCCAAATCCAGAGACGAGGCCTTCGGCAGTGAGTCTGATCCAGCACCGGGTATTGTGTCCATTCGGAAATAAAACAAAGGCGCAACTCCGTCGTGAGTTGAATGCGGAGAAGCTGAAGAACGAGATATTATCGAAGCAGCTTCAGGAGGCAGCGAAATGTTTGAAGACGATAGCACCGAACATGGCAGTGATGAATAATTCGTTGACATCGGGTGGTGGCTACAGGTTGAGGCCAACGCCGACGAGGACGTCGTCACGTACCATAGGAAAGAAAGTTAATCGTAGCAATAGCACCACCAACTTCTGAGCAATCTCGCAGTCGCTTTTTCTCGAAATAAAACTTACGGTGCTCGTGAAGAAATCAAACAAAACAAAAGAAAAAACAAAACAACAAAAAAAAGACAAAAAAAAAAAAGGAGAAGACGGAGGAGGCCGATGATACGTTGGAGGCGAAGGAGGAGAAGGAGCCGTGGTACCGTGCTGCAGGTGCCTTCATATTGTGATATCCAATTAATTAACTCTAGATATTAAATGCAAGGTTGATAAGAAAACAAAAAGGGAGAAAACAAAAAACTTGAGCGAATGCAGAATGAAGTCGCAATTGATAAAGACGGTCGAATTATTGTGTTTTTTTTTTTTTTAATTTTTTTATTTGGATTTAATGCAGACCGAAGCTTCCAGCGAGACTTTATGATCTCTCGAGTCAAATTCTTCGTCTCGTACTGCTAAAAAGCCCTAAACGAAAAATACAAAATTCTATAGATATATATAACTCTTATGTACATTTTCGCGGACAACTATTTTGGTATACGAATGATTGGACCCTCTCAACGGGATATTCAACGAGAGCTCGAAATCTCATATTGACATTATTGTGTTTTATCGTTTATTCGCCTAGTTGATGGAATCTCCGATTTTTTTTGTACTTTGAAAATTTTTAAGTTTAATCGTTCGGAAAAGGATTGATCGGTAAAGATAGAACGGTCGGAAAATCGCGTTTCCATGTTGCAACAACCCTTTTGGGCCAGACGAACTTCTCACAACGTCGTTCTACCTCGCCCCTCGCAAAGTAGACCGACCGATCTGTTCGAAGCTTTAATTTATATTTTTTTTTTATTGCCGCATATCGGAGAAACATTGTTGGTCCTTGTACAATGAATAATAAATTTCATTGTTTCATCGTCAGAGCCTCGTATCAGTGGTTATAATTATCTGCATGCGCATTACAAAGCAATTTTTCATCTTTTCGACTCGTCTCCGCAAATTCCATGAATAATAATCCACTAAATTCCTTTTCGCGCGTATTCGATATTAAAGTCTATCATGAAAACTTGTTTAATATTTTCCAAAGATATGCGCCTTTTCCTCCTTGTTTGTCAATTCATTTTTTACCATTTTTCAAGGCCCAAAGTACACTTTGGGGAGAGACGTATTTATTTGTTTGTAAATGCCGAATTTTCAACGTACGAGGGATCGCCGTATCAACATTTCCTTTTTTTTTTTTTCCCCTCTCGGTTTCGATGCAACGACTTTGTCATTAAGCATTTTGGCGTTGGTAGCGAAACAAGAGACTAAAAAAAAACAAGGAATCACTCACAGGACACGCCTCTGGCTTTTATGACACTGACTGATATTAATATTTTCTTTCAATGCTGCGTTTTCCGTTCGTCCTGATTATCAAAAACAAAAGATGCGACTTCATTCTGCAAATCGAAATAACTCAAGGTGAAAAATAGGAGAGAAGAAAAGTTGTTTTTTATCTTCCAAATCGCGAGAGGTTCGAGCATGGTTATTATTCCAAGCAGAAAATCATTTTACGAGACTAAATTATTTTTGTAATTTTTTTCAATCGACCCCAAACCCTAAGCCGTTATTCACATGTTTTTATTATACTCTCGAGCATGCTTCGGAACGCGCCTTATTATTTCATTAACTTATAAACGATCCGTTCTCCCCTAGATCTAAAAAATAATGAACAATCATCCATTATAGATCGACAAAGCCGATTTTGTTTTTTTTTTTTTTTTCCATCATTTTTTCCTCAATGGCGAACAGAACGTGACAAATTATGCGCGATTGAGGAAAAAGCTTAATAATTAATTAAATTTACGTGATAGCGTTTGAACAAACAAATTTCCAGTTTTTTTTTTTTTACTTTTATTTGCTTGCATAGGTTTTTTTTTTTTTTTCCAGTTCATATTTAAAATCCACACCATTTGTCCATTTTTCCTTTTCCAACAAAATCCCGCGCAAACAATCGCCAGAGTCAAAGTTATTTATGTCCGAAGAAAAAGTGAGAAGAACCGCGTAATCTCAGGCCATTGCCCCCCCCCCCCCCTCCCCCCTTACCCCGCAGGCCCTTCTATTAGCTTTTTGAAGCAAAACCATGCGCCCTTACGATAAACTATTATGTATTTAGTTGTAGGAATATGTGTATAGAAGGTCACAAGTTGAGTGTAAAAAAAAAATAAACCCGGAAACTATGTGAATACGTTGTTAGAAAAAAAAAAGGAAAAAAAAAGAAAAGAAGAGTTATGCCAATGAGGGTGGACCCCCCAGCAAGTGGCAGGGAGAAGAGCGCTGCATGCGGCATCAACGCCATGTTAAGGCGAACGAAAAATTGTTATTCATTATTCATTATTATTATTATTATTATTATTATTATTATTATTCTTACAAATGTAAAAAATAAAGAAAAACTGAAATCATAAAACGAATAAAAACGTGTTTCGTTTTTTCGGCTTTTCGACTAAATAAATGAAATTATACGATTTTGGCAACTCGAGCTGTCAAATAATATAATGCTGCTAAATATTCTTCATTCGTTCTCGATGGCATCGTGGATTCCTCCTGGTAACATGTTGCCCATGTGGCACCATTTCAGCAAAGACATGATAATTTTTCATTCGTGCTCCATTGAAAATTGCGAAAACTTTGACATTTTTCTGGCAATTCTAAATGAAAAATGATGTTGAAGTTTGCATCGTTGGAATACAACGAAAAATATATTTTTTATTAATTATTTTGATAATTAATGCATTCGCTGCAATTTTTCTAGTAACGTTTAATTTTCTAATGGCAAAGACTTTTCTTCCATTGTTGTCAACAAATACTGTACATGAAAATGTTGTCGTCTGCTGTAAAAAATAATGAGTTTGCATCAAAACGATGCCAACATCGTGTCGTGCCTCTAAAGGATTTCTGCTAATTGTCCATACCGTGTTGAAGTTTGCATCGTTGGAATGCAACGAAATTCTGTTTTTCCTCGAGCAATATTTGGTCAGGACAATGGAACCAATTTTTTTTTAGCATCCAAAGAAAAAATCGGTACGAAAATTGTCATGGTTTTTGAAATTGAACAAACTATCAATAGAAAAACGCATTTTTCCTCGGATCCCAACGTTGCGAACTTCAGTGTAATATTTTCCATTGATATTCTATCAAAAAAAAGCAGAAACTTTGATATTTCTCGCCCAGTATCAGATGAAAAATGTTTATGTATTTGCTCAAGTCTCTCGGACGGACGGACGGATGGTTCCAGGCAATCATAGATGTCACAGTAATTTTTTATTTAATTTTCTCTCCGAAGAGCGTCAACTTGCTCGCTCAATGGAAATAAAAAGAATCGACTGGGCTTTTGAGAGTTTCGAAACGTACTTGTCCCCTTAAATGACAGTTGGCCGGGTTAACGCGTCGCAGTAATGTAATGGACGACCCAATAAACAGGATGGAACTCAATGATTCGGCGGAATGCCATAAATTGCCAAAACGGAGCGCACCAACAAAATTACGACAGAATATTTCTCCAGACGATCACTAGAGTAAAAATCCCTTTCGTGAGAGAATTTATTGACAACAGGCTTATATGTAACAACAATATCGGAACTGTAAACAGTAAGCAAAGATAGTTCGTGTTTAAAGGCACAAACAATTTATAAAATTAGGACCCTCGTCTCGATTATCGCAGAAATAAAGAAAAATTGAAATAAATGAAGAAAATTTGGTCCAGCGCATCAAGCGCTTTGTTCGAGAAACAGATTAGGATAAAATCTTAGCGCTTCGATCGTATCGTCTCTGCAGGCCCGTCCGTTTTTCTCTGTTACGAAGAGTCGTTCCCGGGCCAACAGAACGGAAATTCCCTCGGATTGGGCGAGTTCTTCAGCGGTTGCGGAACCTCGCTCCTTCAACTGCCAAGCAGCAAATAAATATTTCGTCAACAAACTCCAAGTTATTATTATTATTATTATTATTATTTTGTGGACGTTGAATCATTACCCATTCGCCGATGGCTTCTACGACTGCGTTGTCGTCGTGCGATCTCGCTTGCAAAACCATCACGCCACTGTCGAACGTTCGCAAAACTATCGGCAAACCAAGAGGCCCCAAAAGTCTGCTGGCGTTCAATAAATCTTCCGGAGACAAAAGCTCCATTCCTCGAGCTCTGTTCACGCGACAATACACATCGGACAAAGCCATCATACCGCCGACTTCCTGAAACAGACGATGGAGCTTTTAGGATAAAATTCGATTTCTACATTGCCAAAGACCAACTTTCGCCAATTTTAAGATTTATTACTCATTTTTTTTTTTATTATAAATTAAATTTTATGATTCTTCGAATTTTACGAAAATCTGAGTTTTTAATATTCTGTACAAGTCTGTACTTGCACTTTACTTTCTAAAAAACTTGTCGAAATTATACAATTTAAACGCAAATACAAAAAACGTTGCTGGTTCCTCATAGAGGAAGATTTGAGCATCGTGCATCCTCAGCATCTTGAGGAAGCAATTTGCAAATTGTAATTTGCAGCCTTTTTTAGGATCCAACACACAAAATTGGTATGAAATGGCTTTTGAAATTGAACAATCAAGTAGAAAAATTGGTGTCATCAAGAAATTGTCGTTAGTGTTGTTTTTTACTTTTTCTCAGTGCTCCGCAAGTGCTCACTTTGGCTAAATATGAAAAATGTGTAAAAATGTGTTTTTTATTTTTTTATTTTCGTATATAGCGGAGAGTCAAGCGTTTTTCTATGAAAATGGTTAAAATTGTGGCAAGTAAAATTCGTACTTTGATGGGTTCCTCCAAAATTTGAGAAAGTTGCATGGCCAATTGTCGGAAATATTCGTTGCTGCTTTTGTAGGCGTCGCGTGTTACGGGATCATCGATACCCATGCTCATTAGATACGCCTTGAACCTCACAGTCTCATCTTCCGTGATATCGCCTCCTCTTTCCTGCGAAACAGAGATCCTTCGTTTACTCTATTTTCCTACTTGGCTCACCGTTGACATTCGGGTCATTTTAACCCGTAAATATATTTCGTACTCATTATCAAACAAAATAATAAATAACGAGCCCGCTGTGCCCAAGAATCGCTTAAAATTCGAACGAAGACTCACACGAATTTTTGCCGATATGGTTTTCGATATCGTCACCATATCCTTCGCCATTGCCATCAACTTTTGTAAATCTTGAAACGCCAAGGATATACTGTCGTCAGTGGCTTTTTGTTTCTCCATCAAACTTCTCTCTATTCCCACAATGCCTCTTCTCGTTTTTATTTGCGTTATCGCTTGTGAGCTCTGAGCATTCTGGCTCGCAATTTGCGGCTTCTCCGCGTTGAAACCTGCGCAACGTTCCCATTCTCTGCTCGCTACGGCATTTGCCAAATCTATGATAAAACTAGGATCCAATCCGTCTTTAAACGATAACTTGACGTAGTTCGACGTGCTATGATCCATGGGACCTGGCATCTTGGCTGAAAAATAATCAGCTCGTTAAGTTTGACTTCATTTTTTTGAAAATTCCTACAAAAAACAACACAAAAAATGACTCGATGCAGATTACCCTAAAAAATCTTGGAAACAATCAAAAGAATATGCGATTTAAAGTTACTGCGGCTCGAAACTTGATTCTGTCAGTTTATGCTCCGACTTGACGATTTCCATCGTTGGAATGCAAAGGAAAGGAGATTTTTTATAGTAGAGCACGAAATTTTCATACAGTATTTATCAACGATAATGAGACAGTCTTCTTTGCCATTTGAAAACTGAATCTACTAGAAAAATTGAAACGAGTCCATTAATTATCAAAATATTGAATTAAAAATATATTTTTCGTTGTATTACGACGATGAAAACTTTTGTATCATGAATTAGTCCATTCGGAAACTGAATTTACTGGAAAAATAGAAACGAGTGCATCAATCATCAAAATAATGAATGAAAAATATTATTTTCTTGGTTTTTGATACAATATTTCGGTTTGCATCGTTGGACGACAGAAAAAAGACTTTTTCTATTGATTTTTTGTTCAATTATAAAAACCATGACAATTTTCGCGCCGATTTTCTCTTTGGATCGTAAAAAAAGATCCTTTTCTCGTCCTGACCAAATATTGAATAAGAATCTTGAGATCTCCTCAAGAAAAAATGAATTTTGTTGCATTCCAACGATACGAACATCGTCATCGTTGAATTTCATTGAAACAAGAAAATTGATTGCTTTGCATAAAGATTTTGGACAAGTAGTTAACGACGCATTAAAATCGAGGTCGTCGATCGGTCGATGATTCTGAATTAAAAATTTAGCACTCGCATGTTTTATTGGAAATCGTACCGCTTGTCGATTCCGCCAAATGGAGAACGACTTTTTTGCTCCGACCGAATGAAAAAGCACCTGGACTTTCCTCCTCGTAGAAAACGATACGAGAAAGCGGCAAACATAAACAGGATTGACCACGAGGAATATCGCCCGGTCTTGCCCAGAGAAGTCTGTAATTGGTCAGTACCAATTCTCCCATTTCGAAATTGGTCTGAAAACAGATTTTTCACGTAAAAAATATTTATTCGAGTTTTTATTTTGATTCTTTCCACCGTCACTTTGTTTTTTTTTTTTTTTACGAAATTCGTGTCTTGAGAAAACATTACCTTGACGTCGCCGTCGTAGAGACGAACTGGCACGTCTCGTCTGACATAAGTCTCGTTTGGCAAAAGCCTCGACTCACCGTATTCGAATCGGTTCATTTTTATATTAATAAACGTGCTTTATGAATGTTGATTTTGTTTTTTCCTTAGCCACTTGACTTTACAGCCATCGACGTTTTCTTCGTATTTCGCTGAATTTTTCACACTTGTATTTACGAGTCTTGTCACCTGATTATCACGAATCATTGACATTTCGACGCTGCACCAACATTTTGCTCCGGAGTTGTTCGCAGGTTCAGACCTTTGCATCTACTGCTACTTTACAGGGTAACAGGGTTTACACTTTTATGTACCAGGATGAGTGCGTTCGTTGTGATTGTGTGAGCATTCGATCAAAAAATGGCGGGAACGGCGCTGCTGTATGGCGTGGGTTTTGATGCATGGGTTTGTTCGCGAATAGTTTATCGAAAAAATCAAGGAAATTCACCTTTTTTCTACTTTTTATTTCTCGTGGTTGTCTCTCCAGATGGGAGAGTGTGCCTTGAAACATTGCGGTCATTCAAATCGTTGTGCAATAACACAACAATAAGCAAAATCCTTGTAAACAAGAAAAACGGAACCACAGCGCCTCGTGCGGCGGCTCTCATAACTCCGTAAGGTCTTATTTGCTGTCGGTCAAATAAAAATTCATAAAACTCAAATGCTCGAACCGCGCTTGTTACACGATGTGCACATAAATATATGAAAAATGATGAAAATTAATATCGCGCGCGCGGCGTCATTACGTCGTCAGTCGCGTTTGTTTTACCGTTGAAGCGACATTTTTTGAGGTTAAACACAAACGGTATGCGCACGAGTTCCACTCGATGATCGCCGTGGAAATAATATATACATATACATATACGTTGTGACGTTGTGACTATACACCGGCTCGACGAAATTTATGTTCTCATGACACCGCGTCGAAAACGAATTATGGTACAATTGCATTTTTTTTTTCGCACCGTGTATACGGGACTTTAGGTGTCCAACGCCAACGGGGGCCGGCTTTGACTCAATCGTCTCCCACCAATACACAAACATATACGGCCAATAGTGGTTTGATGCTGGTTGATGCCAGTCGGACGCTTTTTTGTAGCTGCACCGCTGGTTCGACAATTGCTAAATAAATCGAGTTAATAAAAAATAAGAATAAAATTAACCAACGATTTGTAATTAATAAATCACTCGCGCGCTCAAACCGGCGACCAACGGTGTATTATTATTGTTGTTTTTTCTTCGTTCCATTTATCTGTTTCGCGTTGTACAAACAGACAGTACAAAGCGACGAGCCAGTCAAGCGGAAAAGAGTGTCGCGCGTCGTAATCGTCTCGAATTTATTCGTAAATAGAGTTTTTAAATATCGTTTAAAGCGAAATGTCGGGAAAACGAAAAAACGTCGGGGGAAAAAAAGGCCGAGGCAAATCGCGCAAAGTCGAATACGACGAGGAGGATATTTCCAGTGAACAAGAATCCGAAGTCGATGACGCCGAGGTCGACGCTGATGCTGATCCCGAGTCCGGTGGCAAAACCGGCGGGGACGCCACAGAAGAGGACACTGCCGAGGACGTTTCCAATATTCCAGAACTACATCCACCCGAGGTACGTCGCGCGATCTCCCTTTATTTTACTAATCACTTTTATTCATTTATTCTTATCCTTCTTTTTTTTGAGTTCCGTTATTTACGTACGTCTATATACATATATAGACGATGCACGTATGCGAAAGATATATTACCGGAATCGTGACCGTAATTTAGCATCTGACCACCTGAGCGAATCGCATCAACTTCGTAAACGAAAATAACATCGCGTTGAGGTATTGCTATCACGAAACGACTTTATTTAGGGTTCTTTCAAAATTTAGTATAAACGTTTTTGCCACCAAAACTAACAGTTTGCTCCGATGAAGAAAAATTTTCTGACGTTTAGAATTCGAGATATTTAATTTCCAAATTTTTATGGTTTCCCATCGAAACGCGTGTAAATTGAAGTCGCGTTTCGTTAAAAAGTTGCAAGAAAAAAACAAAAGAAACGCAACTTCAATTTACACGCTTTTAGATGGAAAACCATAAAAAATTGGAAATTAAATATCTCGAATTCTAAACGTCAGAAAATTTTTCTTCAGAGGCGAAAACTGCCAAGACCTCGGTGCCAAGAACGTTTCTACAAAATTTTAAAAGAATCCTAAATAAAGTCGTTTTGTGATAGTAATACGTTAATTATTCTTTATTCATTAACAAACAATGGCGTTTGATTTTTCGATGCGAAACAATGCATGCAAACACTTTGAAATGAACAATTCGACCAAATGTTTTAGAGACAAAGACCGAGAAAAACATTTGAGCAAACGTTCGAAAAATTTTCGTACATCAACATGACCGTTTGAAAAACTACAACAACGCCTCTCTGTTTATCGAGAATTAAGAACAGTTTTGATTACACCTATTTCCTTCAGCAAAATTCCATTATTCCGGGTCCGGAGGACCCTGAAATTAATTCCCCCATATTTCCGAAAAAAAAGCGCCGATTTTTACGATAATTTTTTTAATCAGCAAATCAGGTTATAAAAAAGCCGAACGTCTCGTTATCACTTTTGATGTTTTTAAATTGAGAGCGAAGACTATTTGAGGTTCCGTTAAAGTCATGGATCATGATGCGGGCTTCCAAGACCCAGTGTGGCTTTTGGAGCAAAACGTAACAACAATTTCGTTTCTGGCTTCTTAAGTCCTTGCATCGCTTCCCTGCATAAAAAAAAAAATGTACAAAATAATGAATCTCTTTTTATTTGTGACTTTTTTTTTTCAAAATATTGTTATTACCAAGTTTTTTATTATTTGCACGAAAGAAAAATCCTACAAGGGATTTTGTTCTTCTGTAAATTTTTCGTTTGCGTAAAAATAAACATTTCCTAGGGAGGATGGGGCAAGCCCGGTACGTTGCTGATGTGCGGTCTGACCAACTGGGAAATGGCCGGACGGAAAGCCCCTCCGAAAGGCCCCATTTCCAACATCGGAAGAAGTCTCTGGACGCCGCATACTTTCAAAAATTTGAACGGCGCTAGAGTTCGTCTGGTTGCTTCTGGACCGGCCGCTTCGCACAGCATTATAGTCACCGAAGACAACAGATGTTTGGCCTTTGGCAGGAACGATAAAGGTACCAGCAACATTAATGGAACGCAATATTTTATTTTTTGCTAAAAAGAATGTCAAATTTTCATGCCGTTCTACGACACCGTGTCACAGACAAAAAAATATTACAAAAAAAATATATCCCATGTCTAAATATCATACTTTTAAATTTTACAAACAAACAAACAGAATTCTACACCAAAAATTACAAACAAACAATTAAACGAATAAACAAAATTTAACAAGAAAAAAATTACAAAGAAAAAATTGTCACCTTTCATGCAGTATTTGTCAACGTCTCAAATAAAAACGGCTAAATTTTTGAATGAATTGCAACGATATAAAGTTGAAAGATGGAGATGGAATTGTTGTATATGGGATGATTGGTTGTTTAGGACAATTGGGAGTGGGTGATACGAAGCGTCGAGACGATCCGACGGAGGTGGAAACGTTGAAAGGTCACACGGTGATAGCAGCTGCATGTGGTCGTAATCATACGCTGTTTCTGACGAGTCGCGGTCTAGTATTCGGGGCCGGAGACAACAAGCTCGGTCAGTGCGGGGTAGGAAAATCCGACGCTTGTATTTTGGCAGCAACGAAAGTCAAGTACACCGGAGCACCGATTGTCAAGGTCGGTTGTGGCGCAGAGTTCTCGATGATTCTCGACGTCAAGGGTGGACTCCACAGCTTCGGGAGCCCCGAGTACGGCGCCCTTGGCCACAATACCGACGGAAAATATTTCGTCACAAATACCAAGATGGGATTCCACTTTGAAAAAGTACCAAAGAGAATAGTCCTCTATGTTGAGCGTGGTAAAGATGGTCACGTGACTCCGCTCGATCGAGTCGAAATAACGGATTTCAGTTGCGGTCACCATCACACCGTAGCGATTGACAGTAAAAGCCGTGCTTTTTCATGGGGCTTCGGTGGCGTCGGTCGGCTCGGACACAACGAGCAACGCGACGAGCTGGTTCCGCGTCTCATCAAGTATCTCGAGCCCCCGAGTCGCGGAGTTCGCAGCGTTCATTGCGGCAGTACTTACAGTATCGCCATCAACGTTCACGGCTCGGCTCTCATGTTTGGACAAACCAAACGCACCGGTGAAGCAAATATGTATCCAAAGCCGATACCCGATTTATCTGGCTGGGAAATTAGATGCGTCGGCTGTTCCCAAACCAGCGTCGTCGTCGCCGCTGACGAGTCTCTCATCGCTTGGGGCGCTAGTCCAACTTTCGGCGAATTGGTAAATCACATTATATTATAATTATCAACGAGCACCGCATTCCGATAGTCCTCCTCACGTACGATAAATACTTATTTTTATTCATCATTTATTCAATTTTCAAAAACATCCTAATTTTTCCATCCAAATCGATCGTTTTATCATTTTAACGTATCATCACAAAACTACATTATTTAGGCTTCTTTCAAAAATTTTTATCAACATTCTTGGCACCACAACTAACAGTTTTCTCCCATGAAGAAAATTTTTCTAAAGATTAGAATTTTATCATTTTTTTCCCATCTAAACGCGTGTAAATTGAAGTTGCATTTCTTTTATTTTTTTTTAGCAACTTTTTAACCAAAACGTGACTCCAATTTGCGTGGGTTTGGATGGGAAAAACGATAAAATTGTAAATCCCGAGTTCTAAACGTCAGAAAATGTTTCTTCATAGGAGAAAATTGTTAGTTTTGGTGGCAAGAACGTTTCGAACAAAATTTCGAAAGAGCCCTGAATAAAGTAGTTTCGTGCTAATAGTGAGCTTATTCAATGAATTTTAGGGCTTCGGCGATATGCGGAAATCTTCTACAACTCCGATGGAAGTTAAGGCTCTCGAAGGTTTACACGTCCACTCAGTCACCTGCGGCCTATCTCATACCCTCATGGTCGTGCGCGACGAGTCCGAGGAAGAAAAAGCTAAAATCGCCAAACTCGAGGTCTACTCGGTTTAACAATTTTCCCAGCATCCTCTCGCCTCATCCGAACACCTTAATTCCGCATGACACTCCATTGTATCCTTTATCTCGATAACATTATTAAGCCAACTGGAACAAAGGACGAAAGAAAAGAGAAAAGCACGAAAAAAAAAACTCATCGGTTATCCTCATTCGTCAACTTGTCGTCGGTCTGTCCACGGGGATCGCGAGCCTCCGTTAGGAGAGTCTAATTTCCGTGAGATTCAGGATCCATTTTTTTCTTCATTTCTTCGCCAAGCAACGGATTTTCCACTAATTAACTTTTTCTTCCTCTTTGATTTTTTTTTTCACTTCACCATCTCCGCCTCCGGCGTGTATTTCCCATTTTTATAATGTGATTTATACTTTTCCGGGGAAGGAGTCGTTTCACCTTTCAATGCGATTATTTCTCGCCTTTTTACACCGGATGTGGATTTCTATCGCCTTCTTTCTTCGTCTCTCAGCATAGTTTAAGCTAATATTTATTGTATCGTCACTTGGAAACCGCGAAGAAAACGGTTATCTCAAACCTTTGTCCTCATTAATCAGTTTACTGGCAACCAGATGATAGTTTACGGCAGCGATATATATATATATATGTATATATATATATACACGACACACCGACATACAATATATTTTGATACTTTGCTATACCATTGTCCGTGCGAACAGGAAATATGAAAATATCATTTCTTCCGTTCCCCAGTACGTTTTTATCGCTTAAGTCAGTTTCTTCCAATTGTTCAACACTCTTGATGCCAATTCAATAATTATTCTCGTTAACGTAATTGTTATTCTTGCATGGATCATCCGGCCTCTCAAAAACTCGAAACGAGCACTCACGCTCTCCGCATACCATCCTTCCCAATGATGCTCAAGTTCCCATCGTGGCAATACATCGAAAAATATATTTTTTTTAAAATTCATTATTTTCAGTTTTTTTTTTTTTTTTTTTTTAGTTCATTCAGCTTTCGAATAGCAAAGACTATTTTGGCTCTGCTATAAAAATAATCAGTTTTCGTTGCGATCGATACGACTCCTTTGCCATTCGAAAACTCAATTTACTAGAAACAATGAAAATAATTTATTCAAAATATGTTTCTCGTTGTTTTTCAACGATGCAAACTTTAGTATCATTTTTCATTTCCTCGTCACAATCGTATTTACGTATGAACACAGGGTACCTGAACAATTTGCATTTACAATATCATTACTCTTGCGTTTACCGATAATCCTCGATCAGCTTGAAAAAAAAAAAAAAAAAAGACATTTTCTTATATAAACAGACGAAATTACGTTCATTCGGACGACAGAATTGTCCGTTTCCCCCCGAGTCTCACGATTCCTATGGAAATTTGTCGCATCTATATGGTAATTGCTACGCTGAACGGATGAAAACTGAATGCCCAAATCTTTTGAACAGGATCCAAATCGAAATTTTTGGTAATTTAACGTTTTAGCTGGATTTCATTATTTCATTCATTATCAATCCGAGTGTAGATGAAAAAAAAAACATTTTCAATCGCTCTCTCGCGGATTTAGCAATGTTAAAA
This sequence comes from Hyposoter dolosus, assembly GCA_963921915.1. NCBI lineage: Eukaryota > Metazoa > Arthropoda > Insecta > Hymenoptera > Ichneumonidae > Hyposoter > Hyposoter dolosus. The sequence continues at coordinate 4,614,938 of OY998140.1, forward strand.
AATGCAAACGCTGAAAGTTTATGTTTTTACGAATCTCAAGAGTCGTTGCGAGGCCTCGATGGGATTCTATGGAGAAAAAAGACCGAGAACAAACGTTAACATTCACTGCCAGGGTACGAAATCATATTTTCCCATCCATGAAATCCTCCGTCATCGTTTTCTCGTATTTTTAGGACTCGACCGTTCCCCCTGCTGTTATATATTTAAGACAACATTGAAATCACCTCGAGCCAACATTTTCTTATGGTATAATTATAATGATAGAGAGTCCCTGTGCGAGATGCGCTCAAGTTTTAAGGGAAGTTACACTTGATAATAATATTACGATACCGAAGGCTGAAGATGGATTAAAGAAACGAATTTTTTAAAGAAGACACAAACGTATGTCATCGGTGTTGTATTTATTGTCGCGATCGTCGTTCGCTCGAACATCATTGTACCTGAATTATTTCTTCTTCTTTCTATACGAAAACAAACCTCACATTATATACCGAGTGGATGATAAATTTTTCAAGGAGTTTGCACTTTTTTTTTTTTTCCACCGACCATTTCGTTATTTATTCATTTTAAGAGCTCATCGCTTTTCCGGCAGGTCGCCGTATCTCCAGCGCAACAGTTGGTGAGAATAATAATGCACGGGATCCGAAGGCTGATACTTGAAAGTTTTGCACGCTGCCCAACTCAAAACTTTCACCAATTCGTCTCTGAAACGAATTTTCAATCAGTCGGAATTTCAAACATTCATGGATCGTGAAAACGTCGTGCATGTCCATCAAAAATTTTTTCGCGAATCCGAATGAAGGAAAAAAAAAGTTTTTTTATTGTTGAAATTTTGATTCCAGCGATTTTTTAACGTTATTTTTTTGATTTTTTTTGGTCGATGCGTCGAAAAAAATTTTGCAGCTGGAAAGAAAAAATTATTACCCAAGAAAATCCTGCTGATGCCTGCGAGTTTTTAATTTCACTGACTCTACAGTACGTTGCGAATTTGACGTCCAAGAACTGCCGACACTCGTGCCGTCCGATATTTGGCAAATTGAATTTGTCGTCGAATTATTTTCACTCGCATTTCCAGGACAAAAAACCTCTCGGTCCGACTTAACGTCCATTTTCTTTTGAAACCTTTCACATTTTACATTGGCTCGATTCTTTTGTTCCTGACGAAGCATTTTAAGAAGCAAAAGATTCGAACTAAACGAATCCAAACGCCATGGACATATTAACAGAAAATGATTTATTCATTAAAAAGAGTTTTCGATATATTTACAGTTCGGTAATATCTGTCACGGTTTTTTTCTTTGGCTCGAAATTTTTTTACGTTTTTTATCAAGCCTCGTGTCGTTGGAATATTGAATAACGCGATAGAGCTGTCGATTTTTCTAGAGCTAACAATAGCTGCAAGCGGAATAAGCTTCTTGGGGTTGATAATCATCCGTGAGCAGAATTCCTCGTTTGCCCAAGCGATTTCTAGCTCCGGTGGTACTGTTTCCTATAGCCTGCAGCCTCGGCGAGTATGTGTCCCACAGACCAGGTGTTTGTAAAATCTGTAGGGTACAATTTTTCACATTTTTTTAAAGTTCTTATCGTGGACGTACCCCGATCATCAAGGGTGTCGGAGAAGATCGCAGGGCATTCGAAAATATGTAATCGGTAGAAAAATCTTTCATGCACGATGGCGACGAATTTTTAGCTCCGAATCCAAAAAAGTACATACAAGAAAGAAAATTCCACAAAATTCTGTTCAATTTTTTCTTATTAATTCTTATTCAATTAATTCTTGTTCAACATTTCGTCAGGATCTTTTAGAATCGAAACACAAGATCGGTTCGAAAATTGTCGTTGAAATGCCACGAAATTTTGTCCAATATTTCTTATTAATTCTCATTCAATATTTGGTCAGGATCTTTTTGAATCGAAACACAAAATCGGTACAAAAATTGTCATTGAAAGGCCACGAAGTTTTGTTCAATATTTCTTATTAATTCTCATTCAATTAATTCAATTAATTCTTATTCAATATTTGGTCAGGATCTTTTTGAATCGAGACACAAAATTGGTACATATATTGTAATATTTTTTGAAATTAAACAATGAATAGAAAAACGTATTTTTCGTTGGATCCCAACGTTGCAAAGTTCAGTGAAATATTTTTTGAAATAAATATTGAAAGTAAATTTCTATAATTCCTGAAAAATCCGCTTTTTTATTTCTTAATATGGACGCAATTTTTTCTTGTTGTCTTGGTCACGTGAATATATTGGAGATTGTGGAATTTGAAATTACCTTTTGCACCAATTCTTCGAAGCAGCATTTCACGCCATCGGCAGTTTTGGCGCTACTCTCAATGTACAGAGTCTGGTGTCTTCTTGCAAATTTGAGTGCTTCTTCGGTGGTGACTTCCCTATTGGGCAAGTCAATTTTATTGCCAACGATCATTTTAACAATGTCCATCTTATTGCAATAAGTGTTGAGCTCCTCGAGCCAAGTCTCCAGCTTGACAAATGTGTTTCTGTCTGTAACGTCGTAAACGAGTATCGCCCCCTGACCGTCTCTGTAATAACTCGGCGTCAGAGTTCTGAAACGTTCCTGTCCAGCTGTGTCCTGCAATTCCCAAAGATAAAAATAAAATTCGCAAAAAAATGATAATAATTTCAGGAAAATCTATTTCAATGCAACAAACTGTAATTTTAACCCTCCGCGCACCATATGGGTCATTTTGACCCGACAACTTTTTTTTCCAAAATCTTGTTTCTCAAAACATTTCATTTAACAATAAAACAAATGCAATGACCATAACGACTGGGAAACCATAAAGTAGAATCAATAGAGAGGATTTCAGATTTTTTTTTCCCCAAATACGTCACCCATAAATGCGTGTAAATTGAAATCGCGTTTCTTTTGTTTTTTTCTTGCAACATTTTAATGAAACGTGATATCAATTTGCATGCGTTTAGATGGAAAAAATGAAAAATTGGAAATTAAATATCTCAAATTCTAAACGTCAGAAAATTTCTCTTCAGAGGAGAAAACTGTTAGTTTTGGTGCCAAATACGTTTAAACAAAATTTTAAAAGAAGCCTCAATAAAGTCGTTTCGTGATAGTAATACCTTAAGCACTTGTAAATATGATGAAAAGATGGGTAGTTCAGTGAAAATAAAAACATACCCATATTGCCAATTTGACCGAATTGCCATCGATTGTTATTTGTTTTGTCTTGTAGTCCATACCAACAGTGCTCTGCATATTGTCATAGAATTCATCTTCGGTGAATCTCAATAATATGCTGGAAAATGGAAAATGCATGCGATGACGCTGACAAAATTGTCGAGAATATCGTCAAGTGAGTACACGACGAGAATTGTCATCGTTGAGGAAAAACTGTTGGAAGGAATACGGTAATTTCCTTCACCGACACGAATTTTGACAAACTTTTAATTACCTCGATTTTCCTACGTTCGATTCACCGATCATTAAGACCTTCAGAGTCGTTAAAACTTCCTGATCCATTTCGCACTTGTGTTTTTACTCCCTTATTTGCTTACGATTTCTTTTATTCCGCTGCTGTGCTTTTAACCGAGCAACACAAGATATTTGTGAGGTCTGAACATGCCGTGAATGTGCGAGATTATTTCGACACAAATTTTCCAACACAGAAAAGCATGAGATAATAACAAAAACTCAGGATACACTTTATCGATATTTGGAGAATCTTTTCAGAGTCTTTTTTTTCCGTATTCTCAACAAAAGGTTGTCGAACAACTATCAACGTTGTGCGCAGTTTCGTAGCGTATGAAACAGCTGATTGGCCCGATTCCATCGTTCCCTTTTGGTTCTAAAGTTTCATAGTTCCCGTTGATCGCTGTTGATATCCCAAAAATCTGAACATTTCCTTTTGCACAGAGAAATAATAATCGGTGTAATGACAGCCTTTGTCGCACGACGAATAATATCGCATTTGCGTGCAAGAAACAGCGGGAATTTACTCAGCCGTGCAATCGTTCTACGATTCAATGGGACGTTGCCGAAAGAGCAACTGTCCACTGAAGAAACAGGCAAAATCCCGGCGCCGGTAACGGGCAAAATACAAGCTGCCGTTTTGACTAAATTTACTGAACCGCTGACCATCGAGAATGTGGAGCCTCCGAAATTGCTCAATTCCAATGAGGTATCGTTCAAATATTCCGCACTGTGCGTCTACAACGATTCGAGACACGATTTCTAACCTCAAAATTGAAAAATTTCATCGCAAATTCTGCTCGTTTACGAATTTCTCTGCAAATTAAAAAATCGTCATCGAAAAATTTCACGTACGATCGACACGTCCATAAAAAATTGCCAAATTATTCGATCCTCAGGTCCTAATCGATGTCAATTACTGCGCACTGAACGGCTCCGACATACTGTTGGCGGAAAACACTTACGTTCACTCTCCCATCTTGCCGGCTATTCTGGGCTACGAAGTTGTTGGAAAACTCTTACAAGTCGGCGATGAAGCCAAAAAAGAAGGCTACAAAGTCGGCGACCAAGTCGTAGCCCTCAACAGGGAACGATGGGGCGGACTCGCCGAACAATGCTCCGCAGAAATCGGAGTGAGTTTGAATTCTCATGATTATTACAAATTTCAACATTCCAAATCCAAGATCCCATTCCACGACCTTTGCATAATCGAAATTTTGCATTTCCTTCTTAACGATTGAGAAACGTTCAAAAATATTTTGAGCTTTGACGATTATCCGGTGTAAATTGAAATTAACGATTGAAGCTGCGTTTGGATAACTATGGAAAAATGGGTAAACAGCCGTGAGCTGGATCGAGTGTTTGGCGAGCATAATTGCAAAATTATTTTCTGTATACAAATTATTTGCTTTTTTTACAAACTCGGAATCTTAAAAAATTGCAAATTGAAGCATAATATCTCGTTAATGACAAAATTTGTGTACTCACAGCATTTCCAGAATCTCAAGTGCCAAGAGAGTATTTCAATGAGAATGACAAAAATTTCTGCCTTTCTTCATTTTTGACTTTAGGATCATTTTTAGAAATTCTGTCAAATGAAAAAAGCAGGAATTCCTTTTTATCATTTGAAAATTCATAATTCCGGATTTTTCTATTTTCAACTTCGAGATCGCTTCTAGAAATTCTCCCCACAATCCCAAAAAAATATAATTCCTGTTTTATTCAGTTGAGAGAATTTCTAGAGACGATCTTGAAGCCAAAAATAAAAAAAAAGCAAGAATTATGCCTTTTTTCCATTTTTAATTTCGAGGTTGTCTCTAGAAATTCTCTCGACAGAAAAAAGCAAGAATTATGCCTTTAAGAATTTAATTTGAATTTAATTTTAAGAATTTAAAAAGGCATTTAAATTTAAAATCAATTTTATAATTTAAATTTAAAAAGAAATTAAAAATTTAATTTTAAGAATTTAAAAAAGCATAATTTCGGCTTTTTCCATTTTTAACTTTGAGACCGTCTCTAAAAATTCTCCCGAAAATGATAGAGAGAATAGAAATGCATTTTCTATGTGAAAATCACGAGATCCTTTTGCTCACAGGATATTTGGAAAATACCGACCTCGCTGAAAATGGTGGACGTTGTGTGTTTGATGAATTGCTACATGAAAGCGTTGATTGGATTGCAAGAGCAAGCCAACTTGGAGGAGGATGAAATTGTCTTGGTGAACGTAGGATTGGGGGGTGTAGGTTTAGCAGCTGTGGACTTGGCAGCCAACGTATTTCGATCGCAGGTCAGAAACGATTAATATACACGACACCAAAGTTCGCAACGTTCCAGTCTAACGAAAAATACTTTGTCTATTCATTCTTCGTTCGATTTTCGTGCCGATTTTGTCTTTGGATCCTGAAAAATTATCGTTTTATTGTCCTGACTAAATATTGAATAAGAATCTTGAACTCTGCTCAAGAAAAAACGGAATTTCGTTGCATTCCAACGACGCAAACTTCAACATCGTAAATTTACTTCGAATTTGTATAAAAAAAATATTCAACAGGTAATCGCGGTGACCGTATCGGAGGACAGATCGAACGTAACCCGCGAGAAAGGAGCTTTTGCTTCGCTCAAATTCGACGAACGAAAATTGATGAAACAAATCGTTAACGTGGCGGCCGAACGCGATATCGCTGGAGTTTTCGAAGGAGTGGACGGCGAACATTTCAAGAAGATTTTGGACCGGTGGGTCTTTTCGAATATCGATTATTTCGATGAATTCAATCAACGAACTCGATTCAATAATTAAGAAATCATTAATTTCGAGATAATTTCGTTTTTTTTAGTTTCACCGACATTTACAAACCAGAATTCCAGCGAGAGATGCTCAGAGATGACAACTTTGCTGTTCTGGTCCAACATTTGTCGCGCGAAGGTACGAAAAATGTAAAATTTGTGTAATTCCCATGATTTCCAGCAAATTATTCATTTAATCGTTCCTTTTCAAAGGTCGAGTAATTATCGCCGGAATAGCGCCGACGAAAAACGAGGAACAATCGAAAAGCAACTCTTTTACACCGAGCAGCATTGACATCCGGCAATACAGGAAGAAAGATCACAAATCTTATCAGTGAGAAAGAGTTTTCCAATACTTTAAATTCCCTCGTTTAGCTTTGCTCCAAATATCTCGATATTTTTTCCAATTCGCAGTGAAGCCGGCGAGGCGGTTCTCGAGTATTTTGAAGAGGGACTCATCAGTCCGTCGAATTCGTTAATCGCTGGGCTGAACCGAGTAAACGAAGCGATTAAATTCATGAGTGAATTGAAAAACTTTGGCAAGGTACGTTTCTCCAAAAATTCAATAAATCTGCCAATCCGTCCGAAAAATTAAAAAAAAAAAACGAGTTTTTCCCTCCACGTTATTCGTTATCGACGTTTCTCAATCGTTTTCCAGGTCGTCATCGATCTCAAGAATCGGGATATTGGAGCTGAAGTTAAAAAATAAAGGTGAGCTTGAGGCTTGACGTTTTTTTTCTTCATTTTTGCAAACACACGCAAGTCGAGAGCGGAGCACGACGCGAGAAAAACTCGACGTTTCGTCTTGGGGAACGGCGAAAAGGCTCTACGCGGTGAAATCTTTTCTACGGTAACGTTGAGCGGAAAAGTGATTTGGAAAGTACGATCTTACCTCGAATTATTCAGTCAACTATCCAGATCACTGCTTAATATTTTTTTAACAAAAAAAAAAAAAAAAAATCCCCAAATTTCTATGTTAAGCGATTGTAAATAGTTCCAGAAAGTATTTATCATTAAATAAGTTCGTTCCGAATCTGGGAATCATTACAGAATCCAATTTGACAACGTTGAAGTTTGCGTTGCTGGAATGCAACGAAATTCCCTTTTCTCTTTCTCTAACGAATTGGAGCTGCAAATTGTCTTGAAGATCCGAGTCAAATTGTTTGAGTCGCATGCGAAAATTTATTGGACGTGCCTCGATTTCGCGACGTTGAAGTTTGCATCGTTGGAATGCAACGAAATTCCGTTTTCTCTTGAGCAGAGTTCAAGATTCTTATTCAATATTTAGTCAGGATAATAAAACGATAATTTTTCAGGATCCAAAGACAAAATCGGCACGAAAATCGAACGAAGAATGAATAGACAAAGTATTTTTCTTTAGACTGGAACGTTGTGAACTTTGGTGGAACCATTCAATAGGTGGAACTATTCAATAGTTCTTTGGTACTCTATTGTCCCCCTGAGAGATTTTAGCAAATTCATAATAATTTTTCGTATTCGTAATCTTTCGTATTTCGTATTGAATGCGAATGAAAAATTACCATGTCTTTGCTAAAAGAATTTTCATTAAATAGGAAATCGATAGGAAAAAGGAGAAATTCACGGCATTCGCTGAACGGGCTGGGTACCCCAGACCCATGTGTGTCTACCGAGGGTTAATTTTTAATATCATGTTCTCTCCGCGTATAGGAAAATCGTTTAAACACTCAACGCACGAGTGAGACTCTGGTGAGAAAAAAAAAAAAGATTGACGATAAATGAGAACAGTTCGGGAATCGGAGAAAAATAATTCGGTGAGTTGTAAAAACTCTAATAAAAGTGCCAAAAGATAATTTAGCTATGGTGTAGGTAAACGGTGGTCGTTTACATTAGCAATGCTGCTGGTTCGGTCATTATCGATTGCTCAATAATCGTTTTATCGAAACCGAGAGCGCGGGCGCCGCGTTTTGCTGCATGCGCGCCGCTCTCGTTACGCGCGGACTCCAGTCAAACCGTCACGTCAATCTTGCGAACTACGGGGAGTAAAAGTCCGCGTTGCCTCCTACAAGAAAACACGATCGCTTCTCTCGCGCTCCATCATTCGCCTTTGTATATTTATATTCACGAGCTGAACACAGTGCAGCCACAACCGATGATTACGTTCTTTCGAGAACAAATGATAACAAAGAGCCAAGGGAAAGGAATGTATACGAAGCCAGTATGTTGCCACGCGTTGGACAAAATACACGTTGCCACGAGGACTCGAACGACTCAAATCTCTTAAAATACAAATAATGTTTTTTCTCACATCTTTCTTATTCTATTTTCCTCTTTTAATATTTGAGCTTCCACTGTCAAATCCGAGAACTAGTCATATTAAATCCACGAGAATTTCAATTCTCAGGAATCATGCGTTTTATCGAGAAATGCCATTTGTGGCACTTGGACATAAAATTTGCGTTTACTACACACGATTTAATATTTCTTTTTATCTCGTCATGAGATTCGAAATAAATTCCTGGGACTTTTCAAGCAAATTTACGCCTGCGTTGCTCGCATCCTGCACTTTTTATATTTATTTTTCGAAAATATTTGAAAAGTCGAGGAATACGATAATTTATTTTTTTTTTCGTAGGTATTCTGAAAAAAAAAAATCTGAATCCATAACTGTTTGATGTTTTTGCAGTTATGGGCTAAAGTACGAAAGATGGAGAATCGTCGTAAGGAACTTTTTTGTAGACAATTTTATACCCTTCAAGATTGGTCCTGTGCATTTTTGCTGTATCTCTGATAGTTTAAACGGTATACTCGACGAAAGACGTCTGTGTCGATTTTTGTGGAAAATATCGAATCGACACGAAAATCGATTAAAAAATGATACGAAAATTTTCTCAGTTACTGTCTACTCTTGCGGCAGAAAAAAGATTGCAATTTTTTTTTAACGACGCGCGAGCACATGGAATTGTAACTGGCGAATATTTGACAAGACTCGAATCGATTCAGATTCTCACGAGGTTAAAAAAAATTGCTGCAATTTTATATTTTACATTTACAAGGAAAAGACAATAATTTGCTCGTCAGTGCGTTCTCCCACGTTTAATTTCGACGTTTCACAACTGCCAGAAATCTGGTCGGTATAAAGATTCACCCCTGCCTTACCGGTTGATTGATTTACGAGGTACAAGCTCATCTAAAACGACGCGAGAGTGAGAGAAATCGTTGCAATGATATTCGAGGATGAGTCTCGAAATACGCAACAAGAAGATTCTTCGAGCGAGCGTCCGAATCGAATCGTTAATACCGAAGAAATTTTTTGATTTATTTCTCTTTGCCAGACTTTTGGCGTCAATCACTCCTGCGCATTTTTACGTCAAGCACACGTGACGATCGTATCCACCAAACATAACAATGTCAATTCATTCTGCTCTCGCGACCAACCGTCGAGTCGAGTGTTGTAAAAAAATTCTTTTATCTTCGAATCTTGACGAGTCGAAATTTTTGTTCGGGCACGTTGAATTTTCGGCAGTGAATTTAAAAAATCTGCTTTCTCTATCGCAGGTCAAATGATTCGAAGGTTTTTATCGTTTCATCTCGACAAGTCCAAAAATACAAGCGTCCGATAAATCATTCTTCAAAAATCATCGCTTCGCATTTTTTTCATTCGCTCGCGCCCAGTCATCCTTTTATATCGTTTCAATTTTTTCATATTTGGAGGTTAGGAAACACGATTATTCGCGTATAACCAGAAAATCGTGTCCATTATGATAAAATTCGTAAAAAAAAATAACAGACGCTCTAAATAATTCTTGACAAAATGAATTCGGAAAACCGCGTCCAGCCCCATTATCGTCACAAAATTATTTTGCTCCGAGCAGCATTTTATATATATATGTAGATCTTACGTATCAAGGGCTCAACTTTAATTGACCTTGGCAGGCAGTCACGTCACCCTTAATCTATGCATGGAATATTGCACTCTGAATTTTAGTAAGAAAGAAAAAATGTGCGGAAGCTTGAAATCCGAAGGACCGGAGTCCTGCTGAATGAGCGTCGACATAAGCCCTTGTGGCGTTTATCAGTCGCACGTGGATAATTAATATGTTGAAACGTGAGCAACCCATGCACGAGATAAATGACGGGGATACGCTGTCGAGAGGCATAAACGCTGTTGCGATCGTTAAATTTACGATCAAATGAGATTCTGTCAAGAAAATTATCAAACTAAATAAAAGTATGAGAATTTTTTAGTCTCCATGGTTAACGCAATTTTCGCCACGTTTTGACAAGTCCTCGAAGCGAACGAATATATCGCTTCGACAAAAATCCGATGTCCCTTCTTTCGTTGACTGCCTCGAACGAAATCGATTTATAAATCAAAATTTTGCATTTGGAGGAAAGTTTTTTTTATTTTTGTACGAAATATTAACCCTTCGAGTGCATACTGGGTCGTTTTGACCCCAACAATTTTCTGTCACAATTTACAGCAAAAAACGTCACCACAAAAAAAAAAAAAAATGCATATTTTACCGAAATACAACGATTTGAAAAACGTCTTGGGTCGGATTGACCCAATGTGTACTTACGGTCGTGCACTCGAAGGATTAAAGGTAAACATTCGATATCAGACTCAGTGAGACCGAATGTTTGTTTTCTTTCAAAAAAATAAATTATTTTTCAAAAGAAAAATTAAAAAAAAAAAACATTTCAAGCTAAAAAACATCATGCGCCTCCATAAAAAACCTTTTTACACCGTTTGAAGGTCATAACGAAGTCGTAAAAAAAAATTCAGCCCCATTATCGCTGGTGCGGCGACATCGAAGATTTTTACCATCGATTCGTTGATCCAGATTCAGTTCAGTGGATATTGAGACAATTGTTTTTTTTTTTTTTTTTTGACATCGACCAACAGGCTTTTATTACGGACGCGGAGAAATGAGTGATTAGCGAAAAAATGGCGATCAATTATCGATAATAAATCGTGGAGATAGAAAAAAAAAATGGTTGAACAATCGAAGGCTACGCAGCCACGGATTTGGCAATAATTTTGTCGTTTTATATTTACGATCGATCTTAAAAATGCAATTAAGCGGAGGCTTTTTTCTCGGTTAATTGATTCTCCATGCAGCCACGCGGTTAACTTGTATGCATAGTAAGGCTTTCCCGCGTGCGTGTATCCGACACTGTGGGCTACCGTCGTCGTCACGGGGTTCAAGGAGATTGCCCGAGGATAAAATAGCGGGTGTGGTGAGCGCTACTAGATATCGCGTTGGCGGTTGCCCCTTTCAATATAAATTGATTTATCACTTTGAAAATCTTGCTCTCGTTCGACACTGGCCAGTGCAAAGCTTGTTTCGTGCGACGGGATTGACTGCAAGCAAGCAATCGAGCCAACAAGTATAAGCAAGAGTTGCGCTTGATAGACAGCGAGAAACGTCGATTATCGCGCGTGTTTTCGACCAAGGCCGCTTATGCGCAACGGTCACTGTTAATTCTCGTTACTGTTGGACCTGCTCTCGATGTTTGTGTACATACGTGTGAAACGGAAAGTTGGATCAATTTTTATTCACCTCTGCGCGTGTACCTATTGCGAAATATTCCGCTATTCGTATTTTCCGGAATTGACAGCCCGGGTTTGTCCAGGTTTTTTTCCCGTGGAAGGGATTTGCCATGATATGAAACTATATCAATGCGAATATATATTTTTTTTCTGGTGCTCTGTAGCCTCTTGAAAATTTGACTGAATCCTTTTCTAATCATAATCTGCCACTATATCAAATTTTATTAAATTCTGAACACTAATTCTAAAACTTTAAAAAAATCTAAAAAAATACGGGAAAGTATAGTTTTGGATCTTTAGAAAGAGAGCCTGCACTAGGTGCGATGGATGAAAATTCTTTTCAATTATTGTTAATTAATGGATCGATACGAAAAACGAGAAAGTCACGCCATTCGCTGAATGGGCTGGCCACCCCAGGACCCATGTGTGTCTATACCGAAGGTTAAGGGCTCTATTCGTAATGGATCATCGTAGAAACGCCTACGAGACGTTTTTCACACTTGGAGCTGTGAGCAACGATGAAGCAAGTCGTAGAAATCGTTTCTACGATTTGTATAGGAAAGGAAATTTGGATTGTGCTCGTGGGACAACGATTCGAACGTTCGAGCAGAATATTTTAGGGAATTTTTGGTGAACGGTGCAGAGAGGACTTCTTGCCGAATTGGTTTTGCTATAATGAAGGGGAATTACGAAGGGGATCGAAACGGTAGAGTTGTGCAATATATACGAAATGACCGGCGGGAGATCTGCACAAAGCGAATAAACTTTCTCGCCCTCGCGTGTATATTTACAGGCGCGGACATCGTCCTTCGCGGAGGCTTTTGCCGTCTCGGTGAATCTTGCCTTTCGTTCGAAATAGCCAAAGACTAATTTTCTCGGTTCGTTTTGTTCTTCCTCCTTGTTTTGTTCGCGCGTTACGAAAGCGTGGGCGCGATCGCGATCTTGCGACCGTTTACGTGCCGCGCGCGACGAAGCTTTTTCAAGACACAATAACGAAAGTGAACGTTTTCGCGTGCGATCCGGACGTTTACCGGCCGTGCCTTGAGTCACCGTGGTGCGTGCCTTTCTCATAAGCACACAAATATATAAAAAAAAAACACGCGATATAATGATCCTTCGGGAGGTCACGAGAGAAGGCTGAAGGTCCACGATCGTGAAATCTCTAAGTTGCTCCGGTCCCGGTCCCCAGAGGAGCCGCAGCAACAGGCTCGGGTCTCCTTGTTCTCGAAATTCTCCGATGAAAGTCGACGAAATTAAGTATCGGCGCCGCGTTTTCGAAACGGGAACGCCGCCAAATGCTTACGAAATACACGAGCTGCCCCCGCGTATTCCCACAAAAATAAATACCTTGCCCGCGCAGTCTCTGCTTAGCAGGAAAAAAAAAAAACACACAAAAATGTGTATCAGATTCCGAAATTCGATAACCCGAGCGTATGGAAATAATTGTGTCAATAAATTGTGTAATTCTCTGGCTTTCGAGTCCTAAATCCTCGCTATACATTCATTTTTTTTTCTCCCTATCGTTACGCAGTAACGCTGCGTAACGATAGGGAGAGCAGCAATGCTGCCAAGACTTCCGGGAATCTTAAGGATCCCGAGTGCCTATGGCATTTGTTAATTTTAATTGTTCAATAAATAGTTTCTCAATCGTTGTGAAATTTGTACGCACGACCTCGGTAATACTTCATGTAAAAACATGCCAAATTTTAATAATTTTATCGTCATTACTTTAACCACCTTAAGGGTTGAAATAAAAAATGATGAGAAAATACTGAAAATTTAGTATGTTTACGATTAAACTCTCGCCGTTACTTTCCTCAGACACAAAGGACACGAAATATCCAACGGTTTCCTTAAAGAGAACAAAAAAATAGCTGGAAAGTATTTAGCTCGCAGAAACAATGGTATTTGAGTGGCTGTCGCGGCAATTATTAAAGAGACCCGCGCTCATTAAAAACTCGACCGAATGCACACACGTGGTGCACGTGTGTCTGTAGCACGTGGACCACGTCTTGTTATCACATCGTTAACGATCGCAGAGCTCCACTTTGTGCTCGGACATAATACGAAAGTGATGGAATTAGGCTGCCGCCACTTGCTCAACTTGATTTCCTCGTTACCGCGTTACGGCCTTTTTTTTTTTTTATTATCCAAGCAAAAGTCATCGAAGTGAATTATGAAACTGCAATCAAAAATCATGGAATTGGGTCGAACCCATTAAAATTAAACGTTTTTCTTTTAATGATAATTATCAAAAAAAGAAATGGGGTCAATCTGACCCAAAGCTTTTTTCGCTGTATTCCGATAAATTCGCATTTCTTGTTTTTTTTTTGACGAAATTTATTTCTGTACGAAAACAAAAAATAAATGATAAAACATTCCAGTTGCCAATGCCAAACGATCGGGGACGGAAAATCGTTGGGGTCGAAAATGGGAATTTGTTGAAAAACGTCGATATTTTGTTGAACGCGGTTATAACCATATTTTAAATATTTTTTAATAATTTTTTTAGTAATATTTTTTGTAAATATATTTTTTATATTTTTTTTATTATATTTTTTAATATATTTTTTTAGTAATATTTTTAAGTAATTTTCAAGATTTTCATCGAAACTGTCGGCAAAATTAACGATTGGAATGACAACATTTTCTTTTTAAGACTCAAGACAAGACTTTTGGGATTATTGAAACAAAAATTTGGTTCAACGTGTCGAACGAAATTTTGTTCTCAGTGCGTCGCGTCGTTGAAAAAAGGGAACGGATATTATTCTCTCGGGAGGCTGCTGCTCGGGATTGTTCAGTGCATGGGTCCAAGGTGCCTTGCAATTCCACGTTTATTTGCCCCGGTATTTTACTACAGTCCATCAAGAGTGCGTATCTATCTATACGCTCACTTATGAACGCACGATGAGGTGTATGATGCATTAACGAACTAAACGTTGCATTCACTTGCGGCGTTCATATGTGTTTGGCATTTCACTGAGAATGCCTAGATGTAGGTCAGATTCTCACCCTTTGGAATTCGGTTTGAAATTTTTCGCATTATCCAAACACAAAACTAACCTCCATTTTCTTTTCTTTTTATTTATTTATTTCCCAAAAGTGTTTTTGCACACTTGCCAGATTATTGCTGTCGCATATTCTTCCCCTTATTTTTTTGTGCTCGCAATTTTTCATTCGGATTTTTGCGTATAAAAAGACGATAAAAATTTTTGTCGCGTGACTCTGAAGTTTGCATCCTCGGAATGCAACGAAATAATTTTTAATCGTTGGCAAATATAATAATTAAAATGCAGAACGTAATTACACTGGAAATGAGAATTTGTTGAAAAACGTCGATATTTTTTTGTTGAACGCGCAAATATTTTTGAGTCATTTCAAAATTTTCGTAATTTTTGCAGAATATTTGGTTTTTAGCGAAACTGTCAGCAAACTTAACGATTGGATTAACAAAAATGATCTTTCGAAAGAGATTTTATGAGATATTTGTTGCTGCTATGAAAATACTTTTGAGATTATTCCAAAAAACGTATAGTTGAACGTATCGAACAAAATATATCGATCTTTTCCAACAGAATTTTGTTTTCAGTGACACGATGATAAAACGATCGATTTTTGCGACCCGAAGAGCATGTCGGCTCGAAAAATTTGAATGATTTTGTAAATTTAACGAATCATCCACAAAATGAAAAATTCTTCGTTGCATGACTTACCGCGTGGCCAGAGATCGTCGTACAACATCGCAAAAGAATTCTCGATACGTTTCCAATCAATTTTCATCGTTTACTTCCTCGATTTTGGCACTTTTGTCCGGAACTTTGAACAGGACATCGTAGGACAGTGAAAAATGCGAGTATATATATTCCGGTGCATAAATACACGTGCATCGTGCAGGAGAAAAGTTACGACACTCGATCGTTCCGTGTGTCTTTTCCGTGTGCATTTGTGGACTACAGAGCAACTAGCTCGACGGCATAATCCAACTAGGTGTATCATATGTGGGAGCCGTTGCCATTGTCGTCCATGCGACCGCGTGTCTCGCAGTTTCCGTAAAAGTCACACAGAACGCCAGAGTAAATGAAATACTCATAACTATACTCGTAAAAATCTGCATAGAGTCTGCTGCGGAGCTTGAGCAATTGTGGAGAAAAAAATTTTCGCTCCAGCTTCTCATTTGCTGAATCTCCACGATGTTTGCATCGTTGGAATGCAACGATTCTGCTTTTTTCTTGAGCAGAGCTCATGATTCTTATTCAATATTTGGTTCAGGACAATCGAACCATTTTTTTCCGGGGATCCAAACTTTAGATCGGTGCGAAAATTTTCAGGATTTTTTAAGGTTGTACCGTCGGTTTTATAATTACCGTTCAGAATTTAATAAAATTTGGTACAGTAGTAAATTATGATTAGTAAAAGATCGAGTCGTGAATTTATCATTTTTCGTATCGATTACCATTAAATAACAATAATAAAAAAGAATTTTTATCCATTACCCAGTGCAGGCTCTCTTTCTATGGATCCAAAACTAGTTTCCTGAATTCTTTTAGATTTTTTATGGTAGCAAGGTAGATATTTTGAGATTTTCGAATTAGTGTTCAGAATTTGATAAAATTTGGTACGGTTATGATTAGAAAAAGATTGAGTCAAATTTTCAAGAGGCTGCAGAGCACCAGAAAAAAAATTTTGGCATTGGTAGTTTCTTATATTTAACATTGAGTTTTACGATGAATCTCAGTTTTCATTACCAATGCGAATATTTTTTTTTTCTGGTTGTCCGTAGCCTCTTGAAAAATTGACTGAATTTTTTTTCTCATCATAATCTACTACTGTACCAAATTTGATAAATTCTGAACGGTTATTATAAAACCGACAGTACTCCCTTAAATTTACCAAGTAATTAATAGAAAAACGAATTTTTCGTTGGACCCTAAAGTTGCGAACTTCAGTGTCATAAATCTCCAAGGTTTTTGGCACATTTTTCAAAAAATCAGATCCTGTTGGTCCATCGACACTTTTCGTTGTTCAAACTAAACGTTGAAACTTCGTATCGCTTTGTGGGTGAGTGTGCGTCGCATTTATGAATTTTTTACTGCGTGTACTTGGCTACGGATATGCGACAATGTGCTGCTGTAAAAAGAACGAACGACAGCAGCAGCAGCAGCAGCAGCAGCGATGTGTGTGCGGCACTGGCATACCTAACGTTCAATTATATAATGCCCAATGACCCCAATAATATCGGGGCTACACTGTCGTCATTGTCATCGTCCGATCGAAATCGACGAATCGAAAAACAAAAAATTAAAACGAACTTAAACACGAAGGAAACATGACACTGGAGTTTGCAACGTTGAAATCCAACGAAAAATCATTTTTCTATTGATTGTTTGTTCAATTTGAAAAGCCATTACAATTTTCGGATCGATTTTATCTTTGGATCCTAAAAAAAAGATCGTTTTATGGTCCTGGATAAATATTGAATAAGAATCTTGAGCTCTGTTCAAGAAAAAACATAATTTCGTTGCATTCCAACGATTGAAACTTCAACATCGTAAGGAAATGGATAAACGGAGAGCACTTTCGCGATGGACCCAAAACTAAATGCAACAGCAGGCGAGGGGAGAGAATTCAGAAATGACACGAATCTCTAAAAATGTGTTGAAAAAATTGGACAAAAATAAGAAAAATAATAGTGCGGGCGCTGACACTGTGTTGCGAGGCAACTCCATAATTTACGATTCGTTTGAGTCTCCGTGAAAAAGTAATCATATAGAGAGGAAAAATCGAGTCGAAAAAGTTGCGATAGATTTTTTTTCACGTGGGTTCATGCGGAGCACGAATCCAACAACTCTCTGAGATGAGAGGAATACATGTCTATACAAGAAAGCTTGGAGGAGAGAAAACTGATTAATGGGCGACCATTAACGTGTCACGATATCCATGTAATTAGACGCCATTCGCTTCTTCTGTATTTGGTCTTTTCGACGGAGTCGAACGTAATTATCCGACAAATTTGCGCTCCCCTCTCTCTCTCTCTCTCTCTCTCTCTCTCTCTCTTGGGTGTACGTTGACGCATAAATAGGTTTTTGTACTGGTAACACACGCCCAAGTGGTATCAGGGTGATTGAAAAAGCAAAACAACAGCGTCGATCGTCGCGTTGTTGGGAGCAAGCACAGAGAGAAAGGCGGCCACCCACAAGCTTACACAAGAGTTCTCTGCTCCAGTTTTATTGGCAGCAGCGTGTCTCTGAGATATGTTTCTATTATCTATTCATTTCCAAAGAAATTCATAATTTATTGTCAAAGATTATGGAACAAAACGTGTGTAGCGAGCGCCGCGTTGCGATTGCAGCTGCGCGCGGAGGCCTCGATCGAGACGCTGCACAAGAAACCGGAAGTCGCGCCTCAAAAACATTGACGCAGAGCTTATTTTCACTGGAATAAATTTTACGAACAGCGCAAAATCGTAGCGTAACACTTTATTACATAATTAACACCCCACGATATTATTTAGCAGCAGGAGACTATTTCGTCGCGTCTCAATTTGCAAAAAAACAGGTTTTGCTCCACTTATTTTTATAAACGCGTTCATTTGACCGCCGGTTTCTCTTTTTATTTTATTTTATTCCCTCAAATCAAATACGGAGAGGTGCAAAAAAATCATACCGAGCTCGTATTGTCGTGGGAGACAACATTCGCAACGTGCTGAATTAAAAAAAAAAAAAAAAACAAAAAAAAACAAAATAAAAAATAAAAGAAAATAAATCGGCTGTCGGTTTGACCAGCAAAAGCCGCGCGAATACTTTGCGTGACTGCGAACATGTAATTGCGGTCGGACAGAAATGAATTCCATACGGAATGAATTCAGCTGGTCAGCGGCTAAACAGTCTTACTATGGCACATATAGATATTTGTTTATTTATGTATTTGTGGGCATAAGAAAAAAACAACAAGTATACGTGCGACGCCGAGATAGTGCATGTGTCGCGAAGGCCAGCAGCTTACTTTTCCCTCCGTTCCCAGGTTCGCCCTGCTCTCCCCGTCCGTTTATCCTTTTATACACCGCGTCCATATCCTTTCGTTCCTTTCCTGAGTTCCCGGTGCACACGCGGCTGTTCCCAAGTAGCTAAAGCCACACGTGGACACCGGACGCGCAATTAAATCCTCGAGACGTTGCTGCTCTCTCAGTCAATAAATATAATACTCCAAGATTTCACGCACTCCGTATATATAAAGAATCGCACCGTCGAGTCCCCCAAACTATTTTCCTCTTTTGCGAAATCACAAAAGAGGCTAAACTTTTTTAATTAGTGAGTACTTTACATTTTTCACGTGCTCTATTCATGCTCGGAGTTTCATACATTTTTTTTTTCTCAATTCTCCATGGTGGTCCACTTTAAAAATTAAAATAATGATTCCTTTTCTTTATTTTTCAGAATGCTTAACAAAAAATTGTATTTTCTCCATGCAATATAGAAATTTCTATGGAACCCCATAAATTCGGCGGAATAATTATTGCTTGACAAATAATTGTGTTTTCTCCATGCAGTATATAAAGACTTTTCTATGAAACCCCATACATTCGGAGGAATAATTATTGCTTAACAAAGAATTGTGTTTTCTCCATGCAATATAGAAATTTCTATGGAACCCCATACATTCGACGGAATAATTATTGCTTAACAAAAAAATTGTATTTTCTCCATGCAATATAGAAATTTCTATGGAACCCCATACATTCGGCGGAATGATTATTGCGTAACAAAAAAATTGTATTTGTTCCATGCAATATAGAAATTTCTATGGGATCCCATACATTCGGCGGAATAATTATTGCTTAACAAAAAAATTGTATTTGTTCCATGCAATATAGAAATTTCTATGGGATCCCATAAATTCGTCGGAATATGTATTAATTAAAAAATTATCCGTTAACAAAAAATTGTATTTTCCCCATACAGTATAGAAATATCTATGGAATCCCATACATTCGGCGGAATAATCATTGACTAACATCGCGAGGCTAAACTCTCGTAAAGTTCTCTTTACAACATCGAAGCAGCAGCAGCAGCAGACTCTTTACTAAGTGAACTGTGTTCGCAGCTTCGATAAGAATCAAACAGATCCTGCGAGAGTGAGATCGAAATCGCCCGGTGCTCGGTGAAGCGTGGCAGTCCGTACGAACGCGATTGGTACACGAGAAAATCGAGAGTATATCGGGAAAAAGTTTAATCGGAAGGGCCAAATTATACGCTCCCGTCCTCTAGCTTGTTTATTCGAGAATTAATCACGTCAGGAACGCGATGATGAGGAAGCCGCGAGAGAATTATGGAGAATAATTACGAAAGAGAGAGCGAGAGAGAGAGAGGGAGAGTGAGAAAGAAAGAAAAGAGAGAGGGACATCTCTGCCCGGTGTTTAGTGCACGGAGTACCGCGGGAGGATTCGTGTGTTACGGGGGCCACAGAAGAGACCTGGAGGAAGACAGTAGGGGATAAGAAACGCGTGCACGTACGCGACGGGTACACCGCTCGCCGCGGACCAACTTAGTCTACCGATCGCTTCCTCGCAGCGAGGTTAGCAAACTCCGAGAAGTGCACATACGACAAATACACGTCAGATACGTGAACACGATACGTACGAATTAAAAAAAAAAACCAATCCATAATTATCTACGAACGTGCGGAACTGAGTCAGTTTTCTTTACAAAAAAAAAAACAAAAAATAGTGAAAAGTAGTAGAAAATTTAGGCAAAACTGGTACAACGACCTCTTTCAAATTTCCTCGCGCCGAATCAAGAGAATATTCAAAAAGAAAAACGAAAAGTATTGGCTCGATTGAAAAAGGCAACTTTCGCGAGGCTCCTTGGAAGAAAAGTGAAAGAACGTGACACAAAACTCACGAGACGAAAACGAAAGCGATACAGACCGCGAGAGAGAATTCGATATTCTCGAGATGAGGTCGCACTACAAGAGACCCGGAAGCTGACCCCATTTTTAATCCAGATTCCACCAAATTTCTTCTTCCTTCTCATTCCGATCGATATATTCATCAATTCGTAGCGAAAGAATAAAAAAGTGAAGAAAAGAGTTTACTAGTAGGAGGAGGAGGAGGAGGAGGAGGAGGCTGAGAAATGTTGTTGTTGACGTATGCAGATGGAGTCAGAGCTGCAGTGAAATCCTATCGACGAAAAATCTGCACAGATTTACGTGCGAGATGTGAATGAATCTCGAAAAGTGATTAACAAGCAAAAAAAAAGTCAGTTCAGTTAATTATATTTCGCAACGTCGCACGAATCAAAGTTTTTCCGCGAGGCAACAGCTGCTGCTGCTGTCACTGTGAAAATCTTGACGTATTTGTTGTCAGCTGGTGTGCAATTCGTCGTGGCTAGTGCAACTGTTCGGGTCTGGCGAGTTTTGTGCCAAGACACCGGTTCGAGAGAGAAAGAAAAAAAAAACACACACACACACACACACACACACACACACACATACACACGGGTAAACTTTCGATGGACGAAAGTTTCGACAGGCGAGTGATTTCTCGAATAAAGTTTGATAAGCCGTTGAAATAAGCGATACCGTTTGTTCCCATCGAGGAGACAAAAATAACTAGTGGCTCGAGATCCAAAACTCTCGAATATTTCGTCGGATTTTTTCCTCCGAACGAGTCATTAGCAAAGAGAGAAATTTCGAGACATTATAACGAAACGTCCAACGGACGTCGAGCCTTGTCATTGTCGAAACTTTGCGAATGAGAGAGAATTAGAAATCGAAACTAACGTCGAAACGTTTGGAAGGTATCGTCCAAGAGTCCTCGGCGCTTACGAGACCTCTGACCGTTACTAACTCGTCCGGGACGCTTCTTGAAGGATATTCCTCACGATGCAATAACCTGCGAAAATACGAGACTCAAGATTCTCACGAATCTCTATGCCTCTGGATACATCAATGGCTTTTTCATCCTCGTATCCACTCGAGAAAATCACTCAACGTTCTGTCATCCTCGTGATACAGAAATTTTTCAATCTCTAGTGCATTTTGTGCACTCCGTTGCGACTGGAATCTCGAAGACTCGAACGATCCTGGAGATTATACGGAGCAGCAGGTTTACGTGCAACGATAAGGACAGCTCCTTCGTTACGTCGTCATAACGATAGAGCACGTGATAATAACGCATACGTGAAGTGTCATTCGTCACTGGCGTTCGGATCTTCTTAAGCAGATTTTCTCTGGTTCACGATTCACTCGAGACGAAGACGAAGAGGAAAAAAAATATTTCTTCTCATCGCGAGAAAGTCTCGCGATCTTCCATCATTTTCTTAACGAATTACAAAAACAATAATAATTTTTACAAAAGTATAGCTACGCAAAGAGTGTTTCGCTATTTCGTAATCCCCGAGCATTACGATACATCGAATTGTTCGGTAATATGAGTCGATGTACGCTCGTGTGCGAAAAGTGAACGACAACGTTTACGAACCCAGTGAGCGAACATGCTGGCCAAGTGCATACGGAATAAAAATTGGGATAATCGTTGAATTTAATGTCGATATAAAAAAGCTCGCTCTGTCAGTGATTGGAAATTTAAGTGCGCCAATTAATTCTCACGAGAAAAGGAGGCGGTTTTTTATTTTTTACTCGATATTCATTCTCCACGTTCTACTTCGTACAGGCACAGATTTCAGGAAAGAATATTTGGAGTACCAGTCGCGATAAGATCGATCGAAGGTGAGCTCAATTTTTTTTCACGTCCAATTTCTTTATAATTACCAAGTAAACGAAAACCAGAAATCCAAAATTCATTGTTTCTTTATTTTATCAAAAAAAAACCATCGTCCGGAAGTTTTCGAAAAAAATTCTCCCAAATTCATCGAGTTTATGACGAAATTGACATTTTCATGTCTTATGGGCTTTAGTACAGGGCAATACCAAAATACTTTGAATGTTTACATGTTTTTACACTTGCACCTGTAAAATCATGTCGAAGCCATGAGCCCGCGTGGTTCGATGATGGCAAGACGTTCGAAGCCTCATTCTGACTCAGGGGGTTGACAACAATTTGCAAAAATTACTTTCCAAACCAAATTTGAGATGAAGGATCAAATAAAATAATTGAAAAACAAATAAATAAATAAATAAATAAATAAATAAATAAACAAATAAATGAATAAATGAATAAACAAATAAATGAATAAATAAATGAATAAATGAATATGTAAGTAAATAAATGAGCAAAGAAATGAATAAATGAATAAATAAATGAACCGCGGTAATATTTCAAATGTCAAACTCTTTGACGTTACTATTCGATTTTCCAAAAGTTCTACACTCCGTAACAACGAGAAACTGGTTTGCGAATCATCTCCGGGTCACATCGCCAGTTGGTACTTAAAGATTAAAGACAAACGCGCCTCGGGTCAATAACGCGAGGTAAAGAGGGTATACGCGACTATATACAGAAAAGTACAGGGACTCGAGGCCCGCGGCGGGTATCGCGGTTGTATAAATGTAATTCTGCCGCAGGTTGGCAGGTTCTTTTTCCTCTCTATTCCCCAGCAGCGTGTTCTCTGCTCGGATATTGGCGCTCTCGTCGTGGGTTTAGGGGTCACGATCGTGATTAGGGCTGCGCGCGTGTGCATCGTCATGGAATTCGTGCCGAGAGAACTGCACACATTTCACAGACGAACATAATTCCACACAGAGCCTCGTTTCTATTGTACACAATCAGCAAAAACATACAACGACGCTCAAAAGTATATTTATCATCGTGACTCGTGTTTCTCGTATTGCGGAAAAAACGATTAATCGACAGAGGCATTAAGGGCTCATCGGTAATGTTAAAATATTGGAAAAAATATTGTAAAATTTTTGCAAATTATCGCGACGACGAATATCGTCCCTGCGGATTGGCAAATAATTTTGAATCGTTGTGTATATACGCGCGCGTTTTAATCCCAGAGGATTCTCCGAGCGATTCTGCGCTCCGGAGATGAGAAGATCACGACGAGAATTGTGCAGACTTGAATCGCGACTATCACGAATTCTTCACATTTTTTTTTCATTTACTTGAAGATTTTTACAAATATACAAATGTATGTGCGAAGGTGAATTATACGAATTGCTATGGTGTACCGAGCGAACGTATACTTGCTCGCTTCTGCAATTGCGCAAGCATCGGGCTGATTGCTCGTAAATTTTCTATGCATTCGCGTCAACATATTCACCTGGAAAAAGTGCTGTACGAAACCCCATAAGTTCATGGGGGCGAACTCAAATCTGTACGGACGCGGCGCAGTTTTTTTTTATTTTTATTTTCAACCGATTATTCGCTTCGCACGACAAAAGAAGATTCTCGACGCGTCTTTCTGTTTTCCAAGGGAAACTTCCGAGAAAATTTAGCATTCACGCGGTCTTACCGTTATACGAGATAATCCGCGGCAGAGCAGAGTGTGCATGACTAAAAAGGGAAAGAGACAATATTTATAATTGCTGGAGAACAGGATTGGAATTATTGAAAATTATTCTGATCCCGTGCGATCGTGCAGGCTCTTGTATTGTCAGAAAATGCGACGTTAAGGACGTTCTATGCAAAATTTTCTATCGATAGAATTTCTTTAAATTTGCACCACGCAAAGAGAATATTGATATCGCTAATAGCTCGTGCAATTTCGCGAGGTTTCACCATTTAGAAGTCGAGATATTAATTTATAAAAATTACAATATTCAGTAGTTTCTCATAAGAGCGTGTGTTAAAAGTTTCAATTTTCAAAATTAAATATTTTAATTTCTAAATGGTGAAGCCTCTTAAAACTTTGCACCCACTTTTATGTAACAACGAAGAAGCTTTATTTAGTTTTTCAAAACAAATCGCTCGTAAAATTTTTTTGAAATATTCTTTATTATATAAAAAATACAGATTACCTCGGACAATTTTGGATTTGGAGTATTTTGTTCTTTAGTCGATTTGTAACAACTTTTTATAATGAACTTGGGCTCGCAAACCATTTTATATGTACGACAAAACTGAAAACAAAAATTTAGATTTGACCATATACAACGTCCTTTGCATCGTGATGGATTTGTCGATGAAAATAAATTTTTTTGCATCATAAATTGCATGCGAATGGTCGATTGATAATTACGCATAAAAAGTCATCAACGATCAACGTTTTTTTAAAAGGTGCTTGTTGCTTCTGTTTCCCTATGGGAATTGTCGTCCCGCTCATGCCCATTCGATGCCAGTCGCTCGCTGCTACGCTATATCGAGTTTCGCATCTTTGCAAAGTCTATTTTTCATTAACACTTGTTTGTGTGCGAGAGCGACACGGTGCGAGGAATTTCAATACCGATTTCTCGTCGCACCGCGCCATTTCCAAGTATGAAATATCATTTTCTTCTTTCTCTGTTGAGAACACGCATCAGCCTCGTCAGCGGTATCGAGTATCGATATAACTTCGATATATATATATATATATATACGCGCTGCAGCCTCCCGAGGGCTTTTTCTGTCGTCGCGCGATCTCCACGAAAGTAAATAAGAGAAACGAGCTCTCGCGCGTTGCAGATTTCTCGAAGCCGGGGCGTTAGGTAATGACGTTGTGAGGAATGCGATCGACGTCGCGGATCGCGAATGCGCACCAAGGGACGCTTGACACGATTTAAACTTCCTCCCATTGTCTATAATACAGAAACTAAATCTCGGAGAAAACCATCGCAATCGCGAAGTACCGCAAGAGGCGATAATCAGAAACGGCAGAGGGACACTGGAAATTAATTTTTTTTTTAAATCGTCGATATTTTGTTGAACACGATAAACTAAATATTTTTTTGATAATTTAAAAATTTTCGTTATTTTGGCAGTATATTTGGTTTCCTAATTTGGATTATTTGCTCGATAGAAAAAAAAAACAACAACAACAGGAAAAAATGCAAGCGCGTTAATTAATTATTCACCTCATCGGAGCTCGACTAATTAGCGAGCACTAAGCTCGAAATTCCATGCATGGCGGGAGCGTAGGAACGGTTTAAATTTTATGATTTTTTGAATTTTACGAAAATAATCTGAGTTTTTTGAAAAATCGTCCAACCGCTCTAATTTCTACTAATTTTGTAAGATATTGTGTATACTCTGTACTTTTTTATTATTTCGAGACGTTTTTTTATTAAGCTGTTTATTTATTTATTTATAATTTTTGGACTAATTTTGAAAATTCTTGCGATTAAAATTCTTCAATGAATCGTTCTCAACTATTTTGAAATTCTGTAAAGGATTTGGAAGGATTCTGCTATTTCTATCAATGTCGATCCTCCCGCGAGAGCCGCTGCTCTCGATAAGATAATTTTTCTACTTCCCACAAGCAACACACATCGGACTATCAGTTGCGAAAGTCTTGCGGCGGACGCTGCCGCGACTGATCGAAAGTCATTAACTCTTCTAGCTGTCCAGCTCTTTATTTTACGAGCAACTATGCAGCAACATGTTATTTAATCGGTGTCGTTGCATATTTCCTCCATGCACGTTCGTACTTTTGAACAAACGTTCAACAAAAACGCGACAAATTATTCTGCATCGTTCATTCGACTATAAAAATCGTCTCTCGTTGCACGAACTTGGAATGCATGCTGACGGAATAGAAAATGAGATAAAGCCAAAGTCCGCGTAGCCGTGGAATGCAACAAAAAATATTTATTGATGATTTGTTTAATTTTCAAAATATCATCCAAATCTCCAGATCGCAAAACCCAGTCGCGCATTTGCTTTGCCAGAGAAACAAAAAGAATTTCGTTATGTGGCGTTTCTCATGGTGTTTCCTAACCATCGAGTATTTTTGATCGATTAGAAAAATGATTTCCGAGCGACGAATTATTAAAAGTCGAGAGAACGTTGAGATTTTTTCAATTTCGCCAATTATTTTCCCAGCAAAATTCATTGACTTTGGAAAATAAAAATATTTTTCCCACACTTGCAGAAAATTTAGAGTCACTTCGAGATTTTTTATAGCCATTTCTAATCGTAATATCCGGTTAAGCGTGCGATATGAGAATAATGCTGTAATAACTCGCTGAGGTGTGAACAAATCTGCCCCCGCAAATCGAGTCCGGAAGCGAGAAGCTTAAGAAAGAGGAAAAACAAAAATATAGACGTAGCCATGGAGCTTGGCTGCCGCGTGTTTGCGAGAGCATTGCGTACATGTGCGAGTTGGTGCGGCCACAAAAGTGTTCTCGATAACGCAACCAACAAGAGTAACGTGATATATCGAATATCCTTTCTCCGCTGCACGATGTGGCCACGTGTCGTGTGTGTTGCTGAATTTTCGTCTCGCACGCTATTATTATGCGGATATCGATGCGATGGAATAATCGCGAACGAGTCTGTCATTCTCGAAACTTTTCCATAAGCCGGAGTAAAAAACGTCGAGAGTTTCCCAAAAATTCCTCATAGAAGCTCAGAAAAACAAAAAACCAACAAAAATAATAAAAATAAAAAAAACCAACAGAAATAACGCGCTGGTCACACGGGGTCGGAATGACCCCAGCCATGTTAAAACGCTTGCAGCGTTGCCAGTATCGTTCCGAACGACAGATAAAAATTCAGGATATTAATTTGAACCTTTCCGAATAAGAATATCGAGAGAAAAAATTTTTGTCCAATTTTCAAAATGGCAAAAAAAAATCAGCAAAGAAGCAATGTGTAAAAAAAATAAATTTTCTTCGGTTACCCGAAGCACCGTTGGAGGGCTATAGGAGGCCGACCGTGTCTCAAGCGCAAATAACTTTAGCGACAAAGGTTCGTCGCGGTTACTCGCGAACGCAGCCAATTAATGGCGCGCGTGGTTTATTTTAATTAATAATAACACTGAAAAGAAAATTTTGTTATTGCAGCAAGAAATATTGTAGAAAGTCTTTTCGAAAAGCAAATTTTTGTCATGCCAATTGTAAATTTTGGTGATAGTTTCGTTAGAAATGAAAAATATTGTCAAAATTATGAAAATTTTGAAATAATCCAAAAATATTTAGTTAAACAAAACATCGACGTTTTTTGACAAAATTTCATTTTCCGTGAAATATGGCACAATATGGAGGAGCGCCAGGAAAAATGCACAATCGGTCAATTATTTAGAGACATACGTGCGTGTCTAAAAAACAAATGGGGGATGGTTAATCCGCTAGAAAGTATATAATGTTTATAACGATTGACGCGGGTCAAGCCGGTGCGCAATGACGAGAAGAAGATGAAACTTTCTGCTGCTCCGCGACGATCGCTCGGTAAATGAATGGGGAGCATTTTTAATTTGCAACTCTTTTCAACGTGCTCGCGCGCACACGTTTCTCGATCATTTTATTTCTCTCTTATAAACATTCGTTTCACGAAATATATAGCTTTGGCACGAGGGCAGCAGCCTTCTGCGTAAATTCGCTGCTTACTGCGTGTCTTCGCGTGGTAAGGCCCTCGCGTCAGCTGTGTGAGCCCCGTTGCGACTGCTCGCTCAAGGGAAAGTCGAATGCGTCCTCTTCCTTCTTTGCCTTTGCTCTCCACTACGTATCTCTCTAAATATATATGGATATAGACGCGTTCGTCAACTCGAACTCTCACGACTCGATTATACCGCCTTTCCACGCACGTCTGAGCACACTCCACTTGCTTCGACTATCATTTCGAATAGTTTGCGATCTGGGATGGGCCCATTTGCCATTGAATTACTCTTCATCCGCGTTTCCAATAAAATTCCCATCGCTAAATCATCTCGAGATTCAAAACTCAACGTTTCATGTGTACACGTATTATTATTAACGATAATGTGTTGATTGAAAAAAAAAAAGAAGGAATATTCAATTCTTTCTCAGCTTTTTCGTTATTTCGGATTAAAAACCCTTTTTTTTTCAATCGGAATCAAAATTAGATGAAATAGTAAATTTGCAGGGTTCAAATAAGTTTTGAAGGTTTGGAGGAAACTAAAAACTCCATTTCACGATATTGGTGTTTACATCATTGGAATACCACGAAAAATATATTTTTTATTCATTATTTTGATAATTAATGCACTCGATGCATTTTTTCTAGGGAATTCAGTTTTCGAATGGCAAAGAATATTGTCGTTGACAAATACTGCATGAAAATTTTGTGTTCTGCTATAGAAAATCATCAGTTTTCTAGAGAGTGTTATTTCGCAGTAAATATGGAACGTGTTTTCCGCTGGGATAGTTGAAAGAAAAATTCAGGGTTGATAATGATTATTGGTAATTATGACGTGAGATCGAGAGTAAATGTACAAGAAATTTTTGCTTGGCTGCTGTATAATTTGAGAATAATTTATCAACGATTGTTTAAACGATCGAACCGTTTTTATTCAAACATGATAATTCGAGCAATTTCTTAAGCATTTATATGAAACGATACGTTGACTTTCGTTTCACACAAGTAACGCGATTCATCTGTGTTTTTTTTTTTTTTTTTTTTTTTTTCCATCAACTTTTCCGATTCCCAGGAGCAGTTTGAAGAAAAAGCCAGTTTCCACACGAGAAATCGTTTACATGGGACAATCGAAACTGCTTTTGATCGTTGTAACAATTTTAAAGTTCCTGCATATTTAATTCAATTGTAACGTTCGTTTAATGTGCGAATCGAGACTTGGCCAACATTATTCACCGATCTTGGCTCCTTTCTCAAGGTTTCCGTCGATTTACAACTTTTTTTTTTCTCATATCCCACTCGTGCGCGTTTACCTTAAGAAATCAAACAAACTGAAAGTGCATTCCAGGCTCCACATGCACCTCGAGTTGCCAAAAGTACGGCCAATTTTCGCAGTTCGTTTCACATCCAAAATGCATCCAGTGGAACAATCTTTTATCAATAAAAAAAAAAAAAAAACGTATCGTTCGTTATGTTGCAAAAATGCAATAACATTTTTTTTTACTGTCGAATAAAAAAAGTCAGTATTCGTTGAGCGCATAAATTTCGGTTTTTTACAAACACCGGATTTCGTCAAATGTATACAAAAAAATAATGACAAAATGTCAACAATTCTGAATTTCCTGAAATGCGAGAGAATATTTGAAAAATCGAATTTCCCATTACTGGGCAATTACGGTGTCCATCGAAATATTCGAAAAGACATTTTTACAATAAATGAATTTTCAAATAAAATGTTTACTCGGCTTGACGAACGATTGCTCAGACTCGTTATAATCGGTAATTGTTAGTTTTTCGGGATTATTGTGTCCATCTATCCTGGCAATCAGTGTTAAGTGTATAACTCACATCATGACGTAGACGCGCCTTCATCGCACTCGCAAGGCCGTCCTCATACGTACGTATCAGCCACATAATCCAATACATGTCCGCAATGTATACACTCGCACGGATATATATGCATAGATCCCGGTACGCGTTAGCGATTAACGCTCACACGCGTTCACTGCCACGTACGGTACACAGAATCGCTTGATACCGGATAACAGTAAACGCGACACGCTCCTATCATCGTAAATACGCGCGTATACGTTTCTTCGTACAGGTCGGATGAAAAATTGTCATGACGATGGGCCAAAAAGTCATTTCACCCAAAAATCCAACGTCTCGTTAAATATTTATTTTTCTAGGAAAGCGTAATTTTTTTTGTTACCAAACTTTTTGACTGCGGTAACAAAATAAACTTAGGAAAATTTGGTTGTTATGGAAACAGAGGCTGGTCGATCGATTTTTCATTAAATTGCATTTTCAGTTGTGCACGAAATATTAATGCAGGAAATTCTTTATTTTTGGTTTCGTCAAGAAATTTTTCTTCAATTGATTTTTTTTTTTTTTTTTTTTAATTCACATTTATTGCGAATCACGATTACTCATATTTTTCGCACTTTTTAACAACATTTTAATCGATGCGTAATTAATGAATTGGAAAAGCGCGAATATCGTTGTCGTCAGATGAGTGTAAAAGTTTGTTTGCTTCCCATAATTAAGGATGTTGAGTCCCAAATCGCAAATCATATAAGAAATATCTGAAAATTTGGTATGTTTTTCTATGAAGTATTTAAGAGATCGTGTAAAAATTTAACGACCATTAGGAAGCTCGTTATTGAACAATAAACATTAATAAATTAAACGTAGTCAAATGCAGTCTTATGGGAACTGGAATAACTTTGCGATGAGTTTTTCTTTTGACCTCTCCATTTTAAAAAATCTACAATATACTGAAAGCAATGGAAACATAACGAAGTTTATTGATAAATATTTTTTGTCTTTGTTTAAAAAATTGTTTTTAACAAAATGTTAATTTTTTAATAACGAGCTTTCTAATTGTCGTGAAATTTTTACACGACCTCTTGAATATACTTCAACAAAAACATACTAAATTTTACGAATTTTCTTATCATTTTTTATTTCAAGCCTTAAGGTCGTGGCTAAAGTAATGATGATAGAATTCTTAAAATTTGGTATATTTTTACACGAAGTATTCAGAAGGTCGCGTACAAATTCCACGACGATTGAGAAGCTGTTCATTGAACAATTACCATCAACAAGTTTCATAGGTACTCGCCAACATCCTTAATGTCGCGTTATACTTTCTTTTTGTATTAAAACTGTGATTGACTAAAAATATCGACATTGAGAAACGTTGTCCTGCGAATGGTTGCGATAAGCGCCACGCCAATTGCTAAAATGTCTTTATTCATCTTCAACTTTCACATGCGTATACGCGTGTATCGAGACATTTCGTTTTGGCCGTCCAGTTTCCTCCTTTCGAAAGGCCACACGACGCGTCGTGTGTGTCCCGAACGTTGTGATTACCTTTTGAGCACATTGTAAATACGGATTTGTCGATTGATCGCGACGATAAAGCAAAAAGAAACGTTCGATGGATAAGAAGGTACTCGCGATAAGCTCGTAACTCGTCGTTTAATCCGAAGCTAATCGATTGGCTTCTCTCTTAATTAATTACCTACCAAAAAGTTTCATTTCATTGCAAAGAGAATGCTGCTAAGAAAATCCTCAGAGATTCGTGTCGTAAAGAAAACTGCGAGGAGCGCGGTATCCACCAAATGTCAATGAAAATTATTTCAAATCTTGAACTTTCGATAAAGATATGCGACTCAACTAAGCAGCTGTCGCAGTAGCAGCGATTAATCCGCAAAGTATAAATGTCACTTGCACTAAATTTTTACATCAGCCATATCTACCCTCGCTTTTCGATTCGTAAATTTGCAAAAAATTCGTTAGCTCAAAGAATTCTCATTCGAAAGCACATTGCAAAACGTAGAATTCCTATTTTTTCTATTTTTTTGGCTGAAATTAAATTTTCTACGTGAATTTTCGACATTTATGATTTTTCGAATCACGACATGGGTCGGCGCGGAGCGAAAGCAGTTGCTCAAAAAATCTTAAAAATTCAGCACTTTCGAGTTTTAATTTAAAGCCGAAAAAGCTGTTTTCGATTCTTCAAGTAATTAGCAATCGCGTCGATTTAGTAAAAGTTGCCGGAAATAATCAACGAAATGATTAAATTAAGAAATACAGTAATTCAAATAAATTCAGTCAAAATTTCAAACGCATACCGAACGTTGCTGCGTCTTGTTTTTGCGATTGCTCTCTGCTTCAGCAATTAACGAGAGCTCGACGTCGTGCGGCGTCGTTACGTCAGCGATCGAGAGGACAAATGATTTTGACGTGGGTGTGCTTGACCTCTTCCGAGCTAATTCTTTCGTTCCTTTTTTTTTTTTCTCGCTATAAATCATCCGTTACAAAAGATCCACGAGAGTCTTTCCTTTTCACGTATTTCTTTATTCATCGTTTTTTACGATTTTTAGTCCGATTCGTATCCTTAACCTGTTCCTGATGTAACCTTCTTAATAATTCCTTTCTCCTCAATTTCCTCTTTCCCTTTCTACACCACGCGATCCCAAGAATTGCACGCGCTTTAAACTTCTATTTACGCCTTTAAATCGACATGTCTGTGTTTGTTTCCGTGTGGATCAACGACAAAACTTTGTGTGTGTGTGTGTGTGTGTGTGTGTGTGTGTGTGTGCGGAGCGCGGCTCGGAGTACAGAATGGAACACCCCGGAGTTGTTACGTCTCAAGTCGATCGCGTGCCGCCGCCGCTGCCGCGAGTGCGCCCGCATTAACTTCCGAAACGAATGTAATAGGGCCTTTCTCCGTCGTGTGCCGTTTGTCGGCTCTGTTTTCCGTTCGCTGTATTATACCTTTTTCCCCTGCAACGATTTATACACAGAGAATGCACACCAGCCTAGCCCGGACTTTGGAAATTCTCGTTACGTCCAACAGACCAAAGCTGATTAAGATCGCTTAATCGGAGATTCTTAAGGACTGCATCATGAATAAACTAACGTTCATTATCAATATCGTTAGTTACGAAGCATATTCATTATTTTCTTACAAAGACGTACGCGTTTTCAAAAGTTCTTCCGGTTTTTTTCTTTCGCCGTGGAAATCTTACGATGGTTGGAGCTTTTTATGCTACTGATGCATCGTTAACGATAGGGTGGCACACACAACAATGTTGCCATGTTAAAAGCATAGGAAAATTGGAAATTATTAGAATTATTAGAATTTCATTTTTAAAGAATGTTATCACCAAATTTTATTAAATTCTTATCATATTTTCGTATGTAGCCAACCTCCTTAAGAATACAACGAAAAATATATTTTTTATTCATCATTTTGATAATTGAGCCTCTAGCAGAACGGAAATCTTATTTTTTTTATCTATTCCGGAATTTTGAAAAATTCATAGCTTCGGTAAAATTGATTGAAAAAAGTTTAACTTGGGCTCATTCTTTTCATTTTTTAATGCAGGATCACGGGAGCTTGGGGATATTTTGCTTGGAGTTGTTTAGAAAATTAGTCAAAAATCCGGTAAAACGATAAAATAACGGGAGAACGAAGGGAGAAAGGGCGCGGGATTTTTATAAGTCGCCTGTGGTCGTTTTTGAGCACAGATTACCGTTCTAGGGTTAACGCACTCGTTCGAATTTTTCTATACTGAATTTAGTATTTTCAAATGGCAAGGAAGACTGTCCCGTTAAAAAAACAGAGTTTTTTCGTTGCATTCCAACGATGACAACTTCACCTTCGTAGCTTTTTTTTTTCAAGCTAATCATCGACGTTGGCAACGTATATCCAGCTGATTATGATTTTGGAAAAGGGGAAAGTTGTGGATATAAAATTTGAACGTGTTTTGGAAAAACCGAGCGTGAGGTTTGATGACAATTTTTGAAATAATTTCAAGAAATTAATTAATCTCGTCACTTGGCAGTGACGAATCTCGATTCCATATGGTGATTTAATGAATTAATCAAGAAAAACGTCAGTTTTAATGAAATCGATTTGCTTGGCTCGTCACTTTCGATAGCTTTCGGGGGTTTTTTTTTTTTTTTTTTTTTTTTTCGGTGAAACGGAAAAAATGCGAGACAGCAGGGAGACACGATGAAGGGGAATTGTCTCGAGGACATATGCTCGAGGAAGAGTAGGAGCAATTTATTTTTTCCCTTGGCGATATCGCGCGGTTCACCGATAATTATTCCAACTCGATCACGCCGCGAAAGAGTGAGCTCGCAGGCTGTTTATAAAGACCGGGCCAAAGCAGCAGCAAATCAACACAAGCGAACCAGCCACACACGCAACTTTCACCAAGTTCTCCGCGCGCAACAGCCCAGCACGATTCTTTTGCTGTACACACCGATACACGCCGCCGGACAAATTTTGCCGCCGGTCTATCTCGCTCTCTGCCTCCACCTCGTCAACCTTTTTACAAATATATATACATAACGCTCACACATCCAACAATTATAGACCGAAATACCTGGCAATCGCGCCAACCATTTACATAACTCGATCACAAACCGATCGAGATTAATACCAACCAGAGCTTTTCAAAAACGCCTCCACTGAAAGCAACATTTTGTTTTGAAAAGATCGATATTTCGTTCGATACGTTCGACTAAACGTTTTTTTGAACAATCCCAAAAATTGTGTCATTGCAGCAAGAAATATTCTCGAAAGTCTCTTCGCGGAAGCAAATTTTTGTCGCACCAATCGTAAATTTGGCTGATAATTCCGTTAAAAATATATACTGCCAAAATAACGAAAATTTTGAAATAATCAAAAAAATATTTAGTTTATCGTGTTCAACAAAATATCATTCGCTACCGCTACCGATTTTTTTTCGTGAGACTACATAAAGTTCGCGACGTTGGAGTCCAAAGAAAAATCATTTTTCTATTTATTATTCGTTCAATTTTAAAAACCATGATATTTTTTGTACCGATTTTGTAGTTGGATCCTAAAAAAATCGTTTTTTTGTCCTGGCCAAATATTTAATAAGAATCTTGAGATCTGCTCAAGAAAAAAACAGAATTTCGTTGGATTCCAACGATGCAAACATCAACATCGTTTTTTTCATTTGCCATTATTACTTGTCTCTGTGGATCATCGATCATTGACTGCACGAGTGATCGCGTACTGCTGGCTAAATAACGAGGTGGCACGCAAAATTCATGAATTTCCATGGTCTCGACGGAGATCAGCAGAAAAAATAACGGATCAACATTTTTCTCGACATGCTCGATTTTCTGGTTCAAAAAACCGTTGGAGTTTTTTTGTTTTTCTTTTGGAAAAACTGTGTTAAATGCCGCGGTTCCAAAAACAAAAAACTGGTTTTTTGCTCGTTGAATATTTATCAAACTCCGGAGATAGAAATTTATCGTATTCATTTTTAAGAATGCCAGTCATTTAAGAATTCGAAACAAAATGTCAATTTTTTTCTGACTAAACGCTTTAGATACACTTTTTCATTATTTCGGTACGATTTTTTCTCAACTCCATAGATCGCTCGATCGAGCATATCGAGACTGCCTGAGAGCACGAGATTTACACGAGACGAGAATTATCGCGAACAAAGTCTGACGTAAGACACTCAGCAGGTATATAATTGGATAGATCGAGAAGAAATCTGTTTCGAACTCGAGGAAACTGTCGAGGAGGAAGACTTCGAACAGCAGAAGAAGAAGAAGAAAGAAAAGAAAGAGGCAGAGCGAAACGTCGTGTCTCGCGCGGGGCAACCTGTTGTCGATAAATGTCAGATACGCTCGTGGCGGCGCGTTCGCGGCGATGTGATGCTTCCGATCGATTCATGAATCGCTTTCGCTCAATCTTGCTCTTTCGTTCATCCTCCTTATCGCGATTAATCGACTGCCCAGCATCGTTTCGCTTCATCCGTTGCATAGATTTTCACTGGTAAACGAAAGAAAACGAAGAAATTCTTTTTTTCTTATTTTTATCGAGCAAAATATAAAGTTTCTTAAAAATGCAATAAAATTTCGAACAGAGGAACTTAAAAAAAACCCGTTGCATTCACTGAAAACGAAAGAAAACGGAGAATTTTTTTTTATTTTCTATTTTTATCGAGCAAAGTATAAATTTTCGTAAAAATGCAATAAAATTTCAAACGGCAACGAAAAAAGTTGTTTTTATCACGAGATTTACATTGTGGACGGTGGAAATTGTTAGAATACTCAAAGTTGAAGAATGTCAAATCTTTGGTCGCTCGGACACGATCCCATCAAAAGTTATCGGGATCCCGAGCTCCGTGTAAATTTCTTTTCGGACATTATTTCGTATTATTCTCGAGGAACACACTCTTCGCCGTTTTGCTTCGTGTTTGAATACGCACGCGACGAGCTATCTCCTCGAAGCTGTGAGTGCGCTTACATATGCTCGAATTATGCATATCGCGTGGGGGGAGAAAGGGACGACTTGGTGCATTGTTGGATCCTCTGCATTCATAGGATGTGAGACATCATTGAGGAATTTCGCAGAGGGATCACGTATTCATCTCGATTTTTATTTGTGTCTTTAAAATTTTCTGCGCGCATTCCGATTGATATATTGTCGTGTTTGATATCGCGAGACATGCGAATTTTCATAGCGATTCGGCGACTGTGAAGCAGACACGCGTGCATCGAAAGCAAAATTTTGCTGGAAAAATTCGATATTTTGCTCGATACGTTCGACTAAACGTTTTTTGAATAATCCCAAAAAATAGTCCAATCGTAAATTTTGCTGACCGTTAAAAACCAAATACTGCCAAAATAATGAAAATTTTGAAATTATCAAAAAATATTTACTTTACCGCGTTCAACAAAATATCGACGATTTTTAACAAAATTTCATTCCCAATGTGTGCGCTCATTTTTTTTCATTTATTTCGTTCCCAATCATTGCGATTTTATGTGCAGAAAAATTCAAATTATTTCTCACGATTATTATACGAAGAATCCTTCGTTTTTATTGCGGCATTAAAATAAAAATTGCACCATGTTTTTCTTCTGCATTATTCGTACGATGGGAAAAATGTTTGATGGGGAAAAAAGTCGTGAAAATATTAACATCGTCCGCTGTTAAGTGTCGCACTAATTGCGAGTGTCCAATTTTCCACGCCGCGTCTAATAATCGGGATCTTAAGACAAATTGTTTCGATACTTTCGCCGCGGGTGATCGCGCCCGAACGAGAGGAAATGAAGATCCAAGGAAAATCATCTGCGGTTGGGTGTTCGCGGATTTGATGTCTTTTTTACGTTCGATCGGCAGACACACGAGGTAGCGATTGTAATTTAGTCGATCGCGCAGTCGGAAACATCGCGACGCGTTACGATCGGCCGCGAGAATAACGAAACGTCGTCGTTGCGCGATTATCAAGTTTCTCGATTTCTCACTGTTCGATAAACTGCATCGCGAGGTTGAATGCCACGATCGCGGTGACTCATCGCCGCAACTGACGTAGATAAACGGTAAAGATCTTCCGCGATATATTAACTTTACGACTAGCAAAATATCGTGACTATCGAGATTCTAACGAGCAAATTCGTAATAAGATGAAACTTGGCGATCGCCGAGCTCCATCGCGCGCATTTTCGCTCTCGTTTAGAAAGTCAACGCTAAAGAAACACTGTAAAGATGAGCAGCGTTTAATCTTCGTATACACCGTACGAATGGATCAAGAGCACATCGATATTTATACAGAATGACTCATTCATCCTCTAAGCGAATCGAACGAAATAATATTATTTATCGCGTTGAAGTTCGCAACGTCGGTTTCCAACGAAAAATCATTTTCCTATTAATCGTTTGTTCAATTTCCAAAATCATGAAAATTTTTGTATCGATTTTCTCTTTGGATCCTAAGAAAAAATCGTTTTTTCGTCCTGACCAAATACTCAATCAGAATCTCAATAAAAAACAGAATTTCGTTGCATTCCAATGACGCAAACTTCAAGATTTTCATGGCGCCGAAGATCGCAACGTTGGATTCCAACGAAAAATACGTTTTTCTATTTTGTTCAATTTAAAAAAAAGTGATTTATTGTCCTGACGAAATATTAAATAAGAATCACGAGGTCTTAAAAAAAAAAACAAACAGAATTTAAAAAAACGAAAATATTGCACAATAAGAAAATGTAACTAGCAAAATTGACGATTACATATTATGGGAAAACATAATGCCGAGAGATACAACGAAAACTTAGCAGATTAACATCAACTGTGAAGGAGGGTGCGAAAGACTTGGTCAATGTGGGTCGCACTTGCGACAAACAAATAATGCAGCAAATACAACTATACACCGTAATAGCAGTAAAGACTCTGCTATGTATAATAACAAATTCATGCACGAAGCGTGCGCGATGCCGGGGTGATCAAGCTTGCATACGAATTCGCGTCCCGATTCACTCTCGTACATATGAAAATAGACATAAACATATAAATATATACACATACGTTATCAGCTGGTACTCCATAGCAACCGCGATGCAAGTTAAACGGAATAATTGCACACCATTTCTGAACAGCCTAAAAAATTCATAAGGCTTTTAATATCTTTCCCACTTTACAGATCGTCCGCGAGGATCGGAGCATTCGAATTGTATTTGCATCGAAACCAATTTTAAAAAATGTTTAAAAAATAATTTTCAAAAACTTCAAATTAGATAATTTCAAGTTTTGAAAATAATAAATTTGAGAAAAATTCAATCGAATTTTCTCATGGAAACGACGCTTTCTGTTGATTTCAAATTTCATACAAATTTTCCTTTTCTCTACGCGTACTGCAAAAAGATCGCAGTACGAAGGAATGAGAATCCATGCACGATACTCGGCCATGCCGATGAATTTTCGAAGCACAATAAAAAATAAATAAATTTAAAAAAAAAAACAGAATCGATGGAGATTACGTTCGGAAGACAGAGTCGATCGCAATGGCCGCATGTATTTGTCTGTTAATGAGTGCTGGAGCTGGGTGTGGTCAAGCACTCGATAACGGGCTCGATACGAATCGGGAAAAGCCCTCGTGAGCTCTCGTTCGACGGATTCTTACATATACAGTTCGTGATGGAAACGCGCGAGAACCTCAGCGAGTAAGACATATCCTAGCGCGTGTAAAACGCCCAACATTAAATCTATACAGTACATACATCATGTGTACCGGACTCAGACGTTTTATGTAAGGTGAAAATTCCACTTGTTCTTTTCGAGAGCACCAAGTTGCACGAACCACGAGAAACCTTTTTTTTTTCTCCTTCCCTCGAATTTTTAATGGAATTTATTTCTAATGCAAACAGATCGAAGCAATATTGTCGTTTTTCGTTTTTTTTTCTTTTTTATTAATCTGATGAGTTTTAAGGAATCAATGTTGAACGGACGATTAAATTTTAATCATTTTTTATAAATAATTACATTCACTGCGAAAAAATCGATGAAGAAATTAAAAATCAAGTTTAATTCATTAAAAATTGCAGATTCTGATAATGGATATTAATCATTTTTCATAAATATTTATATTCACAGAAAAAAAATCGATTGAAAAATTAAAAAATAAGTTTGATTCATTAAGGACGTATCCTGTGTAAATAAATAAATAAAAAATAGTAGAAATGGTATCCCGTGTGATATTAAGGAGGAGCAGGAAAGAGCGGATTCGTGCGAAGCGAACGTATAGCCATATTTTCCAAGTGCCAATAGTTTATTGTTTAACTTGGAATATTTAGATGAGTTTAGAAACAGTTTGTAGAGTTGGAAGCTTCGAGTTTGAATCTTTGAGGGTCTCGACGACATTGGTAGGAAAGCAGACACACTATGCAAACCTCCTATAAATTTAAAACCTGAAAGGCATTTTGTTTATCAACGAAAATCTTTTTCGTGCATTTTTCAATTTTTTCATCCCCAAGATCATTGGTGACGTAACTTTCCACGAAGAATAACGTTTTGAACATTATTTCCAAGGCTTGGGGAAAAAGTAATTTCAGTTTTTTTTTTCGGTTTAGAAAAAACGAGAAAAAAATCGAGTCCCTGAATATTTTTTGATTTTTTTTTTATATAATATTTTTGAAAAGTCACTATAGTTAATTTTGAATAAGTAGACTGAGAATTTTGACCCTGAATTGCATTAGTCACAACGTGTCAACCTTTCATAAGATCCACACAAGATTCAAAAGTTTTGAGCAACCATTATCAGCGACACGTGCTTTCATTTCCTTTTTTTTTTCTCGTGCTCCTCCAAGACTTCGGACGCCAAACTTGAAGCGTATCCAATAGGTTCGGCATGTCGACGTGCATACACTATACAATCACACTGCTCCACGTTCCATAAATTTGCTCTGTTCACAGTTATATAGACACAGTACAAATTTACTTGTGTCAATAATAAATGAATAGATACGAACGACGACGCTGGACTTGTGTGAGTTCATTTAAATAACAGCACTCGTTCGTTTCGATTTTCAAACTCAATATTTGCAGTGAATGCTAAGAGCCTCAAAGCAAACAGTTATTTGCAACCAAACTCGTTGTTTTCGATTAAAAAATCATTTATTCTTTATATTTATGCAAATGACCAGGAGAAAGAATTTCAGGTCGAATTTTTT
Source organism: Hyposoter dolosus (assembly GCA_963921915.1). Classification (NCBI taxonomy): domain Eukaryota; kingdom Metazoa; phylum Arthropoda; class Insecta; order Hymenoptera; family Ichneumonidae; genus Hyposoter; species Hyposoter dolosus. Next base: position 4,655,638 of record OY998140.1, read on the forward strand.
TTTTCAAGTTTTTTTTAATGAAAATTAACGAGGAATCGACTGACCCATAATTCGAAAATAGATCGAACGACCTGTGAATTTTTTGAGTCGAAATATTGAATAGAAAAAAAATGAATAATTGGTCAATTGATGAAAACGTTTCGGCCACTTTCAAATTTCTTGAGCATCTTTTTTTCGAGGACTTTGGAAAGGAAACTCGATACTTAAAATCGATTCTATAGCCAGTGGCGAGGCCATGACCACAGCTGATGGAATGTTGCGAGAATTTACTAGAAACAATTTTTTATTGGAGCTCTTTCTATTCGATTTTAGAATTAGTGTTCAGAATTTGATGAAATTTGGTAAAGTAGTAGATTATTATTAGAAAAGGATTCAGTCAAAATTCCAAGAGGTCACAAAGAACCAAAAAAAAAAAAGATATTCGCATTGGTAATTTGATACATTGAAGGGTGTTGAGTCCCAATGTGCAAATGATGAGAAAATTCTGAAAATTTGATATGTTTTTGTATGAAGTATTGAAGAGATCGTGGAAAAATTTCATCACGACGATTAGGAAGCTCGCCATTGGACAATTAACATTAATAAATTAAATGTAATCTTATGGAAACTGGTATAACTTTGCGATAAGTTTTTTTTTGACACCTCAATTTTTTAAAACATCTACAAAATACTAAAAGCAACGAAAACAAAAGCAAGTTTATTAATAAATATTTTTCGTATTTATTTAATAAATTGTTCTTAACAGAATGTTATTTTTTTAATAACAAGCTTCTCAATCGTGAAATTTTTACACGACCTCTTTAATACTTCATACAAAAACATACTAAATTTTCAGAATTTTCTTATCATTTTTTATTTCAACGCTTAAGGTGGTTGAAGCAATGATTATAGAGTTCTTAAAATTTGGTATGTTTTTACATGAAGTATTCAGGAGGTCGTGTACAAATTTTACGGCGATTACGAAGCTATTTATTGAGCAATTAACATTAACAAGTTTCATATGTACTCAACAAATCCTTAACATTGAGTCTTATGAGAAATCTTAGTTTTCATCGTATTTGTCAATCCTTGTCAATTTTTAAGAGAAATTCCAGTTTTCATTGTAAAATACTATGAAATGTATGACATCGATGGTTGAATTTATGAAATTACCAATGCGAATATCTTTTTTATAGTTCTCTCTAGCTTCTTGAATTTTTTTTTTTTTTTTTTCATTTCCTGTTTAAATTACAATCTGTCAATTTTGATACTTGACAATAAGTAATTGTGATGTATCGATTATTTTATAGTGGTAAAAACGTAGGAGCGTCCAGTGACGTGTCTGGGTGTTGTGAGTGATTCTTGAAAAATTGATTGAATATTTTTCTCATCATAATGTCGAAATTTGATGAAACTCTAAACGGTAATTCTAAAACCGACAGTACTACCTTAATTTGAAATATTTAGTAATTTCGAGCCCTAAATTAAATGACGGTCTTCATTGGCAATCAAAAGATGCTTCGTGTATGCAAATCGGTGAATAATGGCGACGTTGGGACGACCATAAACTTTTAATGGCTTATTCTTCCTTTACTCTGGTGAAAATGGGTTCACGAAAAAAAAAAGGAAAAAGGAGAATCGCGAAAGTGTAATTCGCGTGGGCAAGCGATGGCGAGACGTTAGAGGCTCTCATTGAATTATTTTTAATTCTTTACATCTCGGGGTAATGACTTGACACGCGTTTGACCTCTTCGTGGATGCCACGAAATTTGCGCTTGAATAATTCCTTAAAAAAAAACTGTTTCATTTTTTATCTCAAGTCCTTTTGGGCAGGATGCAACAATCAAGGAACTGTCACCTTTTTTTCAAGATTTGTGCCATATTTCACAGGCACACGCGGCTGCAAATTCGGCGTCAACCACGTCATCATCTTAATTCTCCTTTTTATTCCGTTCACGTGATGTCACGGTCTCGTCCTCTTGCCCGTTATTTTACGTACATGACTAGAATCCGTTACAGACCTTTCTGTAACAATCAACGAGCGCGGTATCGTTCTCTTACGATCGTTTGTCCATCGATCAATATTTTCCTGACTCTTCCTACCGAAATTAGCAATTATTTTAATTTAAATCAAATGTGCTCCAGCAAAAGCTTGCGTCGAAAAAATTTCATCGATTTCTTGGAGCACGAGTTTTCTTCATTAATCAAAATATTCATTAACCCAATTTTTTTTTTTGCCGTTTCGTTATTTCATTGAATCTCTACGACTGATACCGAGACATTTGGTTTATTTGATCCCGAGCATGAATAAAAGTTGGAATTTTTTTTTTTTCATGAAGAAAAAAATTATTTTCTTATTAACTACGAACAACAGCTGATTGGCGTTTTTTTCAGGGACTCGATACACTTTGAAGAGTTCTACAGAATATTTTCGAATTTTTCGGTCCCCTGGAAAAAAAAAGAAGAAATAATTTTGAATTTTTGAATTTTTTAGTTACAAGTTAATTATTAACATTTTAAAATGAAAAATCGCTGAATCGCGTCCTGGAATCGGAGAAGAATGTTATTGTCTATACTTTTGACGAATAAAGTTTGAACCTCATCGCCTTGATCATTCGGGTACAACGACCTCAAGGTGCGAAGATAGTAAAACAAAGTTTATCGGGAAAAAGGAAGGTTGGAGTTTGTGTAAACGGTGTATTTGTAAAAGCTACTTAATATGTCAAATATTGACAATAACGTTAGGCACGATTCTTGAGCACACGATGATATAACGGTCGAGGGATAACCTCTCGAAATGTACAATAGCAGCCTGTGACTGCCAACCGTTCGATAACGTCTGATGATTCTTTCAAACCAAACAAATATTTTCTGAAATTTGTTTCAGGTCGAGAAAGCCCCGATCATCGACCGTAGCCATGAACCTCGTGCTGCATGGATTATTTTTCCAGGGTGAGTCATTCCAGCCTGATGCATTGAACGATCATTCCATACCAAAATCCTCAACCACTTTATAAAATTTCTTTTTTTTTTTTTTTCAAATCAGAACTTCCCGTTGATTTTTTTGAAAAATACATTTTTTAACGAAAATTCGTAACTGTTCAAATTCTCGATTAAGTAACTAACACTTCGAGTGCACGCATGAGTGCATATTGGGTCAATCTGACCCAAGGAGTTTTTCAAACAGTCGTATTCCGGTAAATGTGCATTTTTTGTTTTTTTTTTTTGTATTTTTTTTTCTGAGAAGTTTTTTGTAGTAAATTATCCAAAATTTGTTTTTTAACGAAAACGAAAATTAAACGTCACTACATTCGTTGCCAGTAAATGCCAAAGTGTAAGAAAATTGTTCGGGTCAAAATGACCCAGTGTGTACTCGAACCGCTAATATAATTAAATTCGATACACAATAAAATAATAGCTACACGAAATGTATATCTGTATAGACACACGCACGCCACACGTATATGCACATTTTCTCGTGCGTCGTATGTATCTCGGTCGAAAAGCGTGGGAAGATCATTGACGTTTATTATAATTAGAATTCGCCTTGCGTTAGTCGTGTAGTAGCTGAATAACTAATAGCGTATAGTAGGAATAAGAGAGTAACTATAGTTTAATCTTTCTCTTGAGACGAGGATGTGCGGAGGATTCTTCCGGCAATTAGGACGTATGAGGATGGCCCAACGACACGTGGCAGACGTGATTAGTTAATCTGCAACATGAACGCGCGAGAGTCAACGAAAATTTCGAGTTTATTTCTTCGTACGAATGAATTTTGTTTTGTCCCCAAATTCTCGATAAATATTCAATTTTTATTGCCAAACGGCGTGTCCGTGGATTTTTAGATTTTCATGGGAGTGTGTGTATTTATGGGAATTGACGGATTCGGACGGCTGGATGCATGGAAATGGATCCACTGAATGTTTAATTGAACTCCCACAAAAAATTGATTCCAAGGGCAAAACTGTACGAAATTTTGTTGCTCAATTTTTTGTTTTCTTTGTGGGTTTCCTTTGGGTTTAATTGTTCGAACGTCATGACACTCAGCCGAGAAATGAAGGCTCAAGGTCAACGGCTCAAGATTTAATCGCCCGCCGACCTTTCTTTCATTAAATCGACGCGTAAATTAGTTTACAACGGATGTGTTCCTCGCACGTACGTTAAGACTACATATTAAATTTTCAGCTTCGATTCCCATGATGAATTTTCACATATACCAATTCTCCAGCTCTCATTCCATCCAAATAATTACATCGCCAACTCGGAATTCACCTCCTGCTTTATCGGAAGCTTCCTGTATATGAATTCCCATAAGAAAATCGTTGTCTTTTTATTATTTCTTAGTTCGTGCGTGAAAGTCTTTAATTGGACTCTCCGCGAGAGAGTAGGCGGTCGAGCATATGGCTTTTAAACATATGGGTTCTCGTGATAGGCTGGTGGGAGATTCAATGAAATTCCTGGCCAGCAAGAAGACCTTGTGTCGAATAGAAAATATATACATTTTTATTTTTTCTTTCCATTTCATCTCCTTTTCCCAAATCACAACTTTGAGCACGGCCAACCGTTATTTCACAAAAAACGCTCAATCAATTATCATTTTTATTCAATGGCTATGGAGAAAATTTGGACAGCGCGGTGATTCGTTTACGTGATATTGGCGACTCGACAGAAACTAATAATCTTTTGTTTAAACCATGATTCTGGCTAATTGAGAGACATTTTAATAGATTTATAAATATGAAGGTAATTTGCATCGTTGAAATGCAACGAAATTCTTTTTTTTTCTTGAGCAGAGTTCAAGATTCTCGTTCTAATAATCTCATTCAAATGCGCTCGGCGTTTAACACGAAACCAATTTTTCTAGCGAATCTCTCTTCGTGCTAGAGTTTTAATTTCGATATTAAGTCAAAAGCAAGAAAAGTGTAATCGCTAATTTGTAGAATGATTATTCTACAAATTAACGATTACACTGTTTTTTTTTGTTATTATCAATTTTCCCATGAGAAATCTATTAAAACAAATAATTGTAATTTCATGCACACGGCGAAAACTAAATTTTTCTGAAAGTTACGATCGTTGCAACGAAATTCTGTTTTTTCTCGTGCAGAGCTCAAGATTTTTATTCAATATTTATCCAGGACAATAAAACAATTTTTTTTTAGGATCCAACGAAAAACCGTTTCGAAAATTGTCATGGTTTTTAAAATGGAACAAAAAATCAATAGAAAAAGTATTTTTCGTTGGATCTCACCGTTGCGAACTTCGGTGTCATGATAAATTCGCATCCGGAAAAATCACGTAGAAGAAACATCAAAATATTGTCGATGTTTCGAAAATCGCGAGTTCGTCTGTAAGAAAAAAAAAAGAAAAGATTTCCCTTTCACGAGAAGTTTCATTCGACAATAATCGAAATTGGGCTATCGCATGGATCGTCGGAGATCCTTAATCGGATGCAAGTTTCACGCACGCAGAGTATACACGATCGAAGTGACTCATTCACCACGCAGAATGAATAGGACGCGGGCGTTTGTTTAGCGCGCGTGGATGCGATGATACGCGTGAGATATGTATAAGGAGATGCACCGAGTCATCGAGCATCGCTCATCGCAATCGATCCTATGCCTCTTGCCCTTTTTCCATTTCCTTTGGATATCCGATTTCAAGGCGATGCTAAAATGACGAAATAATCAAATGTCTTGTACGAAAGTATCGTTTCCAAAGAGTTCGAGCTGCGAGTTGCAATTTCCGTAACATTCGAAGAAACGAAAGAAAAAACAATATTTTTTCTCAAAGATTAATTGGCTATTATAATCTGCCGGTTATGCCAATCAATTATCCTACAATAATTAGCACGTTCATAAACGTCCTAACAGAGCTGTTAATCATTTATTCTTCGATTGCCAATTACCGATGATTCATATCAGTCTTTATTGAACAGTAATTATCGATTATTAATCAAAGCTGAGAAAAAATGATTTCCAGGCTATAACTATGGATTTAAAAAGGCATAAATATCCTGGAGATTGATTCCAGAGCATACGCTTTAAACTTTCTACCCAAGGATCTCATAATAGATATTTTATGAATTATTTGCTTAGATTAATGTGTTGTGAAAAAATCGATGAAAGAGTCTGCGCACAGTATTAAGGGAGCATTACCAACGCCATGAGAATTTAAAGACTCGAGTTTCCATTGAAAACGCGATGGGTCATTCTTTTGACTGATGTGGCCACATACTCCGCTGCTGCTCCACACGAGCATCAGTTTCTCACTAGACGTCATTACAGAGCCACGTGAATACCTTCTGTGGATATTTGCGAAACTCCCCTAATACATCTTCGTCTCTCCTAAATATCTAAATGACTCAAAGATTGAAAGTCGTTAGTCGAGTTGAGAGAAATTGAATAAACATCATTCCGTTTCTTCGTTTCTCTTCTTGTTAATGCAAAGAAATTCGGGACGAGAAATCCAGTGGCTGCTGTGGAAAAAAAAAATACACACACTGCGTTCATTATGGACCAGCAAGCGTCCCAAGATGACTCCTCATCGATTCATTGATATAATTCGAAGAGTCGCCATCTATAAGAAAAATGAGGAATTGAATTTTAATCAAACTCAGAAATTTGAATTTATTATTGTAATAAATATCATTCGTCGTTGTACTATTGTTCGAGCATCTATCGTGCATCATCGCAGCTGCAGTAGCACGAAGAGGAAATAGATTTCGTTCCTGTGTTCCTCGCCAAAGTTTAGCTTCTTTCGAACTAGCTTCTCGCGGTTCAACTGCTTGTGGAATATCGTGTAACTTTAGCAAATAGTTGCATAAAGTTTGCTCTCTTTTGCTCTCGCTTGAAATCTCTATCTCTTTGGTATCACGAATAAGCACGAGAAAAAGATGCTCGTCGTCGCGGCGGGCTTGTTGTGATTTTCTGTCGCGATCCTCATCTCCGTGACTACGCACTGCTCATGATCGATCGTCTCATCTTTGCACTCACGAGAGTTGGCGGATGCTGTGGCGGGGATTCCTTGTCTTGCTCAGTGTCGATCTCTCGCTGAGCGCGCGACGCAGAGCTCTAGACCTTTCGCGAAATGTGTTTAGCAAAGGCAAAGCACACCGCGCGCGCGAGGATCGTGCACACGTTTCCTTTGATGTCACGTAAGGTGCTCATCTCGCGCTCGCGCGATTCTCCAGTCACGATCTTAATTTTATTCCGTCGTGTGCTGTCCGTTAAGATTTGCTGCATCAACTCCCTCGTCCCCCCAACTTCGGGATATTGCTCAGCCAAGTAGAAATCGGAAAGCTCCAACTAAATGCTGACGACGATGGCGTCAAGATTCTTTCCTGCATAACACGAGCCAGCGGCGTATTAATTGATTACGTCGTACCTGCTGTTGCATTTTCTATAGTCAAACCATCAGCTGACACGAGCCTCGGGGAATTCCCGCGACCCTTCGATTCGATACTTACTTTCAAACGATTATAATGCGAAATTCATTTTTTTCGGAACTCAGCGTCAAAAATCGTAAATTTATCGCAAATTCTCAGGGTCAACCAAAAGTCGCGAACCAACCGACTAGCCAACGATTTCGATGAAGCAATCAAATCTTCGTTAACGAAATCAACATTAATTATTGCAAAAATTATTACATTTTATTATCAATGGAAATTGTTACGAAAATATTCACAATCTTTACGTTTTCATGAAGGATTAGCCAAAAAATAAAACGCTGGAGTTCGCAACGTTCGGGTCCAACGAAAAATACGTTTTTCTATTAATTGTTTGTTCAATTTAAAAAATCATGACAATTTTCGTGCCAATTTTGTCTCTGGACACGGAACAAGGAGCTCTGATCAAGGAAAAAGTGAATTTCGTTGCATATCAACGATGCGATTCCGAAAAAATTGTACTTGCGAATAAATTTCAAGTAATATGTTTTCCAAAACAGGCTCGCGATTATTTATAGTTATTGTCGAGACCATCGTCCATTTTCAAGCGCTTTTTTATGTGATAACAATCACATATAGAAAATCCCAATGATACTGAATTTTTCTTCGTTGGATTCGAACAAAAAAAAATATTTTTTATTCATTATTTTAATAAGCTCGCTCCAATTTTTTTTTTTTTAGCGAATCAAGTTTTTGAATGGCGAAGAAAAATCTCCCATTATCGTTTGTACGAAAATTTGGTGCTCTCCTATAAAAAATAATGAATTTTCGTTACATTCCAACGATGCGAACTTCAACATCGTAAATCTCAATCGCGTCCGAGAATTTTCTCATGGATTTTGTGGATTCCAACATCACGAAAGATTGTCTATTAAATTCTGCTCGCAAGAATCTCTTTTTCGGAGCAGGATGAAAACATTTGCGGAAGGTTTTTATCGAGAGTGCTCTGCGGTCGTTGCGAGGAGAAGCAGCGTACATGTGTGTCTCTCTAGCAGTTCGCAGTCAGGAGGAAAGGAGGTCAGCACTCGTGCGAATGCAACGCACAAAACCGGAACGTATACACATGCCCTGACTTTTTTCGTTGTTGCCACTCTGTCTCTATTTGTTTCGACAATCCGCAAAGTCTGGGGAAAACGAGGCAAAGCGGAATAGCTAAGAAATTTGCGACTGCATTTCTGGTCATTCGCCAGGAGTGAATTCTTGTGTGTGAAGTCTGCGCAGTTTTGACACGTTTTTTTTTTTTTCTTGACGAACCATTTTCTTCGATATCGACGACGGAATCGATGACCAGAGATAAAAATCGGTAATAAATGTAAAAAAAAGAACGAACCAGATCGGCCAATGACGAGCAGGACGACAAAATAATCGGAGGTGATAGAAATCGATGCAAGAAACAAAATTTCTTCGAGTCGTTTCCTTGCGCAAAAAGTAACTAAATAAGAAAATAATAACGAGATCCGAAGCCTGGACGAAACTTTTTCTTTCAAAGTGCATCACATTTCGCGAGCGCACGTTGAATGCACACTTTAAACACGATTTCGCGACGCTTGGTTGACTCGGTAGCGGGGAAAAAAAGAAATATTCTTGCAGTGTTGAACGCGAGAAGGAAAAAAAATCGTGTGAGAGTAAAACTGGCGAAATTGCTCAGAGTGACTTCCGTGTTGAGGCGAAAAAGCGACTCGGAATCGAGTGCAAAACGCGCAAAGACATATTGAGCAGCTACCAAATGTCTGCATGCCTCTCGTTTCTAATTCCTTCCAATTAATGCATTCATCCCCGGAAGACAATACCACGATCTTGCTGCGGCTTCGTCGTACATTATTTTGCCCGTACAAGGCAAACCGCGTCCAAGTGTGTGTGTGTGTGCGTGTGTGGACTTTTTCTATATTTTCATGCACACGAACGCAGGAATGCACGTGAATTTTTAGACTGAAATGCGAGAAGAAAACTTGCAGACTCCCATCGTATCATTGCATGCATGAGAAAAAAGAAATCATTCGACAACGGCGTATCGCAATATTTAAGGACATTGTTTGGCGAGGGTCAAATCTAAATTTTTGTTTTCAGTTTTTCTTACATACAAAATGGTTTCCGAGCCCAAGTTTATTAAAAAAAAGTTGTTGCAAATTGACTAAAGAACAAGTTACTCTAAATCCAAGATTGTCCGAGGTATTTGTTATATAATAAACAAAATTTCGAAAAAATTTTACGACCGATTTTTTTTTTGAAAAACTAAATAAAGCTTCTTTGGTGTTACATAAAAGTGTATGCAGAGTTTTAAGAGGCTTCACCATTTAGAAATCGAAATATGTAATGTCAAAAATTGGAATTTTTAACACATGCTTTTATGAGAAACTACTGAAAAATGTGATTTTTATAAATCAATATCTCGACTTCTACACGGTGAAACCTCGCAAAATTGCTCGAGCTATTAGATGTCAATATTCTTTTTGCGTGGTGCAAATTTAAAGGAATTCTATCGATAGACAATTTAGCATACAACGTCCTTAAGGATATGTTGAAGTTTGCATCAATATATTTGGTCTGGACAATAAAACGATCTTTTTATAGGATTCCAAAAGAAATTCGGTACGAAAATTGTCATGGTTTTTGAAATTGGACAAAGAATTAATAGAAAAACGTATTTTCGTTGAACTCCAACGTTGCGAACCTCAGGGTCAACAATATTCATGCTAATTAATGAAAATCTTTAGTCGTAATGACCGGGCTCGTCCACGAAATGTGTCGGAAAAAAATACAACGTCATAGACGAATATTCCGAGTGAATATGGATTCGAATTCATTCGTTTCTTTCATAATATGGAAGAAGAAAATAATTTGCAGAAGGATAATAGCGCATGATGACGGTATGCATACAGGATTCGTTCTAGAGATATGCTCGCGGTTTATTTACGGGCTCGTAAAATCCGCAACACACGTCGCACGACAACGCGTGTACCTTTTTGTTTCTGAATCTGCTTCTTCCTCCTCATTGCTCGTTTTCTGTGGATAACGTCCGAGCGCCGCGGGTTAAAATTCAAATTTATTAACGATGCTGCTTGTTCGAATCCGTCGTACACGTACGCGTTTGCGGCTTGAAAAATTTATCGCATTTTCTCGCATGTATGCGAATAGGACAGACCTGAAGGGCTTGCGCGGATTATTCAGCCTGAGCGCATATAAAATAAATGATTAACGAACACGTCTTTGAATCCCCGTGCATGTATGGAACCCGCCAAACATTTCTCTCGTCCTCTCGACACGATCATTTCCATGTTGCAATTTCTTTCTCTCCTTTTTCCCACTTGTTCTCAATCCGTTCGTTGTACTCGCGCCTTTTTCTCATTGCCTCGCAATCTTTTCGACCGTGTGATGCTTCTCCAACGTTGGCAACGTGTTCCCATGGGGAAAAACGTCGCGACGCTTCGTTGATAGGAAAAAATTTAAAAAAAATTTAAAAAACAATTCGAAGACGTTTCCACGTTTATGAATCATTGCCAAAGTGTCAGTCCCTTAACCCTTCGAGTGCACACATCCCACGAGTGCATATTGGGTCAATCTGACCCAAGGCGTTTTTCAAATCGTTGTATTCCGGTAAATATATATTTTTTTTTTTTTTAATAAAACCGAAAAGAATCAGCGACAGAAAATTGCTGGGGTCAAAACGACCCAGTGTGTACTCGGAGGGTTAATAAAATAAAATTCATTTCCTCAAATCTGTTTAGAACCGCCTTGTCAAAAAAAATGATGATTCAGCGAATTTTCAAAGGAACCTCGTCGCGCGATCATCAATTCACAATTATACACATAGCTAAGACGGAATGATTTAGCAATTTTTTTTCCATCATTTTCGCGATGCACTTTCATGAAGAAAGAACAAAATTTCGAGCAACATTTTTCTAGCCAAGTTTACGCGATCGATAAACATCGCGAACGTCCTGGGGGCTTGTTCTCGTTAATTCAGGGTGGTCGTTATGCGGGATGAGGTCAAGAAAAGGCGGACCAACGAAGTTAAATTTATCGTTTCGCACACGTTTTCGTTTATACTCCGAACACTTGGGATATACGAAATTTATATAATACATTTTCGTACTCGCGGTCGCGTACACAGCAGATTACACGATTACAAAAAGCCCAATGGGCAGATTCGAACGCGAAACACGTGGAAGGATTGAAACATGCAACAGAGTATAAAAGAGCATGCAGAGACGTGGGCCGCGCGTTGGGTCGAGGGAATAACCGCGCGCGCGCGGCCAACCGGTCATTCCCTCCGAACCCGCTCGGTCCACTGCACCGACCAATATCTCTCGCAGTTAACCAGCTCGCGAGTACAACTTCGACACACAAAAAAGACGATAAAATGAGGAAAAAACCACCCACGCCTTTCGCACGGTATCAACCGGTTTTCTCTCGTTATTAATAATTCGTTTAAAACGCAAACATTTTCGAGAATCAAAACCCACACGAGACCTTAGGATCGAAGAGAATTTTTTCTAACGACCACGTGCTTTTCATGGCATGGGAGATTATTTTCATGATTACGTAGCGAATCCTTTTTCGAGTCAAACTTTTTGTTTATATGCAGCAGATCAGGCTAATTTGCAGGATTTTCTAATTTGCATCGTTGAAATGCAACGAAATTCTGTTTTTTTTTTTTGTAGGATCCAAAGACAAAATCGGTAATGAAATTTTGTTAAAAATCATCGATATTTTCTTGAACACGGTAAACTAAATATTTTTTCATAATTCCAAAATTTTCGTTATTTTGGCAGTATATTTAGTTTCTAACGGAATTTTCAGCGAAATTTACAATTTGAATGACACCATTTTTGGGATTATTAAAAAAAAATTAAAAAAAAAAAATATAGATCTTTTCCAACAAAATGTTGTTTTCAGAGATACGAAAATTATCATGATTTTTGGAATTAACCCAGTGCATACTGGGTCATTTTGACCCCAACGATTTTTCCATCACCGATTCTTCTGGCACTTAAATTTTGTTTTCATCAAAAAATAAATTTAGGCCCATAAAATATAATAAATAATTTACAACAAAAAACATTTGTCACACAAAAAATGCATTTTTACCGGAACACAACGGTTTGGAAAATGCCTCGGGTCAGATTGACCCAATATGCACTTATAGGATGTGTGCACTCCAAGAGTTAAGAATGAATAAAAAAGTATTTTTCGTTTAAACGAAAAATAATTTTTTTACCGAACTTCAATGCGACGATTGCGTCGTTATTTCGCGCGAACGGTAAACGAGACGAAACGGGAATAGGATCGAAATTAATTGATGGAAATTTCACGGATCTGGGTAAGATCGCGAAAGCGAGTGACACGACGAGAGGAGAGAAAGAACGGTGTGCTGCATATGCGGCATATTGCTGCTCACAATGGAGGCTTTCCGTTTCCGGTGGTGGTTCTCGAATAGCAATGAGACTCAAATCTCCCTTTCCTACTCAGTCCATCTTTTTTCTTTGCGGACGGCATAGGAGAGGCTTGCGCTCTCCTGCATGGTCTTTGGGGAGTTGAGGGACGGAGAAGAGAAAACGAGAGGCATGCAGAGAGTTAGGCGCAGGCCGGAAGGCGCCCGATTGCACCAGGTGAGCAACACACTGCTTGCACCTGAAACATAGAGATCCGACACGTCGATGGGCGCGTGCTCAAGACCCGCGAGCGAACAAACATTTCCCGATCGTAGTAAATCCGACAAAAACTTATATTTCTATAATGCAATCAGCATTTTTGTGCTCTTCGTATCTCACGCACGTCTTCGTGCATTTTCATTGTCCTTCAATATCTTTATTCTTTATAATTCGTTGCGTGTTTGTACCAACGAAAACTGTGGAAAAGTTTGTTGGAAAAATAATGATTTTTTTTTTATTATTAGTGTGGCTGCAATTGATTTCTGAAATTTCAGAAAATTTTTCCATCAGTTCGTACATTATGCAGCGTAATCTTGGCGCCGTGAATATAAATGAAGCAGACGTTTTTTTTTTCTTATAATTTTCAAGTTCACATCGTTGGAATGCAACGGAAAATGATTACTTTTTATAGCGGAGCATAGAAATTTCATACAGTATTTGTCAAAGATAATGGGACAGTCTTCTTTGTCATTTGGAAACTGAATTTACTAAAAAAAAATTGGAACGACTGCATTAATTATCAAAATAATTAATATTTAATAATGGGAGAGTCTTCTTTGCCATTTGGAAACTGAATTTAGTAACAAAAAAATGAAACGAGTGCATTAATTATCAAAATAATTAATAAAAAAAAAGGAATTTTTCGTTTCATTCCAACGATGCCATCTTCAGGATCATATTTGTCAAAGATAATGGGAGAGTCTTCTTTGCCATTTGGAAACTGAATTTACTAAAAAAAAAAAATTGGAACGAGTGCATTAACTATCGAAATAATTGAAAAATACATTTTTCGTTGGATTCCAACGATGCAAACTTCGGTATAACTTTTTTTTCGTGTGAAACTAAACGCGCCTGAATATGTCGCTCCATCGACCGTTTAAATATCAGAAAGGAATGCGTTAACCAACATATGAGAGGAAAAGAAAACTTGGCATTGGACATCGACGAGAAATGTGTCAAGATTGAAATTTCGTGAGCTTTCGAATATTTCGGATTGAAAACTTCGATCACGATGAGAAAGAAACTCGGAATTAGGAGATGAAAAGTAGAGGAAGTAACGACGAATCCGTTTACTTCGAGAGAGAGAGAGAGAGAGAGAGAAGGTGTGCAGTTGCAGAGACTCATGAACCTCGAGCTAATTATCCGCACGGTTGCGGATATTCGAGATCTCGGGACAACGACGTCGAACTCCAACCGATAAAGTATTCTCTACTCTACGTGTTTATAATCACAACGTCGAGAGCTATCGGCGACGGAGTGTTACGAAAGCCACGTTGAGAGCATGCGAGCTAGACTATAGAACGCTGGAGTACAGAGAGCAGAAGAGTGTGGAACGAGAACAGCTGGAAGAAGATTTCTTTCACGAGACAGAGCGAATGTCTTTACGAGTGCAGAAATAATGCAAAGTGCATAATCACGAGGTTTCGAGAATTCTCGTACGTATACTGGCGATTCAGATAACTGCAAAGATTGAATTTAGCAAAAGAAAGGGTGGAAAAAGCTTTTTTCTTAATTACGAGCATTAAGAATCCCAAATCGCAAAAAGAACATTCTAAAAATTTGGTACGTTTTTGTACAAAGTATCCAAAAGATCGTGTCAAAATTTCACGACCATTAAGAAGCTCGTTATTGAACAATTAACATTTAATATATTTTTTTTTACCTCTATTTGTTTAAAAAATTGTTCTTAACAAAATGTTAATTTTTTAATAACGAACTTTCCTAATCGTCGGGCAAATTTTACACGACGATTTTTTAAAATACTTCATACAAAAACATACTAAATATTCCGAATGTTCTTATCATTTTTTATTTCAACCCTTGAGGTGGTTAAAGTAATGATGATAGAATTCTTAAAATTTGGTATGTTTTTACACAAAGTATTCAGGAGGTCGTGCTACAAATTTAACGACGATTAAGAAGCTATTTATTGGACAATTAACATTAAAAAGTTTCATAGGTACTCAACATCCTTAATCACTCGTCGTTTGTCGTTTTCGACAAAAATTTCAAGTAA
Source organism: Hyposoter dolosus (assembly GCA_963921915.1). Taxonomy (NCBI): domain Eukaryota; kingdom Metazoa; phylum Arthropoda; class Insecta; order Hymenoptera; family Ichneumonidae; genus Hyposoter; species Hyposoter dolosus. The sequence goes on from OY998140.1 coordinate 4,670,732, forward strand.
CAATTTGAAGAACGATGGAAACAGAACAGGAAGGAAATCCAAGTGAAACTGTGCGTTTGGAATATGCAAATTTTCTTGCAAATCCGTTGTAAAACAATCGGAAGGAATGCTCATTAAGAAATTGATTAATTCTTCATTAATATTGAAGGAAAATATGCGATAAAAATGAAGTTATGTAAAAATATTACAATGGTCGCAGTGAAAGGTGAAAATATTTCTGGCACAACGTGATGGAATTGTTTTTTTTTCATAGATTGATTACTCCCCATAACGAGCGTCAGAAATCGTTCAATCGTTTCCAAATGCGAGGAGCAGAGAACCTTCGGAGGTTTCGTTCTCGTTTAATAATTCAAAAGGATCGATCTTTGTCGCGTGAATATTTTAATAAACTTTTCCACACACATTCGAAATGATGATTCCGTTGGAAAACGATTTGGAATTCGTGTTTGGTTGGAACGATGATGATCTTCGTGTGCAATAGAAAAGACGACGAAGCCCTTGCGTTATATTGCTTCTCGGTCGAACGACCTCTCGTCTACGATTGGCCAGGTAACGAGCTACCTTACGCAATTCTCATCGTTCGACCTTAAGCCTCGCGTCCGGCGGCCCCGTCGGCGGTTACAACCGCGAGTTTCAAGACACACATCCAATCCTGTTCGTATAAATATATATTTAAATACGCATTTCAAATTTCTATGTAGATACATCGCTCCTGCATATTGTTAGTTTGTCGCTCGCTATTCTCACTCATTCCTGATCATCGTTGATTGATCATTTTACATTTCATAGCTCCGTTTCACTTTTTCCCTCTCACTCTTTGTCTTTGGAATCGATGAACGATTCTTCCTTATAAAATATTTCTTGCTTATTACATGAGCACGCGCTGGCTACGTTGAGCGATTTCGTGAGCCAGAGTTCACGCTCTGCTCTCGCACAACGTTGACACATCTCTTGCTCATTAATTTCATCGGCATGCGTAGTTTCTTTACAAAAAACATAAATCCAAGTGTAAAATTTGATGACTCTGAAGTTCGCAGCGTTGGAATGCAACGAGAAATAAATTTGTTTATCGATGATTTCTTCAATTTTTTCAAAATCATCCAAATTTTTCGAGCCGATATATTCTTTTCAGGACACAAAAACCGATCGTTTCATGGGATCGGAATTACATTCTGCGCTCGGTCAATGAGCCTTGCCAAAGAAATGAAAGGATTTCGTTTCTTTTTTTTGGGTATTTTCAAAATTCGATATTTTGCGGTTAAGCAGCTTTTTAATTGTTCGATACACGCTCATTATTTTTATTATTTTAAGGCGTTTATTTGGAAAATGTGCCTGTGTTAGTTTTTCTTATTAACGAGGCCGTTTCATCCCGCTAGGAAAATCATAACGTGGAGCCCATCGACGACTGCCTCGAGTTTTTTTTCTTTTTCCCGATTCTCATCGTTTAACGGTACAAAACTATTCGTATCACTCGCCCGTCCAACACTTTAAAGAACCGACTGGGAGATCGAGACAACACTCACACACGCGGACTTGAAAACACACGCGCAAATTGGCTCGCCTTCACTTTCGTTTCCGTGAAACGCGAATGATCGCGTCATTCGTCTCTTGAATGGAGCACTCGGGCATGAGATTCGGATCGACAATGAAAGCAACAATAAAAAGCATTCGGTCGTGCTGAGGGCAAAGAATTATATATACACGTCTCACTTTTCATAATCGATTTTTTTGCTTCGAATCTTCTCCAGTTATTCTCCGGCTACATGTGCAAATTGACATTCACTTTTTTTCTTATATTTTCTGAGGTCATTTCGTAGTTATTCCACGATGACCCCATCAGAATTCAAGGTTCATTCCTACTTTCGAGAGCTCTCAAAAAATCTCTACGCTCCATCTTCGCACACGTTTTTATTTACATCGAATAACTCAAGTCCATCAATTCGAACGTTTGAACGATTTTTACATTTCCGAAACTGCGTTATTTCTCAAAATTTCGTTTGCTACTCCATCCGGATGTTGGATAAAAATGAATTTTCTCAAAATAAGTCTACGCTCCATATTCGCAGACTTTTTTTAAATCGAAAACTCAATTCCATCGATTCAAACGTTTGGACGTTCTTCAAATTTCCGAAACTGTGTCATTTTTCAAAATTTCGTTTGCTACTCCATCCGGATGCTGGATAAAAATGGATTTTCTCAAAAATAAATGTGTTTTTTTATCTGGAATCAACTTTATAGCTCGCTGAGAAGCTACGAAGACGGTGATGGCTGCTAATTATTAATATAATTTAATAGCTTTTTTATAAAAGAAATAATTAATGACTAATTGCATTTGAAATTAATGAATTTATGAATTCTCAGTGTACACGATAGATCGATGTAATAAACCTTCTGTACAACGTTCCAATTTCTATACGAACAGCAGAGACCGCGTATTTGCGACGTAGATTCCCGGGGGCACACGCGAAGTCGTAGTTCGTTAATTATCAGTCAAGCGTTTCGGGACGAGAAGATTCCCTTCTTGTTTCTCGCAATCAATTGCAGCAATACCGCGAGAGAGAGACTATCCACGTATGCAACCGCGTGTTTTGCGAAGATTCTTCTCCGCGTTACGAGAAAACTTGATCCTTGACGTAATTCGGTCTACTCTTCTCTACGTAACGCGAGTCCGAGAAGCTGCCGCATATTACCAGCGAATGCGAATAAAAGTAAAAAAAAAAAAAAAAAAAAAAAAAAAAAAAAAAATGACGAAAACTAACCGAAAAGTAATATTTTTATCAACTATATAAATAAATAATTCTTCATCGTCATTGAAGAACAACAGTAAAAAGTCTGCAATTTCCAGTTTGAGGAAAAGAAAAAAAATTGGTATTTTGTTGAATAAGCTCGCGACTATTTTCGAATATTTTCGGAATTACAAAAGAATTTCGTTTCCCGAGAGTCTGCCATCAAAATCTATTGTTGCAAAAACAAAAGTTTTCTCATTACTCGGTTTCGGTACTTTATGGTTGACAGGTTTCAATGAAATATCGACCTTTCTCAACGAGACTCAGTCTCAGTGCGTTCCGAAGCTTCAAGTCATCGGAAAGTAGCCTCATTTTGGAGTTAAGGGGTTTCTTTACCGGCGATACAATGTTGCCATGATCAATCATTTTAAAAACATCAAAATTTTCAAAATAATTGGAATTCAATGAAATTTTCTTTTTTATGACAATACAAATTTTTTCAGATTTTGATTCTAATCGGTTCTCGAGTACTTGAACATTCAAGTTCACCTGCATAAGCATAGCGTTTTCATATATACAAGTAGATATTCCGGGCATAAGAATTTTGCTTCAATGTTCAATTACTCGATAATTAGACAGATAAAAATTTTGAAAAAATTTGTTTTTTTTTTCGTGCTTGATGTTGAAGAACGTTATCACCGCATTTGATCAATTTCTCAATATTTATATTGTCCTACAGGCTGAAAATGGAAATTTGTTGAAAAACGTCGATTATTTGTTGAACGCGGTTAACCAAATATTTTTGAGAAAATTTTCGTAATTTTTGCAGTATATTTGGTTTCTAGCGAAACTGTCAGCAAAATTAACCATGGGAATGACAAAAATTTGCTTCCAGAAGAGATTTTCTGAAATATTTGTTGCTGCAATGACACAATTTTTGGGATCATTCAAAAAAACGTTTAGCCGAACATATCGAACGAAATATCGATCTTTCCCTACAAAATATTGTTTTCAATATACAGGAACTACTTTTAAGCGGAATATGGAGTTTTAGTTTCATGTTGCAAAGGCTTTTTGACCATGGAAAATGCTCCTGACGTCTTATTCATATGTGTGGCTGTATTTGTATGTAGTTATAGGATCAGAGAGAGAGAGACAGAGAGAGCGAGAGAGAGAGAGAGAGAGAGAGAAGAGGAAGATGCCTGGAGAGGTGAAAGGTGCTCTTCTTACGTGATTTTACAATACCAGGCCGTGAGCAAAGAGCCAGAAGGATGATGCCCTTTCGCGAGGCTCTAATAAACCTCCTCTTCGAAGCTCCGCGGCACAGCAGTAAAACGAGCGAGCACCCGACATCATCCTGAGGTCGTTTCCTCGTGAACGTCGCAAAGATTCGTAAAAGCATCGTGCGGGTGTACGATAATAAATTTACCGAATCATGTATAAAATCCTTGTTTTATTTGCCAATTCCAGCACGAGTTCAGCCAGTAAATGTGCCGAAATTATCCAATCCGGCTTGTGAGCTACGGAGGTGGTACTTACATGAATTTATTATTAAAATTGAAAGGTATTCGCAGCCACATGTGGCCAGAAATTTGTCAGGCCGGACAAATACTCTGTCACTAACATTTGGTCAAGTTCCGAATTTTGCGAGGATTGGAGTTGTCAACTTTTTCGAGTGAAATATCTCAAAGCTCTACGTACTTGACCATGTTCAGTTTTCAAATGTCAAAGAAGACTGTTCCATTATCGTTGATAAATACAATATGAAAAAATGTTCTGCTCTGCTGCAAAAAATAGACGACATTTCGTCGCATTCCAACGATGCGAACTGCGTCGTGTCTGAATGTGTAAATTCGTCAATGAATTTAAAAAAAGTAAACGAGTCTCATAAAATTTACGAGTGGAATTCTTTACACGCGATGAAACACAAACCGCGATGTGTACACGAGCTTGAATCTTTTGATGAAGTGCAGTGCAATCAGGTCGTTTGATTTCCAAGCTTTCTGAGGTCATGCTCGTTCCATAAATTCATACGATCGTGTATTCTAATTATCGAATATGTTGGAACTATATTGAAAAGCGTAAATGTACCTCAACTGTCAGCATAAATTCATGTCAAAATAGTTGTAGTTCGATTTCCGTTGAGTTGCCATTAGAAATGTTAATTCATCGCTCTCTGTTCGTGTGAGAGGAAATTTATGAGCTGTTCAGATTTAATGTCTTAATTGTGGAATCTCCAGATAACAGCGTTTCTCCGCGAGAATCAAATCGTATGAAAAATAAAATAGAAGCAGAAAAAAATGAAAATAAAAAAAAAAAAACGAAAAGTTACCGATCGCATCGATGTTTGTGTGAAATTTTTTCGATCATGAGAAAGTGACGAAATGAAAATCGATGCATCGAAATTTTGAATTACTTAGCAATGATCGCGCATCGATTAACGAGGGTGTCGCGGAGACTCAACATCTCCGCGGGGCTTTTACGAACAAGATGTCAACGATACTGCACCGCAGAGACAAGTTTTGCTTTTCGCGGTCTGTCCTGCTGTCATGGACCATTCAGGAGCAAAATTGTCAGAATAAGGAACATGCAGGACACGAAGAAGTATATCTCTTGGTTAAATGTCACGCTATTCACACAGCCATTACGCGTTCCAACCACTGGCTCGAGTTATATCATTCGACGTCTCGTTTCTTTGGCTATAACCGTAAAACCATAGATACGCGGCATCGACATCATCTGCTTATTTGATGCAGTTTGGCAGAGTCATATTCACAGAAGAACATGATGAAAAACGAACCGCGCGAGCATATACATTCATAACGCCGCAAAAGTGCGCTGCGGCAAACGCTCGCGCGCAAAAAAACATGAAAAATTATTATCGATGAGACAAGGCGATAGCGTATACGTGAGGTGGCGGAAATTAAGGTGCTCGTGAGTTGCGTCCACTCAGCTTTGCCAACTTTTCTTTAATCCTTCGAAAAACGGTTGCTTCGTCGTTGAAGATAATAAATTAGAACAACAACTGGTGATGAGTGTTTCTCGCCATCGCCAAAAACTCCACACAGGAAAAAAATAATAATAAATAAATAATTATAAAAATAAATGATTCGCGAAATAGCAATTGAACTCGATTGCTGCAAAAATCCGAAGTAAAAAAAAAAAGCAGTTATAGTCGTATCATTGCATCAGTTAACACCTGTTAACAGGCAATGACATAAAAGCAACTGCTGCCGCGCGCGCGGTATTAACGGCGATTTGTAAAAAAACAAAAACGTACTGGTTATTTATACGAGTCCATTAAAACAAAGGCTCGCTGCGAGAATTTCAATTGCTGCGTATATTTACTCGTGCAAGAGGTTGGCAGTAAAAACAGTTTACTTTTTCTTTCGCTGGTCGGCGCGGCGGTGTCGGCTGGCGCGCGGTGTTCATCAAGCCAGAAGATATAAACGAATGTCAAAATCCTGAAAATGGAATCCAGAGCAATCTGCAAAGTTACGATGATCATTGCAAAATATCCAAGGTCGCGGAGTTTCGCGCCAAAAGTAAAAGTGAAGAATTAAAGAAAACGTGAATTCTCAAGACGAAATTAAACAATTACGAGGAAACTACAGTTTCGCTCTTACAAAACCCACGCGCGCGCGGCTCAAACGTTTATCTCTGCGTTACGTTATTTTTCTCTATTCAGAAGGACTCTCTACGCGAAAAAATCGAATTATGCACGAAAATTCTGTGCTACAAAAATCATTCTCGCGGCTCCGGAGGTCAATGACCTCCTGACAACCAAGCTAATTGGAATAATTATGCGCGAGTGAGTTGAATTTTATCCTCACTCGATCGGCTTAAAAAAAATAATAATTGAATCATTTAATTTCAGTTTAATATAATTTTTAATTAATGTCAATTTAAATGTGATTTATAATTTTTAAATTTTCCATTTTGATAACAAATTTAATTAATCCTTATTCAAATCTTATTTATATTAAAAATTTTATTACATATAATTTTTAATTGCCTGTGTGTCCAGTTTTTGGCACACGGAGCTTGGCGAATTAGAAGAAAATGAGTCTGCGCCGATTAGTCGTCCGAATTAACGTGCATAATTGTCAAAAAAAACGTTTGAGCGGTAGAGCTTTGTCCAGGACAAGGAATAATCGTCGATAAACGAACGGAGGGTCTTATAAACTTTGGACATAAATTTCCCTTGGTCTCGTATACGAAGGAGAGAGGTTGGTGAGAGTCTCAATTCTCCAAGCATCGACGTATAAAAATGCTCTCGCGGCGTTCTGAGCGCGACGGCCTCGCGAAGGACGCGTGTGTGAGATTGTGAATCGACGCTGCTCGCCTCGCAACAAATTTTATAACACTCCAAGGTTTCCTTGTACGCAAACAAGGGAAAGGTGAAAGAGTACCAAGGTTGTTGCGTATCGGAATGACAAAAAAAAATCGATTCAAATTTACGATTTAAATTAACCCTGGAACGCGGCAAATCTGGAGTCAAAAACGACCCCAGGCGACTTCAAATCCCACGCCCTTTCTCCCTTCGTTCTACCGTTTTTTCATAGTTTCACCCTATTTTTGACTAATTTTTTGTCTTGAAGCAAAATTGCCCCAGGCTCACGTGATCCTGCATTAAAAAACGAAAAGAACGAGCCCAAGTTGAAACCTTTTCGTTAAATTTTACTGGAGATATGAATTTTTCTAAAATTCGGGTCATTTATGACCCCAGCCTTACCGGAATAGGGAAAAAAGTAAGGTTACCGTTCTAGGGTTAATTAGACTTCTGACCAAGCAAAAAAAATACGTTGTATACGTTAGCATCGTTGGAATGCAACGAAATTCCGTTTTTTCTTGACCAGATCTCAAGATTCTTATTCAATCAATCAAATAAATTAATTAAAATAGATAAAATAAATAAAATAAATAAAGTAAATAAAATAAATAAAATAAATAAAATAAATAAAATAAATAAAATAAATAAAATAAATAAAATAAATAAAATAAATAAAATAAATAAAATAAATAAAATAAATAAAATAAATCGAATAAAAAAGGATGAGGACAACAAAACGATCTTTTTCGGAATCCAAACCGAAAATCAGCACGAAAATTGTCATGGTTTTGAAATAAAACAAACAATTGATAGAAAAACGTATTTTTCGTTGGAGCCCAACGTTGCGAACTTCAGTGTCATTACGAAAAGATATTTCGGAATAATTATTCCAGCTGCGTCCGAAAATAGACAATGGCCAATAGAAAGACGTAAACACATTTCGAATGATTATATAAAATGCGATAATTGCTTCATTGTCGCGCGTACATTGTTCTCGCTTCTAAGCTTGGAACGTTTGATAGACGCTCCAACGCGATAGAGCCTGCGAAGAAAAATCGATGAAAATGCTGTTCGTCAGATTGCGTTGCAGACTCAATTCGAAACGAAGAAAAGGTCGATCCTTGAATCTCTTTCCTCTCTTTTTAATTAGAAAATGGTTTCTACTATACTTAACGAGGTTAACGACGATTGACCCTACGATATATTACACTTGGATATTTGAGAATCCTCGCGTAATGAAGAGTCCCGCGGTGAAAAGTCAAGATTAATTACGGACCGAACTCTTAAATTTACAAATGGTCTTTCAACTGATGTCTCAGACCTCGATTGCTCGTATCGATTACGTTCGAGGATTTCTCCTCTCCTTCGCTTTCCGGGGAGCACGTGGGATTCTCCAGCAGACAATGGTCTTAACACTTTGTTTACATTCTGAAAAATTCTTCAGACAAATAAACAAAAATTTTACGAAAAAAAAAAAAAAAAACGTTGCTCCGTTCAAAAATTTCGAGAGATTCACATTTTTTCCTGAAAAATTATCGCGAACAATATCGAACGGTGCATGGAAAAAAAAGGTATGGAGACACTTTTTTTCGAGCAAATCTAATTTGCAACGGACTCTCGACACGCTGTACTGAGGAATTGAAAAGAAAAATCTCGAGAGTCGCGATTATTCGGCCGCGAAGGATCATTGGCGAGTTAAATGGGTCGTTGCGCGAGTATTTTCGGGCGAGGTCACCCAGTGTGCTGGTCAGTTTCATTCGATCCTATGACCAACGACCCATTTATCCCGGATCCAAATTTATTCATTCCTCACTCGCGTGCATCGATAAAACGCTGTTTTTTATTTTTATTTTATCAAACTGACGTTCGCAACGTTCTGGTCTGAAGAAAAAACTTTTTTTCCATTCATTATTTCTTTAACTTCGAAAGCTATGAAAATTTTCGTACCGATTTCGTCTTTGAATCCTAAAAAAAGATTATTTCGTTGTCCTGACCAAATATTGAATAAAAATCATGAGCTCTGCTCAAGAAAAAACTCAATTTCGTTGCATTCCAAAGATGCAAACCAAAGATACAAAATGATTTGCGAGCCTAAGTTCATTAAAAAAAGTTGTTACAAATTGACTAAAGAACAACCTACTCTAAATCCAAGATTCTCCGAGGTAATCTGTATTTGTTATGTAATAAACAAAATTGCGAAAAAAATTTTACGAGCGATTTTTTTGAAAAACTAAATAAAGCTTCTTCGAAGTTACATAAAAGTATATGCAAATTTTTAAGAGGCTTCACCATTTAGAAATGGAAATATTTAATTTTGAAAATTGCAACTTTTAACACATACTCTTATGAGAAACTACTGAAAATTGCGATTTTTATAAATAAATATCTCGACTTCTACATGATGAAACCTCGAAAAATTGCGCGAGCTATTAGATATCACTATTTTTTTTTTGTGGCGTGTAAATTTAAAGGAATTCTATCGATAGAAAATTTTTCACACAACGTCCTTAAGGATGTTGAGTACCTATGTAACTTGTCAATGTTAATTGTTCAATAACGAGCTTCCTAATAGTCGTGAAATTTTTCCACGATCTCTTAGAATTTTTCTATCATTTACGATGTGGGACTCGACATCCTTAGAATTTGCACGAGTCTCGAGATCGTTGGGGTCCAATTTTAAGCAGACTTTCGAAAAAATCATGAAAAATGCTTCGTCGATTTTGGTTAATCCATAAAGTCTTGGCAAACGTGGATCCATGCGGGGGCATACACAATAAGTCTCTTTACATCCTGGAAAGCATCGACCAACAGCTGGGCCCTGAATACGGAAATTAGATTCCCCATTACGTAAAACATCTCTCGTAGTATATACACACGAGCCTGTGTACACGTATATATACGAACATATGGTATTGCCGAGCATTTGTGAAAGTCAGAGGAGGCGCGCGCGTTCCTGGCTCTCGAGCGCGACGCACGGAATTGATTCTTGATTTAATTTATCGGTGCACAAGGTTTACCTTTATGGTCTTATTCGATGCATATACATAAGCGATGAACTTGTGTTAATTCTCCAGATCATCAGGAAAGTCGTACGCGGTTAATTGGTTAGATCAAGAGTTCTTGGATGCAGCGACTGTTTCTTTCTCTCGTTATCTCTCTTGCCAAGCTTTTCCGCTTTTCGATCGTTCTGTACGATGTTGAAGTTTGCATCGTTGGAATTCTACGAAATCCTGTCTTTTTTATTGAGATTCTGATTCAATATTTCGTCGGACCAATAAAACCATTTTTTTTAAGATGTAAAGAAAAAATTTGTACGAAAATTTTCATGTTTTATGAAATTGAACAAGAAATTAATAAAAAAAAAAAAAAGAATTTTTCGTTGGATTTCAACGTCAGCGTTATATGGAGTGCAACGCGAAGAAGTCGCGAGAGTCTGTGCGATTTTTGTCCAAAATTTCACTTATTTTGATAAAACTACCGCGTGCACCTCGCTCGCGTCTTTTTTTTTTCATGAAAATAATTGAATCGTTGAATTTCAAGGAGGAAGAAAAAAGTGTCTGGTCTGCCGAACGCTTGGAGAATAATTTATAAAATTTCGGTTTCTATCCACAGGTGTCCCTCGGCGCGTTGAATCTTCGCGCTTTCCATTTCGCTTGTCCCCTCTCATTTCTCCGGCGGTATTCCTTTTGTAACAAACAAATGCCAGAGCCCGCCGACTTGTTTTTTATCGATAAAAATCGACTCGCGTCCTTTGTAAACAGCAAAAGGTTTTTAAAATTCATGAGACCGCGAGGAAAAGGAAACTCCGTTTGAGATTTCGAGGCGTCCTCTGATAAAGTCCCTCGCGTTCTCAGTTTGAACGGAAAAATCGTCCAACGACGCAGCAGCCAGTCGTTGAAACTTCCGACATCGCACGAATAGCCATTTTTTTTTCTTTATTTTTAGAAAACAAAAAAAACAAACGCTAAAGAATTTTGAATTGCAACGAAATCGAAATTCCTGATAATATAAAAAGAACCTGCTGGACATTTTTTGAAACTAACGGGCTCAGAGCCAACGATGCATCGTAAACTGTTACGCGCGAGATATAATTCGCCAGGAGCGCACTAACTAATAAAGTTATAACGCATTGAGCATTTGCGCACTAGTTAGTCTGCTCGGTCGCTAAAGTCTCAGCAGGTGTTGGATCGAGGTCGGACAGCTCTGGATCCGGTCTCGCACCATCTCGGATTTCTTCCGAACTCCTAACGTCTCCATCCACGACGTACAATGTGCAAACTCAACACTCGCAATAATAGAAACTATATAATCCTATTAAAAATAACAATAAACCGTCATTTGAGTCTCAATACCCTTAATGGCTCAATTACGAGAGAAAGAAAAGCGTTGAGAATCCTCCATGTTTTTTTTTTTTAACGGGAACAAGTTTTATAAAAAAGTGGATTGCATCAAATCCGGAACAAGGAGCAATGTCGATTGTATTTAAATGGACGTCGTTGCAATTTTCATAATTTCCGTGCTCAGTTTAAAAATTGGAGTGCATTCTGGGTCAATCTGACCCGAGGCGTTTTTCAAAACCTTTTTTTCCAAATGATCGATATTTTATGACCCTAAATTTATTTTTTGACGAAATAAATGAAAATTGAATGCCAAAATATTCGTTGGCATGCCGTAAATGTCGAACTATCGGTGACGGAAAAGTGTTGGGGTCAAAACGACCCAGTGTGTACTCGAAGGGTGAAAAATTGGTCGAAATATTGGTTGGCCGTTTGGCAATAAAGAGCCAAAACCAAACTCTCATGCACGCAATTCGGCAATGTTGGCCAAATACGCGAAAAAAAAATATTGTTGCATGAGATTTGGCGATTGCAGTTTGGGTCTCGGAGTTTTCTCATGGGGAATGTAAATTTTGCTGCTATGGACGATTTGAGTTCGGGCACGATTTCCATACGATGGGAAACTTTGCATAAGCGGCAAAAGACACATGATGGAGATTTATGATGATTCGTCAACATCTGTACAAATCTCGTCAGCTGTCGAGAGACTAGCGAGAATAAATAAATTATTTGATCTAGAATAGAGAATAATTAAAGCTCTCGTACTTTTCGTAACCTCGCGAGCTCTTCAAACGTTTTAGTTAAATAAGCGCGCGGATCCCTCGATAGACGTTCGATCTGATTCACTTGGATGGAGAAAGTACTCGTTCATTTCGTTCATACACTTTTTCTCTCGAGCGTTCTGCTCTTTCCAGCGTTTATATGAAACTCCATTATTTTTCAATTGGGAAACGAGATTCATACGATCTTGGAGTTGGCATCGTTAGGATACAACGAAATTCTTCGAGCAACGAGCTCGAGATTCTTATTCAATATTTGGTCAGGACAATAAAACGATTTTTTTTGAGGATCCAAACACACAAAATCGAGAAGAAAATTTTCATGGTTTTTTAAATTTAACGAACAATAAACTTGACATTCGAACAATGAATTCACATTTTCGCAAAAAGTTGAGCCCGCCTCACGACAAATGAAATGAAAAACTTGATTTCCACACTTGACAGTTCGAAAAATCATAATTTTCCATTTTTTCGATTCAGAATTCAATCGTCTCGACGAAAATCCCCGAAAAGAACGTCCAAACATTTTCCAATAATTGTTCGTGCGACGTAATAGAAAATTAGTTTCCAATGCGAAATTAGTTTCAAGTACTACACGCGAGAGTAACGTGCAGATTCTAAAGATCGACAAATCTAGCTGTCGATAAAAAATAAAGGATTTTCGAGAGTTTTACTGCGGTATTTATGAAAATGACGCCTGGACAGGATGAAATTGCGCAAAACTCAAATTAACAACGTGATATATATTTACGAGGAGAAGGACAAACGAAGCAGGCAGACAGGCGGTTTCGCCTACTCGGACATTGCCTATCGATCTCGAATTTTTGTCGTCAAACAAGCTCCACGCAGTGAATTACACGTTATCCTGTTGGCTCCTTGCTGGACGAATCGCGACGCGAAGAAAGTAGTTTCGATATGCTCGAATTCACCGTGCTCTCGATTTTCCATGCATTCGTTACTGGTTTTCGTACTTTTATCGGTTTCCCTTCATTTTTATTTTTCTATTTTCTGTTGCAGTTATCGTGTCGATCGTCCAATTCCAGTATGGCTCCACGTTATGCAGCGCGGGGGAACCTGGTGTAAGTGCAATGCACAACGTTGCCTCCAAACTGGACGTTAAATTATCTTTTTAACTATTTTTCATTAATTTATTCATCGCTAAGATAATTTGCATTTTTTAAATACATTCCTCAGTATTTGGACTTCGATAACCTGCCGGAGACTAATTTCTCGTGTCAGGGAAAGGTGATCGGTGGTTATTACGCGGACGTTGAGGCAGGTTGCCAAATGTTTCACGTCTGTACCATTGGACAGAAAGGTAATTCATCGCTACACCAAATATATCAACGCGATTTTGAAGTTTGCATCGTTGGAATGCAACGAAATCTGTTTTTTTTTTTTTTTTTTTTCTTTTTTTACTGAGCAAAGCTCAGTAAATTTTCAAAGCTCAACAAATTTTATGAAATCTCGCGAGTTTTCTTTGAAAAAGTAAATCTACGAAAATAATTGACAAAAAATAGTTTTGGTGCAATTCTGCAATGCAAACTCGAAAAAATACAGTTTTTTTTTCACTTTTTCGAAATTTCATCATCAAAATAAATAAAAAAACTGAACAAGAACAAGAAATTTTGTGAAATCGTGCATCTTTTCTTTGAAGAAGCGAACCTACGAAAATAATTGACAGAAAAATAGTTTCGTTGCATTCCTGCAATGCAGACTCGGAAAAATTGAGTATTTTTTCCGTTTTTGTTTTTTATTTTACTTTTTCAAAACGTCTGATTGAAAATTTGTCATTCATTACAGAAAAAAAATATTTTCAGTCCCGATAAAGAGGATTTTCTCGTTCATAAGCATTTGTGTACGCCAGCGACCCTGGCATTCTGAGTTTCTAGATAAGCCTAGATCGATCAGGACTCGCGCTTAGCGCTCGATCGTGTTCTCCAACTTTACGACCGAATCACCTTCGAGTCGGGAACCTTTTCACGATATTGCACATCGACACTATCCAGATGAGCACGATTTGAACTTACAAGAGAAAATCCAATGAATTATTTGTCAGCTAAATAATTATTTAAAAAGAAGACAAATTAGCAAAATGCAGCAAACTCGTGATGGAAAAAAAAAAACATATTTCAAGCTCTCTGGACGCTCTTCGTTTACTCTTATATAGTAATTGAATAATTTTCGAGAATTTCGGAGAAAAGAATTTTCACAATATCGCGCCAGCCAAAATCACAAAAAAATACCTCAATTTTTTTTTTTTCTTTTTTCTCAAACTCTAATCGTATTTATTCGAAATGCGTGCTCATCTCTTTTCGATGTTCCTTGAATGCCAGTTCGTACTATACGAGACTGTCGAGGACGTGTGTTAAAGAGACTGGCATAACGTTGATCTTTATTGCCGCATGCTCAACACCCGGAGAGACAATCTATATCGCGAGCAGCGACTAAGTGTAACCGCAACTTGCATAATATATATCTTACATAAATTAAAAGGACCGGCTCGTGCCCCCACGAGTCAATATATATTTCTCTTTTTCTAACGACCAACCATCGATTCAGTAGATCCGGTTTGTCTACACGCATTTTTCGCACCGTGCTGCGTGTATCGAGGGCGAGAAAACAGTAAATAAGGAAGACACGTATTCACTGATGATTGACATTCCGAGAAATTAAAAATTCGAACGTAATTTTCAATTTTCATCGGATCAAATCGATTTTTCGTGATTTTTGCTTTTTTTTTTTATGCGATTACTGCTTCGATTTCGAGAACACACGAGGACGTTTCAAGAAATTAAAAACCTGAACGTATATTTGGATTTTTATCGAAAAAAACTCGATTTTTCGTGATTTTTGCTTTTTTTTTCTACGATTATTGTTCATCGCGACTTTTTTCATTCAATAGTTCGCCAGGATTAGTTGAAAGGGATGCTCAGCATCGAACGAATAATTTTTTTATTTTTCTATCATTATTGAATCATCGTGAAATCATTTTCGACCTGTGCGTCAATTGCGTTGCCTGTAAACGACCCCCTCGGAGAATCCCCGAATAATGAATATCTCTCCTTTACCGTGAGACGTGGTTTCAGACGAGATAATGGACATAAAGTTCCTGTGCCTCAACGGGACGGTGTTCGATCAGGAGACGAGAGTGTGCGAGAGGGTCGACGAGGTCGATTGCAGCAAGAGCGAAAGATTCTACAATCTCAATCTCGAATTATACGGCAACAACGCTGTGACACTCAGGTAATTATTTTATTATCATTTTTTCATTATTTTCCAGGCCCTAAGGCCCTAAGGCCAGGAAAAATCGAAAATGTAAATTAGATCGCGCATTTTTAATCAAAATTCGACAAAATATTTTCGTTAACCAGAAAATTTAACTCCATAATGGAACCGCGCATCCAACCGCGTTGTCCTCGATAGCTTATCCACTTGTACACGAAATAGGGAAAACTTATTAATTCGAGTTTCAAAATAACATTCAAAATCCAAATAAAACGGAAAGATTCAAATTGAAATGAAATTCTAAAATTCTAATTCAAATTGAAACAAAATTGAAAAATTTAAATAGAAATTCGAATAAAATTCAAATTGAAATTCGATCCAAATTGAAATAAAATGGAAAAATTCAAAAATTTAAATTCGATTTTAATGAACCCTCGTGCACCCTCGTTCATGAGAAATTCCAACCCTTGGATGTCATGCCACGGAACCACGGAACACAATTTGAAAAATTTTATTCGGAACGAAAAAATGAAACGCGTCTCAAATATATCGAAGACTTGAAACGTTTGACCGAATTACTAACTCGCACTGAATTGTATAGCGATCGTGAGACTCGTATTCCGGAGACACCAGAACCCAAGGAGTATGTTTGAAAAATAAAGTATAACTCTGTGCTGTGATAATACTCAAGATATTACAGCACGATATCTATCGCAGTGCTACCCCCGTCCATTCGACCCGTAAAGTCTTATATACGAAAGAGTCAACGCGATCTATGCACGAGGAATTTCATGCCAAGGAACAAAAAAAAAATCATACCGCCAAAAGTTTGTATCTTTGGAAAACAACGAAAAGTATATTTTTCATTTATTATTTTGATTATTATTAACTATTAATAATGAATTATTATTATTATTTTAATAAATCGTTCGTTTATCAATTAATTACTATTTTGATAAATAATTGTTTTTTTTATTTATTTTCTTATTTTTTCTAATCCATTTTTCTCAATTTTTTCGCTAATTCTGTTTCTTGAAGTAAATTCAATTTTCGAATAGCAAAGAAAACTTTTTCATATAATCGTAGACAAATGCTCGTCGTATTCCAACGACGGAAACTCCAAAATCTTTAAAAAAAGTCTCTCCGAACGCGTTGCCAACTATTCGAAACCAGTGGTAAAATAATTCATCCATCGAAATTGTCAAGAATCAGTACGAAAATCTTCGAATACTGTTTCTCACATAAATTGAGGCTTCATTCGTATGATTCCAACCCAAAAAATGAAACCAACCCCCAAAACGAGCCCCTCAAGGAAGCCAAAAAAATCGAGCGAAAAAAATGTCTTGCACTGAGAAAAAAAATTTGTTGAATCAACAAATTTCAATTTGTTCGCTACAATTTTTTGTTGATTAAAAAAAAGTAATGTTGCGGCAACGCATTTGTAGTTCGGGCAATAACTTAGGTGGTCAAAACAAACGTTTTATCCTGATGCTTGAACACCTTTAGTCGTTTATTGTGACCAAATGAGGTCGTTTGAATAACAAAATCGAACTCTGGTTGACTAAATGTTTGATTGATTTGAGATTTTAAGAAAAAAAAATACCGTACGTTCCGTTTAACAAAATTTTGAGTTGTATAAACTAATTCATCAGTTTGTTCAACTTTTGGGTTGTTGGGTGGACCAACTGTGGGTTGGAAGTTATAGGTTGTCTATTTTTGGGCAGTTGAAATAACTGAATTCTTTTGTAAAATGAACAAAATATTTTTTTCGTCTTCCGTGACTGCGGGATTCGTTGATTCAATACAAATTTTTTTGTATCAACAAACGTCTTTTCTCAGTGTGTCATTTTTCCGGAAATAATCCCTGGAATAAAAATGTACAAAATAACTGGAAAGAGTTCCGATTGAACGTTGGTCGAGAATCGATCGATCCGGACCCACCTGCTGTCGTTCGAATTGGGACACCAGAGAGACGGAATGCGCTGTACTTTGGTGTCCTGTCAACAGACTTACACGAGAGAGGCGTATGCGGAGTAGGACTGACTAAAAGTTTCGTAAGGACCGGAGAGACACCGCACGAACGCCTTTCGTTCGAAATATCTACCAGCACACTTTTCCGTTACTAAGATCGATGTGTGCGTATGTATGATGCAGCGGGGCGCGGTGCAAAGAGCAGAACGCGTGTGTCTCTCGTTTCACGACTTGCTACCAATAGTTTATGCATACGTGAACATTTACCGCACAAAATACAACCTGACGATAGCTTTTTGTGTGTGAGAGTGTGTACGGTCGTTTGTATGGGAGGAAAAGCATCGGTGATGGATTTAGCGACCTATAGTGATAACCGTTAGCTCTACGGCGGTTGTCGACGGGATATTGACCAGCTGTAACGCCCCATTGCCCGGCTGCACATTGAGAAACCTTAATCTCGTCCGCCGATTGTCTCCGGTGTCGTAATTATCGACTTTGCGAATTATTTTTATTTTTTATTCATTCCCACATGTAGCTTAGGATTTTGGTTAAACCTTCGAGTGCACGCACTGGGTCATTTTGACCCCAACAATTTGCCATCACCCAATTTTGGCGACGAATGGCTCTTAATTTTCTTTTTCGTCAAAAAAGAATTTTTTTTCATCACCCAGTGCAGGCTCTTTTTTTATATGGATCCAAAACTACTTTACTCAATTTTTTTCCGATTTTTTAAACGAGTCCAAGTTTAGTAAAAAATTAAAATACTAAAATTTCTTCAAATTTTTTCTTTTCATAATTATTTCCTGTTTTTACTAAAGACAAAAAATCCCATAACAAGCCATTGTCGTCTCCAGGTTCTAATTGTGTCCCACAACTCATAGAGGAAACCATAGAGAATCCAAAAAATACGTCAGCAAAGAGCCGAGGCAATCGGAATGGGTTCGGAATTTCGTATTTCCTGTTTATTCGATTTTCAATTAATTGTCGAATCCATTAAAATTGATGTACTTTCGCGCATCAATTTCATAAGATCGTGTTCCTTGATTAATCGTAACTGTTTAGAGTGAGAAGCTGACCGTTGCAATTTTTGTTGGACAGTTTGCACGATCTGAATCCCGACGAGGAGGATGACGGATCGGAAGTGATCGAAGAATCGCACGAATCGCAGCGGACGACTTCGTCGCGGCCTAGCACGACGAGTACAACGACAACGACCACGCAAAGGCCTCCGGTCTCGTCGACAACCGCAGCGAGTGGAGCTTATCAGCATCCGAATGGTTATCCACAGCATTATCAGCCACAACCGCGATTTCCACCCAGCGCCCAAACTAGTCAATCAAAGTCATTGTACGACGACAAGAACGGTGGATACCACCATCAGTACATTTACCATACGGGAGACCACCGTACGAACAATTTGGACAACACGAACGACGCGAGCAACACGAACAGCCAGAATCCGAGTCCGAACAGCAACGGCAACAACAACAACAACAACAACAACAATAACCAGGCGACGTCGTATCAATTATTCAGCAACCAGGGCGTCGGATCGACCACGGGAAGTCCTCAAGGTCATCAGATTCGTTATAGCTCGACAGCTGGACCGCAGATACAGATTAGAAACGATCATCAGCCGACGGTAGCTCCGATATTCCACGCGACGTCCTCGACGATCCAGACCCTCTTGAACAGCAACGCCAACAGTCCGTCATTGATAAATCCGATATTTCACAATCACGGAATCGCCAGCACGACCGAACAGTTCACCGTGCACAACAACAATCCCCGGGAAACCGACGAGTACCGAGACAGCGAGGAAAGCGATAACGACAATCAAGAGTCCAGTCAAGACGATCGACGACCCCTCGAACCACTTCAGCCTACGGACCAGGGCAAAATATCAAAACTCAAGATTTCCCCGATCTCCGTTCAGCAAGAATCTCTTCGTAATGGCCCACCCAACAAGGAGGATCGATTCTCCGCCAATGATGACGACGACGACGACGGCGACCCTCAGGCAGTCAGATCCTTTTATCCGACCCCAAGAACCTCCACCAAATCCTCATCCAGTCGCGTAACTCAGCACATCCACGTACCACCGTTGCCCTCGATACCGCAATTGAAACCCCATCAAGTAACCATCAACCTGTCACCCCCTGATATCCAACGGATCGTACAAAACCCGTCACCCCTTTTGCCCTCCCAATCAAGAGTAATCGTCACCGCGAAAGCGAGCGTCAGCGACGAGTCCGGCAGACCTTTGAACTCTACCCAGCTCGTGACTCTTCCGTTACCGACGATACCAGCGAGTTACGACGATTACAAAGAAGGCGACGAATCCTTCGATCCTTTCTATCGGGACGTTCCCAAGATTCGTAACGATCGAAGAGCCGGCGGACGTTTCCATTGGCCTACGAGAGAATCGAGGGAGAAAAGATCCGCCAGAACGAAACGAGACTCGCCGCCGGTTCTCCAAGGACTCGAGGACGCGAGCATCCACGAAAATCGAACCGAACTCTCCGGAATCTCTGATTCGGCTCCGGAAGCCAAAGAGATCGAGCAATCATCGAGCTCACGCCCCGAAGAAACCAACGACCAACCGGACATCCTCCATACCGATGAGGCCACGAAATCTCTTCAAGGTTACGTGGACCATCGTTCCGAGGAGCCAGCAAATACTTCGGACGTAACTTTCAACCGGAAAATATTCGATGAGCCGGACGCCCGGACTTCCAAGGACGTTGATACGCGAGCGATCGCTCATCATAACTCGAAATTTTCCAAGGATCCTAACAATCGTTACGACAGTTATGCCAAAAAATCAGGAAACGAAAATCCAAAGAGTCTGGAAAGTACAGGCATCGTTGCTGACGATCAATCCTCACGGTTTTCCCTCCAACTCCCCGAGGTCGTTGGTCCGACCTCCGAGGCGAAACGAACCCACGCATCGTCCAAAAAACTCAATTTTGAAAATCACTCGATCGAGCATGAGGAAGAAACGAGAATGAAAGGAAAAGCAGGAAAAAGCGAGGAATCTCATGGCGAAAGCGAAATATCTGAAGAAGAATATTTCAACGACGATTACTATTACGACGATGGCGAGACGGATTCGTCGAGTGTGAGGAGCGCCGAGGAGGAAGATTCCGTCGAATATTCGAGAGAATATTATTCGCCGAATAAAATTCATTCATCGAGCAGGCAAGACAAATCTCTGAATGGTGAAAATGTTTCAAAGGCGGAGGATCATCGGGGCACAGACAGGAAAGTGAAGGATGAAGACTACCAGGACGATTACGAGTTTCCCGACGCCTCGACAACTCGGAGCAACGAGGAAGTCACATCCTCCGAAATGTCGAACGAGTACGTAGCAGACACCGAGCAGCCAACGAGCGAAGAGAATTCTCGCGAGATCCAGGACGACGAGGAGGACATTTCGACGTCTCATGAGGAGCCCACGACGCTGTCGCACGAAGTAGACGACCCCCAGGAAGTCACAAGCTCCCCGGAGACTCCAACTCCTCCGAGAGCCCCACAAAGCAACGAGGATTCCGATGGAGTTTTAAAGTTCACCGACGAGATACCGATCGTCGCCGAAGAAATGGACGAGCCCGACGCAGCCAAACGATCCGGTCGACCGGAAGCGATTCCCCAAGATTATATCGACGACAACTACGAGCCACAGAGTTACAAAGAAAACGGACAACATTCATCTATCACCACGGGGACTGGAATAACCGCATTTTTCGAGGAGCTCGCCACGACGATGCAGACCGAGACGAAAAACTTGGAGGAGGAAGCAACGTCGACAACGGAAGCAACCAGTCCGCCAGTCAATCACTCCCAAAACGAGAAAGATTCTAAAGAAGAAAAACAAAGCGACGAGCCTGATTTCGAGCAGAAATTGGATCATGAGAATCAAGTAGAAAAATCAATCAAGGAGCCAAATCAACTCGAACAACTTGCCACCCCATCGCCTGTCCCCATGAATATTTCCATTCCGCCGACCACAACAACGTCAACGACGACCCCGACGACGACGACGACGACGACGTCAACAACGACTCCGACGACGACGACGACATCAACAACTACTCCGACGACGACGACGACGACGACAACTCGAGCCACGACGACGACGACTCGGCCAACGTCGCCAAAGCTCTTCAAGCCTTTCACGCTGCGAAAAAGTTACGTCTACGTGCCACCATCGACGACTCCAGTCCCCGTCGTGATAAAGCCTCGTTTGGCTCTGCTAAATCCAAAGCCAGCAAAGCCGCCAAAGTCTTACAATGACTTGGCGCCAAAACCAGTTATTCGAAAAACTCTTTTCGCGAGAAAATTCCCATCCACTACTGTTCGAGTGACGACTCCACAGGACGAAGGCGTTGAATCGTCAACGGAAATGCCTGTGACTTTGGCGACAACGCCGGAAACGGAAAAAAGTCTTTTGGACGCTTCGATCGTGGAGCTTCCAGTGGAAACTCCATCGTCATCTTCAGCCCCTACGGCCTCGACGACCGAGCCAGATAGAAACGTCAAGATCGAAGGAAATGAAATTCCCACAACGACCCAAATCGTTCAAACTCGGCCCACGATCGATCCTTGGCCTTTGCTCAGAATCAGCGAACTCTCCCCCACGAGTCCAAAGGCTATCGGCAATGCTGAACAATTTGCAGCACAAGTCACGACGAAGCACTTGGACTTGGAAAACAACCATGTGCCGAACGTCGTCAGAGAGCACGAGATTGCAATCACCACGCTCGAGCCTCCGATCGACATGGAAATTGGAAAATCCACAAGCCCAGTGTCGATCGAAACTTCTACAACAGGAAGAACCGAAGAGCACGACAATTTGCAAATCGAGCCTAGCAGCGATTCCACCATTTCAGATAACAACGTAGCCAAACCGGAAATACCGATCGTTACGACCGTTCGACAAGTTGCCACGGAGTCTACGACGAAAGTTGAAGCGTTCACCACGACCGAGGCAGCCCCAAATCCCCCGGGCCAAGACTCAACGACCATCGAATCAGCAACACTCGTTTCTGTTCAAACTTCGAGCAAAAAACCGGGCGCTATAAAACGAATCGCTTTTTTCAACTGCCTAGAAAAAGAAATGTATCGCTTTTACGCCGATGGCCGTGACTGTCGATTGTTTCACTACTGTTCACCAGGTTTCACCTCCCGACAGGTTCTAGACTTTAGATTCGTCTGTGAGGAAGGCACGGCCTTCGACCAAGAAAGCCAGAGTTGCGTTCACGACCTCAACAATCCCAAGTGTCGCAAGCGAGTTTGGTAAAAATTCATTTTCCGGAGAAACTATTTTTCCCTTTGACTCTATACTCGCTTTCGAGAACCAATTTTCGTCGAATCAGATCGATCGATGCACTTGCCAACTTGTTTGAACGTTCCAAACACAAAATCGGCAAGAAAATTTTCATGCTTTTTTTAATTTAACAAACAATAAATAAAAAAACAGCGAATCTCTCCTAAATTCGCATCTTCCTGTTTCGCCAAATTATAACAAAACTGACGAAACATTCAAATCCGTTGATAAAAAAAATGGATAAAAAAGTTGAGCCGCCACAAGAAATGAAATGAAAAACTTGATTTCCACACTTGACGGTTCGAAAAATCGTAATTTTGCATTTTTTTAAATTCAGAATTCAATTGTCTCAACGAAAATCACGGAAAATAACGTTCAAACATTTTCCAATGTCTCGGAACTCGATTAACCTGATTTTGCAACTTAAGATTGTTCGTACGACGTAAAAGAAAATTAGTTTCCAATGATAGTTTCTTTATTTGTTAATAAATTATGAATAATGATAAGCGTTTAGTCAAACCTTTTCCCTGAGGATTTCGGTCTTTTTGATTTTGGTAATTCGTGAATCCCAAGGTCTATATGCTTATGTTTATTTATAAAAAAAATATATATATATATAAATGTAAATGTAAAATAGTTTGATAAGATCGAGGGGATAAAAATGCTCCTCTGTTGGCTCTCTTTTCGCATTTTCCTTCGTCTACGTATTTAAGATTTTGCCATAATACTCCGTATGCGTGAAGCGATTGTGAACGAGCGTCTTTCGAAATTATTATATTTTTATAATGCGCATGTGTGAGAGTGTCAGGATTCACGACTTATTAAAGTTAATTGTCGACTCGAGGCCATTTTATAGCCATGGCTTTACAGGGAAGAACACGACAGATTCGCATTTATTTTTCTAATGGTACGGGACCCTGTGGATAAATAAATAAATCGATAAATAATTGTTGTTGCTGATTGAAAGCAAGAAATTTCAATTAATCAACTCAAAATCCAAGGAAATTGTATTTCAATTGTGACTTTTGATTTCCAACGTTCGAAAATTCATTTAAAAAAAAGTTTTGCTCTGATCCGATCGACGAAAGTTGATAGAATTTTTTTTTCATCTCAACGCGAATTTCCTTGAGGTCACAAATTTTTTAAGAAAATATTAAGAAAAAAGTAAAAAAAAAAATTTTTTTAATGATGAAATTGTACGTTATTTTTGGTGAAACAGACCGTCGATTAAACATTCAGCTTCCTGTCCATTTTATTGCTCAATTTGTAAAGCCTAACGGCTCGCGAAATTTCCGGGGTCTTTGTACGCCTGGGGATGTGGACTGTACGGATGTGAAATGGCAAAAAGTATTTTTTCCAAATGAAGTATTGCGATTGTTGCTAGAGAAAATTATTGTTATCGAATTAATTAGAAAAAACACATCGAAAATCAATTTACGCGATAATTACACGAAACTATTTATTGAGACAATTTTTAATAATTCGTTGATCCAGATGTTTGCATCTTTGACCTTGTGAACGTCAAATTCAAAATATATTAAGACTTATCAAAATTCTTTATATTCAGTGCCAAAAAGCCACGATTTTTATGAACAAATGCAAAAATAATGCAAAAAAACAACAAATTGGAATAATTATTTCCAAAATGTTGAATGCATTGACGAATATTTGGAAAAATAACGAAATGTTAACCCTCCATAGACACACATGGGTCTGGGGCGTCCCATTCAGCGAATGGCGTGAATTTCTCGTTCTTCGTATCGATTACCATTGTTACTAACAATAAAAAAAAAAAATTTTTACCCATCACCCAGTGCAGGCTCTTCCTATAGATCCAAAACAACTTTTCTGAATTTTTCACATTTTTTTAACGAGTTCAAGTACAGTAAAAAACGGTGGGTCACCCAGACCCATGTGTGTCTAGGGAGGTGCGTTAATCGTGGTGACTATGGACGGTTAACGGTCTACTCGTCTCATCTTCAAATAATTTCAAGTGAGAATCTCTACTTTGTACAATACGCCCCGGAAGTAAATAAACAACAATCACTACAGTGTGATTTTTACTCGTAAGCATCGTGTCTAACGTTATCCTTAGGATATGTAATTAATTAAATGATATTATCAAGCAACGTTTTAACCCTAGAAC
Organism: Hyposoter dolosus; assembly: GCA_963921915.1. Classification (NCBI taxonomy): domain Eukaryota; kingdom Metazoa; phylum Arthropoda; class Insecta; order Hymenoptera; family Ichneumonidae; genus Hyposoter; species Hyposoter dolosus. Next base: position 4,695,581 of record OY998140.1, read on the forward strand.
GGTAACATTATTTTTCGTGACCTATTCCGGTAACCTTGGGGTAACAAATGACCCCAATTCATATCTCCGTTAAAATCTAACGCAAAAGGTTCAACTTGGGCTCATTATTTTCGATTTTCAATGCAGGATCACGTGAGCCTGGAGAAATTTTGTTTGGAGCCGAAAAACGAGTCAAAACTGTGGTGAAAACGATAAAAAATGGGAGAACGAAGGGAGAAAGGGATTTAAAGTCGCCTGGGGTCGTTTTTGACCCCAGGTTACCGTTTTAGGGTTAAGAAACTATGAGCGTCGAGTATTTTCAAATGAAAACGCGGATGTGTGTTATTTTATAGCAAAAAAAATTGCATCGCTAGCGCAAAGACTCTATATATTTGTATAACTTGAAAATTGAAATTCTAGTTATCTGGAGATGAACGTAATTCTTTTTTAGTTTTTCGAGAGAAGAAAAACGCGGTCTTGCCTAATTTTTGTTTTTGGCAGCGAGACTAATATTCATTAAGAATATTTAGTTTAAATGTCGATAAGCCTCCTGTAAACCCTTTTTGTAAAATCGATCATTACTATCGAAGTACCACGTGGGTATTTCGAGGTAATAAATGTATATAATACGTTATAGTAATTATATCATGCATAGAGATTAAGTGTATGAGCAAAATAATATGTGTACATTTTTCTCTGCAAAAAAGTGTGTATTATGGTATTTTTTATAATTAATGTGTCTGTACCATGCGAATAATAATGAATATATGTTGCAATCTGACAGAGTTTTTTTCTGCATATTTATCAGAGTATAATATTAACTGAACAACTGAAGTGCAAACAACTGAAGTCGCAACATTGAAATGCAACGAAAACTCATTATCCAAAATTTTCATACAGTGTGTTTGTCGACAAGCGATTTTCTGCGATTTTGCACGGTAGGCACGGTAAGTACGAATATTTCAAGTTTCGAGGTTCGAGGGACAGGCATGCCTCAATGTTTTTTTACATTTCTTGTGCTCTCATAGCTGTGTGTATATTTAGTACGTCAGTTCTCTGCCGAGCAAGATGAGCTTCTGCAATCACGACCGAGCACAAAATCATGATTACGGCGCTTCAATAGTTGACCGCTACGATAAAGCGCCGCTTTGTAGGAACCACTCGAAACGCTCGAAACTACACATAATAATAATAATAATAATAATAATGTAATCTGTAATCTAATCGCCATTGACGCCGTTGGCTGTGTTGCTGCGTACGTCGCATGTCAGAATCCATTGAAAAACAAAAACAACAACAAGAAACAAACTTGTGATTCAACAATGAACATGGACACCGATCCATCGGATGGATCTACCGATGCCAATGGTAACAATCATCAGCTCTGCTCAAGTATTGCAAATTCTAATCAATAAATACAGAAGAATAATGTTCCTTGAAAACTTTTGAGGTTAAAGCATTGTTTTTGCGGCTTCACAACATTTCGTCGAACAATTTTTATGGCTTCAGAATGAATATTCCAAGACAATAGAACGCGCGATCGATTTCCATAATGTTTTTTTCCACTTTTCTCAAAAGAATTCCTTTATTCGTCGCACAATCCTTTCGTAATTACACAAATCCATGAATTGCGTATGTGCGTGCGATTCACATCACGAAAAATGCAGTTGACGAAGGTTTCTTAAAAACAAGCCGTCTCAGTGAGGTATTCTCTCGATTTCCTCTCAGAACTCAATTCCTAGAGATGGAAAAAGGCTGCGAGGACTTATTTCCAAGAAATTTTGTATTTTTAAATATTTCCCTTTCGCATGCATATTCTCCTTGTGAAACGATAAGTTACGCACAAAGCTGCAGCCCATAACGAAAAGAAAGAACCTCTCATCCTTTTAACACGATGTTGAAGTTTGTCATCGATGTGACGCAACGAAATTCTGTTTTTTCTTGAGCAGAGCTCAAGATTCTTATTAAATATTTGCTCAGAACAATAAAACGATTTTTTTTTTAAGATCCAAAGAGAAAATTGATGTGGAAATTTTCATGGCTTTTGAAATTTAACAAACACCGAATAGGAAAAGTATTTTTCGTTGGAGCCCAACGTTGCGAACTTCAGTGTCATCTTTTAACTCGGATTATGGGTTTGCGTTTCTATTTGCCAATGATCGAGAAACAATGTATTTTCGGTCCGAATCGTCAGAAATATTAATGTTTAACAAACTGTTGGAGCTTTTTCAACGATCAAAAAAATATATTCATTTGAATAAACGAATTGACAGTCGATGCGATATCCGACGAGGATGAGTCAGAGACGAAGGAAATTTTTGACCCGGCTGTGACAACCGCGCATTCCGTAAGTTAGTTTCCATAGCACGCCGATCGTCGCAGAGACGGCGGATGATGAGAATGTTTTTTTGTTTGGGCTCGTTTGGCTGCAAGTATTTGGGCAGCGAAATGGAAGTTTTGCGAGGCAGAACTCTGCTGGACGATGGGATTTGCTTGAGATTGCCGATAATCTTTGAGCAGTCCATGATCCTTTTTCCGGAGCAAACTCTTCCTATGGTGGCACGCCATACCCCGATCGCTAATATGCTTCGTTCCTGTATCGACGGAGATAGGACCTTTGGCGTTGTACATGCTCGAATGGAAAACGATCCTCGCTATGGCACGACTGCCGAAATATACGAATTTTTAGACAACGGCCTGCAAGGCGTTCGCATAAAGGCCAGAGGGCAACAGAGATTCAAAGTTCTCCGATTAGTGGAGGTAAATCCATAGAAACGAACCATATTGGAATGCAAAGAAATTCTCCTTTTTCTCGATTTTTATTCAATATTTGATCCGGACAATAAAACGATTTCTTTTAGGATTTTAGAATTTTTTTGAAATTTAACAAACAATAAATAGAAAAACAACGAAACTTTTCATTTCCCGAATTCGCATCTTCCTGTTTTACTAACTTACAACAAAACTGACGAAACATTCAAATTCGTTGATAACAAATGAATTTAAAAGTTGAGCCCTTACGAAATTTTTCGTGGTTTTTGTAATTGAATAAACAATCAATAGAAACAGTATTTTTCGTTCAGTTCGTCAATCAATAGAAACAGTATTTTTTTTATCAGAAAATTTGTCACACTCGCTTGATCGAAGGTTTAATAATCGATGAACGTTGCAGAGTCAAGGCCAAATACACGCAGACGTTAGAATATTGCCAGAGGTTGTGCTTGCTCCTCCCTTGTACGAAGTGCGATTGGCGTCGCTCGATAACTTGCGAAAAATTCCTGAAAACGAGAAGGAGGCGAATGAACAAGACGTCAGGATATCAAGACGAGATTCGGCAGTCACACCCTGGCCGTCTTGGGTCTACCGACAATACGATGTCAGGCTGCTCACTATCAAGATACACGAGCATCTACGTTTCGTCGCATCCAGCAAGTTTTTATTTTACTTCGTTAAAAAAAAAAAAAAAATACCCAATTTACAGATTTTTCTTAAATTCCATGAATTTCCAATGACGAAAGTTTGAGCATCGTGAGAATTTTGACGGTAAATCGTGTAGCAGATAATCTCTACTGTTAATTTTAAAACCTCGAATAATTTTCATCAAATTCAATGCAAACATCATTCAAATTGTACGTCAAAATTTAGAAGCCGATTTCGCAAGATTTCGCAAACCCCAAAAGAGCATCTTTTTTCTTTCATCAACGTCCAACATTTGTTGAGTGTGTGTTTGAAAAAAAAATCGATCGAAATTGGGGTTGGTAATGATCTAGAATCGCACAGCAAAAATCCAAAAATTTCACTCATCACGTAGATTATTAAAAAAAAAAACTCAACTAAAACTTATCCTGTTTTGTTTTTTTACCTAAAAACAGGAGACAGTGTAATTCCGAAGGACCCGGTGGAATTGTCGTTCTGGTTGGCCCAGAATCTTTCTCTGAGCCTCGCAGCAAGAATGTCCTTGCTACAGGACAATTGTGCACTTTCACGACTGCAATATGCGGCGAAAGCTCTATCGACAGTGAGATAAAAAGTCTTTTCTATCTAGTGAGAAATCGAAAGATTTCTTGTGGAATTTCTTATTTTTTCTTATTTTTTAGTTCGAAGGAAAATCTTTCGTGTGTGCTAAATGTCGTTGCCCTATTGGTAAACACAAAGATATCGTGCCAATGACTAAGAAAGGATTACAAGAAGCTTATTGCAATCCGTACGGTGCGATCCACGAGACGGTCACGCTGTACAAAACCACCAACGTCGTTTTGAATCCCGAACCACCATCGACAGTTTGTAGCTGGTTTCCCGGGTCAGTCGAATCTAAAGAATTTCGAAAAAATGTGACGCTGAAGTTTGCATCGTTGAAATCCAACGAAATTCCTTTTTTTCTTTCGGCAATGTTGTCGTTGCATCCCAACGTTCCGAACTCGAGTTTCACAAATAAAAAGTTTACGAGCCAGCTCTCGACCTTCGCAACGATCAATTATTTTCTTTCTCTTCTTTCTAGTTACGCCTGGACAATCGCGTGCTGCAAGGAATGCAATTTCCACGTTGGCTGGTTATTCACAGCCGTCAACAAAGACTTGAAGCCCCGTAAGTTTTGGGGATTAACGCGCAACAACCTCATACTCAAATAAGTCTTTTTCAACAACGATGAGACGAGCTCGTCCAATCCATTGACCGAAGAGAGCGCCACTGATGAGCGGTTCCATTCGTCGAGTGATTCGGACAACGAGCAAGACGATGACAACGAAACCGAACAAAATGGCTATCGCTTCATTCGTTATCCTCTCGACCAGAATTTCTGAGAGTCTGAGAAAAGCGATCACGATAAAACGGTTTTCCAAACGCGGATATGCCACGACTGAACAAAACATTAAATAATTCAAACAACACGTTGCGTTTCCATGCGATTCAATTCCCCCGCAAACTCGCTGGGCCTCCAAACTTTTATTTTCATGATGCAAGCTTGAGAAAGATTTTCAAACACCACGACGATCCTGATTCGTCGTGAACAAATCTCTTAAATATCCTTGGCGAGTCTTTCATACATACCTATGTAGAGTTTTAAAAAAAAACATACACAGAACGTTTTCTAAGGGAAAACAATGTTGTGTGGTAAAAAATATCTGCTTGGAAAGGATATGAAGCCAGAATTTTCAAAATCTCTCGAGAGGCTGCAAAAACATGTACACGGAGAGAAAATTATATAAAAAATTACCATGACATCATAGTTCCCTGGTACCACATCGTCCCTCTGAGAGATTTCTTATTTCTAAATTTCCACCATTTTCAATAAAATATAAATGAAAAATGACGTTTTTCGTTAAATCCTTCAGACGAGCGACCTGCCATGGCAGTTTTTTATATCATTTTCTCTCCATGTGGCCAAACGAATACATAATCGAAATTTTGAAGACAATTTTTCCCGCAGTATGAATTTACAGTTTTTGGCTTATTGTCGATTAACAAGAAATTCACTTCGCACGAAGCTCACAGGAGAATGAGACCAAAGGGGCAAGTTGGGAATGACGAAAAACGCAGTCTCCTGAAGATATCATTCAATTCCCCCCCCCCTCCCCACACCTTTCTATCAGCTCTGAGCGTGCTCCGATGTTAAAAAAAATGAGAGATTCGCCGCAATCGGAAGAAATATTTACAAACGAAAATAAAACAACAACATTTGAAAATGGATAAATACTTTCTTTCGCATATCGTATATTTCTTCGAACACCGTCATATGATTCTTCTGTTCTTTTAGTTTTTATCGTTTTAATCATTATCGTATGCTCGTTCTCGTCGCGATTACGCGATGTGTATATGTGTATGTTTGTGTGAGGGTGTAGGTGTATGCGCGGGCGCGTGTCCTGCTCTGTAATTCGCTTTGAGGCGGCAGCGTGTGTATGTATAATGAATGAATTAATTAATAATAATAATAATAATAATTACTTAATTACTCAATAATAATCCACCGACGCAAAGTTATTCTGCGAGGACAACGTGCCTTTTAATTTTTCTTCATTGATTTGGACGCAGCACCCCAATCGCCTTTTCTCTTTTCTTTCTTTTTTGTTTGTTTGTTTTTTTTTCTTTTTTTCTTTTTTTGTTGTTTTCATTTTTTTCCTTCAGTAGTCCGTTTTACCTATGATTTGTTTTAATTTTATTTTGTTTAATTATCGTTAATATTTTTCGTTTCACTATAATCTCCCGGTTCCTTTTAGCACTCGCCTCATCGTCGTATCAACTGTATATTAGGTCCTTCTCTTTCCACAGCTCTTCAGCAACACACAAACTTGGATTAATGTTGCTCGAGGAAACCTCGGAGAAAGTTGGAGCGTTTTACTCGCACTTTCTTCCCTTTTTCTTTATTCCCAAATCCGTCTGTTCGAGACTCGCGCGGTCGAACAAACAATTTTCTTCTATTACGCGACTTTGAATTTTGATGACACGTGTGTATGAACTTTGATGAAAAACCTACCGGCACCAGCGTGTATTTACAATTGCAACAGCTTTTTTTTCATAGGCTACCGCGCATCAGCGATGATAAAATAATTTACCTATTTTTAAATCTTTATCGTCGACGACAACGATGATGTCGGCGAACGTCCTCCAACGCGTTGCCTCAAAGGAGGATAGACAAAGGACTCAGAAATTTCAAAAGCAGGGAAAAAGTTTATCCTTTTTCCAAAATACCAAATTAATTCAGTTCAGAACGAATTTTAATATATTTACGGTATTAAAAAGAAAGAGAAAAAAAAAAATAGACACGAGACCCGCGCGCGAACCGACGAAAAATATTGTTGGACTCTCCGCCATTCGTGCGGCAACGATCTTTTCCCCTATTCGTCATTACACGAGTAACGAATTCATTCCAAAAAGCTATTCGAAATTCCTAAAATACAAAGCATTGAATTATTTAGATGGGTTTTCGTTGATAAACATTTAACGATCTTGTTCAATTTTTAGTTTTCTTTTCAATAACTACTTAGAAAGAAGTAGACACATAATCGAATAGTTTTCGGTTGTAACAGTGTTTTCACGACAAGATTTTGAAGAAATGATTTTCCCTTGTTAATCGTCGCTACTACACACATATACACACAAGTACCGGAGAGACTTCCTCTCAGCTCGATATTATTTCACGTGTCGTTTCTCATATCCTCGCCTCCTCCCGTTTCCTAATGTTGTCTTGTTCCTCGCTCTTACATATCTACGGATTAAAAATATCCCATTAAAAACACGATGAAAGTCACAAATATTCGTTGACAAATCCATTTTTCTCTTTCCACTAAACAAAAAACTACTTTTTTCAATGCAAAGTTCAAAGTTTTTCAAAAATTCGCTTTCTACAGAGTTTTTACCAACTCTACTATTATCTACACACGTTCTACGCTAAGATAGTACTACTGTCGGTTTTAGAATTACCATTCAGAATTTAATCAAATTTGGTACATTGGTAGATTACGATTAGAAAAAGATCCAGTCAAATTTTCAAGAGGCTACAGAGAACCAGAAAAGAGATATTCGCCCTGGTAATTTCATGAATTTAACATCGATTTCATACATTTCATTTTATTTTACAATGAAAACTGTGATTTCTCCTAAGAACTTATATAAGAATTATAAGAAGGAAGTTAAATGTATGAAACTACCAGTGCGAATATCTTTTTTCTGGTTCTCTGTAGCCTCTTGGAAATTTGACTGGATCTTTTTCTAACCATAATCTACTCATGTACCAAATTTTATTAAATTCTAAACGATAATTCTGAAACTGGCAGTACTACCTTAAAGCAACGACGTTGTTTACGGATAGAAAATGATATCATGTCGCCCCTCTGGAGGATTTTACCAAAGATTTTTCATTGATATTCAATCGAAAATAATGAAAACTTTGACATTTTCCGCCCAATGTCAGATGAAAAATTGCTCTGTATTTTCTCAAAACGTCATAATAAATTTTGCTTTGATTTTCTCTTCGTGAAAAAAACTAGCGAAATGCATGAATATGAATTCGAATCGCAGAGATAGTTTTATTCATATAGAAAAATATCTGTAACGATACAAAGGACTTTCTACACTTGAGCATTTTGCTGTTAGTGCCTATTGTTTCTTGAGAGAGAAAAAACTTTCATCAACAATTTTCTGTGCCTCGAGAATCAAGAGCAAGAAAAAAAAATCTGTTGAAGAACCAAGTACGAGGTCGTGCATAAAAATCGGAAAATCGATTCAGAAATATGAATAATTTTTTGAAAAACGTTTCTTTTTACGTTAATAATTTTTTTTTTTAGCTGGCGTCGCAATGTGCGACTAGCCCAGAATTAAATTCAAGTATCAAGACTAAAAATATAGAAATAAACATTTCCTTAATGAAGAATTGACTTACTTTCGATTTCCGAGCCAGCAGAGATGAGTTTGGTGCTAGCGTGCGGCTGTGCTGCTGTATTTCCTTGTTGACTGTTCATTTGAGCCGTGATGCTAGGGCCACCGAAACCCGGCGGTGGCTGCATTGCCCAGTGCTGAGCGGGTGCGTTCTGTTCCTTAAAAAACAGATGTAAGGCCCTATGGTGAATCGATTCGTTTTACGGGATTATGTCAAGTCTCAAAATATAACGGCAAGCCAAAGATTACGAGGAAAAAAGGAAAACCACAAAACAAATTCCACCAAACAAAATTTCCAGTTGATATTTATATTTGAACTATAGCCGTGCCTGCGGGCTTCGCCCCGCAGCACACCTAGTTGGCGCTAAAGGCTACAGCAAGCTTAGTATGAAAAGTTCAATTTTTTTTTTCAAAATCTCCAAACTTTGATTTTACGAAAATCACTATAACTTTTTTTTTTTTACAAACTGGCACTCAGCCACCGCTCATTATCTTCGTTTTCGAATTATCTTTGAATTAGTAATTAGCGATTTTTGATTTATTCTCATTCTTTAGATACTTGTGAACTTTGAAAGTGGAAAATATTACGGAAAATGTGATTTTTGGTTCGGGTTCCCAAAAAAAATACATTATCGAAACGCAATACAGCCTAAAACCTATTCTGATTCATGAGCTTTATTCCTGTGAAAGATTTATCAAAATTCGTTCGGTGGTTTTTGCGTGAAAAAGACACAAACACAATTTTGTAATAGAGTTTTATAAATATAGAGATTAAATATAAATACAAAGGGACGCAAAGTTAAAATGTTTTTTTTTTTTTTTTTCGTCCGATTCAATGAATGGAGAGAATCGAAAGTGTGCTTACCTGTTGCGCATTATGTGTCACGGTGTGAGACGGATGAGCTCGTGGAAACTGCCACGTACTCGTTGCCTGGAACGAGAGTGGTCTCGATGAGCTTACGATTGCTGGATCGATCGAGGTCCAATCGGCGATAGGCCCAAAGTTATTCCATCCTCCTTTCTGGTGCAGCGATTGATGGTGGAATTGTTGTTGTTGTTGTTGTTGCTGATGCTGATGCTGCGGGTGCTGCGGCTGGCCATTTATCTCACACCAGTCTTTCAGACTATAGACCGCGTCAGCAGAGCATTTGTTCGCCCCTTGTTGGTAAAAAAAAAAAAAACAAAAACAAGTTCTTTGAATACAACACATTTTTTATATTAAGCGAAGACGTCCAAGTTTCTTCTTTTGCAATGCAGCTCTGGCCGAAAAAATCTTTGTGGTATGAAAAAAAAAACTAGAAAGTAAAGAGGAAGTACAGACTTATACAGAATATTTAACAGAATTTGCAGAAATTAGAGCGTTTGAACGATTTTTCAAAAAACTCAGATTTTCGCAAAATTCGAAAAATCATAAAATTTAAACCGTTCAACTGATATTTTCCAAATTCAATACCAACCTTCCTATTATGATACTCTATTTATAAAAAAAAAATTAGTAATAAATCTTAAAATTTGCGGAAGTTAGAGCGTCGAAACCTTTTTTTGAAAATTTTAAAATGCCGTAGAATTCGTATTTTTCTAGCAATTCCAACAAAATTATCAGAGAATGAAGAGCTTCTATAGATTAATATCTGTGCAAAACGGGAGCCCTGTAGCTCAAACCGTTCTCGAGTTATGATCGTTTGAATTTTACAGTGCCAGAACATACACACATCCGGACATTTTTTCTGGATATGAGTTTTTCGATGTTTTGGGACATCTTGAGCACATTGTCATTGAAAACTGTAAAAAAAAAATCTTCATCGACACATAGCTTCCTCCATGAGGAAGCAATAGATAAAAATCTTGGTCACAGTGCAATTTTTGGTCTTCTATTCGATAAGCTCTGTTTCGGCATAAGAATTTGCAAATATCGTCAACGTAAAAACAATTTCTAGCTGTTTTTTTTGTTGGTTCTCGTAAAAGCAGAATCTTGGTTTAACGCACCTTGAGACGTGAGGAGAGGATTGCCGTTCGGAAGATACGGTACCTGCTGGGGTGACTGTGCTGCTAAAAACATTGCAAGCGATAAAATGAAAAACGATGATTCCAACAGTTTTGCTACGAAATTACACCAAAGTTCTCAACGTTGGGGTGCAACAAAAAATACGTATTTCTATTGATTGTTTGTTCAATTTCAAAATCCATGACAATTTTCGTACCGATTTTCTCTTTGGATCCTAAAAAAAATATCGTTTTATTGTCCCGACTAAACATTGAATAAAAATCATGAGCTCTGCTCAAGAAAAAACAGAATTTCGTAGCATTCTTCAACGATGCTTTTACTTTGACTCGACAAACAATCGGAAAAATTAGACGAAAGAATACGAACCGGCGAGAGCATTATTCGTAGGCGCGGGTCTCGGTATACCAAGCCCAAAGGAATTCATATGATTAGGTGTCGAGCCAGGAAAACCAGGAGGAGGGAGTCGGGCGCGTTGACCGAGGCTGTTGGTGGTGCTCGTCATTGGAGCTTGTTGACCATTTTGAGCAGCACCGCCTTGTGGTTGCTGTTGCATCAAATTCTGTGGAAGACGAGAGAGCAGACTGTGCGACTGATGGAGAACGTGTAGGTTTTGCAAGTGGGTCGCCTGTTGCTGAAGATGCGCCAGATGAACCTGAAGGTAACGGTTCGTTATCGGTTAATTACGTTTTCTTTTTTTTTCGCAAAGTCTTCCATTAACAAAGTTCATCATCCGAGAAAATGAAAATAATCGTTCGAGACATCGTATTCAAAGAGTAAAATTAATTTTTATAATTGATTTTCTCGCGGTTGAAAAAGTATCTATGAAAATATTAATTCTTGTCATTAATCGGTAACCTGAGTAAAATGTTGAGGTCCCAACGCAGCGAGGCCTTGCTGCTGGACTCTGTTCTGTTCTTCCCTTTCCCTCTGTTGTTGCTGCTGCTGCTGCTGTTGATGCTGATGATGTTGCTGTTGTTGTTGTTGTTGCTGCTGCTGCTGGAACAGCCTCTGTTGTTGCAGCTGCATCTCGTTTTCCATAAGTTCAGCAAGAGCTTTTTGTGTCTCATGGAAGGGATCGAAGCCAAGATCATCCTCGGGCTTAATATCGGCGTTTAGGCTATTATTAACCGTTGCCGCGTCGTGCGATGGTTTTCCAAAACCACCAGCAGGGACGTCTACACCTCCATGACCATTTTGTTTTATGTATTCACAATTTTCCTGATTCTGCTGCGTCTGCGAAACAAATCGTTCGATCCCCTTTCATTAACGTGCTATTTTTATCTTTTCGTTTTTTCTTCTTATCCTTGTTCCCACATTACGAATTATCGCTCACCTGCATCGTTAACCTTCGCTGCAATGAATTTTGCTGAAAATCTGCCATGAATTTGGACGCGGGAGAATTCACTAAATGACTCGGATCAAAGACTCGGGATGATCCTTTGTTGGGGCTCATCTCGTACTGTGAATTCATATAATCCTCGTCGTCGATGAAATCCTCGGGTGTGAAGGGCGCGTTTTGCGCTACTGGCGAGTTCGGCTTTTTGCCGTGATTATTCGACGTTCCACGACATTTCTCCGGCTGGAAACCGAACGCCGCTTGCCAATCCTCGCTCGAGTGCACCGAAGGTAACGAATCGGGTATCGGCGCCAGGCACGTGTTCGTCCAATCGAGATTCGCGTTCGCTGCTCATTCGGTAAAGCCCAAAATTTTCACTTATTTTACCGCATAAAATCACATTTTTCGAAAGTTCTTCGCATTTCGAACGCTCCTTTTCCCATTTTTGCATCAATTTTTTATTTTAAATATCCGATAACTCGATCGTGTTTTTTTTTTTTTTTGTCATTTCGTTTTTGTTGCGTTGCAAAAATGTATCGAATCGCAGCGACAAAGTCTATCGATCGAACGAGCATGAAGAATGAATAAGATGAAAAGAAATGAAATAAACGACTTGCCTGTCTGCGAATTAGATGGCATTGTCACAATTGTTGAAACTTTTTGAAAACTATTGGAGCTGAAGAAACTATTGTTATCCGTCTGGAAGATGGAGCGATGATTGAGCTGCATCGATTGAGTCAAATTGCCATTAGGGGTGTTCGTGGAGCATGCATGAAGGCCGGGTGGTGGCGTTTGCCTCGAACCAACACCGCCGCCGCCCCCGCCGTTTGTGTTAACTCCCTGCGGTGAGCCTGAAGGACGAAAATCATTCCAATAGTGAGCATGACTCGCGGCGGATCTTTCTTTTTGTTCCAAAGCATCTCGAGCATGGGAAAGCACACACAAATCAAACGGACGGACAAAAGAAAAGCCTTGAAACTCGTTTTGTGCAACTTAACTTTCTTTATTTCAACATCTTTTTGTTGCAAAGATATTTTCGAGTAAATATTCTCAACAATCCGCGCAAAATGAGCTTTACTTTTTTCTCGATATCCTTTTTAAGAAAACGCGTTCCGAATCACCAATTGCGCGAAATAACAGAAATAATCGCTTTTTTCAGGAAACGATACAAAAATGCGAAACGTCAAAAACGTCATGATTATTAAAATTCTTGTTTCGCCATAGATCGAAATTTCCAAAAGCTCGTTAATAAATGAAGAAAAAAAAAACAAAGTTTTTTGAGTCAATTTTGTGTGAAGCTCGACAAAAATTAGAGTTTCGCGTATAATTATTCTTTCTCGTTCATGGTCGAAATTTGCTTCACTCCGTGCTCCGAAAAACGAGCCGGAATAACGAAAAATATATGATCGTAGAGACTAGACAGCGAGTAGAATTTTGGAGATAATGAAACGGAGAAAAATAGCAAGAACAAGGAGACAGAAAAGCTCACCTAGAAGGGCGATAGGATTTTCGGCGATAAGTTGGTGTCGTCGATGTTCCTCGATACTGGGTGCTAATCTTGTTTCGGACTGTTGTATGCCGCTCGAGCTCGAAGATTCCTCGTTACTGGATACAGTGCTAGCCGGTGTGCTGCCTTCCCTCTGGTTATCGCTTTCGCTATCGGATCGACTCCTCTCCCCATTCGTTTCCCGGTCTCTCATCCCGTTAACGTTTCTAGTTGCCTCGCTCCCAATTTTATCATCAACCTCGATTTCTAATTGTCCGTTTTTCAACAAATCTCGTTGCGGGCTCTCGAGCTTAATATTATCTAAATCATTGGATAAATTTTCTGGCAGTTTGAAACTTCCATTTTGCCTAGATTCGGTGTCTTTCGGTGAGCTCGAATCGGAAACCTCCAAGAAAGCGCGAATATCAGATCGCTGTTGACCGATGGATTGGGTCACGACCGAGCTCTGCGACGACGATGTGCTCGACGATTCCGATCTCGATGTCGTCCGCGTCGTCCCCGTCGTCCCCGTCGTCCCCGTCGTCCCCGTCGTCCCCGTCGTCGTCGTCGTCGTCGTCGTCGTCGCCATCGTCGTCGTCGTCGTTCCTACTCCGCCGTTACCACTCACCGTTGAATTTTGCGCTCCATGTTTCTCTTTATTCTGATTATTTTTGTGCTTGTTCCTCGCCGCTTGAGCCTTGCTCTCGCTGTTGCTCTTACCGCGACGAGTCGCATTTGACAAATTGCTAAGCTCACCCTTGTTGTTGTTATTGTTGTTGTTGTTGTTGTTGTTTAGGTTATTATTGTTTTGCTGAGACGATTGTTGTTGCTGCGACTGGACCGATGCGACCGGCGATACACTGGTGTTCGTGACCGACGAAGCGCTACCGTTCGATAACGAGACCCCGGATTGCGAACTTGGCTGCGTCGGGGGAGACGATTCTTTACTGTTGCTTTGCGGATCTTCAAAACAAAATACAGTCTCATCAAAATCACTGGGAAAACCAACAAAATACCCAAAAACAATAACACAATAAGCTTTGGTTCCATGGTCACACGCTCTAGAAATAACGCGCTGGTCACACGGGCTCGAAATGACCCCAGCCACGTTTAAACGATTGCCGCCGTGCCGGTATCGTTCCGAACGACACATCAAAATTCAGGATATTAGTTTGAACCTTTTCGAACAAGAATATCGAGAGAAAAAAATTTTATCCAATTTACAAAATGGCGAAAAATAATTAGCAAGGAGGCAATGTGTGAAAAAAACAAAAAATTTCTTCGAGGCCATCCGTCTCGAGCGCCAATAATTTGTAGTAATCCTCGCTAAAATTTGCGCTCGGGGTCATTTAAACCCCTGGTGACCACGGAGGATTAAAACTACAAAGAGCCTGGCAACTAAAAACTTTTTATTATTTCGTTCGTGTTCAAAATTCTTCACGTAATTCACTGTTGATTGAGAAAAAAGATAATGAGAAATGAGAAATTTTTGTCCTAGTTACGCTGAGAAAGTTCGTGTATCGATTTTTCCAAGCGCGATTGCTCTGGCAACTCGAAACCCAATGATTTCCCAGTAAAAAAAAAAAAAAAATCCGTCAGCTACCGAATCACCTTCGTAGATTCTTATCATCGGTCAAGAATAAAGCAAATAACTTACTGTTCGTTTGACCAGGTTGTAACGACGGCCATGCCTCTTTGATCTGAGAAGTTGTTGTGCCGTTTTCTCGGACCGTTGTTCCCGTGACCGGTGGTGAGGGTGTTGGTTTCCTAGTCAAATAATTTCAACACGCAGTCATTAATAAATTTCTACCTTCCAAAATATTGACAATAAAATAATTCTCGTGGTTTACGACCAAAAAATCTTCTCGTGATTTACAATTAAAGAATAATTCGTTAAACTTTGTTGAATCGGCAAAATCTGTGGTGATCCATTCGCTCAATTTGCTGGTTGAACTTTTCGAAGAAACTAGAAAAATCAATGAGCGAGCGTTTGTTTTTTGGAGGCAAGGAATCACGTACCGTTGTGCCGATGACGCGTGAGCGTGTAACGATTGGACAAGCTTCCGTTCGTACTCCTGATGTTTTCCCTGATGCATTTCCTCTTTCGTGAAGGAAGCTTCTTGATCACCGAGATCGTGGAGATACATGCAGTCCGGTTTTGGACACGATTGATTTCTCATAAAGTGTGAACAATACTTGGTCGTCCCGAGTGATGTTTTTATTGTTCTACCATCAACTACGATGTTGTTGACCGCTTCAATGGCCCGTAACGCGTCCTCTTGGCGCTGTTTCGATGAAAAAACGAGCCTACTGTTAGCCGGAATCGCTTTCATAACATTTCGTGAACAATTCTTTCGCAAAACGCGTATTCACCATCGCAAATCGCCGAGATTTTTATCATTTCCATGAATTTTATCATTTTTACTTGCTTTAAGGACGCTGTATGGTGACGCTCAAATCTAAATTTTTCTTTTCAGTTTTTCTTACATACAAAATGGTTTCCGAACCCAAGTTCATTGAAAAAAGTTTTTACAAATTGACTAAAGAACAAAATACTCCAAATCCAAGATTGTCCGAGGTAATCTGTGTTTGTTATACAATAAACAAAATTTCAAAAAAACTTTACGAGCGATTTTTTTGAAAAACTAAATAAAGCTTCTTCGATGTTACATGCGATGTGTATGCAAAGTTTTAAGAAAATTCACCATTTACAAATCGAAATATTTAATGTTGAAAATTGCAACTTTTAACACACGGTCTTATGAAAAACTACTGAAAATTGTCATTTTTATAAATGAGTATCTCGATTTCTACACGGTGATACCTCTTGAAATTGCGCGAGCTATTAGATATATCTTTGTGTGGTAAAAATTTTTAAAGAATTCTATCGATAGAAAATTTCGCATACAACGCCCTTAAAACTTTGGCCAATTGCTCATTTCTTTGGTTCTCAAAAATTGACTAAATGGACACGAATCTTTATGATTTTTTCCCTTTTTTTCCGCGGAGAATTTTTTTGAGCTCGTGAAAAAGAAAATTCCGAGAAAATGCCTTTTTTTTCAACGACACTGACATTCGCAACGTTGGGCTCCGACGAAAAATACGTACTTCCATCAATTGTTTGTTAAATTTCAAAAACCTTGACAATTTTCGTACCAATTTTCTCTTTGGATCGTAAAAAAATGTCGTTTTATTGTCCTGATCAAATATTTCACAAAAATCTTGAGATGTGCTTAAGAAAAGAACGGAATTTCGTTGCATTCCAACGATGCAAACTTGAGCATCGTTTTTTTTTTGGCACTCGCCCCTCGAACCGATCAAACGTTCAACACTCATTGTTACAGTCGAGTTATTCTTTGTCGATTTGGTGTTTACCTGATACGTGACGTAGGCCGAAGCGCTTGGACCTTGGGATCCCGCGTATGACGTACTTTGATTAATCACGACCTTGTGAATCTTTCCAAACTTGCCGAAATACTCGTGCCTCTTGAGTACCTGGAATACTTGCGGTCAGTAGGATTATGATTTTCGGGTATGCAAAGTGTGTGTCCAAACTCAATATCGAAAGATAAATTTCGATTTCGTAATAAAATAAACTGAGTTTAAGAACAAAGCTCTTTGAGGATTTCTCGAAAATGCAAGCCTGGAGGGCGTGAAATCGAATTTTCCAAAGTTTCAAAAATATTTTAGCAGAAATGTAAAGAAACGCGAATTTTTTGAAGAAAAATACACGATAAATTAAAAAGTCTCGCCATGGGCTTTGCCATATTCTCGAATTCATACTCACGTCCGCATCCGCCAGTCGCATCGGCAGACCGACCACAAACACAAGATTTTTCTGTACAACGCGAACATTCGCTAGATGTTTACGATTCTCTGTGACCCGTTGTTTCCGTTGTTGATCCTTCAGCCTTTTTTCCGCCTTTAGCCTGTTTTTCGATCGATCGATCGAGAGAGAGAGAGATAAATTATTGCAATTTATTGAAACCCAAGGCTTGAGAAATTTCTTCACCCGTCAAAATATTCCAACCAAAAAAATTGCTCTCTTTTCGAATTTCAAATTTTTTCAAAGCAACCAATTTTTTTTTTTACTCCCTTTCAACAACTTTGAATGCATTTTCGAAAAAACGCCCCAACGAAGTTTAACACAATGTATAAAAATAAATAATAATAAAAAATAAGAAAATAAAGTTATAATTAGAAATTTATAATAATAAATTAATAATAATAATAATAATAATAAACAAATAAAATTATAACGAGAAAACAAGAAAATGAAGAAAAAAAGAGAAAAGAAGAAAAAAAGAGGAGGGCTCACCTGGATATTTCCTCTTTTGAAAGGGGCTTAAAATCAGCGGGGTTTTCAGAATAGGCCTTCCGACACGCCGGACAGAGACCATTTTCGTCGGTACGAATTCTGTGCCAGCAGAAGCGACATATCTGATATCCGCACGTGCATGGAAAAAAGTTGAGATCGTCGACTTCGAGGGGTTCCATGCACAGCGGGCATTCCACCGCCTCGTCGCCGCTTTGATTCAATACTGACATTTTTCCTTCCGGCGATTATCTCACAACTTTGACGTACGTTGTTGATATTATTATTATTGCGTCGCTCGTTCCCTCCGGTTATAATCTGCAAATGAATTTTCAATCAAGACCAGGCCAACTCGCAAAATTTTTGGGACGTCTGACGATACTCCCAAACATAGAATTTGCAAGGAGGTTGGCTCGAGTTTGTACCTGATCTAACAGGGATCCAAGCCGCGGCCCCCGTTTACTCAAAAGTTGCTTAATTCTTAAAAATGGGCTGAAATAAAAAAGCCAATTATTTTTGGACGGATTTTGGGGTTAAAACAAGTCGACGGAGGGAGAAAACTCGAGCCAGGAGTTTGGATTTGTTTGGCAGAAGAAAGCTCTCGACGAATTTCGTAAAAAACGTCCGATATTTTGGAGAAATAGTCGGAAATGCGATAACTCGATGAATTTCACTGATGACGAGGAAAGCGTTACGAAATAGCGTCGATTGAAGAAAATTCATCAAAGTATCGCGTCGAGTCGTCGGAGGATCAAAGACAAACAGGGGAAAAGCAACGTGCACCATGGGAAATAGAAAAAAAAAAGTTAAACTGGGGCTCGTACCTTTTTTTTTATTCCAACGACGGGAGTCACGCGAAACAGTGACAGGAGCTGTCAGAAGGCGCGCGCGTGACGCGTAAGATCCGTGAGATGAACAAAGGACGCGTATAACGGCTGCACGCACCAAAGGTCCACCACCTATCGATGAATATATCACGTTAAACGCTTCGATGTAGAAACCAAAGAAACGAATGGAAGACAAGCTTTTCGCGCAGGAGAATCATCGTTATTTGACAGATAGGAGAAAACGGGGGATGGAAAGGCCGAGTCGAATTTATCGAATAAAAATACGAGAGCAACCTTTAACAACTGCGTGACGTATTGACGAGAGGCAAAAATACACTTGGAGGTTATTTTCGCCTTAAAATCGCTATCAACGAGCACGATTTCCGTTGAAACAGCTGTTGTGCGTAGACTGACCAGAGAAAAGTACAGTAATACATCGAGTTTTTTCATGTATTTGTAAGGTCGTGTGCGTTTCCGTGCGCGTAGAGAAACGTCAGAGCAGTGAACGCCGCGAGGAAGCAGAGGAAGCGAATAAGGAGAGAGAGCAATAGCGTTAGATTCCGCCCGCGCGAGCTTTTCGCTATTCTCCGAACTGACAAATAATATATTACAATTTTCCGTATGCTCGGCACATAATTATTACAGTACCATTGAGAGAGAGAGAGAGAGAGAGAACAAAATCGGGCGATCCTTTCGTTCTTGGCGTCGAAATGCGAAGCAGTAAGGGGTGGGGGCTTGGAATACGAAGGGATCGTAATCTGCGAGTAACTCACTAAAATTTTAGAGAAAAGAAGAGAAAAACCGTATGACTGCGCGTGTTAAGAGAGAAGGAACGATGGAACAAATATCAAGAAACGCTCGTTCCTTGCTTTACGAGCCAAGCTCCGATTTATCTATCTCGCTTTTCCTTTCGCTCCGCCTCTTTCTCTCCCCCCTCCCTCCACACCGCTCTCTCACTCTCTCTCGCTCTCGGTATCGGTCACTCTCTCCAACTCATGCTCCGAGGTAGCAGCCGAGAAAAGTATAAAAAAGGACACACGTATAATATAATAGGACGCAGAGAAAGGACTTGTGCTGTACTTCACAGAGGCAGAGACAGACGGACAGACTCGCGACGACACATTTATGTATTTTGTCCTCTCTGCTTGCTGCTTTCCCCCGCACCACACACCACTCCGAATTCACACAGAGAGTGAAAAAACTATTGAATATCTCTTCCAACTCGTCCAATATCCTCGATAAACGAAAATAAAATGTGGCATTCTTCTCTATTTTTTTACCCTTGTGTCAAATATTAATATTATATGTGGCATTTAAATGCCCCGTTACTCCGTACGTGACGTTTAACGCACCCGATAAATTTTCAAACCGATATGGTTTTCGAAACATTGACTTCTAGATCTTTTGGCAGTTTTATCAACGGATATGTCAAAAAAATCTTCAAAGGGTTAGCTAAGAAGACGGGAACAGACGGAATAAGGAAAGGGGGGCAGGGGACGAGCGAGAAACAAGGCACACCTACGAAGGAGTAATGATACACGCATACAAGCATATTTTGACGACTAGTTCATTTACTCGCCACCGCTACCCCCCGATCGCCCGCCCCTCCCCTCGTCTTCCTCACGCAAGTTCGTGTTCAGTTCCCAGTTACTTTGAGGCGATTTTAACCTGATCAGCGATCAACCACCTCCCAAACTTTCATTATTATTCACGATTTATTATGCATCCTGGCGTACCGTTAAATCACTATATCGACCTTTTTATTGGATCAATCACTATCACGAAAAAACTGTGTATCACTCTCATATTGTTTACTTACGTCTCGACTTTTCCACTACAAATTCTTTTCCGCAACTGGGAAATTTTTATACCCCCCCCCCCCTCTCTCTTCCCCATGGCCCTGAGTACGACACTAGTTCGCTCGCCCTAACCCCAACCAACCAACCAACCAACCCAAAGCGCAGCTGTCTCTTGCGCAGCATAGGAAGCTCGACATAGATACGAGAAATTCGTTCGGCACAAAGGAGCCGCGACCTTTTCCTATTCCTGTCGACTTGTACGAATTTTTGATACAGTTTTAGAAATAACAATTTTTTATACTTTTCGCGAATACATCGAGCTGGATAACTCCTGATAATATTTGTTTTTTTTTCTGGAAATCGTTTGTATTTTTGTAGAACGTTTGAAATATCAGCTGAAACGGATGTCACGAATTCTCACCCCTCCTTTTGGTTCGTGGCGTCTCTTCTCCGACGGCTATCTGTCGCGAAACACAGATGGCGATCCAATGATTTTCGATCGTCGGCCCAGTCGGTAACAGATTACCGACTGCCGGTAAACCACTTTTATTGCATTCTTCGCGCGATCTTTTTTATCACGATCCTCAATTCGTTGAGGAGGTTAGAATTGCGGACGTAGGTCGTAGAGTATCTGTGTGTGTGATTTCATGAATGAAATGTTTTACATGCAAAATGATTTTCTGCACGAAATATATTTGAACGGTTTATGTATATTTCTTGCGCGTTGTTATCAACTCTTATAATGCGTACAGTGCGAGAAAGACGTGCCTTAAAAGGATGTGTAGTATTGTAGATAAATGAAGCATCGCTACAGCAGAACCGCCGTAAGAAATAAAGCTCATAGACCGCGGAGAATTAGAAAACATGGAGGGCCAGACTGTCAACACGCGGAGAAAAGTATTAAATAACGCGGTTTGCAGCATACTAGTGGAATGTGGATATGAAACTTGTGACAAACAAGCGTTGGAGACACTCACAGAAATGATACAATCGTGTGAGTAAATCTTTGTTCGTCACTAACCATCAAATACATTTTTCTAACCTCCAAATTGACGGGAGTATAAACACGATCGAAAAAGCGTCAAGAGCTTTTAGCAGGGCCCTAAGAAAATGCACTTTCAGCAGGCGTTTGGGATCGATGCAGCCATTAATAATGCTATCATATGCCAAACGTCGACGATATGGCGTAATACTGAAGGCGAGTAGCGGACTAATAGGTTTTTTGTATATTATAAAATTAATAGGAAACTCGAAATTCAATCCCTAAAAAAATATTTCTCGATAAATGGGCCATTTACGTGTCTATAAGCCGTGATAACATCGCAGCGCAAAATAGACTCTAGCTTCACTAGTATGATTAACACCGTCCCTCCTTAAACATATTTTTATCAATAAAATCATATGAAAATATCGATTCTTCACGGATTATATTTCTAAAATAATAAAACGACTATTTTGAGGTCAGTTTTGTATTAGGAAACCTTAGCCGAATGTAGTTCTTGTAAAGATCACATAGCCGCCGCCACCCATCATCCTTAAAATTGAAAAAAACAATCAATAGAAAAACGTATTTTTCGCTGGAGCTCATCGTTACAAACTTCAGTGTCGTTCCGTCTCATAGGTACCTGTTTTTGTACAAACCCTCAATTTCGTAACTTTCAGTCATCATCGAAGTCGGAGAATCAGCCAGAAATTTTTGCGAACTCTCCGGCCGCACGGAACCACTTGTCGCAGATATTGTGCTTGCGCTCGTCAATATGGGAATCAAACTGGAGGGCCTAGACACTTATGGGAAAAGAGCCAACAGAACGGTTCTGCCGCAGCTCCAACAGCAGACTCAATCCAAGCAGCTCAATATTTTGCAAGCCGGAGTCAAGCAGGGACATCCGTCTCACATTCCCAATTATTTGCCACAGTTCCCGGACCCCCATGCGTACATTAGGACTCCGGTAAGTCAACCTGCTCCCTGCCGTTGCCCGTTTCCTTTCCGGCTCAAAGAATCTCTCCCAACAACTTCTCTCATAAGCACTTGTCCCAAGCCCCGAGACAGAAGTTGTTCATTTTTTGCAAACATTTTCAAAGGCGTTTGTCCTTCAATTTTTAGACTCATAAACAACCCGTTACCGAATACGAAGCCATCAGGGAAAAAGCTGCTACGCAAAAGCGAGATATTGAGAGAGCTCTGACGAGATTCATCGCCAAAACTGGCGAAACTCATAGTCTCTTCCTCACAGAAGACAATAGCATGTTTCCACGTAATTATTATTTCTGTACTTGCCGCCAATCTGGCTGTTTACTATTTTTTACTCTCCGCGGATCACACGGCTCCTTTTCATTCGGCCACTTGGCAGTCTCTTCCTCATTCGGAGAGAAAACAAGCTAAAAAAAATTCTGGAATCCATCTCCCTTGATTCTCCTTTGCCCCTTCGAGTGCATAGTCATATTGCTAATTTGAAATATTGCTAATTTTCTACAAAAAAAAAAAAAAAATGCTTATTTATCGAAATGCGACGATTTGAAAAACGCATTGGGTCAGATTGACCCAAGATGCACTTAAAGGAGGTCGGCATTCGAAGGGTCAAAGTTTTAGAGTTTTATTTGGTTTTTTAAATATTTTTTTCCAATTTTTTATATTTTAAAATTTATTTTGTCACTAAAACGTTAAAAAAAAACGAGATTTTTGAAAAAAAAGTCGTCTCTCGGGTCTAAAGGACCCACATGATCCACGGAGGGTTAAAAAATCGTTTGATTTTTTGCAATTGCTAGAGTCTTGAAACTTTTCAGTCGTCGCGTGCAAGCCTCAGTTCCCATCGTATCTGTCGGCGCTCTTACCGCAGGATCAGATTTTCGAGCCGGATCAAGAATTCCATTTCGAACCGAGTCCCGTTAAGAAGAAAAAAGAAACTAAGAAAGCTCCGGAAGACGCAACGGAAGAAGCGAGTAGTATAAAAATTAGCAGCGATGTACCTGCCGAACAGAACGAAGAAACTTCTACCCAGCAAGACACTATTGATAATCCTTATTTACGTCCTGGAAAAATGCCAAAAACCAAGTTACAACCGAACTCTACGATACCCCACAACCCTCAAGGCCCAAGGCTCGATATGGAGTTATAAGACAATCTTATTTTTCATTTTTTATTGCTGCTGTACATATTTATTTTCTATAGATCTTTCGTACGAATGTGTGTGTTTGTGTGTGAATGTCTGAGGCGAGTTTTCTGTGAAGATACGAGTTCGTGAAGCTGTCGGTTTTGCATTATTGGATTGAATCGTTCGGTTCTCACAATCGCGAATACCTTTATTTATTTTTCCTCCATCTGTGTAAATTGAAATTGGGAAATTCGTGAACTCGGAGGCCGAAATGGAAAAAGCTTTTTACTTCGTTTGTCAATTTTAAAAAAAAAAATTATGTTTTCGTCACTTGAAAATGTCGCGAAATTCTTCCGATGCCCAAGCCGTTCATCATCGAAACGTATGTGTGCGTGTAAATATATTTTTCTAAGCTATTGGAAAAAAATAAACTTTATTCATTTCGTACAAATAAAAAGCTGAAAGAAATATAGAAAATTTCGATGTTGGATTGGAGAAATGCTCACGAATGGATTACGAAAAATGTGGGATTTTTCGATGATCAATGCAACAGGAATGGAGAGATCGAGATCCGGATCTACCGCGGTTGACACACTGGGTCAATTTGACCCTCATCGGCAAATTTTCGATTGGTCTTAATTGAAAAAAAAATCAGGCGTACACGCTGAGCATTTCTTAATCGGTAAGCGTGATAAAAAGTCGACAAACATCAAACCGTTTTGTTTAAAAATTATTGAAAATTTGGAATTCCGGGGCAGTCAGGATTTTACTGAAAAAGTTGACACGCATATCAAAATATTCTGGAGATTGGGCGCGTACGTCCTCACGGAGAACATCACACGATATTTCTGAAAAAGATTTTTATTCGAAAAAGTGAAATTTGGGGATTTTCGATATAAAAAAACGCCGTTCTGAAGAATATTCTCGATTTATTGACACTGGAAAATTAGTCTGGGTCAAAATGACCCAGTCTATCGACGAAAGGTTCATAGAAACAATAACGAAAGCCTGAAAAATGAGACTTTACTTTTTGTGACAATACTTTTCAACGTACAATCCCTTTTTCGGGTCGATACAGTCCAAGCTGCCGTAGCATTTGACGCATTCAAGCGCTTGGTAAAGATTCGCAACGCGTGATATCCAGCGCCCGCTAATTTTTATGAATTAATGGCTCCGTGAGATGTTTTTGTTTCTCGATTTTGACGCCACAGTTAATTATCACATTGTACGGAATGAGGTGGGAGAAAAACGTAATTATGGTATTTCAACACTTCGTCTGTAAACCCGGGTCATTCGTGTTCGAAAAAATCCGACGGATCAGTCCATTTGTTGCATTAAAAATGGATGAAAAAATTTATTTTCTCACAATTTTATAATTGAAATTCCAAGTCGAAGATTTCGAACAGTAGGCTGCATTTTTTAAGAATTTTTGGAACGTAATAACAGGCTGAAAGTACAGTGTGTCCAGGTTTACAAACGGAAGGTGCGGAAAAAACGTTTACGGACGAAGTGTTGAGAAACGTAGAGGATTTGCCATTAAATAGCTCTCTAGAGCCATTTGGAAGTTTCAAACGACTGCAAACCTTCTACCCGAAGGCGGTTGAGCATGGGACGATATATATCAGGAGTAAACGGAAGCACCATCCCGCGCTGTTGAATCTCACCTGTGGCAAAATAAAGGATTCATCAGATTTTTGCAAAATCGACTACAAAGCCCGTTAGGGAAATGTTTGAAAAAAAACTTGTGCGTCTTACGTACCATCGAGAATCATTTTCGCTCCCATGGCAGCCGGATATCCAACGGTTCGCGACATTGCTGAATGGCCATTAGTATCGCCATAGAGTACGAAATTAATTCCTTTTTCCTCTCGCCTATCGTCCGGCCACAAGATTCCAACTTCGTGTCTTAAAATTATTAAATCACGTTCGTGGCTCTCATAAGTAAGCTTCTTGGATAGATAATGCGTCAATGTGTCGAGAGGTGTGTTGAGTTTTAGGACCGGATCTTCGTTCAATAAACCAAGATCTTCGATCGCTCGTACGCGTTCCTCAGAGTTCACGCGCTCTGCTAATTTCCGCTTCAGATTTTCGTAGAAAATGTCATCGTTGATCAGGCCCAACAGATGACAAATTAATGTTCGCTGAGAACACAATAACAATCCCGTATTATCATTTTCTCAAAATCGTTCACGAGCTTTCCGAGCTTTTTAATAATTTCAAATTTTAATTGCAAATTTAAAGGAATTCTATCGATAGAAAATTTTCCATACAACGTCCTTAAAATAGTTCTAAGGGCGAAACAGGTTAATGGAAAAATCTCTTGTTAGATTTGAATTTTCTACGGTTTTATATTTACCCAAGTGATTTCCGGTCCTCTTGGATGGAGAATGGGATGAGGATCCGGGTCAATGAGACCCAGAAATTGCAGGGCTTGCATGGTATCGGCGAAGCCCTTGAATCTCAGAGTCCCTCGCAAAACGGTAGAGGCATTCGTAATCCCGTACAATTCGCGATAGACCGTACTGTCGCGATTGGGAAATCCCTCTAGAGCGAATCCAGGGAGAAAATCAAGACTGCGAATGTTTGACATCAGGTCACCGCCTCCGCTAATTTGCACTTCCTATCGTAGAGCAAAAACAAACATAAATGAAGAAACGAATTATGATAGAAATTCTCTTGGAACGATGCACGATTCGAGAGAAAAATACTTGCCTGTCCATTGTGGAAATATTTTGCCGGTGAAAGCGTATTGAGTAATACTCCGCGTGGTGACCAATTGAATTTGTATCGCAGAGGATTGTAAGAACACTCGGGCGCCGGTAATCCTCCGCACCAAGAGACGAAAGACTCGATTTTACCGCCAGCTTGACGAACGTCTTCGAAACACTCGAGAGCAAGCAGATGATCGATACCAGGATCGAGACCCACTTCGTTCAGGATCGTAACGCCCGCGGCCTCGGCTCTGTGCGCAACAATTTATCGAATGACGAATTAATCAAATTTGAAAAAAAGCTCAACTTGAAAATCCCTCCGGATTTTTAACGCTCCGTGGTCACGCACGTTCTAGAAATTCAGAATATTAGTTTGAACCTTTTCGAATATAAGAATATCGAGAGAACATTTTTTAATCTAATTTTCGAAATGGCGAAAAAAAGTCAGCAAGGAGGCAATGTGTGGAAAAAAAATATCTTCGGGCACCCCAAAGCACCGTTGGAGAGGATGCCAACCGTCTCAGGCGCCAATAACTTGTAGTAATTCTAGCTCAAAGTTGCGCTCGGGGTCATTTTGACCCCTGGTGACCACGAAGAGTTTTAAAAATCATATTTCGGCAATGAAAAAAATGTGTAATTTTAGTAAATCTGTGAATTAATTAAAACGCTTTAAAAATTGTAACAAGGCTCACTCGGCGTGAAGCGATTTGATGTCGTCGTTCATGTAGCTCGCAGTGACCAGATGAGTTTTAGTCTCGATACAAGTTTTGGCAACAACGTGATGCAGCGCATATGGAAGAAGCGAGACGACAACGTCCGCCGAACTAACAAACTCTCTGAGAGTATCGGGCCTTTCGATAACATTGAGAAGAACGGGCTCAACAGCCGGATATCTCATGGCCAGTGCGTCAGCTTCGTCTTTCAAGTGCGAACACACCGTTATTGCGATGTTTTTGTCTCTATTGAGATATTCGACGAGAGGAGCCGATACGTAGCCAGCGCCCAACACGACAACCTGACGTTCAACAAAATTACAAAAATTTCGAAATTACAGAAAAATCTATGATTCCGCCAAGCGCACGCTCAGAATTTGTGCAATTTTTTTTTTCAACTTATTTTCAATTTTAAATTCAAATTCAATTCAAATTTATTATTATTATTATTATTAATATTTATCAATCATGAGTAAATAAATAATATGATTTATTTATTTAGTTTATTTATATTAGGTTAGAAATATTAGAAACTTGATAATTTTAAATTAGGGAAATTATATTTCGATGATTGTTGAATTTTGTGAAGAGGAATTTTGGTTGCTTTACCTTTTTCGTTTGAGCTTCCCCGTTCTCGGCTTTGTGTCTGCTTCGTGAATTGAGTGCTCTCAATTCTCGGATATACTCGAAATTCGGGGTCAACTCCCCATTCGAAACTATAATTGCTCCATGAACGGCAGGCGTGAAATTGTGCTCCTCGAGTGGTTTTTTTGCGTCGGAATGAATGATGTCAAGAGCATAAGGGAATAGCAAATCACCGAAAAAATCTGTGGACTCTCTAGGCAATTGGGTTGGCATATTGTCGATCGAGCATACCAATACACCCGGCCCCTTGAACGATTTCGTGTCCTTGTTTCGATCGGCATCGTACAAACAGAACGGAGTGTCGATCGTTGTGCACTCGTTCATGAATCTAATTAAAACCAAAATTAACGCTCATTATAATTCTTCATCAAACTTCGAGCTTTACTAAATATCTCAATAGTCAAACGATCCAGTTCAGTCGGTCCAGTCGATTAAAAAGAAAAAGAAAAAACGAACATCGAACGTATTATCGCTGAGACTGCACGCCGTCGCGTTTTTTCTCTTTTGCTGGATTTTGGGCGTTTTTCGAAACGCTGAACATTCGGTCGGTAGAATTTTTAAGACTAGCGACGATGAAATGAATAAATAGGCGGACTAATTATAAAACAAAAAATATTTACTCGATGCTGCCTCCAGGATCAGCAGAAATGTCGCAAATAGCGAGCATCCGATGTGGCAATGCCGGAGCACCGACGCTGATCGGTAACCATGGTGTGTTGGCTGGTCTCAGTAAGTATTTCGCATCCGGTATCGTCAAAAGTTTTGGCGAGTCCACCGCCCAATATATTCCGTTGATAATGACCGAAGCATAGGGAGCGATCTTTTTGCTAAATGTGGAAATATAACGTTCCGGATGTTTGTCGTATTCCTCGGGATCGAAGCCACCGCCTTCTTTTCTCTCGAGATGATGACGTCGACGAACCTCGCAGCTATAAATCTTGTTTGTATCTGAAATATTCAATTGACCGAGTATTGAGAGATGCAATTTCATTATTATGCTCCACTGTCTACCGATAAAGCAAATATTACATAATAAATGAGCGATAAAAAAAAATGTAAAAAAAGCATTTTGCACGCAGATGGGCAATAAACACAGTTTTTAATTTTTCTTCAATTAAGAGACCCCTTTGAGACACGCTCCATCAACTTTCCATATCTACAATGTTATAATTAGCCAATTGCAAAATTTACCGATTCTTTCATTATCTTTCCCAAGATATTTCTAATCAGACCAACAATTATAAACGTGTGACGTAAACACGATTACAGGAGAAGAAAAAAGCCATTCTTGCCTCTTCGTATTAACATTAAAAAACCTTTTCTCGATATTTTCAAAAAGCTGACAAATAATTTAGTTTTTTTGTTTGAATTTTTCACATTCGAGGAAGGATCCATTTCGTCTTTTGACGTGATGACCAAACTTTCCACAGTTTTCACGTAGCACAACGGAGTTTTTTGCTAACGAATAACGAAAACCGAGTCGGACTCGTTTTTTATACGTAAACTGTTCGTAGAGGCAAAAGTTTCGAATGCTCAATAACTTCTGCGCATGCTAAAAAGAAAAAAAAACGAGGGCACGAAAGCGCAGAAGAAAAATCGTTACTCCAAAAATTATTTACGTCAAGCTTTGTTTTTTTTTTTTTGTCAACCTCTTGAAAAAATTTTCCCAACTGCTGTCCAAATTTTAACGAAATGGAATAATGTCAGGAATGTGAATAAAAATAGTTTCTGTCAATGTTCGTCACAGAAAGTCCATACATTTCCCGTTGATTTTTGTTTTTTTCGAGTCGCCAGAGCCAAACAATTATTATTGAAATGACAGAAAAATCTTCGAGGGATACCACGAGCGTAATTTCGTAGCGGTAAGGGGAAACTCTTATCTCTCTAGTTACGATATACGTTTCAGGAAATTTCCGGAACAGATAGCACTCAAGAATTTCAAAAAAACATATTTATCTCTGCACCTTGCATATTCTCGCAATGTTAATTAATCTCGGATGTTATCGGAACCTGCAAAGATCCAAAAAGCGTGAAGTGACGAATGAATAACGCATGTAATCGAAATTTATCATCCTACAGGGAGTATTGTTTGCGTGCAGCATTCTTCGGCTCGAGAGATTGACTTTCGACAAACAACAACAACAAGAAGCAATCTCATACGATGGAAAATAAAAATTACGACTATAAAAGATGAAAATGATAAACAACATTTCTCTCGCATTCTCTGGCTTTTGCTTATCACAACATTCCGTAGCAGCGAGTGAAATCCCGAAAGTCTGCGATAATAATAAGCTCGAGAAGCGTTCTGGCGCGTTCCTCGCAAATTATGAACGGACAATAATAAAATAAATGAAATAAATTTTAAAAATAAATGAATTAACTGGAATAATGAACGCTGGAAAAAATGGTTTCGAAAAAGGCTGAAGGTATATCGTCGCGTGAAAATTATTGAGTCGAACGAGGAGAGCATTCGATTCTGGCAAGCTCGATGGATTGAAAATGATTGTAAAAAGAGTGAACCACTTGCCACCGTGTTCCGCAACTTTTCTCAAAGTTTCAGGTGTGACGTATTCGTGAGGAAGTTCCTGAAAGACTTCCTGGCCTCCTTGGCTCACGTTGCCACTGCCTGTGAAGACGAAAGTCAAGGGTCCGATCGATTTAGGCATCGCTCCCAATGCGATCTCGTATCCAACGTCCCGTATGGCTTGTCTGGCGACCGCGGAATCTCGATAATTATGAGCCGGTCCGATGTGCTGTGAATTTTTATTTTTCTCCAGAGTTAATTATTCTTTTGAGATTTTTTCGTTTTCTCTCGTTCATGCGAGATCAACGGATGGGGATGACGAGTGACAAAATTTCAAATACCATGAACGGGGTGTGATGACCCAGAGCCAAAAGTCTCAAGCCAAGCCCATGAAGAATATTAACCATCCCAGCGACTCCGGCGTACTTTCCAAATGCCACCACGCGTTGTCCATTGTTATCCGTCAATTTCTCGTAATCGAGCAAACGTATGTTTTTCTCTAAAATCGCATCCAACAGTGGCATGTTTGTTTCTTGCGCTTTTATCGTATGAGAAAAAAAACAGTATGTTTTGTTCGGTATCAACTGATCGATCGGGACTTGTTTGACCCCGAAAATGACCGAAGCATCGCTGATGTCTTCCTGAAGCAATGCACCAGCTGCGAGATAAGACTGTGCCGGATATGCACGTCGGTTACTCGGTTGCACGAGGACTTTTACACCGGCTCGTACAAGACGCCGAACATTCGAGGGTGCCAGTGGAGCTCGACGTTCCCAAACCGATTGATCTTCTCTCCTGATCGCGATCGTCTTGCCCTTCAAGCTCTGCAAATTATCAAATCAGCACAAAGTTATCGAAATCTTCACATTAAACATTTCAAAAATAGGCCAGAGTTCTTTGTGAATGAAAATGTCAAATTTCCATCGTCGGATGTTAAAAAATCGATACAACGAAATCGAACGTCTCCGATCGAAATAATACTCAACATTTTGTGCAAGAATTTCGAAAAGAAATAAATAAAGGGAACGAAACAATAAAATAACAATCAATGGCTAAAAAGCAATAAGAACGTTATGCAAAATGGTGAAGTTTGCATCGTTGGAAAGCAACGAAAACTCATGATTTTTTATGGCATCGCACAAAATTTTCATGCAGTGTTTAAAGACAATAACGGGGAAAGTCTTCTTTGCTATGGGAAAAGTAAATTTAGTAGAAACATTTGAACAAGTCTATTAATTATCGAAATAATGAATAAAAAATATATTTTTCGTTACATTCCAACGATGCAAACTTGAAAATCGTGAAAATAATGAATGCGAATGAAAAATGTGAAGAAGGAAAAAACGCACGCTATTGTTCCTCATGGTGAGGCGAGATAATCCGGTCGGGACGAAAAGTGCTGCATCGCGTCGCGACGCAACGGATCCCAGGATCCGCATGACACGAAAATTGTCGGACGAATAAATAATACACTATCTAATGAAAATTTAAGAAAAAATTAGACAGAAAAAAGTTTGCACACTTAATTAAATGAAATGAATTAATTGTTGGAGAATTAATATTTCTTTAGAAATAAAAAAGGTAAAGCTAACGAGAAAGGAGCAACGTTCTGGTTCTGCCGACGTTGCTCTTGCTTTCGAATCTCAAAGCAACTACACGCGAGTCGAGACAACCGACGAACCCGCGAGAAAATAATAAATCCGGCGCCTTCGAGTCTATCTTTATCTCCGTTTTCTCTCCGCTTCTCGGTCTGCGAGGTCATCACGGTCTTCGAAACGAATTCACTGATAAAGCCTCTAAGGAAGCAACGTTTTTATCACTCTCGCTTTCTCCCTTGCACTCTCGTGGGACTCGAGCTGCTGCTGCTGTTGCTGACCTTTTCTCTTATCACGATGACGAGTCCTATCTTCGGAGGCTAACAGCAATCATCCAAACTCGGGAGGTTCATACTTTTAATTCCTTTCTCCTGCATCTCCTGCATCCTCTGGACGTTTGCTCAGCCGCGGAATGACATTCGCGCACGATCCAGTGCGCGACGATAAAAAAAAAAGCTCAAAAACCGAATAATAAACAAAGTCACTCCTTTTCGAATTATCGTCGCATCTCATTGTTTGTCCGGCGATTATTTTTCATCAATTGATTTTCCTGCTTGATAAGGCGTATCAAAGAATTCCCCCAAAAATTTCATTATCCGAGTAAATACGATGTATTTTTGTATAATAAAATTTATACGGCTTATCGGCACAAACTCGGCACAATCGAGTAACGAGCGACACCGCCGTCTCAACGTTTACGTTAAACTTAAATACGAACATTTTTACAAGCTCGACTGCGCCTTGATCGACAGATACATCTTATTCTTGAAAGTTTGCTTGGTAGGATTGATTTTTTTGAGGATTTGAGTCATGACGTTGACCAGTTGCTCCGAGGTGAGGCCCGTCTTTTTCGATTTGAATTTTTGCAACAGTTCCGTCGTCGTCATTGGCTTCCTCATGAGATAACGGCGAACCGCGTCTTCCGTTATTCCCGACTCGCTAAAAACGAAAATAATATTCGTGCTTGTCATGGCGAACGAGTTCAATTTATCCAACAATCAAACGGCGACGTTTCTATGTGACGGTGAACTTTTTTTTTCTAGTTTTCAATGCCAATGTGTTTAACGTGTCCCAAAACATCGAAAAATCATATCTAGAAAAAATGTCCGGATGTGTGTGTGTGTGTGTGTGTGTGTGTTCTGTTCTATACGAGCTCTTCATTCTCTGGGAATTTTGTTGGAATTGCTAGAAAAATACGAATTCTACGACATTTTGAAATTTTCAAAAAAAGGGTGTAATCGTTCTAGCTTCCGCAAATTTTAACATTTATTACTAATTTTTATTTTATAGATAGAGTATCGTAATAGGAAAGTTGGTATTGAATTTGGGGAATATCGGTTAAACGGTTTGAATTTTATAGATTTTCGAATTTTATGAAAATTTGAGTTTTTTTAAAAATCGTCCAACCGCTCTTATTTTTGCCTATTTTGTAAAATATTGTGTATAAGTCTGTACTTCCTCTTTACTTTCTAGAAAAATTGTCCAAATTATATAATTTTGTAAATACAAAAAACGCTGCAAATTGAAATTTGCAAATTGCTTCCTCGAGATGCTGAAAGCTTGCTCATAGAGGAAGATTTGAGCATCGTGCATCTTCAGCATCTCGTTTGAAGTTGCGACGATTTTTTGCTCTTTATGTTTTTATGTTTTGGTGAAAGAAACGAACCTGCTGCCTGGTATGTACGAAGTCGAAGGAACGAGATTGAAATTGTCGAGCTTGAGTTTCTTCGATTGCGACAGATCCGGTGAACTTGTAAGTTTTCTCTTGTGCTGATCGTTGGCGACCGTTGAGCCAGCAATCGGCGTCGGAGTCGCGGATCGCGAACTGTGTGCGCTGTTGGGCTTGCGATTAGTTTCTTTCTCCTTGACGGCGACGTCGGAATCCGAAGCGGAGTCGCTCGAGGAATCACTCGACGAATCTTTCGTTGGACTTGCTTTTTTCATGTCTTTCTTTTTTGACTGTTTTTTCTTTTTCTTCTTATCTTTTGTTTTCTTGTCGAGGTCCTTGTTGGCTTTTTCCGCGTCCTGAAAAATGAAATTGCAGTGTTTTATGGCGACCTTTAAATAAATATACGGAAATTAATTTGTGGATATGAAGGAATATGCTCACTTTGTCGTCCTTGTCTTTGGCCTCGGCGTCCGATGAACCGTCCTCCTCACCCTCCTTCTTTTCGTTCTGTTCCTCGTCCTCGTCGTCCTCGTCCGACGCGAGTAATTTTCTCAAGGCGTCTTCCTCAGCAACGGATTTGACAGTGCCGTGCTGTTCATTTTCCGATTCGACGTCCGTCGAGTCCGAAATGTAATCGCATTCTCGGCCCTCCTCGTCTCCGTCGTCGCTCTCTTCGAACGCCTCGTCGTCCGACGCGTTCTTCTTTTTCTTTTTCTTCGCTGGAACATCTTGAGAAAAATGACGAAACGCAAACAATTAAAAAATGAAAATTCGCTAGATCCAAGAGCAACAAAGAAATAAAAGAAAACTTGCTTTTGCCTTTCTTCTTTTTCGCGCCGTTCTCATCGTCCGAAGCAGCCGCCGCTTTCTTCTTTTCTTTGTCAGCATCGCTCTCGGAATCATCGTCATCGTCATCGCTCTCCATCCATTCATCCATTTCCGAAATCTTCAATTCCTTCTCCTTCTTCGTTGGCTTTTTTCCTACTTTTCTACCAGACTCCGTGAGCTCACCGTCGTCCTCACCACCGTCCTCGTCGTTTCTCAGTCGCTTACGACACATCAGCGACCAGTAATTCATCACTTGATTCCTACGGCTGAACTCTTGCTCCGCTTCCTCCGCGCTCAGGGCTTTGTATCGCTGGATCGGTTGGAAGTTGTACCTGATTGTATGAAAAACCCCTCGGTCAATCGTTCCTCGCGCTCACCACCTTTATTTATACACATCTGGACTAATTTATCGGCTTTTACTCGTTGGAGAGGAGGCCAACCGTTGGGGTCATTTTGACCTCCGGTGACAACGGAGGGTCAATTTCCTCACGGCATCAAGAATCGAGATTTCTCAATTCCGAATTCGTCTTTCCAACTAATAAAAATTAGTTGCCAAAAAAAACGTTGCCAAAAGGCAACGTTTTTTTGGAAAATCGTCTTCTTCGAAACGTTTTATTCAAAAATAAAACAACTGCAACGAATTAATCAAGAGTATTTCAGGGTTTTTTCACATTTTTTTCTTTCCAAATACGTGAGATAGAAGTGGCACGACGAAAAAGTCCGATCCGGGCTGCCATCAAAAATGCCATCTGACGCGCGAAGGGGTTAATCGAAAAAAAAATCTTTCAAGAACGAATTGCTGTAAATAGAAAGAACAATTCGTTCCGGAAAAATGACGTTGAACTTTGCATCGTTGGAATGCAACAAAATTTAGTAGAATGTAGAATGTAATTGACGATGATAAAACGATCGATTTTTGCGACCCAAAAAGCATCGATGGCTCGAAAAATTGAGATTATTTTGAAAATTGAACAAATAATCAATAAAAATAAATATTTTTCGTTGGGAACTTCAGCTTCATTCGGAAAAATCTACGTTGCGGTTTCCAAGAGTATTTATTGATAATTTGTTTCAATTTGCATTATGTTGAGATAAATGATAAATTATCGAAAGACTCACCACTCGTGAAGCGGGAAAGCCTCGATAGCACCGTCGGGGGCATGAGTGAAGACGTAGTAAGACGCGTTCTCGCTAACTCCACCTTCTCTGGTGCCTTTGAATTTTTTGCCTGTACGTCCACCGGCCTTTAGTATCCAAGGCTGATCCTCCGGTTTGTATTTCCTACTCGTTATCCCAAACTTCTTTCTTCTCGCTTCTTCCCTCGCGTCTCTCCCAAATTCTGAGCCGGCGCCGAATTTCGGCATTTCCTCTTCCACTCCTCTGTACTCTTTCATATTGTTCTCTCTCTCCATTTTGACTTGGGACCATTCTGAGAAATCCACTTTCAAAGTCGCATTGAATCGCATCACGTTGTGTTTTTTGTCTGTGTTTCTGGAATAACCAATTAATAAATAAATTAATTAATTAAACGAGTTAAAACGCAACAAAATATATTTCTTCTTATTGACGATTCGTTTCATTTTCAAAATCATCCAAATTTTCCGAAACAATATACTTTTCAGGTGTATATAGCGCGAGAGCTACCGCACTCTTATTATACGGTAAAATAGGTTTTTTGTGACGTCGCAACAACTTTAAATCATTTTAACGGAAAAACGGGTTGATGGAAAATTTTTCTATTAGATGTAAATTTTCTACGATTTTTTATCTTTAAGGACGTTGTATGGTGACGGTCAAATCTGAATTTTTCAATTCAGTTTTTATTACGAACAAAATGGTTTGCGAGCCTGAGTTGATTGAAAAATGTTGTTACAAATTGACCAAAGAACAACGTACTCTGAATCCAAGATTGTCTGAGGTAATCTGTATTTGTTATATAATAAACGAAATTTTGAAAAAATTTTACAAAGGATTTTTTTGAAAAACTAAATAACGCTTCTTCGATGTTAGAGGCTTCACCATTTAGAAATCGAAATATTTAATGTTAAAAATTACAACTTTTAACACAGACTCTTATGAGAGACTACTGAAAATTGTGAAAACCTCGCAAAATCGCGGCAGCTATTAGATATCACTATTTTCTTTGTGTGGTACAAATTTGGAGAAATTGTATCGATAGAAATTTTACATACGACGTCCTTAAAACGGTTCTTGGTTGGAAAAAATCTGTTTAGCCGATTCAGAGATATCTAGCATGTAAGATTTTGGTCCGGAGTTTTATTATTTGCAGCAAGACACACAATTTTCATAAGGTTATTTATAAAAAATAATGGGACAGTGAATTTTGCCATTTGAAATCTGGATTAACTAGAAAAATTGCAACGAGTGCATTAATTGTCGAAATAATGAATAAAAAATATATTTTCCGTTGTATTCGTTTGCAACGATGCAAAATTCAGGAATATTGATTTTCTAGGGTCTTTGAACCTCGGAGAGTGAATTTTTTAAAGGAATATAATTACTTGGGTACTCTGATGCTGAACTCCTGCACCGATGGCCCGACCTGAGGCTGGAAATAAAAATGATAAATAGAGCCACTTCTCTACAGAATTTTCAATAATTTTCCAAAGAGAAAAGCTCGAGTGATGAACATTTTCCTCGTCCTCCCTAACCTTAACGATCGATGAACTCGTCATTTTTTGAGAATACGTTGTTCGGTATTTAACTACCGAAATCGCAGTTCTCGGAGATCTGTCACTTTGTGAATTCTAAAGTCTTGCGATCGCGTTTTTTGTGAAATTGATTTTCCAAATGAATAAACCATCAGAGGAAAGAAAGTTGATTGTTTTCGCGACGAATAGCGAAACCACAGCGAAAACTGGCAGTTCACTGGCATGGAATAGCGACTGGGGAAAGAAATACAAACGCATAAGAAAATTGATCCCTCGGATCGTATGCCGCTGCTCTTACTTACTACAAGACTAGAAATTTCCCTACGCATCGGTTGGCAGTGCTGCTGGCGTTTAGCGGCCCCAACATTGAATTCGTACAGAATAAAAAGAACATTACGGGCTCACGACCGAGAACACAAAAAACATCAATTTTATCAAATATTCCATTCGAGAAAGCAATGGTTTAGAATTAAACGAAGAATCACTTACCTCATAATCTAAAAACTGTCATTTTCATTGCATTTCTAACGTCATTATTTTTATGATTTTTTAATTAATATTTAATTGATTATTTTATTTATAGTTTTTTTTAAATAATATTTTGAATAATCCTTTTGAATAGCTCTGAAATTTTCCTATGAGATGGAACGTTGATAATGACGAAAAAAAAAATGAGAAAATTTCTTTTTGTTTTCAAACGAACGTGATCCGTTAATAATGCGATCGGGCGAAACCGGCGAAACAATATCCAGGGCACAGATCAAGTAGATCCAATTATTGAGATGCTTTCAATTGGAAGCTTCGAATCCGTTCGATACCGATGATTATTGCTGCAAACAGCAGCTGATGGATTTGTTTTGAGTACCTTGATGAGATTGCACGAAGTTGAAGTTTGCATCGATGGAGGAATGGAGGAAAATTCCGTTTTTTCTTGAGCAGAATATTCAGTCAGAACAACAAAAAGATTTTTTTTTAGGATCCAAAATTGTCATGGTTTTTGAAATTGAACAATGAATAGAAAAACATATTTTTCGTTGGACCCCAACGCTGCAAACTTCAGTGTCATTGAGAGTGCGACCGGAGATAGAAATGAAAAGCTTACAAAGGGGAAGGGACAATAACTGGTTTTAAAAAACACTCGTATCATATTTTTTGTATATTATGTATATCTGTTTTGTTTAATGTAATAATAATAATAATGAGACTAAAATATACAACAAATTGCATATCGCACACGACATATGTATATGTATATACAATATTTGACATGTAAAATAAATTCTTCCTCTTTCGCGCGCCTCTATCAGTATAATTCGTGTGTGATATATCGACATAATAATTTTGTTTGTCAGTGTCGCTCTGTAGGATAATGGAAATGTGCGACCAACCCTCGCAATCGATTATATATTGTTGGTTCTTTTTTCTTTTACCTTGAGAATTGCGGCGGCGGCGGCGGCGGCAATGGTGGTGACGCGCGAGGGGACAATCTAAATTCAATTTTAACTTGATTATGCACACTTTGCGCTCGAATCTTAATATTTTCATATATGCTTAGCCAATTTTTCTCCCCCTTTCTCTTCAATTCACAAATTAATTTCAACAATAGCAGGCGACTACGATTAATCAACATGATTTATTACAAAGGCATCGAACCAGACGAACATTCTTGTACTATTATCAAGCAGAGTCGATACTACTCAATGCCTCATAATAGTACAAAAGAACGAGAAAGATAGGCGTTTTTATTCCTTATCTTAATAAATCCAGACCACGCGCTTAACAAAGTCCCTATGAGCGTATTATACAAATGGCATTAGTTAATTATTGCTCCAAGTACAAAAATTCTTATTACGTCCTTCGTGGTGTGAAAAATAGGTCCGATTCGTGTTTTTTTTTGTTTATTTTTGTTTTTTGGTCCGCTCGTTCGTTCGTTTTTGCTTTCACTTTTGTTTTTCGTCTCGATTGCCCAACCTACGAACAATCAATGGACACCTCGCCCTGATGGCCTTCCGCAAAAACAGCCACTGTCAAAGGACCGTTCTCGACTCTTGTCACATTTTAACTTTTTCTCTTTCTTTCTAATCTCATTCGCTATCGTTATAAATCTAACAAGCGGATGCTCGTAGAACACACTTATTCAATTTCAACGAAGCAGCTTTTGATTCGTTTCTCGAATATTTTCGAATATTTTGTATCTGTAGAAAAAGAAAAAGGTCTACGTGCATGATTCGCTGTCCCAGCCACGCGCGCACCACCCACAATTATTATTAATTTATTCTCGGCTCGTCGCGCGTCTCATCATTATGCGTAACGAAAATATTTACAAATTTTTGCTGATGGCTCATGTTACACCGCGACTTTTCCACTTTTCAATTTGCATTATTCTTGATATTGTCCTTGATTACCTTGGCCCTCCGGCGCAACGACGAACGCTTCTTTCGCTCGTACGTTCGAGACACTCGTGGATCAACAACCTCCGACATTCCCGAGCGGATATCGAACGCGACCGGCCGCCGCTTCTAGACCGAATGGCGACTACTTTCATCTTGGACGTTCGCAACGAAATCGAGAGCGATATTGGGATACGCGAGTTTCCCAATGAGACTCAATTGTTACTCTCGGGATTTGCTTCTTTCTCACCCTCGCCGTCACCCTCCTCGCGTGTCATTCCTTCTATCGGCGCCGGAGTCTCCTCCGAATTCTGTCCCGTTTGATCGCCTTCGGCTTCGCTCACACAATTCTCGGTATCGGCTGCTCCGGAAGGCGGTCCGTTCTGCGCCGCTCCTTGAGGAAAACCCGTCTCAGCCGACACCAAATGCGACGGTAAATGAGGCGAAGCCGATTGAGATTTTCTGCTTTTTTCCCCCTTTCTCCAAAGCGTTATCTCCTGAATTCCCAACACATTTTCATCGCGTTAAACAACTCGACAAAACTCAAATTTATCCAAAATTTGTTTTCTTTCATTTTCGGAGGCAACAAATGTTTTTACAAGTAAATAGACGTTTTTTGCAGCTGATGAAAATTCAAGATATGAAAGTTTGCATCGTTCGAATGCAACGAAATGCAGTTTTTTTTTTTATTGAGCATTTTTTTTTTCAGAATTCAAAGGAAAAAACGGTGCGAAAATGCTTTGTTGAAATTGAACAAATAATTAATAGAAAAACGTATTTTTCGTTGGACACCAACGTTGCCAATTTCAATGTCATGCAAATTACCTGTTGCTTGAAATACCGACGATCCTCCTCGTCCATCAGCACCAGATTGAGATAGTACCTCACGCTGAATTTTTTATTTATATCCCTCATCGTTGGAGCGAGATCATAACCAGCAAGGAAAACCCTGATCGGTATAGACTCGCCTCTGACCGGTGCGCCGTCCATTATTTCGTACTTGGCAATCGTTTCGTTCTCCGTAAAAGTGTGTGGACCTGCGAATATGTATTCTGACATTATATTTCGCGTTACCTTCAATTTCATCCGGACTTTGAGCAAATCACTAAAAAATCATCCAAACGAAACACGATTAAAAGAATCCCTCGATCTCGCATGCATTGCGAATCAATATGGGCCACACCAAGCGACACTTAAATATCAACAACTAAAGTTTCCGGCCAAACATATCGTTTTTCTCGACGACAAAAACGAAGAAAAACAATAGCAAAAAAGAGAAAAAAAAATCCTCATCATTAAACAATTTGCTTTATCCAATTTGTCACTCGCAACGAGAGCACCATGATAATTTTTAATCGCAAAAAATCGTTTATTTGCATTGGTGAAAATTTGCGTTGGCGGAGCGAAAAATAAAACAGTAAAGCAGCCAGCTACGAGCTTTCTCATTCTCTTTGAAAACATGCGCAAAGTACTCGTTTATTCGTACTTACCAGAACCCGTGGTTTCGCGCTTTATAATTGCAATCTCCATGTGTTTGATTTTTATTCTAACGAGCAAAAAGTATATTTTCCCAACGATGACGTCTTTCAAGTGGTATCTGATGAGAAATCGATTGATTAATTTCGACGAGGTTGGAGCGGGTTCATCGTTGAAACTAAACCAAAACTCTATATTTTTAACCCCAGAATGGTAACCTGGAGACTAATTTTTTGAATAA
Source organism: Hyposoter dolosus (assembly GCA_963921915.1). Taxonomy (NCBI): domain Eukaryota; kingdom Metazoa; phylum Arthropoda; class Insecta; order Hymenoptera; family Ichneumonidae; genus Hyposoter; species Hyposoter dolosus. The sequence continues at coordinate 4,736,254 of OY998140.1, forward strand.
TTTTTCGACCTCGAACAAAATAGCCTCAGGCTCACGCGATATCGCATTAAAAAACGAAAAGAATGGGCCCAAGTTGTTTCGTTAAATTTTACCGGAGATATGAATTTTTCAAAATTAAAAAAATAAATAAATAAGGTTACCGTTCTAAGGTTAATAGCAGGCGGTTAAATTTTCATACAGAGACAGTCTTTTCTTGGCGATAAATATATTATAAAAAATATGATGGGAAAAAAAAATTATTCGATGAATTTCAACGTCGCGCCAAAGTAAATGAAAACTCACTTGCTCTTGTTGTACTCAAATTCGATATGAAGACAGTCCTCGATACCAACTTCCATCTTAATCGGATTATTCATGTCTGGGTAAGAGCTCAGAGTGTGAACGACGAGCTCGAGTTCTTTAACGAAATCGCTCAAACGACGAACGATCGTAACACGCAAAAAATATCGTAGTCTCACGTTCGATCCCGTATAACTCTCGAACGGTTTTTCGACATTTGCAAATTCAAACGGATATACCGTATTGTGTGTTAGTTCTCCGGGTCTTGCCAGCTCCTTTACCAAACTTGTGAATTCGTGATGATTACCACGATCGTAATAAAGCTCGATCTGTCCTATGAACTCCACCTTGACACCCTGGTGTTCCAATTTCCCGGCTTTTTTCAGGCTGATGTTTATCTAGAGGGCAAAATATCTCAGTGGACTATGACCTTCGTCACTGATATTTCAATTATTTTGAAAATTATATGATTTTGCATCGTTGCAATCCAACGAAATTCTTTTTTTTTTTCTTTCTTTGGCAAAGATAATTATACAAATGCAGAATTTAATTTTAAGACGATAAAACGATCGATTTATGCGACCCAAAAAGCATATGGAAAAATTTGAATGATTTTTAAAAACGAACCAATCGTCAATAGAATCAAATGTTTTTCGATGCATTCCAACGTTCCAAACTCCAGCGTCATAAAATTATTTTCCGTATTTCGAAAGTTGACATTTTCGTTTTGTCCATTGAGAGGAAATCGAAACGCGAAATTTTTTATCGTTTATGTGTATTCAATTCGATGATGATGTTGGAATGCAACGAAATTCGTGATACTGAAGTTTGTGTCGTTGGAATACAACGAAAAATGTACTTTTAATTTATTATTTCGATAATTGTTACAATTTTTTTATTAGCTTCACTTTTCGAATGGCAAAAAGGACTGTCCCAGTATCTTTGACTCTATGAAAATTTTGTGCACTCCAACGATGCGAACTTCAACATCGTCGAAATTCTTTATTTTCTTGAGCAGAGCTGATGACTCTTGTCTAATCAATTCAGTCAGGAGAGGAAAACTATCTTTTTTGAGACGAAACCATTGTCATGGTTTGTTGAAATTGAACAATCCATTAATAGAGAAACGTATTTTTGGTTGAACGCCAACGTTGTCAACCTCAGTGTCATAAATAGGATCGATATTCTGCAGCAATCGAAATTATATTAACAATATTTTCTGAAGAAACTGAAAATCTTTATTTTTAGGCAGGCGTCTGTTTGCGGTGAAAAATTCGACAGCATGGAGCTTCATTGGAAACGCATTGAAAACGAATTCGATAATCTTTACAGTTTCAGTTTTCTCACGATATTGAAGTTTGCATCCTTGGAATGCAACGAAAAATATATTTTTTATTTATTATTTCGATAATTAATGGACTCGTTCAAATTGGTCTAGTTAATTTTATATGAAAATTTTGTGCGATGACATAAAAAATCATGAGTTTTCGTTGCATTTCAACGATTAAAACTTCAACATGGTTTTTTCTCGAGATCCAATCTTCAAATTGCAAACGGAGGTTTTTTCCAAACGTCTTGGTAAATTCTGGACTCTGCTGGACAAAATGGAGGAATTTCGTTAGAATGCAATAATGCAAGTTGCAACCCGACGCTTTTATTCGTGCAACGAGTCCGTTATCTGAATATCTGAAATTGTCCTGACATTGTCCTGACCAAATATTGAATAATATTGATGGTGAGCTCTGCTCAAGAAAAAAAAAACAGAAATTGCTGAATATATTGAAAAAGTCGGAGTTCCGTTTGAAATTTCGTTTTTTCTTGAACAGATCTTGAGCACGGCACAGCAGCTCGGGAGGATAAAACGATCGCCAAAGATCGCAAAGTTGGAATGTAAGGAAATATTTTTTTTTTTACCAACGATTTGGTTAATTTTCAAAATCATCCAAATTTTTTGAGCCGATATACTTTTCGGGTCGCGAAAACCGATCGTTTTATCGTTAAACTCACATTCTGCATTTTAATAGGGAGCTTTGCCAAGAAAAAAAAAAGAATATCGTTGCATTCCCACGATGAAAAATTCGCCGTAGTTCTTTTTTAGGACACCAAGAGAAATTGGTTGCAAAAATTTTCAGAATTTTTGAAATTTAACATATGCAATTAATGGAAAAACATATTTTTCATCGGAGCCCAAAATCATTTTTGTTAACGATGTTGAAGTTTGCATCGTTGGAATACAATGAAAAATATATTCTTCATTCATTATTTAAATAATCGATGCAAACGTTCCAAATTTTCTAGTAAATTCAGTTTTCGAACGGCAAAGAAGACTGTCCCATTATCTTTGACAAATACTGTATGAAAATTTTTTGCTCTGCTATAAAAAAATATCAGATTTCGTTGCATTCCAACAATGAGAACTTCACCATCGTAAAAAATGATCGTTTTATTGTCCTCGCCAAATATTAAATAAGAATTATCAGCTCTGCTCCAGAAAAAACCAAATTTCGTTGCATTCCAACGATGCAAACTTCAACATTCTTTTTTTTATACCTTTCCAGAGACAGTTTCTCCGTCGTAGTAGAGCGGATGAGGTTCCTTCTTGCCGTCCTCGGACTTGATGTCCGCAGTTTTTCTGGTACTCGCTCCATCCAAGACAATTTCTAGTCCGGCGGACTGACCGAATCCAAAAAAGCTCTGGAAAATTGGTTGGCAATTGGTTAGACAAAAAAAAGGGGGAGAATCTGCGGCTTGTTTCTTAAAAATGCAGCAAACCATGATAGCGGAGTGTGAAATAGGATCGGGCGGTCGTTGCCTACGCCGCGTAACGTTTCAGGATTCGATTCGTCGAGTGAAAATGCTCGAAAAATGCCTAAAAGGGTAAAAAAGTTGACCAAGGCATTGCGTTCGTTGAATCGTTTATCAGTTAGCAAAAAGTTTGGTTAATTGGCAAATATTTCGGCCACTCTGCTCGCGATCAGTCTCTCTTTTCAATTTATCTTTTTCACTGTTGCAGCGCATAAACGCGCACGATCTACTGTCCGCGCTTTCGATCACTTTTCCTCGTAGTGTCTCTTTGTAATCGTACGAGGCGTACGAGCTGCTGGTGCTTGACTCGATTCTTCACCCACGACACTCACCTATCGCGAACCTCCCCGTCCTCCCCAAAAACAAAAAAAAAGTCACAAGTTGCCAATATGGCGGTTCGCCGCGGTTCCTCCTCCCCCTGCGCGATCTTCCCGACTGCTGGCCGCCGCGAACTCAACTTGTTAGGGCTAGTGTCACATTCACATTGACCCGCACTGTCAAATTACTACGACATTTATTTTCTTCTTCCACGTTATGCGAGTATTATTGCGCACGAGTAGTTTGTATTGTCGCAACAACAACAAAAACAACAGAAAAACGAGCAGATTTCGCGGAATGATAAATCCTAGCGACCGCTTGAAATTTGTCGCGATTTACTGAACGCAACAATCGTATCCAACTTTTATTCTCAATTAACCTTTACACATTCACCGTCCACTATCGTAATGACACGCTACGCGGCCTTTTCGATGGTATGGGTGACTTAAATGTAGTGTCAACCAAGAGGCCGTTCCCCGTCGATCTGAAATTATCATCGTCGCGATTCGCGATCGGGAGTCGAGATTGAAACTCGATGACAAGAAAGGTAGAGGGTACTATTGCATCGCCGCCGGCGCATCAATCGTTTTTAGGGACTATTCTCCTTGATGCTTGGCAACACGCCATGATCGTTTTCCGACAAATCTTTTTAAATACGACTGCAGGAGGAAACGTCGTGGTGGGAGAAATGATTCCACGATTGCTTTTTGGCTTGTTTGGCCTTTTGTTTCCAAAATTTCTTTCGAATCGAAAGTGACCCACTTTTTGGACTGTTTGCAAAAAAACTTTGCAAACGCGGCTTGTTGCGTGATATTCCGATTGGCTCGTTTGAATTTTAAATGGCGTCGCATCGTAACCAATCCCGAAATAGCCGAAACTCTCGTGATGCCGCTTCGCCAGAGACCGGCCCCGCCAGCGGTCACGCCAGTTACGTATCTTTACTTACAGCAGCAGTAAACAACAAGTCAACCGTCTCAACGGTTTGCCCGTTTCAATACTTTTCGGTCGAAACCGTCTCAGTATTCGAGTCCTACTCAGTCAACATGCTCGTCAGATTAAAAATGTCTGTATAGTTCACGTTCTTGTAATTTTATTGTGTTAATTGTTATTCCCGTAATGTCTATGATGGATTCGTGGAGTCAAGTGATCATTGAGTGGGCCAATTGTTTGGGGGTCGTAGAATCGAACGTCGAGAGCATACAAGATTTGCAGGACGGCGTATTTTACAAGACTCTCGTTTCCCAATTGTGAGTATAATAGAATTCTTTGTCCTGCTCCGTTTCATCACGCTGGCTCGGCTGTTATAACTTTTCATAAAACTCGCTGCGTTTTTTTTTTCAGATGTCGAAGGAACGAGGACAGTTTCAATGATATAACAATAATCGAGTCAGACGAGCATTTCGTCTCTAAATTCTTTCGAGGTAATACAAATAAAAACCCTTTTTTCTTCATCAACATATAGTGGCGTGCAAAAGTTTTGGGTCATAATAGCCATAAGAGACCATAATAGGATTGGCCCAAAACTTTTGCACGCCACTGTAACTCGATCCTCCTTACTGCAATCGGTTCCTACAATTTTTGCAATTTATTCATTTATTTTTATTAACCCTTCGTGGTCACACTTCCGCCGCCGATCTCAGTGGTAACACTGTCTTGATTCTACCCAGTCTATTTTTGAACGCATTTTTGGCAAAGCCGTTGTGAAAATAATGGAAAAAATGATTTGTCCGACCTAGCGGAGTATCCCCATTTCGAGGATGGTGCGAGCGTGGAAACTGGTCGCAAGGATTTATACACGGCGACGCTACTGTTGGTGCAATGCGCCCAACAGCCAATGTTTCATCGCCCCATGTGCGTGGCATTGAAGCAAGAGACGCAGGTCCGTATAAAACGATTTTTGGAGGTCGTTTTACCAAGCGGTAAGAATTTGACGAGAGAGTCTCTAGAGTCGGCGATGAAGGAGCTGGAGGTGGAGGAGTCTCCCGGCCAGGCACGGTCAACACCGAGAGGACGCCCTCTCAGAGATTTCTTCAACTCGCCGGCGGTGAAATCCGCTCGGAGCCAAAGGTTCATGAACGAGAGAAATCGCGAACTCATGTGTCTGCGTGCACAGTTGGAAACGGAACAATACGAGAAAGCGGATCTTTTAGAGGATCTCAAAGTCCAGAGTGAAAAAGTTTGTAATTTGCAGAGAAAGCTCGATGAAAAAACAAAGGAACTGAGGGATCTACGAATCGATCGATTGAAACCGCCAACGCCGCAGTCCTGTCGCAAGTTCAACAAATCTAGCAACAGCGACGAGGAGCGCTACAGGCGACACGCGGAAGACCTTGAAATCAGTAACTCGCGACTGGTCCTGGAATTGGAGAAAGTACGCGAAGAGCGGCAAGAGCTCGCCGGACGTTTATCGTCCAGCGAAAAATCCTCCGAAATGATAAAAGAAAAGCTGAAGCGGACGGAGGAAACGGTAGAGAGCCTCACGCTTGCGTTAGAAACGAAGAATAACGAAATTGGATATTTGCGGATCAACGCCGAAGAATTGCGGGAGCATATTCGGCAAACTAAGAGATTATCGTTCGGCGATCAGAGCTTCGATGTTGAAACCACGTGCGACGAGGCCCTCAGCTCAATCGTCGACCTCCAGCTCCAGGAAGCTCTCAAAGAAACGTCCCAGTTGAGAAACGAACTGGCAGAAGTTCGAGTCGAGCTGGAAAACGCGCTGCGCCAATCTTGCCAATTAGCGACACAACTTTCCCAGAAGAACGATAAATACATCGAGCTCGAGGCAAATCTGATCTCGAGCCAAACTTTGCTCCAACAAACAGAAGCTGGCAAGAGGCAGATCGAAATGGAATTGAGCGCAGCGACCGATACGATCAAGGAAATCGAGTCAAAGTTGTTGGACGCAAAAACGCAAGTTTCGAGCCTCGAGGAACAGCAGAGACGGAGCATTTCTGAAAACGATGCGTTGCAAGAATACGCCAAAGTTGCAGCAGAAAAAATGAAGCATATGGAAAGCAAGATTTTTAATTGTGAGGCTTTGATCGAACAACTCAATCGCTCGTTAACGGAAAAAACGGAAAAAGTTAACGAGCTCCAGAACGAATTCAACGAGAAAAGCACTTGCTTCGATTCAATGAAGCGGCTACTCGAGGAGTCGGAAAAACGCGAAACTGCAACGGCCAATGAATTACGAACGATCGAACGCAGAGTTGCCGAATTGATGGAACTTCGGCAGGAGATGGAAAGTCAATTGGCACAGGAATGTAAAAGGTCGAGCGAGTTGTGTGACGAGATCGAGCGGCTGGAAGAAAAATTGTCCATTTCCGTTGGTAAGAACAACGATTTCGAAGCTAAATTCACGAAACTCACCGAGCAATTTAACGAGACTCGTGAAAAGTTGCACAAAGAAGTGGCAGTCGGTGAAGAATTGAATAAAACGCTGCAAGAATTTCACTCAAGGAATAACGAGCTCGAAGAAAACTTGACGACGACGAAAAACCAAGTTACGAGTCTTCGGTGCCAATGGGAAGAATCTAAAGAAGAATTAGCATCGCGCGTTTATGAGATTTCCGTTTTTCAACAAAATATCGACAGCATGATACAAGAGCTCAAGGAATCTCGGGAAAATGCCCAAAAAGAATCGCTCAAGAATGAACAAGTCAGCAAAGAGTTGGACGCTTCGCGTGCGATAAATCAAGAGCTCGAAGAAAAATTGGCATCGATGAAAAACGAAATCGAAACTATTCTGAGTGAGAGGGACGAATGCAAAAAAGAATTGGCCTCCTACGTTTCTAAGGTGTCAGCCATGGAACTGGACATCGAGAAAATATCGGAGGAGCTCAAGGAATCTCAGGAAAATGCTCGAAAAGAATCGCTCAAGAACGAACAAGTCAGCAAAGAGTTGGATTCTTCGCGTGCGATGAATCGAGAGCTCGAAGAAAAATTGGCATCGAAGAAAAACGAAATCGAAACTATTCTCAGCGAGTGGAATGAGTGCAAAAAAGAATTGGCCTCCTACGTTTCTAAGGTATCAGCCATGGAACTGGATATCGAGAAAATAGCGGACGAGCTCAAGGAATCTCAGGAGAATTATCGAAAACAGTCGCAAGAAACCGAATTAGTACAAGAAGACTTGGACGTTTCTCGCGCTATGAATCGAGAGCTCGAAGAAAAATTGGCATCGAAGAAAAACGAAATCGAAACTATTCTGAGTGAGAGGGACGAGTGCAAAAAAGAATTGGCCTCCTACGTTTCTAAGGTTTCAGCCATGGAACTGGATATCGAGAAAATAGCGGACGAGCTCAAGGAATCTCAGGAGAATTATCGAAAACAATCGCAAGAAACCGAATTAGTACGAAAAGACTTGGACGTTTCTCGCGCTATGAATCGAGAGCTCGAAGAAAAATTGGCATCGAAGAAAAACGAAATCGAAATTGTTCTGAGCGAGAGGGACGAATGCAAAAAAGAATTGGCCTGCTACGTTTCTAAGATTTCAGCCATGGAACTGGATATCGAGAAAATAGCGGACGAGCTCAAGGAATCTCAGGAGAATTATCGAAAACAATCGCAAGAAACCGAATTAGTACGAAAAGACTTGGACGCTTCGCGCGTGATGAATCAAGAACTCAAAGAAAAATTGGCATCGAAGAAAAACGAAATCGAAATTGTTCTGAGCGAGAGGGACGAATGCAAAAAAGAATTGGCCTCCTACGTTTCTAAGGTATCAGCCATGGAACTGGACATCGAGAAAATATCGAAGGAGCTCAAGAAATCTCAGGAAAATGCCCGAAAAGAATCGCTCAAGAACGAACAAGTCAGCAAAGAGTTGGATTCTTCGCGTGCGATGAATCGAGAGCTCGAAGAAAAATTGACATCGAAGAAAAACGAAATCGAAATTGTTCTGAGCGAGAGGGACGAATGCAAAAAAGAATTGGCCTCCTACGTTTCTAAGGTATCAGCCATGGAACTGGACATCGAGAAAATATCGGAGGAGCTCAAGAAATCTCAGGAAAATTCCCGAAAAGAATCGCTCAAGAACGAACAAGTCAACAAAGAGTTGGATTCTTCGCGTGCGATGAATCGAGAGCTCGAAGAAAAATTGACATCGAAGAAAAACGAAATCGAAATTGTTCTGAGCGAGAGGGACGAATGCAAAAAAGAATTGGCCTCCTACGTTTCTAAGGTGTCAGCCATGGAACTGGAAATCGAGAAAATAGCGGTGGAGCTCAAGGAATCTCAAGAGAATTATCGAAAACAAACGCAAGAAACCGAAGGAGTAAGGAGAGACTTGGACGCTTTGCGCGCGATGAATCGAGAGCTAGAAGAAAAATATAAAAAACGGAAAACCGAGGTTGAGGCTCTGACGACAGAAAGAAAAAATCTCAAAGATGAATTATCCAGGTCGGCCAATGAAAGCTCGAAAATAAAAATCGAAACAGAAAAAATGAAACACGAGCTTGAAAGGTATGCTTCGGACATCGAGAAACAAATGGTCGCGAATGCGATACTGAGTGAAAAAGAGCTCGAGTCGAATAAGTCGATAGAAAGATTGCAATTGCAATTAGCAGAAGAGCGCGAGCGATTAAAAAGCGTAGAATCCGAAAAGACTCTGCTGGAGCAAGAATTATCATCGTGTGCTCTGCTCAAGATTGAGACGAGCGAAGAAATTAAGACGTTACAGAAATTAGTGGAAACCTCGCGTGCGGATCAACAAAGTTGTCAAGAAAAGCAAGCGGAAGAGCGCGTCAAATTCCACCAGCGAATCGAGGAATTGAACGAGAAATCAAAGTTGCATTTGGAAGAGATAGACTCGTTGCGGAAAGAATTGGAAAACATAAAACTGGAAAGAGGACATTTGACAGAAAAAATACAAGACACGAGCAACACTGTGACCGTTTTGGAAAAGCGCTTAGTCGTAGCAGAAAATTTGCGAATGCAAGTGGAACTCGAAGATAAATTGAAGAAGGAAGCTCTGAACGTAGTCCAAACGAAATTGGAGCAACTGGGGAAAGAGAAGATCGAATCGGAGCTGAGAATGAAGGAAGTTATAGCGAATCTTCAAGAAGTTCGAACGAGCCAGGATCAAGTAATGAAGGCTCAGACACAGGCTCTCGAAGAGAAATCACGTCAGCATGAAAGTCTCGAAAAAGAAATGACGGAGTTGAGAATTTTATTTGAGGACAAATCGAGAAGACTCGCGAGCGAAGAATCGAGAGTCAAAAACGTTTTGACAGAGTTGAAAAAACTTGAAGAGAAAATCGAGGAGAAATCAGGGTTGGTAGAAAAATTGGAAAGCTCGTTGGAGTCGGAAGCTCGGAGAGTGAGTGAAACGGAGCAAAGTCTTGAATCCCTGAGGGAGAAGATGAGGGAAATAGGAAAAGTAACGCGAGATTTGAAGCTCGAGCTCAACAGCCTTTGGGATTCGGTGAGAGAAACTTGCCCCGAACTGGCACGTTCGAAGCACGTTGCCGAGGAGGACGATGCCACGAGGCTCCTGGAAGCCTTCGTCGAGGACGCGAAGGCGGTGAGAAAAGTGGTCTCCATCCTCAGCGAGGCCAACGAAACACTCAAGGAACACGCGAGCTCTGAGAAAGAATCTGCAAGAATAATGTGCGAGGAAATAAAAAAAGATAAACTGGAGCTGGACGAGCGTTTGAAGCGTGTGGAAAATGAGCTTGAGAATCGTCATCGACGAGTAATCCTGCTGGACAAACGGAGCCAGGAGCTCCGAGAATTGCTGCAGAAAGTTTCCTCCGAGAAAGAGAAAGTCGAAGAGGAACTCGTGCACTTGATCAACCGGTGGTCACTGCTCAACATCGAAGCTGACAACTTTGTATCGAGCGCCATATTGAGCTGCGAGGAGCTTAAATCCTTGGTGAGCCAACGTAACGCGATCGAGAATTCCCTGATCAATTTCAACGAGCGTCACGTCAGTAGCTCGAAAAGTTTGCTTCGAGATCTTGATCAAATATTTAGTTCGACGGAGACGGACGAGCAACGCGCAGCTCCGTCGCTTGGGGACGAAGAAAATGTCTTGCCCGGAGCGATATTGTCCGAGGAAATGAAACGGGACGAGCTTATGAAGCGAGACCTAGCGAGCCTCGGTAAAAAAATGAATGAATTCTCAGAAAGCCTGAAAACGTACGACACGAAATTGAGATCTGGATTGTTGAAAGACGCCGCGGAAAGCGAGAAAAAGCTTCGTGCAGAATTGGAAAGGATGACCAAGGAGAAAAAAGAAATTCGTGAAAAACTCGATATGGCGAGAGTCCGCAGCGCCAAGATGGAGAAAAATATGGACGAGTTGAGAAACAACAGTAAAAAAGTCAAATCCGAATTAACCGATGAGCTCGAGAAGCTGCGAGCATTGACTGAACGATTGGAGGAAGAAAAAACAGAATTATCGAAAAGAATCAACGAAAAAGCCGACGTTGAAACTCTTCACAAGGAATACGAACAAAAGCTCGAGAAAATCAAACAGAAAATGGTAATATTTACAACATTTACTCCAACTTTTTTCTGCGCAATTGGAAACTCTTAAATGTCACAATGTTGAAGTTTGCATCGTTGGAATGCAACGACATTCTGTTTTTTTATTGCTATTCTGATTCAATATTTATTCAAGACAAAAAAAACGATGTTTTCTTAGGATGCAAAGACAAAATCGGTGAGAAAATTGTCATGCTTTTCGATGTTGAACAAATAATTAGTAAAAAACAAAGTAGTTTTCGTTGGACCCCAACTTTTCGGATTTCAGTGTCATTGGTATTACTATCACGAAACGACTTTAGTTAGGGTTCTTTCGAAATTTTGCATAAACATTGTTGGCACCAAAACTAACAGTTTTCCCCTATGAAGAAAATTTTTCTGACGTTTAGACTTTGAGATATTTCCAATTTTTTATTTTTCCCATCTAAACGCGTGTAATTTCAAGTTGCGTTTATTTTGTTTTTTTCTTGCAACATTTTTAACGAAACGTGACTTCAATTTACACGCGCTTAGATGGGAAAAATAAAAAATTGGAAATTAAATATCTCAAATTCTAAACGTCAGAAAGTGTTTTTTCAAAGTAGAAAACTGTTAGTTTTGATGCCTGATAGTTTTGATTTGAGGCGAAGCTCAGATAAAATCTGATTCCGTGTGGCATCGCCTTTTTTTCTGTAATTTTTAGTCCCAAGATCAAAGGTTCCCTTATTTTTTCCTTAAAGTCTCAACGTTGTTTGGAGCCTTGGAAAGCAACGGAAAAATATCTTTGACGTGTTCGATAATTTCACCTTAAAAATGTGAATTTTCAAGAGATAGTTTGCACTCCAGATATTAGTCGAATTAATAAGATTTTCAAATTTTCAGAAAACTGCCTACAACGAACAAATTGCAAAATTGAACCAAGAGCAAGAAAAAATATTGAAAGGAAAAATGGAGTCGTTGAAAATCCAGACGGAACAGCAATGTCGAAAATATGCCGAAGATATAGCCAAGTACAAGGCTCACATAAGCGATCTCAGTTCTCGTTACTGGGACGTCGGGGAAAAATTACTAGCCGAGAGCCAGGAAAAGCAAGTGGCCCTGCAACAAGTTCAACAGTTGAAAGAGCTCAGACAGCATCAAGATGCCAACGCTGAGGTCAGAGAACAAGTAATTCACAGTCGTCAAAAAACTGCGAGGTAATTAGGGCCTAATAATTCATTTAATTATTAATTAAAATGAATAATTTAATTAAATTGAAAAAAGATTTAATTAATCAATTTAATGGATTAATTCATCATTTCTTTATGACGTCGTATCGGATGGATTAAACAAAAAAAAATTATATCGTCGATATGCAGTTTGGACAGGCGAGAATTCACTATCGAACGATTGGCTCGGGAGCCTGCGGCTCGAACAGGGTACGGAGCTGTAGAAGTGATCGAAGAGGAAACGACGACGTTCTCGACGCGCAGAAGGCACAGCGTCAAGAGTATTCAGGCGATGGGCAATGCTTTTAGAGCGGAGGACGAAGAAGGCGAAGTTTTCGACAGTGTTTACTTAGGTTTGTCGCAACTTTTCGCACAATCACGTTCAAGGAAAGAGAAAAAAAATCGATTCGACAAGTAATTAACATTAATTTGAATATGGCGTTCAATGACTTTGAAGAATTTGTCAAATTTTAAGCAGAGAACACACGAAAACTGATTGGAAAAGTTTCCGTCGTCGAGTTTGACAAGATTCAAAGAATGCACTGGGTCGTTTTGACCCAGAGGTGGAATAAATACTAACAATTTTCACTTTAAAATTTCATTTTGTTAACGGGGGGTTATCGGTCGAGTAATAATTGGAGAATGTAACGCGTCGTGTCTGATTCTAGCGGATTTGAAGGAAGGTCGTTGCGCACCAACCGGCCCGGACTTGGATCGCCTCTCCGAACTCCGAATGAGAAACTCGATGTGCAGGCCGCATTTAAAATCTTCGTACGCTGTTGAGACGAATTTACAGCCAATTGCTCTCCACGAAGACGATATTAAGGTAGGCCTTGGAAAAGTAAAAAAAAAAAAAAAACTAACACCATGTTGAAGTTCGCATCGTTGGAATCATTATTTTTTATAGCAGAGTCCACATTTTCATACAGTATTTATCAACGACGATAATTGGAAAAAATTTTTCAACCCTCCGTGGTCACCAGGAGTCAAACTGACCCCAAGCGCAACTTTGAGCTAGAATTCCCACAAATTATTGGCGCTGGAAACGGTTGGACATCGGTGCTTTGAGTGCCCGAAGAAAATTTTTTTTTTTACACATTTTTTCTTTGCTGACGTTTTTTTTTTGCCATTTTGAAAATTGGATAAAAATTTTCTCTCGATATTTTTATTCGGAAAGGTTCAAACAAATATCCTGAATTTTTATGCGTCGTTCGGAACGATACTGGCAACGCTGCAAGCGTTTAAACATGGCTGGAGTAATTCTGACCCCATGTGACCAGCGCGTTATTTCTAGAACGTGTGACCATAAGAAAGGATATATTGTTCCCTGCTAGGATTCGAACGATCGATACTTGAGTGTTGTTCATGTTTCCGAATCCAGTCCGCGGTGTAGTGGTTCCTTCGGTGTTTCGTGTATTTTGGATGTTTTCTGTCTTTTGTAGAACGGTGTAACGGGCGACGACGTGTTCAACGATAGCCTCAGCCAGAGTTTACTTCCTGGACAGAAACCAAAAAAAAAAGATCGCACGCAGGTATCGTTTTCGTCGATTAACAATTAACTGCAAATTATTCGCACGACCACTCGTATTTTTTGTTCTCGTTGTGTAACGTCCGTTTTGCATGTCTGTTTTCGCTTCCTTCTTGGTCCGTAGACTTCGTACAAGCGACCAGGTCCTCCAACGCCGAGCAAGAACGGTGGTAGACTTTCGTTTCAGGTGAGAACGCCTGTTCCTTTTTTTCCTCTGTGCCAATTATGTCCTCCCCGAAGTTGAACGTTTGTCTTAACATTATGCACATTCTTTCCAAACAGAGAAAATTAAAATTCGAATAAACGAAAAAAAAAAACACATTAGAACGTTTTTCATTACGAAAGAAATTGAATCTTCTTTGGAAAACTGTTTATTATCTGGAAAATAACTTTCCATTCGAGTTTCTCATACGTTCGTTGCGTATTTTTCAGTTTTCATTTTCTCTGTCCAAAAGGATCGAAGCAAACAAGCACAATTTACAATATTCGGGTTTTTTTATTGGTAGTGGAGTGGGCATTTGATGAAATAATGATTGCAGCAAAGCCTCGGTAAACGGACGAGAAAATGTACCGGGAAACATGGTTTTCGATCAATCGGAATTTATTCCACCATTAAAGTTTCCTGGGACGTTGAATTGCGAATCTGGCGATATAGTTTCAGTAGAAAATCCAAAGCAACGGGGATAGAGTCGGTATTCACGTAGTAGCACTGGAAAATGCACAGACGTACGGGATGGGATTTTTTTTTTAACTTCGAATAAGACAAAAAAATGGGAAAAATGGGATTCGTAATGAAAATGTGTCGTTTTCTCGTTCATACAAAGTTTTGTGTGCTCGAAAAATTGTTCTGTAAAGCCAGGAGATTTTTTGAAATGGATTGTTGAATTTCCATTGCGAAAAGCATTTTCAAAAACTGGAAAGGAAATTCTCTAAAATTTCATTGAATCTCCAGACTTGGTTCTATTGTGAATTAGAAACTGGCTCAAAAATGACAATTTTTGTTGCTACTTGAAAGAAATTGTGTGTACACTACCGTCCAAAAGTTTCGAAACACTCGCCCCGATGTCGAGCCACACAAAAAGTTCCACCCTTCTCTCAAAAATACTGATATCTTAATTTTTCAAGCGGCGTTTCAAAAAGGACATAATAACCTGCATTCACCTCTTTTAAAAAAAATTTTACGATTTTTTTTTGAGCCCGGTACGCACTTTTTCAATCCACAGGGCAATGAGCTGAAAAGTCCAAATAGTAGAATATTGAAGGAACGCAACGTGGAGAGGCGGACGACAGCGACTCCCAGGGGCCTGAAAAATCTCTTTGGCACTTCCACGTCCAAAAGGCAGGACGAGGTGAGTCGAAAGGAAGGCAAAAAGTTTCTGCCAACAAACTCATCGCGCACTTAATAATGAGAAAATAACAATTTTTCTTCCAGAACACGCTCGGCACTCCAAAAGGCAGACGATTGAGCAATATTTTCCGGAAGCAGCGCACGGAACGGAATTGAATTTTTAATTGAATGACTGAAGTATCAAAATGACGCAAAATCGAACGACAAACTCACGAAAATTTACAATTTATCACATTCCTTGTGTATTTGGCAAAAATTTTTTATTATTATTATAAAATCATTAAATACTATAGTCATAACAAACGATAATACTTTTCTGTCATCTAGTATTATCAAAATACCGAACCGAATTTAGTCATTTTCCTTGGTGGGACGTCGTTATGGGTTTGAGGAATAATAATGATAAATTTTCTCGATAAATCGTCTCGACACATCGAGATACAAACGTAACATTGTCGTGCTCTTGATAAACTTCGGTCCCACCGAATGTCGTCGTAGCGAAATTCATTGCACGAGTCTGACATAAAAACGAATATACTTTTCTCTCACTCCGAGTCGGATTCCTGCAACAAAATAACGCATTATCCCATTAGCTCGATCTAAATTCCATCAACATTTCAAATTTTTCGATAAATTTTACAAAAAATGACTTTTCAAAGAAAAAATGATATTCAAGTTGAATTTTTAAATAGTTCCTACGTACAAACGCAAATTACAATTTCTCGAGTGCCCGACTCACCATGTATTGTCCTTCGATGTAACGTCCCGAGTTCCTCGCGGTTCTCCTCAATTCTCTTGGTTCCTGAGATTGGTCCTGACTTCTTCGCCTGGAAGGATACAAAGCCGACAAAAATACGCGTGTACACCGCGGTCCTTCAACGATATTCTTTCATTTCTCATAATTTATTTATTTAACGTAGTACCGTCGGTTTTAGAATGAGTATTTAGAATTTAATAAAATTTGGTATACTAGCAGATTATGATTAGGAAAGGATCCAAAAAAAATTTTAAGAGGCCACAGAGAACCAGAAAAAAACATATTCGCATTGGTAATTTCATACATTTAACTTCCTTTCTTATAATTCTTATAAATTCTTATAATAAATCACAGTTTGCATTGTAAAGTACAATGAAATGTATGAAATCGTTGTTAAATTCAGGGAATTGCCAATGCAAAAATCTTCTTTCTAGTTCTCTGTAGCCTCTTGAAAATTTGACTGGATCTTTTTCTTATCATAATAATCGACTGCTGTACCAAATTTTATTAAATTCTGAACGGCAATTCTAAAACCGACGGTACTACGTTAAATAAATTAAATAAATAAATAGAAATTCTCATAATTTCACTATTTTTAATGACGCAGATGCAAAACTTTAACTGCAAAGCTACGAAATTATAAAGCCACTTGAATTGCTCGATTTCCTAAAACTTTGTACACAACCATGACCATTGAATAAAATGGCTCGGTTCTCGTTCAATTCGAATCAAAAGCAAAATTTGTTTCGTCAGAGAAAAATGGAGAATCCCGATTACACTGAACGGTCGACGATTTTTTTCTTCAAAATATTATTCTTTTTAGAACCGAACGCGTTAAGTTCGAAATCTGTGGTTCCGTCCTTCGAATAAAGTTTTTTTTTTCAATGAATATCCAATAAACGATCTAGTCACTGAACCGAATGAAATTTGCCTTGGATTTATATCTTAATTTTGTTGTCGGACACTGAATGGACGACCAGGCGAGTTCATGAATAACTCGACGAATCGACGATTCGTGGGAAAGTCGATTATTTTTTTTCACTCAACGAACGATGCACGAGCCTTCGTTATTTCAATTCCTAATTAATTCCCATTTCATTGACGATAAATCGTTTTAAACGAGCATGACAAAAAAATATCAATAAACCTCGAAAACTATTAAGTTTCGGATCACATGTTAATAAGTCATTTTCTCTTTTCCTTTTACTACAAGTTAGTTCTGCTGTGTTGTCTATAAAAATGAAATATATCAAGATGCAAAATTGAAAAAATCATTTTCCTCAGTCCGTGCATATTCTCTGACGAAAAGTACGTTTTCCTCTGAAAACTTTCGACATCTTTACTCCATTTTTGATCATCACAATGCCTTCGATTGATGAGAAAATATAAAAACAGCATTCCTAGCATTTCGGTAATGGCAATATATCATCAACATTATCATCGATGTTTGAACGTGAGTGAAATGAAACAATTTTAACGTTCGTACGTTCATTTTTGTACATTCGATGAAAATAACGTTTTTTCAGTCCCTTGGAAAACTTGCTCGAAACGATTCCAGTTTCGAAATAATGAATTTGTAGCCAAGAAAAGTAAAACAATTAGACTGAAGAATATTTTTAAAAAATTTCAACATTTCTTCGAGTCTGTTGATTGATAAATGCAAAAAAATATCTTCAAGTTTTGCCAGAAACGAATTAATTTTCCAGAGCATTGTTTCCGGTTGAATTAATTCGATAAATTAATAGTCTTCACCCAAAACCATGTCCTCAGTTTATTGGACGAGCAGCAAAGTGCTTCAAGTTTGGAAACTGAAGCAAACGATCAGAGATAAAAATTGCTGTGAGACGTTCCAAACCGCTGATGCACGTTTTTTGCAAATATCAAAAATATTTCTCATTGAAAAATCTTGGACTCTTTAGGCAGACTCGATAATTTAAAGAGAAAAATAAATGAGAAGGAAAAAGCAATACTTACGATCGCGACTGTATCTGCATAGATTTGAGTCTGTTGTCGATATCGTGAGAGGGACTTTGGGACGAATCTTCGATGGTAGGAGTGGGTGATCCCGGTGTCAGTGTGATATCGTTATTGCTGTCGTAAAAGCCAGAAGCTCTTGATCCTCGTGGATAATTGACTTTGGTAACTGGTAGTCTGTCGAGAATATGCGTTTTTGTGTGTGTCTCTCTCGCTCACAAATTTCTCAAAAGAAATTCCGACAAAAAAAAATTGTCAGAAAAACATGTATACGGAACACCCACACTCGTAAATGGACGTCAAGACAACGCACACATACACATACACTCGAGATAAATAATACTCACGAATTCTTCTTGGGGCCTCTCTTCTTCTTTTGTTTGCTAAAATAAAGAGATAAAAATGACTAAGAAGTCAAACACTTGAGACTTGGTGTGACTAATTAAAAATCATTTACAAACAACTACGAATAATATAAAAATAAATAAATAAATAAAGGCGGGATACATAGAGGATTTTTGGAAGAAATTGGAGGAACTCATCGTTTCTTAATCAATTGCGACATTAAATCGTTGTTGTTTTTTTTTTTTTTTTTTTTTTTTTTTTTTTTTTTTTTTTTTTTCGATTGTGTAACCAATTTGTATTGTTTGAGTATATAAATATAAAGTACAATATGTAAATTTAAACGGCTCGTCTCGTAGGCACGGAAATAGAGCGACTCGACGTTATCGCTTTTGTTCTTTGTTTTCATTTCTGCTTTGTATTTTTCTCGCAATTAAAGCGACACGGCCGAATGGAAATGGACGAAATTCCCTCGAGATCTCGATATTACGCTACGATTTAATTTCGTTTGAGAGTCTACACAGGCTGCTTAGGACGCGGCACCGGGTCGAGGAGGGCTCTTTAGCATTCTCGTGTAGTTCACTCGCTCTCATCTGTTCAGAACGTGTGCCCCTGCCCTGGAAAATTACATACGTAGCAAACCCGCTAAGAGAACCTTTTTTCTTTCCTTTCTTTTCATTTTATTTTTAATTAATTTCTTCACAAGCCCTCGACACCGTTCCCTCCGCCGTGAATAGTCAATTTATTATCGATATTATATGATTCGAAGCGTACCGATGCCCTCGCAATGCTTGAGACTCAAATTTCGCCCACTCGCACAACCACGCACGCACGCACACACACACGCGCGCGCGCGCGCGCGCATCACAACACTCGCCAATTTCCTTTTATTTTTAGTTTTTTTCTTCGTTAATTTGATTTAAAAAAAAAAACAAAAACAACAAGAAAAACGACAAAAAAAAATTTCTCTTTTTTCGTCTATAAAAATATGTTTCGGGGAGAGCCACGACCATAAGCACTGCCTGTAGGCGTCGGGGGCACCGATGGGATGAATTTTGCGAAAGGACTGCGCGCATTCAAAGCAGATTAAGGATGAGCGTGGGCGAATGACCTTGACGAATTGGTGAACGAATTGGCGATAAAGAGCGGTTAGTAGATACTGAAAAAGCAGACAAAATAAAATGAACGAAAAAAAATGAAAAAAAATTAACTCAAAGAGGAAAGCAGTAAAGCGAAATAATTATCAGGTCGATGTGATTTTAGTTAAAGAACAAAAAGCCCATTTTTCATATCACGTTTTTTACTACTTTATCATCAACTTGTGTTTTTTTTTTTCGGATGATACTCACCCCATAAATTCGTGATCGGATATCTCATCGGCTTCGTCCGCTTCTTCTTCTTCTGTAAATTTCATAAAAGCTTAGTATCCCCGGCGTTTCAACATATTTTAATAACCTAACAACGAAACCTCGTTATTTTTTTATGGCAGTGCCATTCCAAAAGTGGATTTACTTGAGAAATGTCAACCAATGCATTTTACATCGAAATAACGAATAAAAAATATATTTTCAGTGTTTTTATTGGAAAGAAAGTTTTATTTACCTGCTGCGTGGTCCTTCTTACGACGCGTATAAGCTCGCTTACTCGTTATCGGAACCTGGTCCGTCTCACCGTGTAGCAAACTGTTCCTGTAGAGCAAGAGCGGTTGCCAATCTTCTCCCCGCGAGGATGGCATTCCCGCTTGCAATCTTTTGTCCAAGAAGTTGAGACTTTGAGGGACAGATAAGAGAGAAATTTAGTTTTTATCGGTTGATACTCTTGTGCGTTACAAAAGAGGCTCGAATAAAGCTCGCAACGTTGGAATGCAACGACAAATATTTAGTTTATTGACGATTTGTTCAATTTTCAAAATCGTCCAAATTTCTCGAGCCGATTTACTTTTCGGGTCGCAAAAATCGATTATTTCATCATCTTTGTTATTTATTCATTATTTATTTATTATTTATTAGCGTTTGGATAATGAGCTTCGCCACAGAAAAAAAAAAAAACAAGAATTTCGTTGCACTCCGAGGATGCAAACTTTAGCACGACAGACTCGAGAGGTACTCGATTGACTAGGATGCGGAAACGTAAATAAGAATAAATAAAAAAATGAGACTCACACGACTCGTTTGTCCTGCTTGAGAAGTTTGTTGGTAAACTCGGCGAGTATTTCGAGGAAAGGTAAGTTGGGTGGTGGTCCGGTAGGATCGAGTTCAACGCCGTCCGGCGGTGTGATGGCGAACAAAACACCAGCTCGATGGAGAGCAGTGATGGCTTCTCGATTTTTGACGGCATCGAGACCAAAGGAAAGGGCAAATCTTTTGGCGAGTTCCTTGATCGCGGTAAACTCTTCGCTGTTTCGATTTACTTTACCTTTTTCGGAAACGATCTCGTTGTAGAGAATATTCAAGCTTTGTTGCATCGTCAGGGCGCAATTGGTTTTGTTTATGTCGCGAGCCTTGCCGAGGGTCGTTTTTATTATGTCTCCGTAGTCGTTGTAATATTTGACGTAATGCTTGAATACATCGGCAGCTGCTCGAGTGGGAATCATATTGTAAACGATGAGCTTGCAATAACTAGCGAGAAAATTGCGTCGTTTGTGAAGCTCCTCGATTTTCGAGTGTTCGTCGTGCTCGTCGTCCTCCTCCTCGGAGAATACGTATTCTTGAATGAATCGATTGAGCATCGACTGCATTTGCAAATCGGGCTCGTAAACGAGCTGATGGAGCAACGGATTGGAAAGGCTGTTCAATTGGTTGCAAAATACGACGAGTAAATCGCACATGGTGTTGTAAGCTTCCTCGCGGAGTATCGCGGGCGCTGGCACCCCGGAGCTATCCCCGACGACAAAATATCTCATCGAGTCCATGAAGCAATGCAAGCGTTCTCGCAATAGTCGCGCTTCCTCTTCGCCTCGGGCTCCCGTGTCGCCGGCTTCGATCAGATTATTTTGGCCCCAGAGAATCGAGAAGTAACAAGCGCTCATGCAGTACTTAATCGCCTCGTTGGGAAATCCTCGGGACGGATCCTTGGCGTCCTCGATATCTTTGTACAGCGAGGTCCAAATGTTCCAGGGATTTATGTTGTGGGAACCGTAGAAAATTGAGACTTTCTTGAGGGACTGAACAACGTTGAATATCTCGTCCTCGTCGGGGACGTCGGCGCCGTCGATAACCGTGCGATAGTCGTCGATAGCTTCCTTGTACTTGTTGACTATCCAGTCGATGAGGGTGGAGCGGGCGACGTCGCAACGGGTGAATATCGCTTGTCCATCGGTGCACATGTACTCGAGGGTTTTGGCCGCGGTGTCGAGGACCTCGGCGTCGTGCATCTTTTCCACGATCCCGTGAATCTTGCTCAACAACGAGTCCAAATTTTGTTCCTGTCGGGATTTCGTGTAGATCTCGAGATCGAAATATTGGGGGATCGCGAGCAAGTTTGCCAGTTTTTCGGGATCGGCTCGATATTTGTCGAGGAGAAGAGGCAAAGTTTGTATGAAATGCTCGGTCAATCGTTGCTTGTCGTCCTGGACTTGCTTCTGCTCCTTGACCGAAAGAATTTTTCTCGTTGGTCCACGACCCACGGGGGCCTCACCGGTCGCGGCTTGTTTGATGCAACAAACCATCAGCTCGATCAGCGACGTTTCCTTTTGATTGTCGAGGGCTTCTTCCTCCGGTCCGGCTTCTTCGAGCAAAAGATCAGTCATGCATTCCCAATCCTTCATCATTTGGTTCGTCTCGATGAGGGAATCGACCAGATAAGCCCCGTGCTCGTGAAGCTCGGACTCGATGAAAAAGAGCACGAGATCGCGGATCAGAGGCGTGTTTGGCAATCTCTTCTTGCCTCGTTTGGTCTTAACTCCCGCGACCGATTGTTCGTCCTGGGTGAAGAGACGTTCGTTAAGAAACTCACCGGCTGCTTGGGCGACCGCCCGATGCGACGAGTACACCAGCTCGTAAACGTGCTCGCAATCTTTGTCGGTCAGGATGTCTCGATGATGCTTCAGGATCGATATTACGAGCTTCACCGCCTGCACCGCGACGTCGTACTCTTTGTCGAGGGTCATCGCGACGATTCGATCTTTGAACTTGCTGGTGAAGAGCTCGAGCTTGGCCTTGAGCTCCTCGGAGGCGTACAGCGGCTGTAGAGCTTGCAAACACTTGAGTCTGACCTCGCCGACTTTGTCGTGAAGCGTCCAGCCGATGTACTTGAGATACGAGTCATCGAGGAAATTCTGATGAAACTTTTTCATCCACACGCCAATCTCGGCCATGCATATCGCCCGGATTTCCGGAAGCGTGTCTCTGTACCGATGCACAAACACAGATTTGAACATGTACGTCAACATGTTTTTTATTTCGTCCATATTTTCCTCGAGCTCTTTTCTTTTTGACATTAGAGATTCGAGCCTGTCGGCGGCTCTTTTTTCCCGAGCTTTCTGTCTCTCCGCCTCGTACTGACGCTGCGTATTATCCAGATTGATCGATACCGTTAGAGCAACGTCTACCAATGCGGTCATCAGTTTCATCGCGGCAAGGGTCGCCGTGTGTCTGAACGCTCGTACCTGAGAATCCGAGAGCCCCGTCAGCAGAGATATTACGTTGTCCATTAAGAACTGATCGTAAATAATCGCGTATTGGCACTGGCGTACGAGGATTTGCACGAATTCGCAAAAATTGGCTCGAAATTTTTTCCACTGTTGGCCGGTCATTATCAGCGGATATTCGCCGCTCTCTTCGTCGAACTCTTCGGTCATCCGACGAATTATCGCTACGTGCTCCATGTTTCCTTGCATCTCCGGCGTTATTCGACCTTTACAACCGCTCCCGTTTATGAAGAATTGCATCAGCATCAACAGGGCGTTTTCTCTGTTTATTTTGTATTTTTCGATCCAATCATCCACGATGTTCGTCAGAGAGGAACGATTGTTCCGAATCACGTAGTAAAGACTAGCCTCGTCCTCCGAACTGTTTGGATTCACCGCTCGTCTGCCCCTGCCCCGACCGGCCCCTCCTGCGCCTCCTCCTCCGCCGCCGGCTCCTCTGCCTCGAGCGGGCGCGACCGGCGGGAAATCAGGCTCTATCTCTTTGTACTTTGGCTGCTGGATCGTTCCTCCGCGTAATCTCGCCCGCGTGTTCCTCGTCATTCTCATGTTCGCCGGCCCGGCCGGGGTCGCCGGTTGCTCAAACTGCGAGTCGTTCATCAAAGTGTTTTCCTGATAAGACTGCTGGACCGTTCCCGGCGAACTGTAGCTCTCCGAAGAATAATGATCCGGCGTTGGATTGTGCACCGGAGTCTGCGGCGCTTGGTTGTACGACGAATAAGCAGTGTAAGATTCCTGAGTCTCAACCGCCGCGCTCTCGTTCATTGGCGTCATAGGCGTCATCGGCGCCTCGTACTCCGGAGGGACCGGGTCGTCCATCCGGATCCTTTTTCCGCCTCTTCGATGCATCATTTTTTTTATCCGCTACGCGCGTTCCTCTCACCCAGCTAACATCTTGAAAAACGATACAAAATTATACTTGAAGAATTCTTTTTGTTTTTTTTTCTTCAATTTTTATGTCCGAAAAATTTTGGACGTAAATTATAAATCATATATATTTTATGGAATTTTCTCATTATTCTGGCCGTGCGAGCATTAGACTGAATATCGAATTCAGATCGTGCGAAATATGTCAAAAACGACCGATTTTTTAAAAAAGCCAAAAAGTTATTAAAATGACACAAATATCCATGTTTTCGTGTTTTATTGGACGAAATTGTTTCAGAAATTAGTGTGTAGCGATAAATAAAAAGATGGACTGCAACGGTACAGTTGGTTAGGAAAATGGAATTTGATTACGACGTCGAAAGGGTTATTCACGGAGAAATGCATCATCTCGAGAATGTGAAAGAAAGTTTTGATCAAGAAAAAATGCGTATTCGTACGTTTTCGATCGCTGCAATTTGCTCTGTGTGTCCGCGTGCACATAGAGCAAAAATTCACAAAAATAATCAAGTAGCAACCTGGCTTGCTTCATAGTGGTTGTTTACGCGCCAATCTGCGGTCCGGCAACGCTCGATTTTCTCAACTTTGTATTTCCACTCAGAGCTCGAATATTGCGTTGTACTTATATTTCATTTATTTTCTATTGAATAATTTGAAAAGCGGTTACTCACCTGGTCGAAATGTAGAATTAATAGGAAACCAAAGTGTCGCGTTAATCCCAAGTGTACACTGAACGAATAAATATCTGCACGGTTTATGTATTATTCCGCCATTTTTTCTCATGTCATGACGCTTGTCAGAATATTCCGCCAGGTCTTAAGAGGTCGCCACACGCTGCTGAAAGCAGTGCCTGCCCCCCGCTGAGCCTCGATCGTATGAAAAAACAGTCGCATACGACGTTCATCTTCTTGTTGCCGACCGAAGGACAGTGAGAAACGCGGAATACGATAAATACGATGATGAATGTAAACGCGTTTTGTCTCGCAGTTTGGAGTTCTTGAAATCACCAGCAGCAGCACTGGCTGTTCTCTGTGCATCTTCGAAATTCCGAACCCTCCGATTCCGCCCGCTTCGTTTATCGTGCTCTGCTCGGACGCTTCGGGCTCATCGTTATTGTTGCGACAGTCGACAATTGTGCCGGGTAAAGTTCATTGGTTAAGTTGAATTAATATTTTAAAATAAATAAGATACAACCACGGTGCCCATGGGTCAAAAGAGCAAAGATGGGCCTAACCTAAAAATCAATCCAACGAGAAAGATCGAAAAGCTCTCTTAATTAATTATCTATAAAAAAAATAAAAAATAAAACTCATAACCAAAATGACTGGAAAAAAACAGTCTTCGAGTGCGAAGAAAGCGGTGGTTCTGGACTTTTCTTCAGCAATAAAACTGTCGATGGGTAGTCAGATGTCAACAGAAAGAGCATTGATGGCAAAGAACGATGCCTGGCACAGAATCATGATTATTAAAGGAGCAAAATACGATAGAGAAATGATATTAAGAACAATAGTATCAGCGGTAGAACCTGCAGATTTGATACCCGTGAGATATCAAGCAGTGGGAGAAGACGCGTATTTCATAGCGAGAAACTGCGGCGCAGCTTTGGAAACACTGTGCCGTTCAAATCTGATAATAACAATACCGAACGGAGATTCGATAATCCTGACGGTAACGCTGGCATTTGCGTCGATTCACGAACTAAAAATAAACATACAGCCCATAGTGCTGTCAGCTTTGACAAAAAGATACAATGCACGTTTGAAATATTTGAATTTAGACAGTTTCCACAGAGACGCGGAGGTCGCAAAAACCGTTTATTGTCCGCTGTCGCAAACAAAGACCCTCGCTCATACGCTCAAACTGGCAAAAACGACTCTCGGCGCGTTGGAACATCTCAGCTTGAAGCGCAACGATTTAACCCACTTGACTGCCATGGAAAATGCAAATTTGACGTCCCTCAAGAGTCTGGACCTCCGGCACAACAATTTATTGGTCATGGGCCCTTTGGTTTCCTTGAAAAATTTATCCATCGAGGAACTGTGGCTGGACGGCAATCCGCTGTGCGAAAATTATGCCAACGCCAAAAGATACACAGAGGCGACTAAGCTCTATTGCCCATGCTTGAGGAAACTCGACGGAGTCGATCTGGAGCTCCCCAAATTGCCACTTTTTCTTCACAATTATTATCAGCAAGGAAGCGTATCGCGAAAAATCGTTGAACAGTTTTTAACTCACTTTTTCGACTTGTACGATAACGAGGATCGTTCTCTGCTGTGCTCCCTCTATTCTGGCAATTCTCTTTACTCGTTGACTCTGGGAATCACTGCCGATTGCCAGAAACAAGTCGATTTCGGTTCTTTTTCCTCGGAGAATCGCAACTTACTGGGCACCTGGGATTTGAGGAAATTCCGAAGATTGATCCATCGCGGAGGCAAAGACATTTCTGCTGCTTTGAAAAAACTGCCGGACACTCTTCACGACCGACGAACCTTTCGTTACGACGTCATGTGGGAAGATCATCGACGTCTACTCTTCAACGTCGAAGGCATGTTCAAAACAACTTCCACTAACTCTTCCGTTCCAAATGGCATTTACGCTTTTTCACGAACTTTTCTTCTCGTCGGTCGAGAAAACAATGAGTACAATCTTCTTAACGATCAATACCATATTTCTGTTCCACATCCCCTTGCAATGCTGTTTTTTGATTTTCATCATTCGCCCTTGAACCAATAAAACGACAATAAAATTTTATATTTTTAAAAATTTCCTCCTCAAAATTTGAGACTCCGTTTCACGAAATCCAAAAATTCTTGTCTTTTTGTAATTCACAATCGTATTTGAAGGAATTCTTTGATATGAATTCCCTGGAAATATCTTGACTGTTTCTTACGCACCTTTGTCAGAAGTGCAGAAGTGAAAAAAAATGTCATGATTGTTTATCCACAAAACAGTGATTCTCAGTTAGTTTTATCAATAATAGTTCATTTTGTTTCCAATTCCATACCCTTAAAGGGCACCCTGCACCGGAATTTTGTCATCCAGTGTACGAAACTCTTGCGCAGATTCAAACTCGGTGAATAATTCCTCGCGAATTAACAGAAAAAAAATGTAAATAAATTTTGTAAATTCAAGAATGACAAAGTTTATGAATAAAAAAGAGTAATTTTTGTTAAATCGGAAACTTGCAAAAAGACGAAATGACGGAGTGTATAGCGAAAGAAAAATTGGGAAACGAAAATTAAAATAAGTAGTCCTTTTTTATTAAACTGATAATTAAGATACAGATAATATGTACAAAACGAAAGAACAAATGTCATAAGTACATGTTAAAAATGGAAACTATAAAAAAGTTCAGAGGATTTCGCGTGATTTCTATGAAAAAAAAAACGATGACTGCATAGACAAAAATGCATAAATAACGTTATAACGCGCGAAAATCCATGGACGCCAACGAAACGTAAATACACAATATATAAAATAAATACGAGTTTGAAAATAGTAATTGAGTCAGACTTTAGGCTATTCTATCGAAAAGAGTCAATTATTATCACATAATTAAATGTCCGACCAATTGAAAGATCATGATTAGCACGTGGTAGTTTCTTGTTGTTCCAAGCGATAGAAAAAACCCTCTTTCAGCTTTTATCGTTAGAAACTATAATGTAAATTGTTTATAAATGAAAAAAAATGACGTATTTTTTCAATTATTCGTTCCTTCTCGACGTCGATGTTCGTGTTAAGTACTGACATTCTTGCGAGTTAACAACAACGAGAAAAAAGCTATTTGTAATAATCGTTAAGTTGATACTAAAATGTCGAGAGCACCAGCGTCTCCGCTGTCTCCGCACCGCAGTCGTTCATATGGACTTTTTCTGCCTGTTTCTTACATTTTCACGGTCGCTCATTTTGTTGTTGCGATTTAATGATTTTATCAAATCGAAAACGACATTCTCGTTTATTTGGTTTTCATTCGTCCAACTTTCATTGTCGTAAGGCAAGCGAGAATCAGCAATTCCGCATGGAGCTCTGGATCTACGTATTATTTGTATCACATTCTCGAGGTAGGATCTTTGCTGAATAATGAAATTTCTTGTTTCCTCATCTGTCTCGTTTACCGCCGATTTCTTATTGTTTCATTTTGTTTTATAGAAAATATCGTAGCTCTTGGAAAAGACTCTGGGACGGAGTCAGCCTTCCGAAGGTCATTTTCATCTTTGATTTTTGTTGGCGTTTCTTATCAGTTTTTTTCTTTCTCGATTGAATCCGGTCACTGGGAATCGCAATGCTCCAAGCAACCGGGCGCGATCGGCACACACTTCCTCCTCAAGGGAAAGTAGTGAATTCATTTCTAGATATTTTTATCCGCATCTCTTCAATCCGTGTCGGAATCCTTCCTCTTGATTCCACTTCGCAATGGCTCGGATACCAACAACTTTTCTTTCAGGTATTGGTACTTTCGCAGTCTCGCAACCGCGTAATCCTACAAACAACAAAAATCAACCATCTTCAAGTTCGCATCGTTGGCGAAATACAACGAAAACTCATTATTTTTTATAGCAGAGCACAAAATTTTCATAGAATATTGTCCAGCGATAAAGGGACAGTCGTCTTTGCCATTCGAAAATTTAAAAAATATTTTCCCATTAACATAAAATCTTTTGCTGCTTGTCAACTTTGTGAATTCTACAGAAATTCAAACTTTTTTCCTGCTACATAAGTTATTACTATCGCAAAATGGCGGGTTGATTTAGGATTTTCTTCAAATTTCGTGTAAATGTTCTTGACATTAAAACGAACAGTTTTTCTATAAGACGAAACATTTTCTGACATTTTTTATTTTTCCCATCTAACCGGGTGTAAATTAAAATCGCGTTTCTTTTGTTTTTTTTCTTGCAACTTTTTAACGAAACGTGACTTCAATTTACATGCGTTTAGATGGAAAAATTGGAAATTAAATATCTCAAATTCTAGACGTCAGAAAATGTTTCGTGTTATAGAAAAGTTGTTCGTTTTAATGTCAAGAATATTTATACGAAATTTTAAGAAAATCCTAAATAAATCCATTTTGCGATTGTCATACCTTAAATAAGCTTTAGCACAAATTTTAACGATGGAAGTGGCACATAATTTTCTCCAAATCTCCATTTTTGTTTGCAACTTTAAGGTATAGAAAAATAAAAAACAATTGAAAGCAGAAACGAATTTCTTCGACGTTTCGAAAAATTCAACATCATGGGAAAAAATTGTAACTGGTAAAAAAAAAAAAAAAGTTTTGGAGGAAATTCTGCAGATTCTCACCCAGTATCCAAATGGAATTTGCGAGAGTGTGGTGTTGGCGATACTCCAAAGAGCCCAGAAGAGATGACTAGCCAAGGAGAATACTTTGATTTCCTCTAACAAGCGTTCTTCCTCGACGGCGCTCTCCTTGCCAAGGGTCCTCAGATAATTCCTTATGAAGTGGAGCTAACGAGAAAAATTAAAACTTGGTTAGAATTTTATTCGCTCAGAGTAAGAAAAAAAAAATCTTACGATTATCATTTTTGTAAATCTCTTTGATAATGTTCTCGTCAACGATTATACAAATTGAGCAGGTCACTCGTCAATTTTGCATTTGTTTAACGCATGTACAACGATTTTCATAGTTTTATAATTAATAGTGTCATTGTGCGTTATTGATTGCGTTGTACAATCGCTTTTTCGATTAGATATTCAATATTTTTCAACGATAATAATATATTCAACAATGCATGACAATAATATTCCTTCATTGTCGCGATTAGTTCCTAAACGAATCGAATGATTGCGATAATGTTGTAAAATAAACAAAACAATGATGTGGCTGATAAGAAAATAAATTAAATCTGACAATTGCGTGTTATTCATTGAGTGGGGAATTTGAACAAACAAAAAAAAAACAGAAACAACAATATCTCTTTAGCGAAGATTACAACAATAAAAAACCTATTCTCGAAGGCTCGTCAAATACAAGGAGCCTCGTTCTCTCGCTGTTGATCGATCGTTGCGATTACACAATTGATATTATTTTATGCCCACTGATATCTCAAAGGGCAGAGTATGAAAAAAACAGTTTTTCGAATTATTTTTCAATCTGAAATTTATCGAGCTGACCAATTCCTTTATCATTACGCAAAAACAGCAAAAATTTTATTTCAAGGATGCTCGTCAATTTGCAAGTTTTTTGTTTTTGGAACGTCGCAAAACTACCGAGTCGAGTATTTCGCGACGAAAAAAAATTGACCAAGCGTCAAATAACGCCAATTCCCATTATTCGCGTATGGCCTTAATTTCTCACAATTATGGGCCAGCCGTTGCAACAGATAGCCGACTGAGAAAAAAGTGTAACGCATTGACAAACTTGACAGAATTTTATCTCTTATAGCCTGCGACAGTGCTGTGAGGAAAATTTGAAAAAAATTTCGACAAGTCCGCAAGATTATTGTAAATCTTGAAATTTTTCGACGACGTTGATCAAACCTCGACAAATTTACAACAATTTTTTCTATCCTCAATTTAAACGATTTGCAAAATCGTCGTGTTTACTCGTCTCGGTAGAAAAAAAAAAAGTTGAATGGATTTTCCAATGGAATCGAATCCGAAAGATTAATATTTAGTCTCGGTAAATAAAATATCAAATTGCTAACATAATCGCACCATTTTCATAAAGCTATACGTATAAAAAAAAATATAGCTTTTAGTAACGACGTGAATCGATCATTTGGCACAGAGAGAGAGAGAGAGAGAGAGAGAGAGTGATAAATAAAGAAAGAGAGAGAGAAGAGAGATTGCGTGTTGAGGTACTCTAGTGTTGTAGAGGCGTAGATCGCCGAGGAGGACTCTCTGGTCTTGTCCCCATCGCATGATTGACCCCCGAGTCTCGGAAGTAGTGATCCAAAAGTTCGAGATCATCTGGGCAAGTCTGAACCGCGCAGGAAATGAATATCGTTGATTGAGGCACAGACAGGGCCAGAGTTTTCAACACATTGCCTCGGCCTTCACGTTAAGGAGGCGCGCATCGTCTCTGAGTCTTTTCCGGTCCTGTGAAACTAACACATACACACGCAAGCCAAGGTGGCCTAACCCCCCGAGATACCTTAACGACAGTTTCCCTAGATTCCCAAACCTTCTCCCTTTTTTTCTTCTTCCCCTTGCTGACGCGAAAAACGGACGATTAATAGAAAAAAAATAAAAAATCGAAACAAAAGAGATAAAAACGGCAAAAATGAGAAAAAACTCAAAGTGCAATTTGAACGAATGAATAAATAGTATGACAAGGACTGAATAAAAAATGTTAAAATCGTTGAATAAGGAACTGGCTCGTTGATTATTCAGTGAATTTTTCATTTGTCTCAACGAATCGTTATCCATATTTCTTTCTTGCCATGTATTCGAGTTTGGCGACGGAGAAAAATGAAAAAAGAGAGAATGAACAAGTTTTATTGATTGGATGAAATATTTCTTACCCCCGGTTATCTTGTCAAATCTTTTTTTAATTTCTACGTTTCCCTTAAACCCCCCCATAACGTTACATACCTTTTGTTCGTCGGTTGGTCCGGCGCCCGCACGCTCATGGAAGAACGGATACTCCGCCGCTGTGTAATCGTACTGCCATTCGATAAAGTGATTCGCTAGGTCGAAGCCCCGGTAGTTGTAAGAACAATACTCAAAGTCGATCACTACGAGCTCCCGCTTTCGCGAATTTTGTCGCAACAGAATATTTCCCTCTTGCATATCGTTGTGACAAAAAACTACTGGATATTTTTGTTGTTTCACGAGAGACCTGGACAAACCGATCAAACAAATAAACAAAAAACCTCAATGTCTTTTAGCATTTAGGCCAAAATTATCATGTTCGAGTTTGAATCGTTGACTGCAACGAAATCCTCTTTTTAAACGATTAGAACGATTTTATTCTGCGACAGAGAGGAAGTAAAAAAAAATCAATGATCGAGTTGAAAATATAAACTTATCGCGAAATCTTTTTCGATCTCGATCTCCTTTTTTTTTAAATTCAAGTTTGCATCGTTGGAATGCAACGAAATTTTGTTTTTTCTTGAGGTTATTCAATATTATATAAAAACCCGAAAAAACGAATTTCTGTTTTTTTTTTTTTCGTAAATATTTATAAAAGGTCTTTGTGCGAAAAATGGTCCCAAATTGTTTCTAATTTAAAAAAGCAAAAGGCAAAAAAGAGCACAAAAATTCGAGGCCATTTTTCACAGAAGGAATTTTTATCAGTATGTACCGTTTTTTTCTTGTGGAGAGCTCATGATTATTATTCAATATTTGGCCAGGACAATAAAACGATATTTTTTTAGGAACCACAGACGAAATCGGTAAGAATATTGTCATGGTTTCTGAGATTGAACAAACAATTAAAAAACGTATATAAAATTGCAGCATTTATTTGGCTACTGCCTCGAAAGCAAAATAATGGAAAAGTCGATTCTTTTGTGTATGTTTCGTTGTTCTCGTGATTATTTATGTTGAAAAATCGATCATAATCGTCGAGTATGCAATAATATAAATCTCACCTCAACCATACAAGCTCCTGGGAGAATTGAATGGATTTGACCGCATTGATGTTATCCATTTGTTTGATATCGATATCCTCGACGTTTTTGAGTATCGTCGTAGCAGTATCGAGCCATCTGGTAACGGTGTCCCAGAACCAAGTGGGTTCCTTGCTAATAGGAACTTGCATCATGTGAATCTGAGCCATTTTTTCGGCGGCCAATGCACTCAATTCCGGATCAGCCAATTCTTTGGTGAGCAACGGTCTCGCCGGAATATATTCTTCGATTCTCCCACCAGGAAAGACCCCGTGCAATTTTGGGCCTAATCCTCGTTCGGAAAGGAGAGTAAAAATTACGGATTCCGTTATGAGTCCTTCCACTGCTCTTTCCCCATGAACTTGGCCGTATATTCTGAGCAACACTTGGCGAGGTTCTCCACGAACGGGGGCGGTGTCTTCTGGTAGCTGGACATCGTACACCCAGTTGCTCAAACCCCCACTGTTCAAAAATCAATTGTTTTTTTTTTATAAAACAACATTTTTCTATCTCGCAAAATTTACGAAAGCAACAAAATTCACAATTTTGAAGTTTTCATCGTTGAGATGCAACGAAAACTCATTATTTTTTATAACATTAACAGAGTCCATTAATTATAAAAATAATGAATAATAAATGTATTTTTCGTTGCATTCCGACGATGCAAACTTTAATATCGTCAAAATTCAACGGATTTTCCATTTTTTATCGAGGAAAAATGTGTTACAGTGAAAAAAGACGATGTTGAAGTTTGCATCGCTATGAATCTCAAGATTTTTGTTCAATATTTCGTCAGGACAATAAAACGATCTTTTTTTAGACTACAAACTCAAAACTGCCATGGTTTATTAAATTAAACAAACAATTAATAGAAAAACGTATTTTTCATTGGACCCGAACCTTGCAAAATTAAGTTTCATGAAACAAATAGAATCGCTGAAACCTTCGACTCGCAATTCATTGAAAAGCAAGAAAAATTCCGCAATTTTTCAATGTTTTTTGAACGTGGCAGATTTCATTGTAAAAATCACTCTTTACGTTCAATTAATTTTATTTGCGTTCAAATGATAATTCAGGTGGGTCAGTCCACCATAAAAAATGAAAACGAAACGTACAATGAGGTAAAATAATATCTGAATCGTTGAGAAACGTTGGAGGAAAATTGAATCATAGAAAAAAATAGTGACGTGATAATAAATTGTAATTTCGAGAAATTCCTGCAAAAAAAAAACGAGTCGTCGACAGAAAAATATTAAGAAACTGTGTGAAAACGTAACTCGAGAAAAAAACAAAAAAATCTCGAACCTTATGCGCTTGAGTACAATATTATCCGAGGTAACGTGTTTCCATACACCGTAGAGATAATCGCGACAGATACGTGCAGCAGTTGCTCTCATCTCGGGATTGTTATCGGACATCTGTACAAACGAGAAAAATAATTAATAAAAAATGAAACAGCGAGTGTTGAGGGGATGAACGTGAAAAGATTTCGATAATTCATTAAGAAAAACGTCCCAAGAATGAACACGCGAGGAGGAATGACGAAATAGAGAGAGAGAAGTACATGGAAAAATTTCTTCGAGCAAAACTGAACGAGGTTTGCCAAAATTTTCATGCATCGACGTTGTTGATTCGTCATCGATTCTTTACACAAACGCTAACAGTGCTAAATACGAGTTTTTTAATTTTTGTTTGTTTTTTTTTTCTATCGTTTGCTATATACGTATAAATATTTTTAATATCCCATTCTACCTACACGTGGCGATAGAGATGCTGAGTATAATCGATGAACGAGGAGAAAAGGCGTTCTAATGATTGACGAGCGAAGGTACGATCGAAACAAGTTTTTCATGTTTGTGTCTGTTTTTTCTTTTGTTTTTGCAGATTGATTGCTCAATTATTTCGATATCGTTCAATTCACGATCTTCGATAAATGTTATCGTGAATTTTCGTTATTCTATATGAAAGACAAAAATATCAATGTCATAAATAATATAATAACGATAAACAAAAATTGAGATAATTATGTTAATAATCTATGAATGGATTGGGCGATCTTGACAATTTAAAAACGACGTGTGAGGAATGAATCTTCCTCGCCAACAATAATAATCATTTTTATAACATTTTGCTTTCGATCACAGTGAATTTGAAATTCCTTCGAAATGAAATCTCGATAATATGGAAATCAGGCATGAAGAATTAATTCAGGATTCTATCGATCGAATATTCGTGCTGCAAAAATAAATGTTTAATAAAAACGTTGTTTTTTTTTTTTTTTAATTACTCGATTTGGGGAAACACGAATTTCACTTATTTCTATATATTAAAATAAATATTGAGAGCACTTTTTAGCACGATTTTCAAGAATCGATCTTTTTTTCTCAATATAAATTTATCAAAGACAATTTTTTGTTTGTAATTCAACGAAATGTGACGAGAGAGAAAAATTGTGAATAGAAGACTGAATGGTTCGGAAGGAAAAAAGAGCTGGACAGAGAATTTGGTATTTTTTTTTTTCGTTTTTGTTTTCTCGACTAAATGCGATAAGCTCGTGTAGCGCTGACGTGTTTCTCGGGCGGTTTCCCTCGTTTAATGCCAAGCAGTGATGCGTGAGGCTCGATTGTATATTCAACACAACGAGGAAGCCTCACCGAATGAACTATTGGACTTTGAGCTTCGAATCTTGTAAAATCGCGGAAGGCAGTCCTGGGGAAAGGAACGTTCGGCTCGTCTGATCGTTCGATCATCGCGTGCGACAAAAATCCTCGGCCTAAATTTATTTATCAAGCAAATATTTCCGTCAAATTGCTTTTTATTCCAATGGCGCTTCACTCGTGCAATTTTTCAACAAGAACTTGAAAGACCCAAAAAACAACAATGTTTTTTTTTTTCTTAATGAACGTGTTCTCGCACGCGCGATCACCGTTTTCGCAAACGCGACTGTCCCAGAGTCTCAAAACACTCGTTGTCAGTCCGAGGAGAGAGCTCGTGGTACGAACGAGCTTGCGCAAAAGGACGATCAATATTGAGCTCTGACTCCTCGTTACGAGCTTTTTACTCTCAAGGCTATGAGACCCATTGAAACTGCATTTTAATCTTTTGTTTTTTTCTTCCAACATACAAAAAGGTATACTTCTCCTAAAACCCTCACGATATTGTTAAAAAAACCGAAAATATTGTAGAAAAAAAAAAATCAATCGCGTAGTTTGACTTGGTGACGTAAATTTTTTCGAGTCTCCGTAAAGATTTTCTAGCTCAACTCCGAAATTGAATGAAGCGTAAACATTTTTTTCACGGCCGATAAAATAAAGACTGTGATGGATTTTTTTCGAAAAATCATGTTTTTTCGTTGAAAAAAAAAAAAAGAAAAAATGCTCGAAGGAGAAAAACGAAGTGGAGATGATGAGAAAATTGAACAGAATTAACAACTCGATTGCGGCGAGTTTACAGTCGATCAGGTGACCAGTTTCGTCGAAATAAGTTTCGAGTAGTCGCGCATTGTGCATTTCTTCGACGCGATACGTTCGAGTCGATAACGGTTCGTTATGTATCGCACGTTTAGTACGTTCATAGATATCTCGATGCGCATGTATATGCGAGTCAAAGTGTCAGCAAATCAGATTACGAGTTGTGCAAGAAAAGTCTATCTAGAAACCTGCGCGAAATTGGATTTGACCGAACGGTTACGTATAAATATCAATTCGAATTGATGAGAAAAAAAAAACATTGAAAACTTGAGGAAACAGTCGCTTAATTGTTGTTCCACATTGCAAAGAATCGTTTATTTACCTGGAAATAATATTCGAAAATTGATTTATAGAGACTTATGGCAATAAATAATATTTAAAACAATTCTTCAATCGTTAACGATTTTTTTTTCATCAATCAGTCGTTATTTATCGAGAAGAACGTGAGAACAGATAATTTGTCTGGTTCATGACTGATAATCGAGTCTCGGTCGATGACGAATCGGCGTTACGAGCAAATACTGAATTTTCGAACCGATTTTGTCTTTGGATCCTAAAAAAGATGACTCTGAAGTTTTTCTGAAAACAAAATTTTGTTGGAAAAGATCGATATTTTGTTCGATACGTTCGACTAAACGTTTTTTTGAATAATCCAAAAAATTGCAGCAAGAAATCTTGTTGAAAGTCTCTTTAGAAGCAAATTTTTGTCAATCCAATCGTAAATTTTGCTGACGATTCCGTTAGAAAGCAAATATACTTCCAAAATAACGAAAACTTTGAAATTATCAAAAAACATTTAGTTTAACGTGTTCAACAAAATATCGACGATTTTTAACAAAATTTCATTCCCAGTGTTGCAACGTTGAGATTTAACGAAAAATATTCTGTATATTTCCTATTTATTGAATTTTTAAAATTCTGCCAATTTTTCGTGTTGATTGAGTTGGTCGCAAGAGAGGATCGTTTTATTGTTGAAAAAAAAAAAAACAGAATTTCGTTTCATTCGAACGATGCAAACTTCAGCATCATTAAAAAATATCGTTTCATTGTCCTGACCAAATATTGAACAAGAATTCGTCAACTTCGTGCCTAGATCGACCTGAAAAGCTGGCTGCAAATAAATTCCTTCGATTTGTAAATAATTTCGAATATTCTTCATCACGACTTTGGAATAAATAATTTGGAAAATTATTTATTGCATTATTATTAATTAATTAAATTGGAATAAATTGGAATAAAAATTGAATTGGAAAAATAAATAAATACGCGTTCACAACTGTGCATGACGTCGTCGGCATTGAATTTTTTCACCTCGTTTTTTAGTGGGATCTTCAGAAATTTTAATTGCAAATAATTATTTGCACGTACAGTGGATTTACGAAACGCACTATTACGAAACGTACAGTGGATTTTCAAATATGGAGAAAAGATTTTTTTCCATTTTTTAATGGAATTTGCTATCGACACGGACGAAATCGTCCAAAATTCAAGCTCGTCCCTTCGTCGTATTCCGCGGTCGGCTACGCTCATCGAGAAATATTCATTCGGCCTCAAAACTGAATCGGCCAAAAAAAATCTAAGAACTATTTCCAAAAGCAAAAATAAAAACAAAACAGAAATTATTTCCGCATTTGAACGATGCGGGACTGCGAAATAAAATCGAAAATTCTGCAATTTTGGAAAAAATACTTTGCACTCGCCTTGACTTTCACTTCGTATTTTCTTGTTTACGTTTTATTCGACGAGAGGCCAAGCGATCGAGTAGAGAATATTGACCAAAAATTCCTTCGTATTTTTTCAGCGATATCGCGGCGCAGCGAACAAAAAGTTTGCTTTTGTTTCCGAGGATCGTTCGGTCGCGAAGCTCGATCGCAGTGTTCGAGCCACGAACGCGTGTACCGCATCCATTCGAGA
This sequence comes from Hyposoter dolosus, assembly GCA_963921915.1. NCBI lineage: Eukaryota > Metazoa > Arthropoda > Insecta > Hymenoptera > Ichneumonidae > Hyposoter > Hyposoter dolosus. Next base: position 4,773,767 of record OY998140.1, read on the forward strand.
CTCTCAAAGTCACTATATTTAGCACAAACACCCGGGCGCACGAAGGAAAAGAAAACAAGATTTTGGAATGCGCCGACTTGCTAAGTTCAGTCACACAGGCGCGTTTTGTCCGTGAGGCGTTGACAAAAGAATTATTTCGAAAAGACAGGATGAAAATGAGAAAAGTTGGACGAAAATCGTTGCGAGAACGAACGTTGTCTTTGTGCCAAGTTCTAATCGATTCTCTGCGGCCTCGATCCAATTATCGATGAGGCTCGATCGTCCGAACTTCCATGTAGGTACAGAAATAAAAATTTAAATAAAAAAAAAAAAAAAATCGCGTTAAAAAATCGCCTTATTCGTGCGCATCGTTTTTCGTGATCACTTTCGAGATAATCTATAAAATGTCCAAAGTTTGATGAAGCGAAAAGTAATTTCCCGACGATTTTTCCATCGAGACTGTAAAAGAAAATTTTGTTGGATACGTTCGACTAAACGTTTTTGTGCTAAATCACAAAAATGTTGTCATTCCAGCAAGAAATATTCTAGAAAGTCTCTTCAAAAAGAAAATTTTGGTCATTCCAATCGTAAATTTCGCTGACTATTCCGTTAAAAACCAAATATACTGCCAAAATAACGAAAATTTTGAAATTATCCCAAAATATTTAGTTTACCGTGTTGAACAAAATATCGACGTTTTTTGAAAAAATTAATTTTCAGTGTAGAATATTTCTTGCTGCAATGACAAAATTTTTGGGATTAAAAAAAAACGTTTAGTCGAAGGTATTTAACAAAATGATCCTTTTAGTGTGTAAAAATTTTCGGAATTATTGTAATTGGAAAAAATGCGAACGAAGAAAATTCCGGAAAGAAAAGTCGTGGCGCTGCTGAATTGCATTCCAGAATGCACTTTTCTCCCAAGAGTCGAGAACGAACTTGGGCCCAGCGATGATAAAAAAAAAACCTCGTCGCCATTTTCCATTGGCTGTTCAGTCATTGGCGATATTGCCAAAGGTTTATTTTCGAAATCACGATAAACGCGAAAACATGGAGTTTGTGGACAAAGTTGGTGAAAATGAATAGCGAATGAAAGTTGATTGAGCACGTACCTTGTTGCTGACACCCATTGTGCTCGAGTTTTGTTTAGAATCGCTCGGTTGAATAGTCTGAAATGTGGACGGGATACACAATGGTGAGATTTCTATTTCACTCAAGGCAGACTCTGGTATTTTTGTGTTCACTCTTTTTATTAAGTTGTTCCAATAAAGAACCAAGATGTGTATTGTCTGTAGATATAGGCCGAGCACTAGAAAATCAACCTGTTGGATCGTAAACGAACGGCTCTTTCGATTAGAATGTTTATTTCATTCGACGCGATCTTCCCGATCACTTAACGATCGTGTGTGGCAGAATACTGTGCGACAGACGAGCGCGATGACCTCACAAAATCAGCCAAATGATAAAACTCCTCGTGTGTGTGTGTTTTTTTTTTTTAATTTTATTTCTTTCGACGATTTATTTCGTAGGCGCTTTGTGCCACAAAACGTTAAGTAAAAATATCGGAGAAAGAAAAAGAGTACTACGACGCCAAAGGTTGCTTGAAAATAACTGAACGCGTGGTGGTAGTGGAATGGTGAGTAGACCTGTGCGTCGCGAATGGGGGAAACCCTTCCGTTCTCGTCGGAGAAAAGAGAGAGTATGCTGGCGATGAGCCAATGCCGAGACGCGCCACTCGCTGCTCGTCCAATGTAGCTCCAGCTTTTCCCACCCTTTGGCGATAACGCTACGCATACACGTCGTAACTTTGTCCAAAGCGCCACCTGTCGGGCCATTTTTTCTCTCGCATTTTCCTTTTTGTCTCGATTCTAATAATTCTATGCTCCGCAGTGTTGCAAAAGTTCAACTCTGCTCGCGGCAAACACACCTTTCGTGTGTTGGTGCGCATGCTCGCAGGTAGACGAGCGTGCGGACGAAACGATGACGACTCTCCTCAAAGATCGTGCCAAGACGAAGACGCAGTTTTATTCTGCGTACGACATCCTCCTGCTCTACATACTCTCCGCATGTGACTTTTCCCTTCGCTAGACACTGTATATCAATGACGATATTTTCCCTGAGCATATTTAACATTCTGCGTACGTGTTGTCTCGTTTTTCGGGGCTAATGACTCGACCGATGCGTCACACAATCCTTGAGCTGTGTGAAAACGAAACAACGATGCGAGAACATCAACATCGCAAGATAAACAATTTCTCAAGAAAAACAGAATAGCCGAGTAAACAACTGATTCAAAATTGAGGAAAAATCCTAACGGGCTTCAATTTCGATTCACGAATGAATCACGATTTTTGTGATTACACAGAAATTCCTTTTCGAACGACATTAACGATACCGTGACATTTTAATGATTCTGGGCTTTCTCTTGACGGAGACACAGGGACTCGAAAAAATATTGAAAAATTCGATCTCATCGGTTTGTAGAATTTGGCAAAACTGTAAAAAATGAAAAACGTATTCTCAATGTCGTTTATCGCAACGCAGTCAGCCGGAACGATTATTTTTCCACAAAATGGCGGACGTTCACGCGTTTCCTAAACTTTTTTCCATTCCACCGATCATATCTCCCTAATCCCAATTCTGCTGGGAATTACTAAAAAAAAAACACACGGAAGAAACATGAGGAAGCCAAAATAAAAAATGTAGTTCCTCATAATGGAAGATTTGAGCATCGTGCATCTTGTCTTTTTTCGCCAAATATAAAAATTTCGCAGACGCAAACACGAACAGTTTCCACAGTGACTGGACCCTGAAAATGTTCTCGATAAAAAACAGTATATCTAGATATATTCTGGACAACAATACATCCTGCTTAATGACCGTCGTTACACAACGCGAATTAGCACTTTTCGTGATCGACGTAAAAGCTGCGACAGAAATACATTTGTATACTCGTGTGATAATCATTTATTACGAGGCGAGCGCATTCGAAATGTAAACAAACGGACGCTTAGCAAGTGGACGCGTCGTTACTCTGTATTCTCGGACGCGAGTTACACGGAAATTTAGCTCGTTCCGCGAATCTGTCAGCTTTCCATAGTACGACACTCCGAAAAATAATATTATTTACATCTCTCGCTGAATAATACACACATTTACGACATTTGTATATCGAATAGAAAATAATGAAAACATGATCGGTATAAACAGAATTTCTGAAGAAATTATTTTTTTTAAATATACTAGAAAAAGTTGGAATAAATGCGAAATCCTTTGATTGCTTAAAAATTAGCGTAAAAAATTATCGTACACGTTGATCGGCCATTTTGTCGTTTATTCGGGGGTTTTTTTTCCACCCAAACGAAAGATCTTTGCTAATGACCTTGAAAGTTTTACCGATTCGATGGTATCTCGATGTGGCACGAAACACGCGCTGCTAGAAACGGAGGTCGACACGAGCAAACTTTGCCAGTTGATGCAGACGTCCCTGCGTTTTTCCGACGTCATTGAACCAAATTTTTGATAAAAAATAAAAAATACGATCCATTTCCGTCAAATTTTCATATTTCAAACTGACGACATCGTGAATATTCCAAGATGGCGGCAAGTACGCGCGGACTTATCAGCAGGCTAATCGATCTTAACGTACGTAAAAATAATGTCAACGGTTTCCAATTATGATAACGTATCTTCGCAAGTGTAGCGAGCTGACGAAATATTTTTTGAATAGTCATTCGTCACGTCAAAACCGGATGGAAAAACTCGATCCACTCGATGCACGACGAATTATCGAACGTCGTTTTATCAAATTTTCATGCAGCGCAGGAAAAAGAAACATGAAATCGTCATCGTTTTGGAATTCCTATCACTCTGGAATTTTAATTACGAATTTCATTAAATCGATTGGAAAACAATAATAAATATGTTGCAGGCAAAGCCCGTTTTTGGGGCGAACTGTCGTAACGCGTTTATTTCAAAATGATATTTCAAAATTTCGTAAATCGACCGTGAGATCCGAAGTTCGTTGGCCATTAAATTATGTTTTGATTAAATTATGATTAAATTATGTTCTTAACCTCAAAACAATATCGTAAGATCGAAGAGCGTGTGATTATACTTTTGAAAGAGCTTAGCGCTTCCCTTCGCAGAGTAATATGAAAAATACCGGCGTGTGTTTCAAAGTGACTTTCTTTGTGATGCCTTTTCATTTGTTTATACGCTCGATGAGTTTCACGTTTCAAAACATTCGCCGAGGATAAGTAAATGTGTGGGCAGGAAACGTATTGTTCGCTGTTGGTGATTAAACGACGCACATACTCGATCCCGCAGCGAAAAGTGTTGACAAAAAAATGCGAACCGTTGGGCGTCGGATCTGTCTCTCGTATCCTATCGATGTTTTCCTACTCGGAACACGCTTCTTGGATTTTTTTATTCGCGGGATTATTCGCAGCCACAGAGATTGCGAGAAGTGGGAAAAATATAATTTTCGTTATTCGTGTGGCTCAGAAAAATGCGAGCGTGACGATTTTCGTTTCGTTCGGATCGATTTTTATGGAAAATTACCGTGGGCAAGGCTAGCAATTTAAAATGCCAAATATTCGTTCGAATCTGTAGAGATTCATCGATTTTATAAGAACTCGAGAATGCAATTAAATCAAGAGGCTTACATAAAAAACAAAATCAGATGAATTTTGTGCTCCTCGAAATTCGTTCATCTCGAAACACGTAATCGCAAAAAGAATGGCATTTCGTTATCCCTGCGCGAAAGATAAGATTACATCTAGAAACGTACTCGCGTAAACAAAATTCTCTTCCTTTTCGCGCACTCGTTGATTGGGCAAAAAAAATGTTTGCTTTTTATCAACATTTTTCTTCGTCTGTTTCTTGAGAGAAATAAATCGAGACCATTTTCCAGTGCGGAACTTCAGAAAGACGAAGGAATTTACGAATTTCGTAAGAATGCACTGGAAATGATATTTTGTTAAAAATCGTCGATATTTTGTTGAACACGTTAAACGTAATAGTTTTTGATAATTTCAAAATTTTCGTTATTTTGGGAGTATATTTAGTTTTTAACGGAATCGTCAGCAAAATTTACGATTGGAACGACAAAAATTTGCTTCCGAAGAGACTTTCTACAAGATTTCTTGCTGCAATGACACAATTTTTGGGATTATTCAAAACAAACGTTTAGTCCAACGTATCGAACGGATCTTTTCCAACAAAATTTTGTTTTCAGTGTGAGAAATGGGAAATCGACCATTTTTTTTCACGATTTTGAGTTTACAATTCCATTTTCTTTATCGCGGAATTATGTGTGTAACGATGTGTTTGTGCTTTTTGTTCAATTCAATCCGAAACAAACTTTCGAGCATAGAGTCTATTATGTTGCTGTGCAGATTTGATGAAACTTTGTCAGCGAAATGACAGCTGTTGGTTCGTACGTACGAACCAGCCCATGATCGCGACGTGATAAAAAATTCAAATACTCGTGCGAGGTCGAATTATTTTTCTATGAATCACCGGCTACGTCTGCGAATTATGCAAATTTTGATCTCAAACACAAGTTTCTGCTTTTTTTAATCTTGGTGATAAAAGTTTTGAAACGTCGAGATAAAATTTTGCAAATTCTCGAATGATAAGGTACGAAACTCGATCTAGGTCTTTTTATCGAGAGCTTTCGTTCGAGAGGCAGACTGTGCTGGCTCACCGTCTTTCCTCAAGATTTTGTTCTTTCAACTTTTTTCCATATCGTTGTCGATTTTTAAATGTTTTTAATTTCCATTTAAAATTAAATTGCTCTTTATAAAAGTACTTAATTTTTTTTAACGTTATTTAATGAATAATTGTTCAACAATGGCTGGGAAGTGAAGGTTCAGTTTTTTGTCACTTTTAAATAAATGCGTTGACTCTATCGATGTTTTTTGTGTAAATTTCTTCCTGTAATTTATTTTCTGGAAAAATCCGTTGTACTCTTTTTTTTTTTTAAACTAATTTTTGTAGAGTCCAAAAGATAAAATGATGATTTTTTATAATTAGTAACCGGAATGAATTACAAAATAAATGAAAAATTTGAGAAAAACGAAAAATCATAAAAATTTTGGGCTATTTTGAAAAATGGATATTTTTAAAAGTTCCGAAAAGATTTCAACACTCGACGAATGAGTTTTTCAAAATGAAAGAGAATTTAGATCGTAGTAAGAAGCGAGCTTGTTGATGAATTTGTGATTCGATGATCCGATAGAGAATTGGTTTATAGCCAAAATGAATTAATCGCGAAATTCGAGTGCCAAATTCGCAAAAGCAAGATTTTGTCAATAGACACGAAATAACAGTGGTAATTGGTGTTTACGCTGATCTAAAAAGACAGATGGCGTCTCGTGAATTCGATTTCTTTTGACCTTTGGCATAATGGAGGGTATAGATGCGAGTGTATTATTGAGGCGAACCTTAGTAAACTCTTGATACGAGGAGTCAAGGTTGTCTCGTGTTGGTATAGGCAGGTAAAATAAATCACGACGCGGCGTAGGTAAACGTTTGAAGCTCCAAGTGATTAATTAATAAATAATTCATTGGGATTAAAATGTGTAAAGAATTTTTTATTTCAATCGAAACATCTGCCTCGTTTTCTCACATCCACGAGATAAAATTTCCATTCGTCAGTCATAACTTTTCCAGAGAGGAGAATGGAAACTTCGAGAGATTTGCAACGAGATCGTTGGCGTAAATACTGAGAAAACAAGCTCGTTCTTCGTTAAATCGTTTTAATGAGATAAGCAGAGAAGAGTCATCGAAGAGGCCAAGGAAACTATTCTACCAATCTAGCTGCTCGAATTCTCAACAATCACCTTGAAAAGCTTAGAGGTCGAGCTGTCCGGAACTGTGATCGTTCCTCGAGACCCCAACGACACTATTTTCATTTTTATTACGACGACCGATTCGCCAACATATGCAAATACATGTTTTCATTTTTTTTTTCTACATCCCCCGAGATAATCGAGTCTCCCTCCTTAATCTCGAAAGAATGAATAAAAGGATTGAAAAAAAAAAAAACAATGCCTACAAAAATAATAGATTATTCTCCCACTATCCCAAATTGCCACAATGCTCGAGAATGTATATATATTAAGAATCCCCTTCACCGTTACAATAGTTAAACCTCGGACAGTGTGTCTCCAGTTTTCAGCGAGGTCGAGTTTCAAATCCAGGCTACTTCGTAGCTCTTAGCTTCGTAGCCATAAGTACGTTTTCTCAAAATGTTCAACGCAGCTGTATTCTTCATGGTTCTTGCTATATTTAGTGGGTAAGTCACTCGATCACGCTATTTTTTGCTTTGTCATAGAGGAAGCTGTGTGACGGTAAACATTTTTTTTTCCAGTTTTCAATGTCAATGTGCTTTGTCCCAAAACATCGAAAAATCATATCTAGAAAAAATGTCCGGATGTGTGTGTGTGTTCTGGCATTGTAAAATTCAAACGTTTGTAACTCGAGAACGGTTTTGAGCTACGGGGCTCGTCGTTTCGTACAGATGTTAATCTGGACCAACTCTTCGTTCTCTGAGAATTTAGTTGGAATTGCTAGAAAAATACGAATTCTAAGGCATTTTGAAATTAAAAAAAAAAAAGGATGTAATCGCTCTAACTTTCGCAATTTTCAAGATTTATTGTTAATTTTTTTTCTATAAATAGATTATGATAATTGAAAGGTTGGTATTGAATTTGGGAAATATCAGTTGGACGGTTTAAATTTTATGGGTTTTAGAATTTTACGAAAATCTTAGTTTTTCGAAAAATCGTTTAACCACTTTGATTCTTGCAAATTCTGTAAAATATATATTGTGTATAAGTGTGTACTTCCTTTTTATCATTCAGTTCACGAAGTTTCGTATTTTATAGAATATTCCAAAATATACAGTTCTTGTTTATTGTTTTCTCCATTAATTGGTGGCTAAATAAATGAAACGTGAGCAACACGAAAAACGTTGTTGGCTCTCGAATCACACACTCGCCAATTCTCGTGCGAAATATATTTCTCAACTGGTCGATAGAACTGGTCGATCTATTTATTTTTCAAATAAATGTTTTCAAATAAAAAATCTTGATTTCCCGTTCGATTTATTTCGCGAATATTTTAGGCGAGTAACAAAGATTTTTCATAATTTTTTAGTTATTTATTTGGAAAGGCAACCGATTAGGAATTCTGTGGTTAAAGTGTGTCGCAGTCCTTCACGTGGACGAATCCATCGCTAAAAGTACCAAGGTCCTATTTATATACAGAGAGCGCCCTGATGCGTGGCGAATGTTCCGATTCGGTACTGCCGGAAAGTGTAAACAAAACCTTCGGAAACTATCTTCCCCAGTCCCCGAAATTCGCCACGTTTGTTTACAAACTTTGCCTTTTCGTATAACTCAATGACAAATCGTCATGTCCCTCTCGATGCTACAATTTTTTGTTCTGCGTCGAACTCACAGGAGAGCTCATCGCGTTTCGTTGTTTCGCGAGAAAAAAAAACATCCTGTTGTGTGTTACGTAAGAACGTACAGTTGCTTCGAGCACTTTTGTGCTTTTTATATTGAAGAATTCGTACGAGGAATGATAATTGTTTGTTGAGATAAAACAATGAGTTGATTACAGGAATTAATCGTTTCATTTCCTAATACCATGACGCATCGATTATTTTATCAGAACGAGCCTCATTTTGTATCGCGCTTGTGAAAAACGTGACGTCCTCTCGTATAATCTTGAAAAATAATCTGAATCGTAAATTGGTCTTGATGAATCTGCGGAAATTTGTAATTGAAAAAAAAAAAGAAACCCATCGTCATTTTTCCTCGATCCGAAAGAAACACAAGTGACATCCACCTTTTTGCTTCTTTCTCGTTTTTCTTACGACGCAATTATACTGATGATTCACACGCTGGAGATCGGAGACGATCGACGAACGTTAATTGCGAGATAACGTTCGCTGCGAAAGCAAAAATCTCAACAAGAATTTCTCGAACGTTTTCAACCGAGGCTTCTGCAACGAGAAAGCTCTTCGGAATCGGTTTCAACGTCCTTCGTCGATCGCGAACTCTTATTGATTCGGTTTTTCACCGAAAGAGTTTTTTTTTTCTTTACGATGCAAATCCGTACGATGCAAAACGAAATGGGAGATTTTTTGAAATTCATTTCACTTCTCTATAATGTTTCTGATCGACTGTCAAGGACAAGCATCGATTCGGACAAAACTGATCGAGTCAGCAGTGCAGACATCGGGAGTATGGAAAAGCACTCACTAGCCACGCAGCTCGCGCGATAAGTTATCTCACTCGTTATCACCGCGCGGTTGTAAAATCATTTCGAACGATTTTTATGTTACTATGTTCTAAGATGAAAGGAAACTCCTGAAAAATGTATGATCCAGGGAACGAATAATCTGCCGCTTAGTCTCCAAATCTCCCCTAAATTGTTAAAGCCTCGATGAGCAGGCAGACAATATAATTTTACACGAGTCACCTGTGCTTGTTTTTCTGCTATCATGCGACTCGAATTGCTGTCACGAGAGAATCTCGTGCTAGTCGAACGACAATCGAATTGACAAATTTTTAGGGCCGAAGCTTTTTATCAGACTTACCAAACAAAACAACGAGCAAATATAATTTGTTTGTTTTATTTTATGGTCCTAGCTGGTTCGTGTCATACTGTAAACACTGACGGAACGTAAAAATTATTAAAAATGGCATTTTGTTGATTAGAAAATGTTTGTCAATCGAATACCGCGGTCGTAAATACGTTTTGAGATTACAGTCACAGGTCCAAAGAGCACCGAAAGTTTGGAACGCGATTTCTCGAGGAAAAAATGAAGGGTTTTCGAATAAGAGGCTGACGAAAATAATTGGCGAGTGTTTTCAAGTTGGAAATGCACGTAATCGTAGTTGGAAAGTACTAACGTATTAACTATCACAAAATGACTTTATTTAGGATTCTTGAAAATTTCTTGGCAGCAAAACTAACAATTTTCTCCTATGAAGAAAATTTTTTTGACGTTGAGAATTTGAGATATTTAATTTCCAATTTTTATTTTTCCCATCTAAACGCATGTGAATTGAAGTCACGGTTCGTTGAAAAGTTGCAAGAGAAAAACAAAACAAAACGCGAATTCAATTTAAAGCCGTTAAGATGGGAAAAATAAAAAATTGGAAATAAAATATCTCAAATTCTAAACGTCAGAATATTTTTCTTCATAGGAGAAAACTGTTAGTTTTGTTGGCAAAAACGTTTATACAAAATTTTTCAAGAACCCTAAATAAAGTCGTTTCGTGATAGTAATACCTTAAGAGGCAATATCCGCTAATGCGAAAATATCCCCTCGACATATCTGACCAATTGTAGAGATTATCGTATGCAGTTTTGTCTGGTTGGATGATTATTGTTCACATGGGACTTGACGCACACCGTGAAATTGACCAGCCCGCATCGATAAGCCTCGATTCGTTGGTCAGTTTCATAAAAAAATGAATTGCGATAAAGGGCAATAAATAATGATGGAGCGATTGATTAGAGTGGTTGGTGTTGCTATGTCGGTGAGGATCTCGAAAGCTCTTGCACACACGCTCGATACATGCAATAAAGTCCGACGAGGCAGAGCTCCGCTCGTCTCGCAGTGACATTATCGCTAACGGCAAGGCCAGTCTTTTCGTTTCGTTCTTACAGAACACTGTAAATAAATCGTCTGTACCACGATCTCGCCTATTCTCTTGTATCGTTCGAAAAACTTGGTAATTATTGACGACATTTAATATCTCGTCGTTTTTTAAATCGTTAATCTAAATTAAAAAACAATGATTGGCTTGGCGTGTGAAGCATCAGTGAAAGAATTGAGAATGATCGCGTAATTACGTAATCGTCGATCAATAATCTACTAATCAGCAATCATATTATCGCGTGAATCGTAATTCCCCGTGTAATTGAGAATCTCGTTAATCGATAATCGCATCGGCGTTTCGCAATCTGGATCCGCGTTATTTGCGAATCTCCGATTTACCGAAATTCGCCATTTTTAAATAATCGTTCACAGCCAGAGATATCGATTCACCCTTCGAGCCACAGAGGGCACTGAGCTTTTGCCTGGCCTTTGCCTTCTTTTCATTCGGCAACGTCGGCCGCGACAAATGTCACATTTTTCTTTCTTTGTTTATTCAATCAACCCCACAAATAAACAAATGTCTGAAATTTCTCAACAGAAAATTTAATTTTCGACAATTTGTTATGAAAATCGGAATAAAATTTTTTTGTCTTTCAGTTGACTTTCAATGGCACGAAATTTGGAAAAAAAATTCGAGACTCGGTATTTCAGAAAGTTCTCGGAACCGATGGAGAAAGTTGCATTTTTCAAAAGTCATTTTTCACAGATTTTGGAGAAACTTGAATGTCAGAGTGATGCAATATTTCCTATTAATTTTCAAGATTCTGTTTATTGATTATTATTGATTATTAACCCTCCGATTGCATACTGGGTCGTTCCGACCCCAACAATTTCTATCACCGATTGGTTAGACTTTATAACGAAAAAAAAAAAAACAAAAAAATGCATATTCACCGGAATACATCGATTTGAAAAACCGCTTGGGTCAGATTGACCCAATATGCACTTAAAGGATGTAGGCACTCGAAAAGTTAATCGATAATAAATTGATAATTATTAATAAACAATTAATCGATTGATTATTAATGAAAATCTGTTGATAATTCGTCAGATCAAGAATCATGGGATCTTCGGCCAATACTGTGGTAACCATGAAGCCATGGGGAACGTTGGAGGGTAAACAAGTCGAGATGTACACGATGAAGAACTCGAATAACCAAGAAGTCGAATTATTGACTTACGGGGCAACGATCAGGAGCTTCAAGACACCGGACAAGGATGGAAAGATCGAGGACGTCGTCCTTGGTTTCGACAATATGGAAGGCAATTATAATTTCTCTAGCTCATAATAATTATGTCAAAAGAAAATTAATCCGACGCCGACAGAAACCATCAAAATTTTTAAAAACGTTTAATCAAAGTTTCGAAACATATAAAAAAATATCGCCAATGTCGTCGAAGCTTTACATTATACTGCCAAAAAATCGAAACAGTTTTTTCTGAATAATGACAAGGGATCAAGTTCTATTTCGAAAAATAAGAGAATATTTAGTAACAAGATCTTTCAGTCATAATCATTTTACTGTTGAACCCAAACGAACCCAGACACCATCATTTTACTGTTGAACCCAAACGAACCCAGACAAATCGAAAAAAACTTGAAAGACACTGTTGACTAATTATTATTTCGCTGTTGAACCCACAAATGACACTAAAGTTCGCAACGTTGCATTCCAACGATGCAAACTTCAACATGGTCCGAAACACACCCAAACGAAATTTTTGAGTAATTATTATTTTCTCATTAAACCCAAACAATTCGTCAAAACACTGCTAAATAATAATTATTTTCCTGTTGAAAGTTTTCTGACCGCAAATAAAAACTGAATCCAATGAAATAATAATTACGAGAAAAAAATTAAACTGTTTGGGCAATTTCGATAAATTCCATACTCGTCCCTCGCCAAAAAAAAACCTATGCATCATTTGAATTTAAATGCATCTTGAAAAACTATTCCCTGGCGTTCGGTACTTTGCTTTTTAATCCGATAATCATGGAAAATCAGAACGGAAATGATAAAAAAAAAAATAAGTAGCAAAAGAACGTTTTCATATGGAGAAATTGTTTGTAATTGTCAACAGAATATCTTGCCTCTGAAAATATGTGTTTCGGTGCAACGATCGGTCGGGTTGCCAACCGAATTCGTAACGGGCGTTTTACTCTCGACGGAGTTGAATACAAGACTGGAAAAAATCGCATCACTTACACACTTCACGGTGGAATGAAAGGATGGGGGGCGAAAGTTTGGTCTGGAAAAATCGTCGACAATAAGGTCGTCATGACTCTTACGAGTCCAGACGGTGACGAGGGTTTCCCCGGTGAGGCAATGGCTACTGCGACCTTCAGTCTCGACGACGAAGGCAAATTGACCCTCGACATGAAAGTCACTGTGAACAAAGCTTCGCCGATCAATCTGACCAATCACGTCTACTTCAACATCGCTGGACACGTAAGAAAAATCGTCTATTTTTATTGTTCATCAAACTTTTTTTCGAAGCTCCATCTGCAACAAAATTTTCCAAATTTTTCGTCAATCTCCATGAAATCGTTGGTTTTTCTTACAATATTTTCATACAAATGCTGAAAAAAAAATTGTTCTTTAAAAATTAATGATTTTCGTTAAAAAAAATAATTCCACAATTTTGTGATCAGCAAAAATTCGTCCCATCAAGAGCCAAATTTGCAGCGACCAGAATTTTCTGTGCTAAATTAATCCATCGAGTGCCGTTTAGACCCCAACAATTTTTTGTCACCGATTGTTTGGCCTTCAATGGTAACGAATTCGTTTTCGTTAAAAAATAAATTCAGCCACATAAAATATGAATAATTTGCTACAAAAAACGTGTCTGTAAAAAAAAAAAAAGAATATTTACCGGAATAAAAACGATTTGAAAAACTTCTGGGGTCGGATTGACCACATATGCACTTTTAGGAGCTAAATTTATTATTTTCTTGTAAATAATAAAAGCAAAGTTTATGTCTGGTGCGTGGAACTCAATGGGAATGAATTTCAGGGAGAAAATGCAACGGAACTGTACAAGCAAACGGTGATGATAAATGCTGATCGTTGGACCGCGGTAGACGAGGAAAACATTCCGACCGGAGAATTGAAATCCGTGGCAAATACAGTTATGGATCTGAGGAATCCGGTGGTTTTGGGGGACGTTATCCACAAAGTTCCGGGTGGTGGTTACGACAATAACTTTTGTTTACCGAATGACAATGCGGAGAAAAAAATGAGCCTGGTCTCGAAGGTCAAGCATCCGGGGTCTGGCCGGTATCTTGAAATTCATTCGAATCAGCCGGGCGTACAATTCTACACGGCGCTTTTCTTACCGGAGGAAAGCACGCCTGGACTGAAGGGAAAAGATGGCAAAAAATATTTCAAACATGGCTCCATGTGCTTGGAAACCCAGAATTATCCTGACGCAGTAAATCACGTAAGTCGAAAGAAAACAGACTGATTTGAATTTTTTCTTTATTCGAGTGATTGCGAAAGTAAATTTCTCCTTTTTTTTTCAGCCCAATTTCCCGGACAGCATTTTGAGACCGGGTCAAGAATATCACCACGTCGTGACTTACAAATTCGGAGTGGAGGCCTAAGAAATGCAATCGAGTGTCTAACAAATTGGAATTTTTTTCTATTAATTCTTCATTTTTTTATTCAGCATTTTACACATTTTTCCGACAAAACTTAATTCCTCCAAAAAGCATGAATCTTTACGATGTTGCACAATTTTAAGGAACAAGAAAACAGCAATAAACCACGTCAACTAAATCGTCGTGTTTTTTTTATGCACAAGTTTTCCAGTCCTCTGCGTCGAATTGACTAGACACACGATTGATAACACATTAATTCTTTAGTCTTATCAGTTTGCAACAAACATTGAATATTCCACACTCTACAGGGTCAAATAGAATGCGAATTCGTCTAATAATAATGTGACGATGAGATAATAATTCGAGAGACTCTCGTCGCTCTCTCAATAAAGTTTCTAGCATTAGCGCCAAAGCTGTACAAGTAAAGAATGAAAAAGTTACTTCTACATTCGAAAAACTGTACAGAGTGATTTTTTTTTTTTGGCAAGACAATTTCAAAAGAATTTCGCATAAATAGCAAGAAATGTTTAACCAAATCATCAATGGGGTTCGTAACGTTGGGGTCCAAGGAAAAATATATTTTTCTATTAATTGTTTGTTCAATTTCAAAAAGCATGACAATTTCCGGACCGATTTTCTCTTGGGATCTTCAAAAAAGATCCTTTTATTGACCTGACCCTGAAATATTGAATCTTGAGATCTGCTCAAGAAAAAACATAATTTCACAGCATTCCAAAGATGCCAACTTCAACATCGTTCGAAACAAACCCAAACGACACTTTTCAGTAATTAATATTTTCCCATTGAACCCAAGTAAATAAAAAAAACACTTGAGAATAATTTTTATTTTGCTGTTGAATGTTTTTCGACCCCTGCATAAAAACTGAATCCAATAAAATAATAATTGTCCTGACCAAATATCGAATCTTGCGATCTGTTCAAGAAAAAACAGAATTTCTTTGCATTCCAGCGATGCAAACTTCAACGTCCTATCACCATTTTCAAAGGCATATCGAATAAATTATTTCTCATCACGATTGACACATCTCAATAAGAAATCGTCATTACCGTGGACTCTGAAAACTTTTCCACACCGACAGATTTTTTAAGTACTAGGATCTCGACCAAAATCTGTGCTCCCAGGAAACATGGTCGGCTCTCATTGACATTGAGTAATTGGCGCAGGGGTAAACAGAATATTTCCAAGAAGCTATAATTCCCATGCCGCCCATTTAAACGGTATAATTCCTATGAAAATGTATACATATGCGTACCGTACGTTTCGACAGCTAATTTAGGAAGATAACGAAGGCGAAAGATTAACTTCCAAAGGATTGTGTTTTTTCCTTGTTATTGTAATATTGTCTATGTTCTCTAAAAATCGTTCTTCGCGCTGCTGTTTAATCGGCGCAGTCGGAGGTGTGTAGCGATCCGAAATCCAGCCTTCTATGTGATAGCCGATATATCCGACGGCTCCGGCGACTGGAACAGTCACGTACGGAACGTACCTCCGAAGTACACTCATCACGACCGCCCACATTATCTGAAATAATTACTCCAAGAAATGTCGGAAAGACCGTATAATTGGCTAAAATACCCTAAAAAGTACACACTGGGTCTGGGAGACCCAAAAGATGGCAAGACTCGACGACGATGCTGAGGTCCAATGAAAAATACGTTTTTCTATTAATTATTTGTTCAATTTAAAAAACCATGACGATTTTTCTTCCGATTGGCTGGATCCTCAAAACCGGATTTCGTTGCATTCCAACGACGCGACCTGAGACATCGAGAGACTTGCGATTTATCGATGCAGCGGAATTATCCAAGAAACTTGAACGGTATTTCCGCAAAAAAATGGGCTGTTCGTCGAGCGGGTCTCAAAGACTCAGTGTGTACGAGTGGGTGCGAAAAATGTATGTACTCGTTAGGTTAACGATACACAAAAACATCGATTCATAACCTCAAAACTGATCGAAATTTGCGTTCACACCAGTCAACGGTACAGTACTCACGATGTAATTGGATGAACTCGGTTTATTCTTCGATTTATTATAGCTCCCGAGTGGAAATTTTCTTTTTCAACAACTTTGGAACACGATTACTGAAAATTTGTTTCACAATTGCGCGAAATAGTGGTTATATAGTTGTGATTGTACGGTTGTATGTTTCGTTTCGATTTCGTGCCGGTGTAATAATGGCCGCGCTGCGCGGGCGAAGCGCGACATCATTCGAAATCAGCTGATGATACTAGTACTACTAGTAATTATATAAAAGCTGGCGGTTTTAACCCCGAAGCTGAGGCTCCATGATTAGTTTTCGTAGATCTAGCGATTCTGCGTGATGGAGAAAGTCTCCCTGCGTGTCCTCGTGAAGAGTTCTAGTCATTTGCGTTTCTGGAAACATTTTTACCTATCATTTTCTGAAAAATGAAAATAAAAAATTTCAAATTGATTGAAATTTCAAAAACTTGAGGGGCCCGGGCTATCTCAGCGGAGGTGTCGAAAAACGTCTAAATATAAGCCCCCGACCTTTATTTTATTGTAAAAATGAATATTTATTACTGCTAGCGATTGTATGACTAAGTTTAAGAGAAAAAAGCACATCACGTCATTAATATTAAACAAAAAGAAATAAAAAAATTTAGGTCCCACCGAGATTTGAACTCGGATCGCTGGATTCAGAGTCCAGAGTGCTAACCATTACACCATGGGACCTTGAATGAAGGGTAGTTTTATGACGATGCACTTGGATGACATTCTCGTAAGGGAAGCAAATATGACCATGGAATTTATAAGCACACGCCGTTCCTTGCACCTTTTTCCTTCCATAAATGGTCATCGTTCATGATTTTTACAAACACAGAATTGAATAACAGTTTTCTTACTTGTTGAAGAAAATCTTTCTAAACTTCGTAACTGAGCTCATGGTCTCGGCGAACAGCAAAAAATATCGTTGTTACTGCAAAATTAAAAACAATTGCTGACTAATTTAATTAATTAGTTCTTGGTAATTAACTAATTACTAATTAATTAAATTAATCAATTAGTAATTAGTTTAATATTAAAAACAGCGTACAGTAGGGTGGAGTCTCGTAGCCTGAGAGTTTCTCTGTGGCAATTACAAGCAAAGTATTCGTTTAACGTGTCAATATTTTATTAACATCAAGTTTACAGAAAATAAATGTTTTTTCGAGGTCAGAACTTATGTTAAGTGACGTAACTACTCTGTAGTTATATGTAAAGAAAATAAAAAATACTTCTTAGTTTAGTAATAACGAAGGGATCGAGGATTCAGACATTTTCAACTGAGGATTTGTCAGTTTTTAGTTCTTCGGTGATTTCCGGTGTTCCTGAATCTTCTGGTTCCGTTTTTTCGTTCTCCGAGTCCTTGGGCGGTTGCTGGTCGTTATTTTCCGGGGACACGTCAGCCTCCTGTGATCGGAACAATAGAAATTGGGTCCATGGAATTTTCCAGTTAAAATAATAAATTAAAAAAATGTTGGAAAAGCGGAATGAACCTTCGCAGGCTTTCCAGGTTCCTTGATGTTGCACAACTCCAACAGATTGTACTTCTTGTATTTGAAATAATCGGGCGCTATCGAAAGCAGACAATATCCTCGTACGATCTCGACTACGACCGCGATTTCTGGGTTTGAGAGATCTGCTCTGTTGCCTGGATTTTTCTTTGATATCAATCCTGCCAGTTCCTCTATTATTTCACTCCTTTCTACCTTGCCATTGCAATGGCGACTGAAAATTATTTTCAAGTCATTAATGCTTCATTTATATTCGATTAAAAAATACTAACAACACGAGTATGGCAGACCGATCGATGATACAACGTATGAAAGTTAATAAGAGCGACGAAATACGATGTTGAAGTTTGGATCGTTGTAATGCCACGGAATTCCGTTTTTTCTTGAGCAGAAAATAAAATCGATATTTTTTCAGGATCCAAAGACAAAGTCGATAGGAAACTTGTCATGGTTTTTTGAAATTCAGGAATTAATAAAAAAAAGTATTTTTCATTGGATCCCAGCGTTGCGATATTCAGTGTAAAAGTGAAATTCAATGAAATACACACTTGAAAACGATGCTGAACGTTTTGGGCTCCTGGGCAAAGTACTTTTCAAAAAGTTTATCGGCGCTGCTTTTGATCTCGGCTATGTTGGCCTTGCAGACGATTTGTATGGGCACCAGCCTCAGTACAAATCGGGTTTTCTGCTGTTTTGTTTCGTCCAGATTCTTGAATATTGCCAGAGCAAGCTCCAGTGGGTCCGGCAAAGTGGTACTTATGAAAATCAAGTTTTTTACCCCTGCATCGACGCTCTGGAATCATTTTACTCGTGTAAAAGTTATGGATAGACTACACGTGGTACACGGCGAAAAATATTATCATTCAAAAGCAAATGCAACGAATTTCGACCGTGAAATTATTTTCGGAACGGAAAAATAAGGTCTTTTAATAATCAGAAGACTTTTGTTAAAGAGCCAGTGCAAAAAAGTCCATTTTTACAAGTGTTGGCAAAACAAACAGCCGACATTATAATTTTCCAATAACAAGTAACTCTGCGGATGAAAAACGCAGCTAGTTACATTTTTTGTTACAAAGAAACTGATAGAGTAGAAAAATCTGATGCAAAGTTTATCACGAATTTTTATCGCTGGATCTCCGTATCTGAATTTTTAAAATTCCAGTTTTCAACTGGCAAATTTTGTCATACATATTTGTGCGTCAAAATAAATTCCTGATAAAAAAAACCTGTAGCAACATTTTTTGTCTGCGCTAGTGGCACAGGAAATGGAAAATATTGAATCACAAATGTGCGTCGTCCAAATATTTAGATTTTTGTTAAATTCGATACGAAGAGCTAACAAAGCAAAATTGCACAAACCTGGAAGCGCTTGGCAGATGCTGGACTTTTGGATTCTGCTTTAAGTTGAGCGAGTTCTTTATTCAGAGCGTTGGAAATGTCTTCTTCTCCGGAATCGTGCTCAGCGTCATTTCCGCCGTCCTCTGTTTCGGCTTCGGTCAGAGATTTCGGATTCGTTTTCTCGCTCGATCCGTACAATTCGCTT
Organism: Hyposoter dolosus; assembly: GCA_963921915.1. NCBI lineage: Eukaryota > Metazoa > Arthropoda > Insecta > Hymenoptera > Ichneumonidae > Hyposoter > Hyposoter dolosus. Next base: position 4,793,112 of record OY998140.1, read on the forward strand.
GAAAATTCCTCAAGAATTTTGTACGCATCGCGAACGCACTCTTTTTCGCGAAAGTTGCAAGTGCACAAGAAACCGGTCATTCCGGTTTCGAGATTATATTGCCTCGATCTTTTGTTGTAGTACGATCTGTTGTTGTTGTATCCTTTTCTCTTTTGTTTATCCATTGCTTCGGTGGATTTTAATCGTTGGTTGTGCGATATTTTGTTATTCTACAAGGTTATTCGAGTGATCAAAACGTTTTTCTATGGCGCGGGCATGCGAAACGATTTTTTTTGAGGTTAGGTTGCCGTTTTATTTGCGACATCGTGTACGTTTTGATAAATTTATTCAAAATGAATGATTAAAAAAGGACGAAGTACCTGTAATTCGATTTTCTCGATGTCAGTTGTTCGTTCAACTGATTGTCGGGGCGTCGATTATTTCCGCAGTTCGAACCCGCGGCAATGGAACTTTGTTTGTTTTGATTATATCGATGGACAAACGTTCGTGCTGGCCGTGACGTAACCGGTTACCGCGTGTGTTTTGTGTTTTCGTTCGCAAGTCGTTGAGGCTGGCGCATGTTTTGAATTTTCGTCTCTACATAATTACGTATTAAAAAGAGGGAGAGATTCTCATTTGCAACCATAATATCCCTCTAACCTTTATCCAAATTATCGAATGACGCAACACGACCAAAAAATCAAGAAAAACCATGCATGTGAAAAAATATGTGCAGTCATCAGCAAAAATCCCGAATATGAATTCCTCAGGTCGTTTCTACCTCGTACCGCGTCGAAAAAAAAAAGCGAAAAGCTTATGAAATTTCGAGTAGATTGCACGTAAAAAAAATTGTCCAAAATATTGTAAAACAACATTTTGCAACGATGTTGACGTTTGGAATGCAACGAAATTCAGTTTTTTCTTGAGCAGAGAGCTTAACACTTCGTTTGGAAACGTTTTCTCCGCACCGTCCGTCTGTAAACCTGGACACACCGTTCTTTCAGGCTTACACTCCAAAAATTCTGAAAAAATGCAGGCTACCGTTCAAAATCTTCAACTTGGAATTTCAATTATAAAATGGTAAAAAAAAAAAAAATTTCCAACCATTTTTGATCCGATAAATGGACCGATCCCTCACATTTGCCAGGACAATAAAACGATATTTTTTCAGGAACCAAAGAAAAAATCGGTACAAAAATCGTCATGGTTTTTGAAATTTATGAAACAATAAATAGAAAAAGTATCGTTGTCGTTACCTGTACGAAATATTTTAGGTCGACGAATCTTTTAAGTCTAAAGACGAAAAGCACATGTGTGTAGTCTAATATTACAATATAGATGGTTTATTATATACATATAATCGAATGTATACACAATAAAAGGTTTTTCTGTTTAGTTTTTTGTTTGTTTGTTGCAAAATTGCTATTGACAATGTAAAAGTGCATTTTTCGCACGACACATTTGACGCTGATTATAGAACTACATCAGTGTTCCAATATCCAGACTAAAAAAATCTTTATCGTCGATACATTTGGTGGATAACGATAGTAGCAATCGGGGTGTGAAGGATGCAAGTAGGTGGGACGTTGAAGAGCAAGGAAAGACTTAAGAGGCTGACAGGAGCGACGTGGATACGAAGAATTAACCATTTTATTTCTACAATCTATAAAAACGATGTTTTCCTCAAATGATAATGAAAATTCTCAATCGTTTCGTTTCTAATTGTACGCACACGTTCACAAAATATCTCAATACATACGCCGTAGACTCAATAGACGATTTTTCTCCAAATCTCATGTCGAGTACGCGTCTTTTATTTACTTTTTGACCATAAAAATCTCTCTTGCAACATTGCACGCTCTCGGTAATGTAAATAACTTGGTGAACACCAGTCAAATCACCCTTTTACCCTCTCGTGATACATTTAACTTTTCCTATACATACTCTCTTATATTATTCATAAGCAATCCCTAAGAATAGAGATAAAAAATCGTTGAAATAAAGTAACGGATCGGCGAATCCGTTGAACATTTGTTCACACGAAATGAGCGGCACGTGTCTGTATATAAATGATGCTTTTTCCGCCGGTAGAGTGTGTGTGTTTTTCATAATTACACGCCGATGGCGTGTCTTCATGGCGTGTCATGGTTTCTGGCATTTAAATCGCGGCAATTTTTCGATATCCGATCAAAAGATGGTCGCGAAATAAATGGTTAATGCTAAATTGCATGGAATTTGTGCCGAGTCTCTTGTTTTTATACAAACGCTCTGTTTCGGATTCTTTTATGTTAGAGGATCGAATGAAATTCCGAAGAGACAGAGCCCGAGAGAAACGAGTAACAAAGGTACAGGGATTGTTTTTGAAATTTTTTAAAATTCTAATCAAAATAGCATTCAATTTTTTTCACCTTCTCGCAGGGGCACATACTCGCCTGATTCTAATCACACAGCTACACATTTCACGTCTTTTATTCATACGAGGTAATAAACTTAATAATTAATCGTGCGTATCTCTCTCCGCGCCATCATTTACTCATCGCACTGGTAATATGTTGCCCTGTAAAATAATAATTCGGGACTGCTAATAACACGTTAGAAGGGGATGGAGAAAAACAAAAAAAAAAGCAAAGTGAGGCAAACGAGACTTTGGAGGCGAAACGAGAGAAACTTTATTTTCCAGAGCGAAAATTGGAGCCTTGCCAATTTACCAATGCGTAGTTGTCTCGAATGAAAAAAACAATAAAGATACAAAAAAAAAATAAAGAAAAAAGAGAGAACGAAGCAAAGTTAAAAAGGGTTGAAGAAAAAATGATAAAAACATAAAACGAAAACGGTATTTACCGTTGCTTGTCCACGTTCCGACGCGACCATCTTCTACCGCTCTCGTGTGTGGTCAAGGTATAACGCTTTGTGTGCGCTGGATTAGTCCTGAGCTCGCGGCCTTCTGATGATTTGGCTTTTTTCACTTTGTCCATGAACTTTGATATCAGCTCCGGACAATTGAGATTTTCTTCTGGTTCCCACGTGTCGTCGTTCGCGTTGAAACCTTTCCATCTTATCAGAAATTCTCGTTCTTTGTTCTTTTTGAAATGTACTTCTATGATTTTCTCCACTTCAAACTCTTTCGCATCTTCGTCATCTTCTTCTGTCTCTTGTTTCTTCGTCTTTTGGCTCTGTTTATCTTGAAAGAAATTATATTCATGAATATATCGTTTTTTGTTGCATTTTTGCGTTCAATTTCAATCGTCAATAATAAAAAAAAAAAAAACTCAGTAAATTGCCGAATCTATCGATACGTCGGCAAATGAAATTATGACTCAACTTTGAAAAAATATCCGCAACAAAATATAAAATACAGAAAATATAAATAAATAAAATCATAACAAAATAAAAAAATAGTTTTTTTTACGATGTTGAAGTTTGCATCGTTGGAATGCAACGAAATTCCGTTTTTTATCGATATTCTCTATCAATATTTAGTCAGAAGAAAAAAACGATGTTTTTTTAGGATCCAAAAACAAAATCGGTCAGAAAATTTTCATGGTTTTTGAAATTGGACAAATAATTAATAAAAAAAAGTATTTTTCGTTGGACCACAACGTTGCGAACTTCACTGTTATTTTTTCTTGCATATGAAATATTGCTGGCCCCCGTACGAGGCCAATAAAAATTAGCAATAATTAATAAACAATAAAACTAAATTGTTCGAAAGATTTTCCATAAAAACAATGTGAAATAGGGTTTTTATTGAAACATGCCAGTGTCCTTACTTTTATCTTTTCTGGCCACAGATTTTCTGGTTTTTTTGGATTTAGGCGTCGCGTCGTTTTCAGTCTCAGCGGAGTTTTCATTTTTTTCACTCTCCTCGGAACGTTGCTCTTCTTGTTTCTCCTCCTCGTCGCTCAAAAAGTTCTCAATTAATTTGGGACAATTGAGATCCTTCTCCTGCTCCCAAGTGTCGGAATCCTCGCTGTATCCTTTCCAGCGGACAAGAAACTGGCGACGACCCTTTATTGTTCTCTGAGCAACTATCTGTTCAACCTGCAAAAACCATACGCACCGCCGTTTCATAAATTGTTCCGATAGGGGATGAAAACGCTCTACGAAGGCTTAGCAAAAGTTCGCATTATCGGAAAACTCCCAATTTTTTCAAACAAAGAGCCAAATTTTCCTGCGGTTTTTGTCTGAGAAAACGAAACAGAATTCTCCGTAGATCGCAAACTGAATCCACCAGGAAAATCAAAACGACTGCAGAAATTATACAATTGATAAAATTTCATCGCATTCCGACAACGCAAACTTCAGCGACAGACTTTTTTGCAATTGTAAAACAGAATTTACAGAAAAAAATCAGGAAACGTGCATTAATTATTGAAATAATGAATAAAAATATATATTTTCATTGTAGTCCAGCAATGGTAATATCAATGTCACAAAATAACGTTGACGTTTGGTAAACATTTTGCCTGTTAACCGTGTAATTATCTAGTTAGTCTCGTTTTTCGATCGTTTGTATGTTTCAAAATCGAATAAAGAAAAATGAGGTGGATTTTGTTTTTCATTGAAGCCTTGCCACGAAAATGCGTTTACGAATGGCAACATTTGACATTGCGTTGTCTGGACTAACCTAAAAAATCTGATCGATCAATTCGATGTGAAATTCTTGTGCAGGGATGAATTTATTTTTGCAAACGTATCGTTAAGGAAGCTAATCGATGAAAATATCGAAAATGATTCCTTCGATTTCGTTTCTCGATGTTTGTAAACATGGTTTCGTAAAAATTGCATAATTCTCTTGGCAATCGAAGATTCTGCATTTGGATATGAAATCTACAGTCTGGGTTAAAAGTTTTGAATATTGAAATTGATATAGTTTACGGATTTGTTCTATATCGCAGGTGATGCGTGATGTTTTTGTTTCCGAGTGCAACTTTGTGGATTGATTAACGAAGCGATGCAGTTCGTCTTGACGATTTTCGCAGATAAAAACGATGTAAATAAACGAAATGATTGTAAGATTTGTCGTTGAGAGTATTTTGAAAATTCATACATTTGTTTTATTTCGAAAAGGTTGAAAAAATGGTATTTTGATATTGAATCGTGGGGGAAACTGACCTCGTATTCGTTATCGTCATCCTGGGAGGTCGAAGCGGCGGCGGCGGCTTTTGATTTGTCTTTTTTTCGTTTTTTCGCGCTACTTTTGCGCTCGTTTCCATTTTCTTTTTGAGCCACGGGCGTCGTATCAAGCTCGTTGCTCGCTTTTCCCTCGCCCATTTCGGCGTCATTTTTGTTTTGACTATCCGAATTGGTAGCGGCTACTGGTCCCGAGTCGTCCTCACGTTTCGAACGAGAACGCGATCTCTTTTTGTTATTGGACATTGTTTTCGCGGGAGACTCGGTAGTCTCAACGGCGTTACCGGCATCGGAAGAATTAACGCTATCGTTAACTGCACCGCCGTTCCCGCCGCCATTTTCCCCAGAGTCAGCGTCGCTCGATGTTTCGGATTTTTTTCGTTTACCACCTTTCGCCCCGAGTCGACGCATTTTTCACCGCTTAACTGCTCAAATTTTTCTCAACTGACACTACCGTTCACCTTTCCTTCGCCAAATATATTTTTTATTTTCCGCACTTTCTTCCGAATTATTTCGGAAATCTCTCTTTCTCACTCTCACTATTTTTTTTTGCTATCTACTGTGTGTATCCGAGTGCTTTGCGAGTGCTTCTCAACCTCAACGCTGGCGACGCTGGCTTAGCACGTCGGTCTTTCGGGTACTTTCGGCCGGCTCTCCACCAGTCCCTAGCGGCGCGCCGACGAACCTCGAGCCATTTTCTCTTTCCTTCCCCTCTGTCGTTCGCTCGCTCGATCCAACGACGAATCTTTCGGGAGCGGAACCGAACTCGCGCGCGCGGATGAGATCTCCGTCGTCCCCTTCGCGCGCGTTATCAACGTTCGTCATCGACAAAGTTAACGCAATTATTGTAATATTTTACGACTACGTATCAGTTAAGATATAAACAGCCAACTGTATGTTTCATTTAGGAGAGATAACGACCGTGTATTGGAACGCCGTTGCTCCAGGGAAAATATTTATTTCTATCGAATCATCATTTTTCCTGCACTTGTTGACTGAAGCGTAATATGTCGATAGAATCGATGGATTCGTACATTTTTAAGCAAATAGACACGACAATATATACCGGAATTCTTCGATACGCCATTCGCGCCACGTATCGTTCGCTCCAAGCACTATTTTTTATTGGTTTCGAGCTTACGCCGAAGAATTCGAGCTTTTCAACGTTGCCCGAAGAAATGATTATTTTATTCTCCATTTGCTTTTCCCTTTTTTCGGTTTGTTAGTGAGAGATTCTTTCGAGCTTTTCAAGTCAAACGTATCTGGACACTTTACTTATTTCGGATACATATGCGAATCGCACAGGGTCCGACAAAATTGTTTCGGAATCGAACTTTTCATTGACACGATGCGATGGAGGCTCGGAACAAAGGATTTTGTATTTCTATATATGTTTCGGCGGGCAATCGCTCAGATTGTCCCAGAAATAAACGATTCGTGATTAAAAATATGTGAAATGCAAGTATATATTTCCCATAAGATAAAAGTATCTAGGAAACTGCGGAGAGTCACAGTTATGTATACATTCTACTCGGCAGAAAAACGTTGTTGAGGAACGTTTTATGCCGCGTTTCGTCTTTGGCAGCTTCCTGGTATCGGGTACGGTGGGGCATTTGTTCTATGAAAGATGATGAGGAGTGTGAGAAGAGAGGAAATACGTTTTGTGTTTAGCAACGCAAGCCAGTGTATCGACGAGAATCGAACGAGTACTTTTTGGCCACGTTGCGGAAGTTGCCTGAACTGTGGACGACACGAAAAGACATCGTCGCGCCACCTGGCGGTCATCGAAAGATTTATCGCCAAGCTGCGCGTCGCCTGCTTCTGGAGATTTATTTCTAGCGGGAAATTCGAAAACTTATATTCGCACTGAGCAAAAATAAAGGATGGCGAAAAATGATTGACTGAGAGGTGGAGAGTGCTGGTATCGAAAAGAGGCCAAAAAAAATCGCTTGTCACTTTCATGGCTTTATCTTCGCATCAAGACAAAAAGAAATTTGTGGAAACTTGAAAAGACGCATAACCTATGCTCAAGTAACTCTGAGCACTTGGTGCCTCTATCGGCGGAAAGTAGCGACACCTTGATTTTTTTTTTGCTCTCTCTCAACGTGCAAACGGGCGTCTATTTTTTTGCGTTGGCTGTTCCGTTGTGTGTCGCTGGTCGTTGGGCAAAAATTGGAGAAACTGCGCAGCATCGCGCTTCGTCCGGTGGTTGGGGCGTTCTCGATGTGTGATTAGTCAAGCGGGTGGCAAGCACGCCGGGCGAAAGAGCACAGAGGGTGGGGGGAGGCGAAGGAAGTCGTAGTGGTGCTTATGTTCATCGCAGTGATCGCGGTTTGCCTTCTTGTTGTGTTCGCCATGACGTTCCGAATCGTAGTGTGTTGAACGAAATCATTTGAAACAATAATACATATATAGCATATATATGTGTATATATAAATTATATATACTCGAAAAATATAAAATATATTACGTGAAGAAAGAGAAAAAGATTTATAAATATATATCGATCCCGATGTTGGTCGTAGTACAGTGCAAATGTAGTTTTCATGCTCTTGACGATAGAAGAAACTGGAGAGGCTATTCGTGGATACCGAAGAAAGCTTCAAACGTGTTTGAAGCTTTCGAGGTCGGATTCATGGAACTATGAACCTGGACTCGTTGTCTTTTACTTTGTCACAAATCAGTTATTTGATTGAGAATTTGAATAAGAAAAATTTACGTCCTACTTCCGAAGAAATATCCGTGGTAAGTGTGTGACCGATCGTAGTATATATTCGCAACAAAAAAAAAAACGTTACTGTACCGAGCACCACGCACCAGCTGCCGTTGCAAATTTCCCTTTCCCATCAAAATTTCAGTCACATTTTCGCATTCCCCGACTCGATCCACCCGATTCTTTCTTTTCTCTACCTCCAAATTACCAAAATTACTTCAAAAATCGCTTTTTTCCGATGCATCCCGTTGCCCCTTTCCCCCGCGCCAACTTTACGCGATTCCACACTCCGCTCAGCTTTAACCCATTTTCGCCAAACTTTTGCAACGTCCTTTCCATTTTTCCGCTCTCCTCATCACATACTCATGCAAACTTGTCGATATGCTAAACTTGTTTCTCCGATTCGTTCTATAAAACTGAACCCCCTAAAAAATTCAAATTATTTTTTCTCGCATTTCGTGCTCGTGATGAATTTTATCAAATTCATTGTTTTGAACCCTTTCGAAAAGAAAAATTCTACGATAATCTGACGTTCAGAAAGTTTTCCCTTTGCCATTTTTTCCACTCGGAGTTTATTACAATTCTGCATCAAACGCCGAACAACGATGCGCAAGCTTTTGACCGAGAACGGGTCTTGCTTTCTCAGCGATTTGTGATGCTAATTTTCTGAATATTGTCATAGTTTCTGTTTCAACATTTCTTAACAATTTGACCAACGTTTTTGAGTTTCTTTCATTTTAATATTGTAAAAATTTGACTTTTCTCCGTCGTTAATTCTGATTTTTCAAAGTTATGACAAAATTTTGCCCGAAACAACGCCAAATATTCATTTTCTATCCATTGATTAAAAATCCTTAGCTTTGAGCTTAATTATAGAACAAAAAGACTCGTAATAACTCCATCAACCAACGAACCATCACAAAAATGAATATTTTGACATAACGTTGAAAAAACTATCAAAAATTTGAATTTCACGGGAAGTTAGGTTATGAAAGGGAGAGAGAGAGAGCGTAAGGAGCGCGATATAAATTCTCAACTCTCCAAGTTAAAATTTATGTCCTAGTTAGTGCAGTGGAAGGGTCTGGAGGCGGACAGACACTTGCTGCGCTGCTTGTTCTCGTACATCGACTTTTCTACAGGCGAGCCACCCGAGAGTAGCGCCAAAGATTACTACCAGATTCAATTTCTGAAAAAAGAGTTGGTCAATCTACTCGGCAAGCCGTCTCTCGTCTCGAATCTTTGTTACGCCATTGACCATCCTCTCCATCGTCAGAAGGTAAAGAGGTTTTTCACTAAATTTTCTCAATTTCGAATCTCATTGAGCAACCGTCGCGGCGCAGGATTTCAGCATGGAAACCAATCGTTCAAATTTTCTAAAATATTGAAGTTCTACGATATTGGAGTTGACATCGTTGGAATGCAACGAATTTCTGTTTTTTCTTGAGCAGAGCTGGAGATTCTTATTCAATATTCGGTCAGGACAATAGATCGATTTTTTTTAGGATCCAAACACAAAATCGATACGAAAATTGTCGTGGTTTTTAAAATTGAACGAACAATTGATAGAAAAACGCATTTTTCGTTGGACCCCAACGTTGCGAACTTCAGTGTCATGAAGTTCTGGGGTCCATCGAAAAATACTTTTCTTATTGATTGTTAGTTCAATTTAAAAAATCATCAAAATTTTCGGACCGATTTTGTATTTGGATCCTCAAAAAATATCGTTTCATTGTCCTGATAAAATATCGACTAAGAATCTTGAGGTCTGCTCGAGAAAAGAAAACAGAATTTCGTTGCGTTCCAACGATGCAAACTTCAAGTTCGTAGGATCCGTAGATATCGGAGGGAAGGGAAAATGTTTGTTTTTTTTTTTTTTTAATGAAATTTAAGAATTTCGTGACGATACTGTTATTTTTTTCTAATGCTAGTAGCATTACGTTTGAACAATATTTACGGTTTCTATGACACAGAAGTTGGCAACGTTGAGGTTCAACGAAAAATACGTTTTTCTATTAATTGTTTGTTCAATTTAAAGAATCGTGACGATTTTCGTGTCGATTTTGTCTTTGGATCCTAAAAAAATATCGTTTTATCGTCCCGACCAAATATCGAATAAGAATCTCGAGCTCTGCTCAAGAAAAAATAAAAATTTCGTTACATTCCAACGATGAAAACTTCAACATGGTCGATTCATTAATTTAGTAGCTACATGCAAAGCACTATACGAATTAACGTTGTTAACTTTGATATTTCAGAGCCTGAATCCATCGCCAAAATTATTTGTCAATTTTCGACGAGTGCTCGGTTTGACTTTGGTGCAAGAAGTTGTTTTAGCGATCGCATTGTTACATTCGGAAAATTCAGACACAAGATTACTAGCTGCAGAAGACATACAGAAACAATTGCCGGTAGTGATAAAAAATTATACCAACTCGGAAAACAGCAACAAAGGGCAAGAAGAAGGGCTGCACGATTCTTCACCGGAAATATTGCATCTTGTGCTTCACGAGACTCTCCGAGAGCCTAACAATTTTGGCCTGACAAACGAGGCGAAGGAAAAATTTCTCAAGAATTTAAGGCGTGGTTTTCCCCGTGAACGGGTACCGGTGGTGCTCGCACCACTTTTGTATCCAGGCGACGGGGAATTTAAAAAATCTACGGTCGAGCTCAACATGGCGGCGATGGTTGGTGAAAATTAATTAATTAATTAAATTCAATTTGAACGTAACGGAAAAAGGTTCAATCTCGAGTATATAGAGATACGCGGCGCAACTTGCCTTGTCGGTTCGATGCGGTTGATTGATTACTCGTTAAAAATTGCAGGACAGTAATTCTTTGGTGGAGCTTATAATGGAGCTGGGCTATGGGTTCACCGGAAGCGTCGACGAGTGCCGTTCGGCACTGGCTGGGCTCGGAGCTCGTGAAATATCGCCGGTATGCGCAGCGCGTGTACTTTCTCACATGGCACGAACGTGCACGGGCCTCGAGGACTCGGGAGGTTTACAATCCTTCTGGGCGAATACTTCCGGCAACGCGGACGCGAATAAAGACAAATCTTTGGACGGAGGGACGGCGACGACCTGGAACGTTGAAGTTTTTGTACAAACTCTGAAAGAAACGGTAAGTTGTTTTATAAATTTTCAACAATTTTCCAATTGGCTAGCGTTTTTGTGAGTTAATTTGATTTTTCACTCTCGAGCAGCAACCGACGCTGCTGTGGAACGAAGTGATCGTCAAATTGGACCATACGGAGTTTATGGTGAAAGATCGGCAAGGCTTGAACCTTTTGATAACGGGCTTGAAACTCGGTTTGCAACATCAAGGCTATCCGTTGGACGTGTTTCCGGTGGAATTGTTTTATCGTCATTGGGACAACGTGGAAGGTCAATTTTCCCTCGTCCAACAGATCCTCAAAAACCCTGACATATTTTGCTTCGCCGATCATCCTTATCACTCGGTCACGGTGGACGTTTTAAAAGCGGCGCCGGAGAGCGACAGCAAGGAGGCCCAAACATGGCGTTCTCTGAACGTCGTCGAGCTGCTTTTACACATGGCCGATCGTGGTTTGTACGGCGCGGTCCAAGACATTTTTAAATGGCCCAGTCAACATTGTCCGGACGTTTTGGTTCTCGCACTCTTGCAAATCAATCCTCCGATCACGATTTTACGACAAGAATTGCTGAGCGCTTTAATGCCGATATTTCTCGGCAATCATCCCAATTCCGCAGTCATTTTACATCACGCTTGGCACGCCAACAACCTCAAGATCAAAACCGTCATAATGCACGCAATGGCCGAATGGTATCTTCGCGGTGATCACGATCAAACTCGATTGTCTCGAATCCTCGATGTTGCCCAAGATCTCAAAGCTCTGTCGGCCCTTCTCAACGCCCAATCCTTTCCCTTTGTCATTGACCTCGCCTGCCTCGCCTCACGACGCGAATATCTCAAACTCGAAAAATGGCTCACCGACAAAATCCGCGACCATGGTGAAGTCTTCGTCACTGCCTGCGTCAAATTTCTTCAACGAAGATGTCCTCAGGTCATGGGGACCGGAATAAAGGAAGATCCTACCGTGCCCAAGGCCAGTCAACTCCCTCAAGAAACTCTCACGACCATTTTGGCTTGCCTCCAAGTCTGCGCCGGGTACGTTTCATTATCCTTCAAAAAAAAAAACGTTCTTGACAAGTCGACAAATTTTCATTTTTATGGGTTCAAGGACGTTGTATGCCAGAAAATATCGATCGAAATTTTCTTTAAATTTACACCGTACAAAGAAAATTGTGATGTCTAATAGCTCGCGCAATTTTGCGAGGTTTTGGCCATGCAGAAGTCGAGATATTTATTTATAAAAACCACTATTTTCAGTAGTTTCTCATAAGAGCGCGTGTTAAAAGTTGCAATTTTCAACATTAAATATTTCGATTTCTAAATGGTGAAGCCTCTTAAAACTTTGCATACACTTTTATGTAACATCGAAGAAGCTTTATTTAATTTTTCAAAAAAATCGCTCGTAAATTTTCTTCGAGAATTTGTTCATTATATAACAAATACAGATTACCACGGAGAATCTTGGATTTAGAGTATATTGTTCTTCAGTCAATTTGTAACAACTTTTTTAAAATGAACTTGGACCCGCAAATCATTTTGTATGTAAGAAAAACTGAATACAAAAATTTAGATCTGACGGTCGCCATAGAACGTCCTTGATGAAACAAAACTCTAGTTTCTGCTTCGCAAACTGAATTTTTTCTCTCAAGCTCGAGGTCAGGCTCGAAAAATACTAATTTGTAATTAAAATTGCAGAAGTGTCTCGCCCGAATGCTCCGAAGCGATAATGACGATGGTACAAAACTGCAGTCTAATGCTGAGCAAGGGTGCGATGAGTCGTCAACCGCCACCGGGTGTTTTGCGGCACCCTGGACTCGATCCGTTCAACCCTTCGAAGCTCGCTGGACCGGTATGAACTTTTTCAGTTTCAATTGCGCACGAAGAGATAATTTTATTCAAAATTACCACAACATCGTAGTTCCTTGGTATCGTATCGTCTTTCTGAAAGATTTTAGCAAATTCATAGTCATTTTTCTTATTTGAAATGGAGCGAAAAACGTCAAATTTTCTTTATTTCCTCTCCGTATGACAACGAAATATAATAAATAGGAAAAGAAAAAAAAAAAAACATTGTAAAATCGAAGTTTTCGCAGTTATTTTCCGGAAAAGCTGTGGATACTCTGGGAAACCTGAGCACGAGTTTGGCCTCCATGGGATTAGGTTCCAGCCTGGGTCCGCCGAGCAGTTCGGCGTTCAATTTGCCCGGAGCATTGGGTCCTTTGGTATCGGCACCAGGCTCGCCGTCCCGATTGATGGGACCGTCTCCGAGTCCGTTTCCAATGTTGCCGCTGTCTTCGCAGCTGCACTCGGGTCCCGTGGGAAGTCAAGGGCCGACGGTGATCGCAGGAGGTGGTGCGATCGGCGGACTGGGTCGTTTAGGCCCGCCGAGCGGTATAGACAAGACTCGGATCCCCGAAACTTCAAATCTCTTTCCGGATATGGCGCAAAACGTCTCGAAGGAAATCGAGGATGAGGCGAACGGTTATTTCCAACGAATTTACAATCATCCGCCACACCCGACGCTTTCGATCGATGAAGTTCTTGATATGCTGAAGAAATTTCAAGAATCAGGCACGAAGCGCGAGCACGAAGTGTTCAATTGTATGCTGAGAAATTTATTCGAAGAGTATCGATTTTTTCCTCAATATCCGGACAAAGAGTTGCACATTACGGCGCAGTTGTTCGGCGGCATAATCGAGCGGAGTCTAGTAAACAGTTACATGACCCTCGGTCTAGCTTTGCGATTCGTTCTGGACGCTCTGAGAAAGCCCGAGGGCAGTAAAATGTATTATTTCGGTATAGCGGCGCTGGATCGTTTCAAGAGTCGCTTGAAAGAGTATCAAACGTATTGCGAGCACGTTCGAGCGATTCAGCACTTTAACGAATTTCCTCCGCACCTGATCGAGTACATAGAGTACGGATTGCAAGCTCAGGAACCGCCAACAAGGCCGCAAGGTGCAGTTTTACCGAAGAGTCTGGCGTCGATGCTCGCGCCGCCAACGACGCCGTCAAAAACGATAACAACGACGACGATAACGACGAGTACGACGCAGTCGAAGCCCGCGACGACACCGACGACCTCTCTCTCGGCGAGGCCGTCAATAGCAAACGCGACCAACATCGACACGCTCCTCGTGGCGACCGACAAGGAAGAAAAAATAACAAGCCCGCCGGAAGCTCTCCAGGACAAAACTGCATTTATATTCAACAACCTGAGCCAATTGAATCTCCAGCAAAAGTGCGACGAGATACGAGAGATCGTGACGGAAGAATTTTGGCCATGGATGGCGCAGTATTTGGTGATGAAACGGGCGAGCATAGAGCTCAATTTTCACGCGCTCTACTCGAATTTCCTCGATTGCCTGAAAGTCCCGGACGTAAATAGAATGGTGACGCGTGAAACATTTCGCAACATCAAAGTTTTGCTCCGAAGCGACAAAGGCATAGCCAATTTTTCCGATCGTTCGTTACTCAAGAATTTAGGCCATTGGTTAGGAATGTTGACACTGGGAAGGAACAAGCCGATATTACAGCTCGATATAGACCTGAAGAGTCTGCTGGTCGAGGCGTATCACAAAGGCCAACAAGAGTTACTCTACGTAGTGCCGTTCGTAGCTAAAGTATTGGAATCCTGTGCGAAGAGTCGAGTCTTTCGTCCACCGAATCCTTGGACGATGGCGATAATGAACGTGCTCGCGGAGCTCCATCAAGAGCCGGATCTGAAGCTCAATCTAAAATTCGAGATTGAAGTGTTGTGTAAAAATTTGACGATCGACGTTGCCGAGCTGAAGCCCGTTGTTTATCTCAAGGATCCTGAAAAATTGCGAACTCTCGAGTATCAATTGTCGCATCCGAATAAGAAAGCCGAGGGCGCGGGCGTTCCTCAGCCGCAGCAGCAGCAGCAGCAGCAGCAGCAGCAGCAGCAACAACAACAACAACAACAGCAGCAGCAGCAGCAACAACAGCAGCAACAAGCGCAACAACAACAACAACAACAACAGCAGCAAGCGCAACAACAACAACAACAACAACAACAACAAGCGCAACAGGCTCGCGAAGCTGCTCAACAACAGCAGCAACAACAACAACAGCAGCAGCAACAACAGCAGCAGCAACAACAACAACAACAACAACAACCGGCTCAAGGACCCATCGAGGATCTCGTCGGACCGACAACAACGAGTTCGATGGTATCGAAAGCTGCACCCGCCGCTAATACTACTCCATCCCTTCCCACCGGACCACCCGAGCCACGATTCGATTACATGGACATCACAGTCACCGGAGGCGCTAATATTTCGCAACACATTACCATCAACAACAATCTTCCTCTCTTCCAGACTCATCCTCATCTTAAACAATTCATACGGCCTGCCGTCGAACGCGCTATTCAAGAATGGATTCATCCTGTGGTCGATCGTTCGATAAAAATCGCTCTTACGACCAGCGAGCAAATAGTTCGCAAGGACTTTGCTCTCGATCCGGAAGAGGTGAGAATTCGAACAGCCGCGCGTTATATGGTCAGAAATCTTACCGCAGGCATGGCCATGATCACCTGTCGCGATCAAATCCTCGCCTCCATCAGCTCCAATCTCAAACAAGCTTTCCTCGGGGCAATGATTGGCTCCACCCCTCAACAAAAGGAACTCGCCGAACAAGCCGCTAACGTCGTTTCCGCAGACAATATGGAACTCGCTTGCGCGTTCGTCCAAAAAACCGCCATCGAAAAAGCTATTCCCGAGATGGACAAGAGACTCTTGAACGAAATCGAATTGAGAAAGATCGCGCGACAAGAGGGCAGACGCTATTGCGATCCTCTTGCTAAATATCAGGCTGAACGCATGCCCGAACAAATCAGGCTCAAGGTCGGCGGTGTCACGCCTCTACAAATGGCCGTTTACGAGGAATTCGCTCGCAATATACCAGGATTTTTACCACTTTCCGAGTGCGACACCGAACCCTTCTTCGTACGGAAACCCATACGCGAACCCACCAGCGTTTCCACATTTACTGGCAATCCCGCAGCCGTTGCTGTTCCAAGAGCCCAACACGTCGCATCCGCCGCCGCTTACGCCGTCACCGTTAGCAACGACGAATTTGGCACCATGCTCGAAAAACTCGCCGGCGAAGTCGAAGTCCTTCTCAATGCCATGGGACCCGGCGCACCGGCTCCTCAACACGCCGCTCTTCACAGTCTCCTCGAGTCAATGATTCTGACCAGACGATCTCGAGACACCGGCGCTGCGATGACGCTCCTCAAAAAAGCTGTCGAAGGCCTCCTCGAAGGTCCCACCATTTCCAGCGGTGTCGTCGACTCCGAAATCATCGTCCATTACCGCGAACTATATCTCAGAATCCTTAAATGCCTCCAAGACCCACACGTTTACGGTATGCAATGGACCAACAAACACGTAACTCGTTGTCTCGCCGAATGCCGCGATGAATTCCGCTACAACTTCGAAGCCGTCGACTGCCTCATCAGATCTCATCTCCTGAGTTTTATACAGTTCGATCTTACCCTCGCTCAAGCAATGGATGCTGGAAACGCGATGGCTACCGCTTTCGCTACACAGCTCGTACAACTCTATCTCATCGACGAACGACAAACCACCCACGTCACGGAATCCGATCTCTTTCACACTATCGAGATTTTGGCAAGAATGGCTCATCACAGAGCCCCACCGGAAGGGTTAGTTCACCCTTTATTCTTGCATTTTTAATCCAAACATTCCGTTCATATTCAACGATGAATTACACTGTAATCTCCTCGTTGGAGTTCACCAATTGTCAGCCATGGCTGGACGGCAGTTATACGACAATCTGCCAAAAATATTTATAGAGATATTTGAATTTATTCGGGTGTACGTTTTCTTACAGGGAGGGAAAATAATATCAAAAATTACTGTGGCAATCTACTAGGTCGCCCTTTTAAAGGATTTCATCAAATACATAATCATTGTTCATTCAAATTCTGTTAAAGTATTCTTTTTTTTTTTTTTTTTTTGAATAATAAGTAAAATTTTTTAAAAATTCTTAAAATAAATTGAGGTAAATAATAAAATTTGAAAATTCTTTCAAAAATACCGGAAAATTTGACTTTTTTCGTCAAATTTTTTAATTTAAGCAAATACATAGTAATTTTTCATTGATATTCTTTTAAAAAATTCTTTTTCTCTTGAACATAATAGTTTTTTTTATTTGTTATTTTAAAATAAATTAAAATAAATAATAAAATCCGAAATTTCTTCTAAAAATAGCGGAAAATGGAGCTTTTTCCGCCAAATTAAAAAACAATTTCGTCAAATTTTGACATTTTTTGGCAATCTTCGCCATTTTTCGGCCAATTCCAAATGAAAATTGACAACTGTATTCGCTAGAATCTCTCAGAGGGACCATGGGGTACCAGGGAACTATGATGTCACAGTAATTTTTAATTTAATATTCTCTCCGTATAGACAATGATTATTGTCAATATTTGGTTGGTGCTTTCAGAATTTCCCTCTTCAGACTGACCAGCCTGATCGAATCGCTGCGAGCTCATCACGATCCTGCTATGCTTGCTGACAGAGCACCAGCTGGACCGACCGCTCATATTCATTCTGGAATTCTTCAAGTTCGAGTAAGGACTCGATATGCTTTTAATCATTGACTTGTCAACGTTTATATCTTTCGAATGAAAACGTGAAACGTGTGTGTGTGTGTGTTTTTTTGTTCATGGCAGGCACGTGACTTTGACGATCCACCCGGCCTCATGGAGAAGACTGAGTATCTGCTGCGCGAGTGGGTAACAATGCACCACAGTCCAACGCACGCTCGTGATCCGACCAAGGCCTTCGGGATGTTTGTGCACCAGATGAACATTCACGGAATATTAAAGACGGACGATTTGATAACGCGTTTCTTCAAGCTGAGTACACAAATGTGCGTGGATCTTTGTTATCGGGCGTTGGCGGAGGCAAATGCGGCGCCCTCGGTGGTGCGCGCCAAGTGTTTTCATACTTTGGATGCTTTCGTGCGCCTAGTCGCGCTACTCGTAAAGCATTCCGGCGACACTTCAAACACCCACACGAAGATCAATCTGTTGAACAAAGTTTTGGGAATTGTTGCTGGGGTTTTGCTGCAAGATCACGAGATGAGAAACACGGAGTTTCAGCAGTTACCATACCACAGAATCTTCATAATGTTGTTCCTGGAACTGTGCGCTCCTGAGCCGGTCCTCGAGGCAGTTAATTACCAAGTGCTGACAGCCTTTTGCCACACGCTTCACATCCTCAGACCCGCCAAGGCTTCGGGCTTCTGTTACGCCTGGCTCGAGCTCGTCTCTCATCGGGTATTCATCGGCCGCATGCTCGCGATAACGCCCCAACAGAAATGTTGGGGAATGTACGCTCAGCTGCTCATCGATTTGTTCAAATATCTGGCGCCTTATTTGCGCAACGCTGAGCTCGCCAAACCCGTCACTCTCCTTTACAAAGGCACGCTCCGCGTTCTCCTCGTGCTGCTCCACGATTTTCCAGAATTCCTGTGCGACTATCACTACGGATTCTGCGACGTCATACCGCCGAACTGCATACAAATGAGAAATTTGATTCTGAGCGCGTTCCCTCGAGCCATGCGACTTCCCGATCCATTTACGCCCAATCTCAAGGTCGACATGCTCCAAGAAATCACCCATGCCCCTCGCGTTCTCACCAACTTTGCCTCCATGATACAACCAATTAGCTTCAAGAAAGAACTCGATCTCTACCTCAAGGCACGAGCCCCCGTTACTTTTCTTTCTGAGCTCAGGAGCAACCTCCAAGTTTCTCAAGAAGCTGGAATGCGATACAATATTCCTTTGATGAATGCTCTCGTCTTGTACGTCGGCACTCAAGCGATCGCCTTCATCCGAAGCAAAGGACACACTCCGAACATGTCGACCATCGCTCATTCCGCTCACATGGACATTTTCCAAAATCTCGCTGTCGATCTCGACACCGAAGGCCGCTACTTGTTCCTCAATGCTATCGCCAATCAACTTCGCTATCCCAATAGCCACACACATTATTTCAGCTGTACTCTTCTTTATCTATTCGCCGAGGCCAATACCGAAGCGATACAGGAACAGATTACGCGAGTTTTGCTCGAGCGGCTTATCGTCAATCGACCTCATCCTTGGGGACTGCTCATCACCTTCATCGAACTCATTAAAAATCCAACTTACAAATTTTGGACCCACGAGTTCGTCCATTGCGCATCTGAAATTGAAAAGTACGTATTTTTCCAGATTCTCTTCCTTTTCTAATCCATCACAACATTCATTCATTACTCATTAATTTTAATTTGTTAATTAAAACTATTTAATAATTGACAATATTAATAATTAATGATTAATTTATTAATTTCAATAATGCATTTTAATTCATTAACTTAATTAACGAATTAATTGATTAAGTTAATGAATTTTCAGATTTTCCAAAATTTTCGAAAACGTCATTTCGACTGTTGGATTAATGCTTTTTTTTTTTCATTTTCTGTGTCTACAGGTTGTTCGAGTCAGTCGCGCGTTCCTGCATGGTTCAAAAACAAGTGCAGCCGACGCCCGAGCCCGAGATACCCGAGTGATAAGACGCTTGATTTTCATTTTTTCATTTTTTTTTCCATTTCGAGGCTTTCGAATGAGCGAGGCCAACAAAACAAACAAACAAACTTTCGTGTACAGTTTAAATTTGGTGAATGAGACTTAAGCGCGTGTAAAAAGTTGTTGATCTGCGAATAGGTGTGTACCATATATGCCATGAACTTTAAATACCTTTTTTCTCGCCCTTATCTTGTTTTTTTTTTTCTCTTTTTTTCTAAACAAAAAAATATAAAATAATAATCTTATATAATGTAAGTGATTTATAAAAAGTGTAAGGAAACTAAAAGCGAGTAACATAAACAAAAAGTACATTTATTATGTTAATATTTTATTAAACAAAAGCTCACTCGCGTATGTATAGATAAACGATTAAGGATAAAGAAACAAGTGCGAAAAATGAGCTGTGAATTAATCAAGTTTCGGAGTAATCATTCATTTCTTTATTTTCTCATTTTTTTTCGAGTCGTTTGTGCTCTCCGACACTCGTTTCCATGTAAATCGCGATTTTTATATATTGTACAAGTATACTTGCTCATGCAAAACGTTTTCAATACGTATTAGTGTCCAACTTTATAGTACTAAATAAAAAAAACGAACAAATGTGTTTACGAACGAGCACAAACACCGACCAATGTGTGCTTATGACGAGCGAATGGTGTTTTCCGTAGATTGTAATATTACGAATAATGGAGGACATTGATATTTCTTTTTTTCTTCATCTTTTCTTTTAGTTCCGTTTTTTTTTCAGTATTTCATGTACGTATCGATAATAATAAAATGGCACAAGTTTAAAATTACTTTCCCAGCTACTTTGTTACGCTTCATTCATTTCTTTACCAATTTTATTCAAAATTATATTTTCCTCGATGTGTACAGATGTACGGAGATACAAAGTTTCAACCCCAACGACTTTCATGAAAATCACACCGCGAAGCTATTTCGATCACGTTTGCGATTGATGATCTCGGGTCGCGTGGTAAGCGTCCCGCTCTTGGTCCGGATACTTGGTCGGCAAATTCGGACTGTGCAAATGACACTTTGCGTGATACTTTATGCCCGCGACGTCGATCTCGTAATCCCCGGAAAGTACATACTCGTTCGTTACTTCCATTTCCTCTCCCTTTTCGTCCAAATTTTGTATGAAACCGAGACAAACCTGCGAGGAGAAAAAAAAAAACAAGAAACACTCGATTTTATTTGTTCGGATTGGTTCTTCGGCTTTAAGATGATGGATCAGTCGCTATCTCGCAATGTGAGTGCGAGAGCTGCAATTTTCTAAATTGAATTATTTCCGACACGGTTTCGCCAATAAAACAAAGCCCCTGTCAACGGATTTTTTCCATCGTCCTGCGTACGCTGATAGAGCCTTTTTTTGATTAGTCAAACGAGATCGAAGAACTTTTATTTCGAAAATTCAAGGTGACTGATCCATCGTCTTAAGGAAATTGAGAATCTATGAAACTTGTTAATGTTAATTGTTCAATAAATAGCTTCTTAATCGTCGTGAAATTTGTACACGAACTTCTGAATACTTCATGGAAAAACATGCCAAATTTTAAAAATTCTATCATGAGGGTTGAAATAAAAAGTAAGAAAATTCTGAAAATTTGGTACGTTTTTGTACGAAGTATTTGAGAGGTCGTGTAAAATTTTCACGACGATTAGGAAGCTCGTTATTAAAAAATTAACATTCGATTAAGAACAATTTTTTAAACAAATACAAAAAATATTTATCAATACACTTCGTTCTGTTTCCGTTGCTCTCAGAATATTGTAAATGTTAAAAAATTGAGAGGTCAAAAAAAAAACTTATCGCAAAGTTGTACCAGTTTCCATAAAACTAAATTTGACTAAATTTAATTTATTAACGTTAATTGTTCAATAATGAGCATCCTAATGGTCGTGAAATTTTGAGACGATCTCTTAAATATTTCATACGCAAAAATACCACTTTTTTCAGAATTTTCTTATCATTTGCGATCTGGGACTCAACATCCTTAAATGTTTTCTGGGCAAGAACGATGAGTTTTTGAGAATTAAGGATTCAGGACTTGCCTGCTTTTTGAAGGTAAAACCGTAACCTGTGGTCGTGGTCATTCCGCAGTAGTGTCCGTCTCGATAAATTGGCTCGCCACCCCAGCACCAAAGATCGATATCGGGATCGTGATCGTTCAACAATAACTGAACGTATTTCCTTTTGACACCTTCTTCCCTCTGTCTCAGCAAAGCCTCGCGACCAATGAAATCAATGTCTTTCTAAAAATTCGAATAATCCCATTAGCGAAATTCATCAAATCGAAATGGACGTGAGGGGAATAAAAAAAAAAGATAATTACGTGGAATTTAACTCTCCAGGAACGTCCGCACTCCAAGGGCGTTGTGAACGTGTCTAAATCCTGGCCCCAGAATGCGTAAAACTTTTCCACTCTCAAAGCTCGTGTAGCGTAATAACCGGCGTGCCGTAAATTATACTTTGCTCCAGCTTCTATGAGCCTTGTGTAAACGTGGAGAGCAAACTAAGAAGAAATAACGATGTTATGCGAAATTGTAATTCTTCTTGTCCATTTTTCAATTAAAATGAAGAAAAATTCGAGACTCCGAAGCTCGCAACGTTGGGGTCCAACGAAAAAGACTTTTCTATTAATTGTTTGTTCAATTTAAAAAATCATAACGATTTTCGCAGCGACTTTGAGTTTTGATCCTTAAAAAGAATCGTTTTTTCAAGAATCTCGAGATCTGCTCAAGAAAAAACAGAATTTCGTTGCATTCCAACGATGCAAACTCCATCATCGTGAAAATTATGATATTCAGACTTTTACCTCGTTCGGTATGTAAAGGACGTATCCCAACTCTCCGGTATGCGTCAAGTTCATCGTTCGAATTCCATTAGCCAGGCCGACGTCGAGTTCCTAAAAATAGTTTTTTATCACTGACGAGGATAGATTAAGGAGGTTGGCTACATACGAAAATATGGATAAGAATTTAATAAAATTTGGTGATGACATTCTTTGGCATCAAATACGATGACACCATTATTTTCAAATTTTTCGTCTACATAGTTGTCGAATAATTCGAGCTTTTAACATGGCAACATTGTTGTGCGTAGCCAACCTCCTTAACACTCGTGGAAAATAAATATCGAGTGGATAAGTAGTCGATGGATAAAATGATCTGAATTTAAAAAATTGGTGAAATTTTCTGCGGAGGCTTTACCTTGAATGTGAAAAATGGAAAATTCTTGGGCGACAAGTCAGTGTCGGTGAGTTCGGAGAGCAAAGGTCTCGTCGCGGGTCCCATTATGCAAATAGCTGTGTATGCCGACGTGACGTCCGACAATACGACCGAACCATTGGTCGGCAAATGCCGATTTATCCAGTGCTTGCAACGTGTTTGTTGAATAGTCGGAGCAATCATCATATAACTTGAAAAAAAAAAAATGAGAGAAAAAAAGTGTTTTCTGTCATTTTATCGCAATAATCGACGCTGGACTCGATAAAAATAATCAATTCTGAAAACTCACTGATTGTAAGTGATTCTCGCTAAACTGCAGTCGTTCTCGTATCCGCCTCGAGAATTTTGCATTCCTGTGTGTATTATGCTTCCTACAGGAACATCGACGTCGTTTGAGCATAAATACTGCAAAAGATCAACCACTTCGGTGCCCTTTGACTGGAAAAACAATTTTCCTCGATATCACATCCTCGTTTTCTTCAGACAGGACTACGACCGTTGAAAAATTGATGAGAATGTTGATGGAAAATATTAAAATACTGACCCACAGATCGATTTTCGTGAACGAAGAATAATCACTGAGTCCGATGGTTTCTCGACAAGCAGCGTATTCACTGGCGACCGAATCGAACCACGGAGGCTTTCCGAAGGTGTTTGTGTGAGCTATTTTAAAATGCTCCGAACCATCGACTGGATTGACATCTGAAAAACGTCACATTCGCTAAAAAGTTTGCTTTTCTTTTTCTTCTAGTTTCTTCGGAATTCCTCGTTCATTTCGGAGCAATCGCATTTTTTTTTCTTCCCTCGTTCACTCATTTTTTCGTCTCTAGTTGCGAGTCAAACTTTTTCCTGGAAAACTGGTATTTTTGAGAAAAAAAAAAAAAAAATTGAAAATTAATTAAATTGTTTACTCACCACATTCGTCGTCTGGCTGGAACCACGAAGGTCTCTCGTAGCCCATAACTTGTCCGAAAACTGCACCGGCCTCTTTGAGCTTCGGATATATCGGGGACATTCTTAATTTTCTGCCGCTGGTGAACTCGAGATGAGGATACTGGAGAGCGTAATGAATACTTGGAACTTCGCGCGATCTGTCACGCAAAAATTCACGATTATTGTGCAAACCGAGAAAGCGTGAAACGTCCAATTCGTACATGTCCAAAGACGTCGAACCGTTTATTATAAGCTCCGCGGTGGCTCGGCCTACTCCTCCGGCGGCTGATACGCCGACCTTATAAATGAAAAACAGAAATAACGTTAAAAATTTTGAATGCGAAGAAAAATTGACTATTTGCAAGTTTGGATCGTTGGAAAGCATCGAAATTGTGTTTTTTTTTTAACGGAGCTCATGATTCTTATTCAATATCTGGTCAGGACGATAAAACGATCTTTTTTAAGATCCAAAGAGAAAATCGGTGCGAAAATTGTCATGGTTTTTTAAATTCGAACAAACAATTAATAGAAAAACGTATTTTTCGTTGGACTCGAACGTTGCAAACTTCGGTGTCATTAACAATTGTTTCTTGAGTTTGAATAATAATTGATTATTGCTCGGATTTACGGTTTTCATTCCAGCAGCAATGTAATAATTTCGTATTTCTGGTGCTTCGCCCACGATCCATTTGCAATCCGGTGAAAAAGCTTCGGGCCCATTGCACAGTCGTTCGAGTCTCACGTCCCCGAGCTCCGGAATCCTGTGAAGCATCTGCTCCAGCAATACGTGAAAATGGTCCCAATCCGGTGGCAAATTCCTCTCGGCGATATTTTCTAAATAAAATGAGAAAATTTAACACAAACATATGATTAAATTTCATTTTACCAAAATAACGCAAATATCTCTAGTCAAGAACCAGTCAGTTGGACTTTTCGACAATTTTGTGGATTTACATTCGTGGCTAACCGGGTATCGTTCCGTCGTCGAAAGCGGGTTTGGCGACCGGCTCAAATCCACCAGCTATCAAACGTCCCTCGTTTTCACGAAAATATATGTAACCGTCCGGATCCCGTATCACGGGAGTCATCGGGTCCAATCCTTCAAATTCTTTCGTGTGAAGATAATAATGCTCCACCGGATGTAAAGGAACCTTCAAAAAAACGATGTTGAAGTTTGCATCGTCGGAATGCAACAAAATTCTTTTTTTTCTTGTGGAGAGTTCAAGATTCTCGTTGAATATTTGGTCAGGACGATAAGATGATATTTTTTCAGGATCCAAACGGAAAATCGGTGCGAAAATTGTCATAGTTTTTTAAATTGAACAAACAATTAAAAAAAAAAAGTATTGCGTTTTGTTGTTGTTGAAAAAAATCAGATAAAAATGGGCATTCGATTGTGGGAAAATTCCAATAATTGCAAACAATTTTTTTACAGTTATAAAAATTGCAACAACAAAAATTATAACGTAAAAATGAGATACTAACTTTAACATACGGTTCGCTCAACTTTCCCACGTTCCTTGCCCAAAATCCAGCTCCATTCACAAAATGCTCGCACTCTATTCGACCTCGAGTTGTTTCCACCGCTGCCACGCGATCTTCCCGCGTTATGATTTTTGTGACTTTACAATTTTCATATATTCGAACTCCTGCACAAAAAACACAACGATTTGGCATTGAGAAATGTATCGAACACGGTTGAGTTGGTACTTGAGCCTTCGATTGCGCGTTTTTCAAATCGTTGCATTCCGACAAATATGTATTTTTTGTTTTTTTTTGTAGCAACGTTTTTTGTAGTAAATTATCCATATTTCATGGCCCTAAATTAATTTTCTGACGAAAAGGAAAATCAAATGCAAAATTATTCGTTGCCATTAAAAGCCAAACAATTGGCGATGGAAAATTGTTGGAGTCAAAACGACTCAGTATGCACTCGAAGGGTTGAGACAAGGAGCATTTTTTTTCTCTCGTTAATCACTGAAAAAATTGAAGTACCCCGATCGTGTGCTTCCCGCATGAATGCCAGGCAAGTTTTGTAGGGATCCGCGAGTCCGTCTTCCGGAATCCAAATAGCACCAACGAGATCGTCGATCCGCAATAAGGGACATAATTTCTGGGCCTCCTGCGGCGTTATCAGATGACATTCGATGCCCCGAGATCTAAATGACATATTTTTAGAAATTATCATCCGTTTCCTCTCAAATTTCCTGCATATTCAGAGCGAGATAAACGACACGTAAGAATACGAACAGACTGTGATACTGAAGTTTGCATCGTTGGAATCCAACGAAAAATCTATTTTTCATTCATTATTTCGATGAATAATGCACTCGTTCCAATTTTTCTATTAAATTCAGTTTTTCAATGGCAAAAAAGACTGTCTCATTATCTTTGACAAATGCTCTATGAAAATTTTGTGCTCTGCTATAAAAAATAATCAGATTTCGTTCCAATCCAACGATACCAACTTCGACATCGTGAGCGGATTTTCATTTTTGTGGTAAGATTATTACGATGTTGAAGCTTGCGTCGTTGGAAAGCGACGAAATTCTGTTTTTCCTTGAGCAGAGCTTATGATTCTTCTTCGATAATTGTTCGCGACAATAAAACGATCGATTTTCAAGATCCAAAGACAAAATCGCTGCCAAAGCTAACGGATCGTGATGTTGCGAACTTCAGCATCGTAGATTATTTTGAAAACTGTCCTACACCGATTGGGCTTTCATTCTTCTGAAAGTCGTCATACGATCTCTCGTTCGGGCCAATGAAAGACTTCCGCATTGTTTCCAACCGGTGGACAATCCTTTTGCCTCCAGTTCTTTGTAAAGCGCAATGCTGTGCTGAGCCAGCTTGACTTGAGCTTGAGTCGGTTTAAAAGCACCGACCAGTCCGGATGCGTGCCACGTGGAACCGCCCCCGACTCTAAATCGATAAAAATTGCTTAAAAATCGTTCAAATTGCTGCAAAATAACACGAGGTTCTTATGAATCCGAAATCGAAAATTTGAAAACGTTCGGGATAACGATGGCTTTGTGCGATGGCCAAATTTGAGACGAAACTTTGATTTTTTTAAAAAACTTGCCTGCAACTCTCGAGAATGACTGTCCGCGGACCGAGTCCCATTTGAGCAAGATGATAAGCTACCGCAGCACCCATTACGCCTCCCCCGCAAATCACGACCTTGGCCTCATCCACGAGTTTGGCATGAGAATCTTCTGCCAAGCCATTGCCTACTTCTAGTCCTGGATTTGTGCCCAATGTTCGAGGTGAGATCGAAAAATGCAATTTCGTTTTCTCCGAAATCGGTAAAGCCCGCAACTTCAAAGTTCGCCACATTTTTTCACTGCTTTGCTTCGACTTATTATTTTATTAAACGGAAAATTTGTGACTCCATGTACTGCTGGGACTAAATAAATCTGCTGTTTTTTGATTTATGGGGCTTGAGGAAAAATTCACTTCGAAATGGCACGCACTATTTTGCAATATCATTTTTCTAGGTTATGTTCGTGTGCACCTGTTGTTGCCTCGTAAATAAAAATCGAGCCACTGACATTTTCTGTTCCATATATTTCTCATGAAGAACGAAATTGAGTGTCATTCCTGATAAGTTTATCCCCTCGATGACGTGACGATTGATACGCGGGAGCACTCAATATACAGTCAATCGTTCAATCGTCCCATCTGTCAACTCACCGGACTAAATACGTCTCACTATAAAAAATTAAGGAGGTTGGATCACGAAATCAAAATAATCAGAATTTGATAAAATTTGGTGATAACATTATTTGGCAACAAGTATAGAAACAAAAATTTTTTACAATTTTTTTACCACGTGGTTATCGAATAATTCAGAGTTAAATCGAACTTCTTATGCACGAGATGTATACCTGTAAACTCTATGCTTTGCACTTCAACTTTAGTGTTCAATTACTCGAGTACTACGTGGTGGAAAATCTTTAAAAAATTGTATCGACATATATATTATTAAAGAATATATTTATTACCAAATTTTATTAAATTCTCATCTTTTTGAAATTTTTTATCTTTTCCAACCTCTTTAAAGCCTCCCATCCTTTCCTCTGTTTGTGTCAAGCTTTTCTCTATATTCCCCACTTTGAGGTTCGTAATACAGCTGATGCTAGTCGAGTGATGGCGAGAGACAAAATTCGGCTCAAAAGTGCAGACTAAGAAAAATTGATGTGTAGATACTTGCCAGAGAGATTGTCGACTGTATATCTCATTTATGCAAAACAACAGATGACAGATGGATCGAAAGCTCTAGTGACTTTCTGCAACTGCTTCTTTGTTACTGGAATACATAAAATCTCTTTTCTTGAGCAGAGCTCATGATTCTTATTCGATATTTTGTTCGGGACAATAAAACCATCTTTTTCAAGGATCTAATCAGAAAATCTGTACGAAAATTGTCATGATTTTTTAAATTGAACAAACAATAGAAAAACGTATTTTCTAAATCTCGTGATTCTTGAACAAATGATCTTTTCGTCAGCAATAAATACGAAATTACATGGTGGAGGTTGATAAACTTGCATTTGCTCCAAAAAATCAATAACATAGTAGACAAGATTAGTTGTTATAAAATATGTGTTTAATACAATTAGACATTATTCTGTAAAATATACATTGTTGTAAATGGCGCTTGGTCTGCTGCTGCGTTCGTAAATATATGCAAAGTTTTAACAGTTTTCATCTATTTTTCGACAAAGTTGCATTGTATATGTATATCTAAATATATATTTCGTAAATGTTTGGTATGTATAGATAAAAACGATACTGAAGTTTGCATTGTTGGGATACAACGAAAAATGTATTTTTTATTAATTATTTTAATAAGTAATGCAATCGCTCAAATTTTTCTAGCCAATTCAGTTTTCCAATGGCAAAGAAGACTGTCCCATTATCGTTGACAAATACTGTATAAAAATTTAGGGCTCTTGCTATAAAAAATAATGAGTTTTCGTTGCATTTCGACGATGCAAACTTCAGCATCGTATTTCCTTGCGCATTTCCTTTCTAAAATAAAATCGATTCTTCGTTTGCCCGCATTTACACATTTCAAATGACTATTGAATCGAATTAATTGAAGATTCAAAACTTACAATGGTTCTGGTACGCATTTTGCGATGTCAACGTTTTTTACAATTAGATAAGGCACGTGTTTTACTATTAATAATATTAAAATTATTATTAAGGCACCCGAGACTAAAATACGAGCGAATTTTAGTCAAAACGAAAAGAAAAAGGCAGAAGATTGATCGAAGTTGTTGCACAACTTACGACTGCATTGACTGTGGTTCGATTGTGACATCTTTCGATGATAACTCGAGTGAGAGTAGCCTGGAGCAAATGAACAATTTTCTGGAATGTGTTTCCAGAATATTTTCCCCATTTTTCGTTCTACATTTTCAATGATTATTTCGATCGTGTCTCGTTGTTGCAATAAAATATGAGATTCATGGAAATATGGCGAGGTTTCCAAAATCCATTCCAAAGAAAACTTGCAGGTCAAAAAATCGAGGGAACAAGAATTGTTTCGAAAAAGAAATAAAAAGCACAGCTTTCTGTGTAAGTCATGGCAACATTAATTTCTCTAATCTAAAGAGATTGTCAAAATGATTTTTTTCTACAAAAAAAAACGAATTTCCTTAAAAATACGAAGCGTCAACTAGAACTACAAATTTTCGACAAGTGCGGAGCTAATCAACAGTGAAATTTCATTTTCGTAAACATCGGGTCAACTTTTTGAATATTAATCATTCAATTCTGATAATAACTAAAAATTTCAAGCAATTAAAATTCGGAAAATCGATTTTCTGCGATTAAAATCCAAAAAATCGAGTCTTTGCAAATTAAAAATTGGAGAATTCCACGAAATACAACATTCAACAAATATCCACGAAATCACAATAATAATAATAATAATAATAATAATAATAACGATAACCATGAGAATCCCAAAGCACTAGTTTGTTAGATTTTCGTGTGTCGCATAATTTCATAATCTCCTTGGATTCACGTCAGACAAATCCATCGTTCTTTCTCGGATTAATTCCAAGTCTCGTTCTATTGAATTCGGTCATGTCCATATTTCATAAACTACGTATTGATTATTCAGTGTCCAAGTTTGAAAATTTTCAAAAGACGGTGAATGGTCTGCGGAGAAATCGATAGTATGTTTGAACTAAAAATTTGACATCATTTGCTCACTATGCTTGACGAAACTGGAGCGTTATTATTATTATTATTATTATTTTCACTATTGGAAGTGAATGTTTAATTCTGTGCAGGTTTTTCGAATTTGAATAAAAAAAGGAAACTTGTGGCATTGGTGAAATGAGAAATAATGAAAAGCGCAGGGTCTTGAGAAAAATTGTGTCCGAGCCAACGTGTCATGGCGTTTGATGAATCGTTGCGTTCGATTAAAATTATTAAACTCTTCGATTCGATTGTTTTTCGCGACAAAAACGGAAAC
The DNA here is from genome assembly GCA_963921915.1 of Hyposoter dolosus. NCBI lineage: Eukaryota > Metazoa > Arthropoda > Insecta > Hymenoptera > Ichneumonidae > Hyposoter > Hyposoter dolosus. The sequence continues at coordinate 4,823,325 of OY998140.1, forward strand.
TGTCGGCGAAGCATCGTTTTGTTGTTTGGATCGTTGAAAAACACGTACGTTTGCGCTGCTTCTTTCTTCTGTTATTTTGTACGAGACAAAAATAAGTGCGAGTCGCCAAAGGAATTGCGTACTAATGGTGCGGGCGTCCTCTTGGGAATTACCCAAACGCAGCAATCTCCGGCAAAAACTTTACCAATTATCTCCTGTGCCGTCCCAAATAAGTTTTACAATTCGGACACGTGTGATGAACGTCCATGCACTCGTCGATGCAGCATGGGATTAGACAGCAACCCAGGAAACACCTGTTTTTGATAAACAGATTTTCTTTTAGTTGCGAACTTCAGTGTCATAATTAACCCTTCGAGTACACACTGGGTCATTTCGACCCCAACAATTTTCTGCCACCGATTGTTTGGCATTTAATGGCAACGAATGTTTTGGCATTTAATTTTCGGTTTCGGCAAAAAACAAAAAATATTCAGGGCCATGAGTTATGGACAATTTACTGCAAAAAACTTCTCTACGAAAAAAACAAAAAATGCATTTTTAGCGGAATACAACGATTCGAAAAACGCGTTGGGTCAGAATGACCCAATGTACAATTAATACTCGTAAAGAACCAGTCTCATCATTTCCACTCTTGATTTTCTTCACTAATTTGTACACTCACCCCAAGAGAGCAATCACCATGCCAGAAATATATGCAATCATTCCTGGCTCTGTTTTAGTAGCCGTGTCAATCTCCGAATGGCATTGTGGGCAAATTGTGTGAGTCGGTCCTGGTCCTAACGGCACTATCGTTGTTAGAATCGTCGGCCCACTGGCATCTGGAAGAAAGAAAACGTAAACGCATAAATGAGGAAATTCTTCACTCCGAAGCAACCGCTATTTGTTCGTTTCTGTTTTCTTCTCATGCACCGTGTCGGTCGCTACTCATTCGAACGGTAGGAATATTTAAAAAAAAGGCACGTAGCTGCTATTTCGTAAACTGTATCCAAATGGAATGTCTTTGATCTTTATACTTCAAAAATCAATAATCAAACATCAAAAACGTTGGAGTTGAACGAAAAATACGTTTTTCTATTAATTCTTTGTTCAATTTCCAAATCCATGATAATTCCAACCCGATTTTGTGTTCGGATCCTGAGAAAGGATCGCTTTATCGTCCTGAACAAATATTGAATAAGAATCTGGAGCTCTGCTCAAGAAAAAACAGAATTTCGTTGCATTCCAACGACGCAAACTTCGACATCGTGAATTTATACTTAAGATGTCACGAAACGACATTATTTAGGGTTCTTTCAAAATTTTGTATAAACGTTCTTGGCACCAGAACTAACAGTTTTCTCCTGTGAAGAAAAATTTTCTGACGTTGAGAATTTCAGATATTTAATTTCCAATTTTTTATTTTTTCCATCTCAACGCGTGTAAATTCAAGTCGCATTTATTTTATTTTTTTCTTGCAACTTTTTAACGAAACGTGACTTACGCGCGTTTAGATGGGACAAAAAAAAAATCCGAAATCTCAAATTCTAAACGTCAGACAAATTTTCTGCACAGGAGAAAACTGTTAGTTTTGGTACCAAGAACGTTTATACTCATTTTTGAAAGAACCCTAAATAAAATCGTTTTGTGATAGTAATACGTTAAAAAAATAAATTTGCTGCAATATTTCTCAATAGTTTGCTATCAAAACAGTTGATGGATATTACAAGTCTGAGCAGGTGTGAAAGGGCTCGCCGGTGGTACTCCACCCACACTCTGGAAGTAGCTGGGCGGTGCGGATGGCGGAGGCTGGTCGTAGGAAGGCGGTGGTCCATTTTTGTACATGATGCAAGATCTTTTCTCTGGTGAAAAAAAAATCATTTTTCATATCGTTCTATTTTGTCGAGACAGCAGAGACGCAACAAACTCGATTATTTTGCCGTGGAATATTAAAAACTCAAATAGTGTGGGAGCTTCTGAATTTTGCTTCGAAATGAAAGCATTTCAAGGGAGGATGAAAATTCAGTGTTAAAATAAACAAAAAGTTACAATAAACAAAACTTGGCATTCAAAACTCGCAACAACAAAACATTAATTATTCTTAGCCATAAAATTCATTTTGCCCAACATCTACTTGTGCGTCTTTCCAAAATGTGAAAACGAGTTGTAAACTTCTTTCCAGTTGGACGTTCGTTTTTGTAAAATCTATTTCCGAAAAAGTACCAAAGTGGTATTCACTTAGCTGAGTTTCCTGTTTTTTTACGACCCTGAAGTTCGCAACGTCGGGATCCAACGAAAAATACTTTTTTTTTTAATTAATTATTTGTTCGATTTCAAAAACCATGACGATTTTCTGACAGATTTTGTTCTTGAATCCTAAAAAAACATCGTTTTTTTTTCCTGACTAATTATTGAATGAAAATCTCATTAAAAAAACGGTATTTTGTTGCATTCCAACGATGCAACATCGTGTTTTTTTCCATAGAAAGCATGAACGCGATCTGTTATTTTCAAGGCCATTCGGTAAAGCTGTAAGTCGGGAAATGGAACGAGAAATTGGTAGATTAATGAATTGTGGATTTCTGGCGAATAAATAAAGCATTTTGACAAAAGACAGCGAGAGAGAATTTCATTGGCGTTTAGTTTAGTTCGTTTATTGAGTTTACTCCTCTTTTAGTTTGGAGAGTCGGAGGAATGACGCGTACCTAAATATACGTGACCCAATTGTGAGACGGAATATATATAATATTGGATATGTCATCGATGTCATATGCAATATTAACACTAAGCACAGTGCATTTCGAAATCTCTGAGATTCCTCAATATACCGAGGCAGAATGATTGAATGGTCTGAAGAAATGAACTCACTCGTCAAGCACGTAAGAAACGACGACGAAACGACAAAAAAAAAACACTGCTCGCGCGAGCGATGTACGGCTAGACGTCTCTCGCTTTTTTCTTTTTCAAGTTTGTTGCTATTAAGATACACAGTGCTGCTCACCACCAACTGAATTATAGATTTGTATAAAACTGGTGTTGGTGATGTAAAAATTGTGGCAACTTGTCGTGTAACCAAAAAACACTCTCCGCCTAGATATCCGCGCGAAAATGAGAACTGGCTTTTAATTTACGGATGACGACAATCGGTTGTAAATGTGTGCGAGTAGTTTCTTCGGGTGGGGTGACCAATCCGAGAAATCCAAAATCACAGCTTTTGGAAATCTCTTGCCCCCAAGTCGCCGGTGCGAAGCTACAGAATTGCCGCAGCGTCTTTTACTTTCGTGCGGGTCGCAGTATTCTGATAGGTCGGCTGATGGATTTGCATGCGCGGTGTTGGTGATTTTTTCAACGTTGAAATAAACGACAAAGCGTCCTGGGGAGCCAGGGGCGAGCTGACGTGCCGATGGAATCTTTGGAGCAGTGGATTCGGACGGATTTCGACAGATGTCGACACGTCATAGAGCCCCATTGGCAGATTTATCCGTATAGCAACAGTCCCGATGCGTTCTTGGCCGGCGCATACATTCCACGGCCAACGCGGACTGCTGCTCCGATCCTTTCGGTGTTTCAGTTTTTCGTTTCGAGTACTTTTTTGCTGAAAGCCTGAAAGCGACCGGAGCACCGGTCGTTCGGTCGTATCGTTATCTGGTCTTTGGATTTCTCCAAAGTTTCATTTATTTCCAACGATCAGAGTTCACGTGTTGCAATTCGGAAAGAATACACGATCCTCGTGTTTCTGTTTTTATCAAAGCGACTAGTTATCGTTTGGTTGTTATTGCACGGAAAAATGTTGTAAACAGCGGGAAACGATGCTTGGATTAATAGTCGCCAGTCGTTTGGTGAGTCTCGTAAATTGTATTCGTAACTGATTGGCTGGTACAGAATCTTTCGGGCTCACGTTTTTCCCGGCATGAATTACGAGCCTGTCGCGTGTGACACTTTTCGTATCAAAAGCCGCGGTGACGTTTGCCCGATTCGCCCGATCCAAAAACCAGCAAAACTCCTGCATTTTTTAATTAATTCTTCTCGCTCTGCCATAACCTCATCGATTTATCGTTCAACAGGTGCAAACCGACTTTCAACAAATCGGCGAAACACAATTTCTCATAACAGTCAACGATGCTGACAACATCAATCATATCGTTCTCTTTCTCACGGGAACAGTTCCCTTTCCCGAAGGGATGGGCGGAGCCGGTAAGCAAATCGACTTCCTGCGATAATGAAACGCGTTCTTTTTACTGCAATTCATATATTTCCTCGGCATTTGTCGAGGTTCTATTTTCTTTTTTAAATATCCATGACATGCAAGTTTGCAGAGTCCGACGAAAGGTTCTTTCTCCATTAATTTTTGTGTTTGGATCACAACGTTGAAGTTCGTGTCGTTGGAATGCGACAAAAAATCACTATTTTTTGGAGCAGTGCATAAAATTTCTATTTAGTATTTATCAACGATAATGGGACAGTCTTGTTTGCCATTTGAAAACTGAATTTAGTAGAAAAATTAAAACGCGTGTATTAATTATCGGAATAATGAATGAAAAATATATTTTTTGTTGGATTCCAACGATGCAAACTTCAATATTATTTTGGATCCTCAAAAAAGATGAAACTGAAGTTCGCAATGTTGGGGTCCAAGGAAAAATTCTTTTTCCATTCATCGTTTGTTTAATTTAGAAAATTATGACAATTTTCAGAGCGATTTTGACTTCGGATCCAAAAAAAATATTGTTTTATCGTCCTGACCAAATATCGAATAAGAATCTTGAGATCTGCTCAAGAAAAAACAGAATTTCGTTGCATTTGCGAATGGCTTTTGTACCCAAGATCAAGAGATTGTTTTTCCTTGCAGTTTACTTTAGCTGGCCGGATCCTAACGCTCCGCCCAACTGGCAATTCTTAGGATACATTTCCAATTCAAAGCCGTCGGCCATCTTCAAGATATCGAATTTGAAGAGAAATCACGAATTTGAAAATAGCAATTTAGGAATTTTTGGCGTTGGAAAAATCTCTCACGTCGCTCAGATCGGAGTCTCGGTGGAACCTCTGAGCATTATAGAACAACAGGCCGTTGCTGCGGCAGCCACAACGGTCAACACATTCGTCGACTTCACTCAAAAAATGATCACAAGTTTTTTGAATTACATTTCCAGTTTTTCCATCACACAGTCACAAATGACTCCTAATCCAACTGAAAATTTTGTACCTCTGTCTTCCGTTCAAAGCTGGTACGAAACATTTGAGAGAAGGTTACAACAAAATCCTAATTTCTGGAAAGCATGATGGTCCCTTGTGGATCTATTCAGAAATTGTGAATTTTGTTTTTTCCAACGCTCCGTACGCGCAGCATAAATTCAGCCGAGCCACAATCACTTTGCTATCTCCCGCTACCTCTCACAAATCCTACATGCGAATAATTCCTTTCTATTATTTCCCACCAAAGCTCGGATTTGCATTTTTATCTTCTCGTCACATTGCCAGTTATTTTTTTTATCATTCACGCGCTCTATCGTACATCGATGTGTGTCAAGTGTGTCAACTGCTCGGTGAGAACCGTTCGATACGGCAGTTTCTACAACAAGATGTTAATAAACTGAAAAAATATCAATCGGCTGGTTATAACACTTTGCCTTCCTTCGTATAGGCTTTTGTAATATTTGGAACGACGAAAGAAAATAAAATCACTTTTTTCCACGGTTCTACATCGGTTTCGACGTCCCTGAGATGTTGAAACTCGAAACTTAATTTGTAATTTCGAATTCGTGTGCTCAATGCTTAGGAATTTGTAAACTAATGTTTCTGTGAATCATTTATACGATAATACACTAAACAATGAGTATAATTTTCTGTTCTCTTTATTCGAAACATGTACTCCAAGGTCAGAGCACGGGATCGACTATTTTTGCGACTGCATTTTGTCTACCGCGACGAGATTATTGTTGAGCAAACGCGAGGAGAATTGAATTGGGCGGGAGCTATTTAGTTTCTCCATGCTGCTACGTGATTGGTCCGAATCGAAAGACACTGAAGTTTGCAACGTTCGGGTCCAACGAAAAATGTACTTTTTTTGTTCAATTTCAAAAATCATGACAATTTTCGTATCTATTTTGGGTTTGCATCCTAAAAAAATATCGTTTTATCGTCCTGACCAAGTATCGAAAAGGAATCTCGAGCTCTGCTCAAGAAAAATCAGAAATTCGTTGCATTCCATCGATGCAAACGTCGTCCGAAAAGTCGGATGTCAAACGACGATGATCTGCAGTAAAAACTACGGCATTTAAAAGTCATGGAACGTCCGAAAGTTTTCCACGCTGACGGCGTAAAGTTTCAGTTTTCCTTCCAAAACGAATAAAAATGAAATGCCTATATATTGGATGCATAAAATGCGGGAAACGGAATATCTTGAGCACGTATGTACTCAGTCGGTACAACAGCACCACCACGTGTGTGCTGTAAGCGCGCGGTTAACCGCAAAAATAATTTTGGAGCACCGGTGTCCGCGGTTCGAACTTCGAATTCCTTTGTTGACAGGACATTCTTGGCTTCGCTGTTAGCAAGTAAATTCTCAAGCTCTGGACGTGATTTCGCTCGGGAATGAAAATGCAGATGGAAATAGCACCTACGGATAGTGCGGCGTTGTATAAAAACTCAACAAGGTTGAATCAACCGATCAGCGATCACAAGCATTTGCAGTTCATCGAAGCATTCAACGGTGAGTCGAGATTTCCTAACGCTTTGTAAACGTTCGAATTTTTCTCTGATCTCGATGATCCGAGAGTTTTTCGATGATAACGAAAACTCTGGCTCCCTCGTAAACTCGATTCTTCACGATTCGACAGACGAAAAAATAATTCTCGGAGCCTGCAATCTGAACGGCCGGCTCTGGAACGGTTCCGTTTGGCTGTACAACGATGCGAGCAACTTTGACAAATCGAATGCTGCTGTGAACTCGAGCACAGAGAGCAGCGTATGTGCGGCGGTTTTTCTGCAAACCGATAAATTCGTCGTTGTCGAGGACAGCGGAGTTCTCCAGATTTTGCAGGTTATTCGCGATCCTGCCGGTCGATCGAAGCACATTCAATGCCTCGGCTATACATGTCAACACGACGACGCTATATTAAGCGCCTCTGCTTTTGAAAACAGGTCTCGCGTCGTTACCGCAGGAATCGATCGTTGGTGAGATGATTAAATCGATTATTCGTCGCTAAATTTATCGAAAATTTCGCCGCATCGAAAAAAACTCCTTGCCGAAATGCTCTCGTTTCTCATTTCCCATTTCTCGCCCGAGTCTCAAGTGTTTCTTGGTGTTTAAGCATCAAAGTTTGGAACTTGGAAGATTTGTTGGCGGAGCGTTCATTCGCGAGCGCCCACAGCAAAATAATCAGTTGCGTTGATACGAAACCAAGAAGCAACGACGTTTTTGCTTCCTCGGGGCTGGACCGTCAAGCATTGATCTGGGACGTGAGGCAGGAGTCTCCGGCGCAAGGTCAGCCTCCGAAATCGACTTCCCAGCCATTTTGCTCGTTCCAACGTTAATCTGTTTTTTTTTTTTCGATAGTTGTGTATTCGCACAACACGAACCAGTTGCTGGCTCTCGCTTGGCGTCCGAGCGACGATCACACCCTCGTCATCGGCAGCGTCGATGGCGGCGTGACTTTGATCGATGTCCGCAATCTTCAAGACTTTGTGACGCACGCCAATACTTTTGAGAAACCCGTCCACAAAATCAAATTCGATCCAAAGAGGTAAATTTTCATTATTGCTAACATTTTTGTTGGAATATATCGAAATTCTCTGCAGTGAGAATTAATCCTTTGGATGCACACCCCATATTTTTATTTTTTATATCAATTTTTATAGGATTTTTTTAAAATTGAATAATTTTTTCTATAAAGAATTTAGTTTTGTTAAGGAGAAATTTAAAATAATTATTTGGATATTTATATTGATAGGAATTATTATTGATATAAATTGACCTTGGTTATTTATTACTTTTGAAAATTCAATATTATTAAGAAATTATATATTTTTGTTGTTATTAATATATGATTTATATTTATTATTTATGATATTAAAATATTTAATGTTATAAATATTAATTGTAATAATCAATTAAAGTGCATATCGGGTCAATTCGACCCAAGGCGATTTTCAAATTGTCATTTTTTGTTTTTATAATTTTCTCTCGTAAGTTATCCATACTTTATGTCCTGTAAATTAATTTTTCGACGAAAACGACAATTAAATGCCAAACAATCGGTGACGGAAAAATGTTGGGGGTCAAAACGACCCAGTATGCACTCAAAGGGTTAAAGGTGAGACTATTGTTTGTTCAATTTCAAAAATCATGACGATTTTCGTACCGATCTTGTCTGTGGATCCTAAAAAAAAAAAATCGTTTTACAGTCCTGACCAAAAATAGAATAAGAATTTTGAGCAATGTAAATTAAAGTAATTTTTCTTCATCGTTCCAGGCCGCATTTGTTTGCGACATGCTGCGACGGCACCGAGATCGAAGTCCTCGATACCAACAAACATCTCGCTACTGTGTATCATGATAAACGACACAGTGATTTCGTTCGCGGAATTACATGGTTCAACGACGATTTACTCAGTTGCGCCTGGGATAACACGGTCCTTCGACATTCCGTCCGAGAAGCCTCCACTGATGACGCTGCTCCTGTCGCCGTTGTAAATGACAAATAGAATTTAATGACTTTTGTATTTTCGTTCTTCATCCATCTGCTACCTCATCGATCGTCATTTTTCTGCGTAAATAACAAAAGAAAATCTTCGGAAATGATTCAATGTAGTGAATTTGTTTTGCACATCGTTTTTTATATTTCGAGAAGGTTTATTTGAGAATAAAAGAAAAGTTGAGCTCATCTGAAATCGGCGTCGAATGGGGAATAATTGAGGAACGGTAATTGCGATAAAAATGACGATAAAATTCAATAATATAGAAGATCTTTACTTATCTAATGTCAAGATTACACATGATTCTTAAATGCTAATTGGTTTTTCCGTTTTTAAATATAATCATCAGAATTTTTTATAAAGACATTTTCACAAAGATCCTCGTCTACGCGTGACGATGTTTGCGCTAGTGAATGTTTATACCGATAAATAACGGATGTAACAACAAAGCTTATTACAGCAGAGACGAAAATGGAGATATTAATTCCACGACGAGGTGAAACCGCGGATGGATCTGATCTGGTAGTAAATCCATTTCTATTCGACCCCCCAATATAATTCTCATTTGACACGGAACGAGTAAACGAAGATGCCGGATTCGATTAAAACGATCAACGGGCAAAATATGTTCATCAACGTTTGTAACATTAATTGCATTAGAAAAAGTGTAAATATATATTTTGATGAGAACCGAAGGAAGAGAATTCATTGCACACTCACACATAATTTTTACGAAATTCAAGTTCGCAACGTTGGGCTCCAATAAAAAATACGTTTCTCCATTAATTCATTGTTCAATTTAAAAAACCATGACAATTTTCGTACCGATTTTCTCTCTCAAACAAAACAAGAAAAAAAAGATTGTTTTATCGTTCTGACCAAATTTTGAATGAGAATCTTGAGATCTGCCCAAGAAGAAACAGAAATTTTCTTTCTCTATCAATTGTTTGTTCAATTTCAAAAACCATGACAATTTTCGTACCGATTTTCTCTCTGGATCCAAAAAAAAATGTCCTTTTTTCGTGCTGACCAAATATTGAATAAGAATCATGAAGCTCTGCCCAAGAAAAAACGCGATTCCGTTGCCTTCCAACGATGCAAACTTCAAGATCGTTAATTTTTTTCGTGCACATATTCAATAAACTACTATTTATCTTGAGCACGTACGAACATTATTATTTAACTTTTCGTGAAATATCGTTACATTTTTGTGATGACAATGAGGAACCACCGAGCCGTCAGCAAGTAGAGGCTTCATATTTGAAACTCATTAATTCATTAATTTAGCCTCGTACCTCGATATTGAGTAACTTGATTTTTTATACAATTGTATTGGAGCTGCGACTGATTGTTGCAAATTTTCTTGGTGCCTGGACAGTCCGAAAACAGATGAAAGCGAAGGTTAAAATAAGCGTAATTGTTAAAAGAGTGAAACGAATGATTCGAGGGATTTTCGCATGGAAATAAATCGGCAATGAGGAAAAACTTGTAGTTTTCTTCAGTTACCACGGTTGCAAGAGCAAAGACACATTTCCTTATGAAAAATTCAATATTTTTAATAGTCCATGCAACGTCGATTTGGACGCGATTGCCGTACACTGTGGCAAATAATAATAATTCAGTATTTTTACATATTTTTCGATCGAATCGTTCAACGATAATTCTCAAATCATTGACAATCCGTGGGATGACAATAAAGATAAGAAATAATACACGGGACACGATGATAACGTACGAAAAATCTAATAGTGTCGTCGTCGTTGTCGAAGACGCGCGCAGCAGTCTTATTAGGCAGAAAGATGGTACCGAGGGGCAAAAAGAGAAGAGAAAGGTTGGGCGGAAGGTAAGTAGGTGTTTCGTCGATTAATTTCCCATCAGACTGTGATATTTTCAAGCATTTGTCCGACCACTTCCATTAATTAACATGATTATCAATCGTTATGTACAATTTACCATTCGTTTTACGTCTGTCGTTTAGTTTTATCGTCGCGGTTATGCATTTTATGCTGAAATCACAACCAGCGAGACCACGTGTGTCGCCAGTGTGGTCATTCATTCTCTATTTCATAATAATAATATAATAATAATAATAACAATAATATAAAGAAACATTATATTATGATGATGCTGTCTATAGTATTGATGCCTTTTCCGAATGCTCCTTGTAATTATAGTATGCTGCTTCCTTCTTTTTTATCCCCAAAAGTATTTAACGTTTCTTTATCTCGTTTCATTTTCTCAATTTTATTTTCTTTCACGCCATCTCGAGATTTAATAATGTCAGAGGCCTTTATTTTCTCACACCAAACTCGACGGCATCGTCGCCCGTTATGTCTCCGTACTGCCAGATCAGCCGGTGATTCTTTTTAGCATCCTGCAATGCTGCTCGATACTCGCTCAGCTGAGGATCAAGAAAAAACGTCGTGAGCCAAGGCGCAAGCAAAAGAAAAAGGCTTTTGTGTTTGCATCGAGGGGGATTTTGATTCTTACCAATTTCGCCGAACTCCTTCTGTCCCTTTTCTCCACGAGGAGATATCCTTCCGAGACCAGAGCCTTCACCAGATCGTCCTTGGTCGATGCGTCCAATAACGTCGCAGCCGGAATTCCGTTGACTTTGTACTCAACGTTCAGCAGCAAAGTCTTATCCTCGAGATCTTCCTGGAGCGCTGTTATCGCCGCTCTCTTGTCATCGTTCTGCGGAGAATGACAAACGGCAATAAGCATCGATTTATTCTTCGGTTTATGAGGAAAAAGTGCGAGTACAGACTTGTACACAATATTTTATTAAATTTGCAGAAATTAAAGCGGTTGGACGATTTTTAAAAAAACTCAGGTTTTCGTAAAATTCGAAAAATCATCAAATTCAAACCGTTCAACCGATATTCCCCAAATTCAATATCAACCTTCCTATTATGATACTCTATTTATAAAAAAAAACAATTAGTAATAAATCTTAAAATTTGCGGAAGTTAGAGCGTCGACACACTTTTTTGGAAAATTTAAAAATGCCGTAGAACTCGTATTTTTCTAGAAATTCCAACAAAATTCTCAGAGAATGAGGAGCTTGTATGGATGAACATCTGTGCAAAACGGGAGCCCTGTAGCTCAAACCGTTCTCGAGTTATGAACGTTTGAATTTTACAGTGCCAAAACATACACACCCACGCCCCCATCCGGATTTTTTTTCTAGATATGATTTTTCGATGGTTTGGGACATTTTAATCACATTGACATTGAAAACTGGAAAAAAAAAACTTTGTCTATGAGGAAGCAAAAATGGCGGAATAAGGGAAACTCACGTCTTCGGGAAGTTCGACAAAAGCGATAATGTGCTCGTGGGCGTATGGCTTGTCGCCGGCGAATTCAGCAGGCAGCGGCGCGACTCTCGTTACGTTAACGACTTCCCTGTTGCCGTAATCGATGTAGAACACGCTGACATTGCTCCCAGAGATTTTTTCAACCTTGGCGCGATACCACTGGTCGTCTCCGGTGAACATCGCCGCAACGAGCTCCCCCCTCTTGGGATTATAAGAACCAGGCAACGGTGGATTAGTCTCAAGCTCCTGACGTAGTCTCGCCAAAAGACCTTCGACCATACTTCGCTGGTCGACGTACTGAGCGTAAAAGTGGAGAGCCTCGGTTATCTCGGAAACTACGACTTCGCGGTAATCGACTTTGCGCTCGGTCACTTCTTTTTCTTCCTCGATTTGTTCTGTTTCGGCCTCGACCTGTACGCGGTCTTTCCAAATCTTAAAAAAAAAAAAAAAAAAACAGAAAGAAAACGTGATTATTGTAAGAAATAAGTTTTTTTTTTCGTTTCGTACGATCGAAAAGATCGAAACTTACGTTCAATTTCTGGGCCTTTGCTCGTTCCTCGGCCGCCTTGAGCAGCTTCAGATACTCGCCGTTTTCGGTAAAGGTCGAAACTTCGGCGAGACCCTCCTCTACGAGAGCAACTGCCATGTTGACGCCATCGACGAACAACCAACCGATAAAACCACTTCCCTTTGATTCCATTGTCTCGACCTGGATCTCTACGTCTCTTTGGAACGTGTGCTCCTTCATAAAAGCAAAAGCTTCTTCTCCGTACTTTTCTCCTTCGATCATGCCGCCACCGCCTCCGGGGGCTGGTCGCGATCTGCGCGGTGCTTTCACACCTGCCAGCAACAACGTGATGAGACAATTTTCCTTGGGCAAAAAGAGCTTGAGACGAGATCCACTGGTGACAAATTCAACGACGCCTTTGGTCCCTCGTGCTCTCTTCAACGCCGACATGTGATACTTCGCCTTGATCTGATCGTTCGACAAATCCATTATCCTTTGGGGCGGAGTTTGTTTTTTCGCGTGAAGACCGTGCTGCGATTTTTCGGCCTTGTTCTCCGCGGCCAGGAGCTCGTTGTAATGGGACGAACGTTGATCGTCGTTTTGACGGTATCTCACGACCGTTGCCAGGCCTTTTGACACCATTGCCTCGGCGATGTTGCTGCGGAAGATCGATGAGCGACAAAAATGAGACTCGGGACGAGTTGGTCGTGGCGGAAACGACGAAAACCGATTAACGTATTACTATCACAAAACACGACTTTATTTAGGGTTCTTTCGAAATTTTGTCTAAACGTTCTTGGCACCAAAACTAACAGTTTTCTCCTGTGAAGAAACTGTTTCTGACGTTCAGAATTTAAGATATTTAATTTCCAATTTTTTATTTTTCCCATCTAAACGCGTGTAAATTGAAGTCGCGTTTCTTTTGTTTTTCTTTCTTGCAACTTTTTAACGAAACGTGACTTCAATTTACACGCGTTTCGATGGGAAAAATTAAAAATTGGAAATTAAATATCTCAAATTCTAAACGTCAGAAAATTTTTCTTCAAAGGAGAAAACTGTTAGTTTTGGTGCCAAGAACGTTTATACAAAATTTTGAAAGAATCCTAAATAAAGTCGTTTTGTGATAGTAATACGTTAAGTAGCAAAGCGCACAATTTTTATACAGTATTTGTCAACGATAATGGTTCACAGTCTTCTTTGTCATTCGAAAAGCGAATTTACTTGAAAAATTGGAAATACTGCACGTTCTAGAAATAACGCGCTGGTCACACGGGGTCAGAATGACCCCTGGCCATGTTTAAACGCTTGCCGCGTTGCCAGTATCGTTCCGAACGACACATAAAAATTCAGGACATTAGTTTGAACCTTTCAGAATGAGAATATCGTGCCAAAAAATTTTATCCAATTTTCAAAATGGCGAAAAAAAATCGGCAAGGAGGCAATGTGTAAAAAAAAATTTTTCCCGCACCCCAAAGCACCGTTGGAGAGGAAGCGAACGGTCTCGGGCGGCAATAACTCGTAGTAATTCTAGCTCGAGATTGCGCTTGGGGTCATTTTGACCCCTGGTGACCACGGAGGCTTAATTATGAAAATAATGAATAAAAAAAATATTTTTCGTTTAATGGCGATTTGTATGTGTTTAAAAATACTTACACTTTACCAACGGTGACGGTGCAGCAAACCTTCTCCGGATAAGTGTCCCTTGCCGGTTGAATGTAATCCTCGACAACTTTGACTTGTTTGCGTATGAGTTTTTTTCGCAAAAATTCACGCGCCTCGTACATGAAAGGAATATCGTAGAGAGGACGGAAATCTTTTGATCTCGGAGCGTTCTTGTCCTCCGATGGTTTTTTCTCTCTCATCGGTGGCCGGATGCTGCTCAAGAATATTTTTTTAGTCTCTAGATTCGCAGTCCGTATCACGATCGCATCGGCACTTGCTATTTCGATCACGGTCCCGGTATATTCGACCTGCGGTCCCGACGGAACCCAGTCTTGCCACCTTCGGAGTCTCTTCTCTTTGGCGAACTTTTCCGCCATGTAGAGCTTGTCCACTCCGGATTTGATGTGATTCATCGACCAATCGACGCAGCGAGCGAAACCCTCCTTCAGCAAAAGTTCCGCGATGTTACCTGCCGAAGAATTTTGTGTTTTTTTTTTTTTATTTTGCATAAAATCGAGCGAGCAGGCTGGACTTTATCGGAGAAAAAATCGCTCAAGATAATCGAAGGACTTTCTACCTTTCGGATGACGAATACTGCCAACGAAATTGTTGTTGTTGGCCGATTCGAGAATGACTTCGACCTCGCGCTGCAAAAGACGCCACTCGACAAAGTACTGCGCCTCTTTGGCGAAGGGCTCGTCCCAGCCGCCCTCCGACTTTATTTGAGGACATCGTATCCCCGAGATCATCAAAGTTATGTGATAAAAGTCCGGCAACAAGAGAGCCTTCACTGTCGAACCATCGCGAACGTGCTCGATTATCGCTTTAACAGGTTTTCCTCCGTACTGGTCGACGATGCTGCGCGGATTTTCGACGCTCCATTTGACGTCACGAACATGCTCAGAAGATGGCTCACCCGACCATTTACCTTTGCCAGCCGCTTTCGCCGCATCCTCCAATTCCTGCAGACGAATCAACGCCGGACTCGGATTACGCACTCCGTCGCGTTTCACCGTCGCCAGACCCTCCGAGACCAAAGACTCTGCCACGTTTTCTCCATTCGCGTCTGTAATTTTCATCCAAAATTACTTTTCCATTCAACAAAAATCCCTGATTTCTAAAACTGAATTTCGCATCGTTTCGATCGACGAAAAATCCTTTTCCAATTCGCTCTTTCTTCAATTTCAAAAACAATTACAAAATATCGTTTTATCGTCTTGACCAAATATTGAATAATAGAAAACGTATTTGCATCCCAACGACGCAAACTTCCACTCCTCGCTACCTTTTCCCAGCCAAACGGAACCGTAAGTTCGACTCGCGCTGACGGATTTTTCTTCCGCAAAAGTAACGTCTTCGCTGATGAGTTTCCTCCTGAGGAATTCTCTCGCTTCCCAAGCCCAAGGCTCGTCTCTGCTTTCGTCCGCGCTGCAAATTTCACAAAAACAAATGCGTTAAAAAAATCATTTTTTTCGCTTTGTTCCCGCCGAGCTTTGTCGCCAGTTGCCGCTTTCTTACTTCGAGTTTCCTCTGCGACCTAATTTCGGAGCAGTGATATTCGACAGGCATACAGTTTTCTCCGGAGCCGGTCCGCTCGGCCTCGGTTGACCTCTGATCGTAATGGTGTCCCCCGAAACAATCTGCAGAAAAGGAATTTTGTCGTAAAGAAAATGGGATTTTGTTTCGTCGATAAATTGCGGTGAAAAAGAAAAAGTTTGGCTTCTGCGGAAAACGAATTTGACAGGAAGCTCCAAACATATGCTCTTGGCAAGAAATATGTCGAGTACGTTGATGAATACCGTTGTGTTTTCGAGATTTATGTGAAAAGTGGCGTGTGTTCGTTATTGATAAATTGAAAGATTCATGGGGAATTGATCGCCGTGCGTTGAGGGAGGTTAATGGTCGGGCGCCGCGCGAGGTTCTTCCGGTTTCCGCGTGTGTTATTAACGCAGTCGGGAGTGAAAGAATTTGGAGTATCGACGAGTGATCGGAGATTTTTCGGTAAAGAAAGTAAATGATTGAGACTGATGGTTGAAAAACAAAAAGGAAGGGCGTTATTGAGAGGTGCAAAAGCTGCTGGAGAAGACGCGCCGGAATAGGTTTTTCGTGCCAGCTGGCTCGTTGGTTCGCGCACCAAAATATTATGATGTCGTGGATGATAAAATAAAAAAGAAGGCCAGCCAGAGTGAGTTGGCTCGAAAGCGCGGAAACGGGCTGTAATTATTTACTTTTCGTGAAACTTACCAGCTTGACTGTGCCGTGTTTCAACTCGACATGCTGTTGCTGCTGCTGTTGCTGTTGCTGCGGCGTGCTCATGATGCTGATTGGTATCCGCGCGCGCGACACCGAGTATCTCGAAAAAAGTTAGTTCCAAATCGCGAACGCGACCAGCCCCTTGGTTAAATGCACTTTTGCTTTATCTTTATTCTCAGGGTTGTCTCGTTTTTTTCGATCCGATGTTTATTTTATCAAGTTCAAGAAAAACAAGGCATTGTTGGAACTATTCTGTATGACGGCGAGTCTCGATCTCGTTTACGGTCAACCACGTAGTCGGCACGAGCGCGATCTAACGTACGGGCATTAATGAAAGTGCTGCTGCTTTCGTTTTGGCCACGATGGTGATGTGGCAACACGCGACACTCCACCGAGTCGACCGCCACGCGCTCTACCACACGCTTCCATCACCCCGATCCCCGATCCAGCATCTCTAAATACATGATAACACGACGACGTGTATCCTGTTCACTTTTGTGTGCAATACTTCCTTCTGCACGCTAACAATTCCCTTCGATTTTTCGCAGCTACCGATTTCGTAATATTTCCATTCGATTTTCATTTCCTCAGCCTCAACCTTGCCTGCGATCCTGACGCTCGCTCCAATTTGTGCAAAAAGTTTGTTTTTTAAAAAAATGATGCATCGTTTATTTGCTCGCCGTTTATTAATACAAACGCGTGAGCAGATGTGGCGACGGATAAGAGTTCGTTGCACCTGCCCCGTCTTCTGCATCATCCTTGCATCTTTATTATTTCGTAACCTTTTCCAATGAGCTTACGCGCCTGTATCTTTTGTATTAGGGAACGCCCCGGCAAGGATTATGTTCAAATTTTTACGATTTTCAAGCGCAACTAAGTAGCTGATTCGAAAAATAATTAATTATCGAATTGAACGAGTTAGAAAAGCAGATTTCTTCCTATTCTATCGGTGGTACACGTCAGCCCTTAGAAATGCCCACGATTATCGGTTAACCGGTTTTTTCTAACCGAAAGCGGTTAGAAAAAAAGTCTGAACAAACTTTGGATCGTAATACTAAAGAATATATTTACAAAATTTTATTAAATTCTAATTATTTTGAAATTTTTTATGTTTTCATGGCTTAGCACCGCAACCTGTACCGAAACGCCTTGATTAATTAATAAATCTGTATAATTAATCGTAATTACTTTTTCCTTTCGCACACGGACATGTCGGTGCTCCAAGATCGAGTATCGAGTGCCCTCGGCCTGCAGATCGTCCAGAATCCATAGCACAGAATAAAAACTTAGTTTACGAGCGTTTTTAATCATTTTATTTCTATATGTATAAATGTACATACAGCAATGAAATTAAATTGATTAGAGTTACATCGTATTATATACAGATTGAATATATTTCATTGAATCGATCGAGTCGATCAACGCCAGAGCAAAGGCGGATCGTGACCGAGATACGTCGATCAAATAATTATTTCATAGAATTGTGTAGTTTTTTTCTGACCTGCTGTAAACGCGATGAGATGCTTGTGAGAAAGCATCGACGCAAAGGGTTGGGGAGACGGGAGCAAAAAAGTTGAAGATTTGGTGAAAAATACGTCAGAGCTGGGAGAAGCGGCGAAACTAACGGCATCGAAGACACCGTAATATTAATCGATTCTGATTGAACACATGTACACGAACGCAGCAATCGGTGAACACAATATTCAATCTGGCAAAGTGAGAGGGTGGCGGATTTATTATTCCTAAGATCCGTTTCTGAGAGGGATGACCGGATGTTAACAATAGTTGTTGTTGTTGTGGTAGTCTCGTCGTCGTCGTCGCACAAGAGTCAACGAACCACGACGAGCGGGACAAAAATATTGGATTCGGTAGCTCAATAATCCTGTACCGAATCGTAATTGTTATAGGGAGGCGGTTCGGGCCTACCTTCCGGAATTCTATACTTTTCCTCTACCTCGTCGTTATCGTCTTCGTACTTGACGTTTGCGAAGTATGAAGTTGAACTGGAGAACGTGTTATTGTAGTCTGGATAATCTGGAAAGAGCAACAGGAACACGAAAGGTTGAAATTAATTTCTTTGGCCTCTCGTTTATCTCGGTTATGAAGTTTTACTCAAAATCGGTTCGAAAATTGTCACGGTTTTTGAAATTGAAGAAACAATGAGTAGAAAAAGTATTTTTCGTTGGACCCTAATGTTGCAGACTTCAGTGTCATAAGACAATGTCAAAGAGAGAATTTCGTTCTTAAGCAAAAGAGATCTCCGGTCGCATTTATTAAGTTGACTATTCGTGAATATTCTTCAATCTCCAGGACGCACGATATTTTTGCGAGATTATTCGAAAAATTTCACTCGAAATACTTTTATTTTTGCAAAAGGAAAAAAATCATGTATTATCGATTTAACTTGTTTGTGAAATCTCCAAGTTCGTTTTCATGCATTCTTCCTATAACAGTTCGTTATGGTTAATAACCATAGACCCGAGTGTTCTTCGTAAATTATCAAAAAACGTACCCAAATGAATAATACAGAAGTTTGCATCGTTGGAATACAACGAAAAATATATTTTTCATTAATTACTTCGATAATCAATGCACCAGTTTCAATTTTTCTCGTGAATTCATTCATTTCATGTATTTTCATGAAATTTTTCAATTATTCTCAACTCTTTGTTCCAAAGAATTGAATTTTCGATTGATTCGTCAAGTGTGGGAGAGAATTTAGTCTGAACAAAGATCTAGGGTCTGTTTGACCCGGCCCTCAGGGGCGTCTTTGGAACGAGCGACTCGATAAACTTGAATAAATTGTAAAATAGCGCCACTACTCGAAATACTATTATTTTTGCCAAAGAAAAGAAATCATGTATTATCGATTTAACTTGGTTGTGAAATCTCCGAGTCCGTCATAATGCATTGGCCCTATAACAGTTCGTTATGGTAAATAACCACAGACCCGAGTGTTCTTTGTTAATTATCAAAAAAAAAACGTACTCGAATGAATGATACTGAAGTTTGCATCGTTGGAATACAACGAAATGGTTATTTTTGATTCATTGGTCGAGTAAAGTTTTTCTATGGAGACGATTCACCAAGTCACTTGCAAAAGTTCTTGTTTGCCGTTAGAATTTTGTTTCATTCTCCGTTTATCTTTGAACGGAAATATCTGAGAATAACTTTGTTAAGAAACAAAAGGCCGTTTAGATTTTTTGCAATGACCAGGACTATCGTGATGTTTTTGTATTTTTGGGAGAACTTGTTGGTGAATTTACCGTCCATGGGTTCTTCCTTGATTCGAATTTCCTTGGTATCTTCGTCGGTTCGATCTCCACGATCTTTGCGATCGCGACGTTCGCGATCTCGATCGCGCTTAACGCGTTTGCGTTCTCCGCGATCGCGCTCGGTTCTTTCGGTGCTTCTGGACCGTCGGCGTTTTCGTTCGCGGTCGCGATCACGATCGCGGTCTCTGCGTTCTCCTCGGGGTCTCTCCTCTCTCTGGATCTCTTCGATCTCGGGCTCGGGTCCACGATCGCGACTTCGTCGTCTTTTCCGATCTCTTGATCTGCTACGACTACGGCGCTTACGATCTCGCGATCTTCTGCGTTCTCTGTCCGGACGATCTCGATCCCTGCAGCGTAATATTTATCGTTTTTATTTTTTTGTTTTCTTTTTTGCATAAATTGAGGTGGAAGAAGAAAAAAAAAAGGAAAATAATGAAAAAAAAGGCGATCCTTACCGATCCCTGTCGATGCCACGACCCGACGCCTCTCTCTCACGCTCGAGCCGATATCGTTCGCGTTCTCGCTCGTTGTCTTCTCTACCAGAGTGTTTAATATTGACATCAGGACCACCGCGCCTCGTGCCTCCTAATCCACCGCCAAGTCTGCGTGGAAGCCATCCTTTGACGGTTCTTGCGCGTTCCACATCGACCAATACTCTTCGACCATCTATTTTCTTACCATCCGCGTGCTTATACGCAGCTAGAATTACCGAATTTTGAAAAATATAGTTCCGTGTTGCGCGTCACACTTCTACCTAAACTGCTCGATTTTCTTGTTCTTTTTTTTTTCCATTTTCATTACAATATTTTTATCTCTCACTTTGTGTCTTTCGAATAATCGCTTACAGTTCGAATGCACTTTCGAAATAAATATCGGCAAAGTACGCTCAAACTTTTGCCCGATAACAACGATTTTAAAACTCTTGCGATTCTCGATTTCTTTTTCTTTTCCTTCACCAAAGGAAAGAAAACACTTTCGCGATACCTGTTTCGCACAAACCCCCGTGTTTTGCCATCTTACCCAATGACTCCTTCCACGCGACGTCTTTTTTATTTTCTTCAATTATTATTATCATTATCATTATTGCTTATGAAATGAAAACAAAAACATTAACTGGTTGACAAGACCGAGCACGTTGCGACAAAACGTTCAATTTTGTATCATTATTTTCTAGCAAAATGTTGCAGCACGTTTGTCATTGTTTCACCGAATTGGGCAAAGGGAACGGGGCAAGGAGATTTGTCCTATTTCGCGCAAAAGTGCAGCGTAGTTTGTATTTTTTTTTTTTTTTTTTTTTTTTTTTTTTTTCAGTACTTGATTTACAGCATTCGACACACGAAACGATGATGAGAAGGAGGAAAAATACGATTTCTAGTGAGAACGCCACATTTTACTGGAAAAAAGTTGAACAAAAAATGAAACGATGATCAATCGTATTCTCCGAACATACCGTTCGTCATGACTGTCCACGTGTGCGATCAAACTCAAAAGACAAATTGAATGAAAAAGGAGATAGACCCGAAAACAGTGCGATTTTTTTTTTTTTTTTTTTTTTTTTTTAGAAAATCATCAAAGACAGGATGACGATTCGGTATTTTTAATCCTCCGTGGTCAGACGTTCTAGAAACAACGCGTTGGTTGAACGGGGTCAGAATGACCCCAGCCATGTTGAAACGCCTGCCGGGTTGCCAGGATCGTTCCGAACGAGGCATAAAAATTCAGGACATTAGTTCGAACCTTTCAGAACGAGAATATCGTGCCAACAAATTTTTATCCGATTTTCAAAATGGCGAAAAAAAAATCAGCAAGGAGGCAAAGTGAAAAAAAAAAAAATTTCTTCGGGCACCCCGAAGAACCGTTGGACAGGAGGCCAACCGTCTCGGGCGCCGATAACTCGTAGTAATTCTAGCTCGAAAATTGCACTTAGGGTCATTTTGACCCCTGGTGACCACGGAGGATTAATCAACAATCGATCGGACTTTTGAATTGGCAAATGAATCTGAGAAATTATGACAAGCTTTTTATCATCTACATTTTTGAAGAGCGAACACCCCGAATGGATAACGTCGCAGAAAGATGAGAAAAATGATAAAATCAATGGCATCTTCCATGCGTTCCTTTCAATGTGTCTCTTGGTGAACACCATAGACTCGGTAATTATCATTAAGAATGCGATTTTTCTATGCGGCGCGCGTGTCGTTCAACGTTGCATCGTGACAGATCCTGTGCACGTTTAGCTTAATTCTAATATTGCTGTTTCTTCCAAAATCAATTGAATTGATGAAACGAAAAGAAAAGAAAAGAAAAAAAAAAAAAAAGAAACTTTAAGTTGACATAGCAATATGTACAAAAAATACCTACCGCGGCTACTTACGTACGGAAGTTAACACAAAGTTTTAGAAGTACTTTTTATATTCGTGATAATGAACTTGTAAGTGACACGCGGGGATAGAGTAGGCCAGCGCGTACGCTATTCATTGGAAATTGGTGGCCCAGTCTTCGCACGAATCTCCGAAGCAGTATTTCTCATTTTTCTCTCTTTTTTTTTACCTGGTGCGCTTTTTCATTGATTTTGTGTGTTTTATTTACTTACGACCAGACCGTGCGCAATTGAAATTTGTTTAATGTATCATTTATGCTTGACTCTAAAATCTTATTTAATTTTATTCTCCGGATATTTGTTATTTGCTTTTGTGTGTCTCTGTGTGTGTGGGTGTGTGTGTGTGTTTTTTTTCTACGTCTTGTAAAATGCATTTTCTCACTGAATCATGCTGAATCATATACACACAGTACTCTTCTTAGCACATACGACAAGAGCTTAGGATTGACGCGATTAGCCAACGGCGGACAGAGACTAATTAGTATTCTATATCGAGATTGATATAATTGGGACTTTGTTTTTTTTTTTCGTTTGTCATTGTCTCGAGCAACTTGTCGAACGGTCCGAACAATTAAGGGGCTTGAACAGATCATTGAACGGCGGTTATTTATCTTTTGGTAACCCTTCGAGTTGGGTCATTCTGACCCGAGGCGTTTTTCAAATCGTTACATTCCGCAAAATATGCATTTTTTGTTTTTTTTTTTGTAAAGACGTTTTTAGCAGTAAATTGTCAATAATTTGTGGGCCTGAATTTATTTTTTGACGGAACCGAAAATTAAATGCCAAAATATTCGTTAACATTAAATTCCAAGGAATGAGACAAATTTGGCCAAATTAATGCCAAAACGTTCGTTGCCATTAAATTCCAAACAATCGGTGCCGGAAAATTTTTGCGGTCAGAATGACCCAGTGTGTATTCGAAGGGTTTATTTAATAATGAGACAAATTTAGCCAAAAGATTCGTTGCCATTAAATTCCAAACAGTCGGTGACTGAAAATTGTTGGGGTCAAATTGACCCAGTGTGTACTAGAAGGGTTTATTTCCAAAATGGAGAAATTTTCGTGAGGATATTGTAAAGAAGCAACGAACGATGGAAATATTTGAATGGATGTACGAAATAATGGATATTCGGACGTTCTGCTGGAAAAAGTGGAAACGTTTGGAGTTTTTTTATGACGAATTATAGTATTAGTGGCAGTTTCGGAGGAAGAAAGTAAAGGATGGAATTTTCCCTATCGGAAGACGGAACGCGATGTAGTTTCCCGAGGATACGCGCAATTATAATCGCGTCTGATTTGGTTAACGTTAAATCGAATAATGAGTGAAAAAGTCTAGTACCAACTTACTGGACAGTCGTGCGTTTATGAAATGGTTATTTTCCACTTATCGAGTCCCTGAACCTTTTCCCTTCAAGTCCATCAATCAATTTCAATGTAGAATGCTAATTTAGTTGTAATTTTGTTTTTCTCTCTTTCGTTAAATTCGTTTGGGAGGAATGCCATTTTTCATGGCGATTTATTATCTCCCTCTGCGAATGACTCGTTTCAAGACTCGGGCGGAGTACGGATTCTACGATTCTATACGAACGCCGCCCTTTTTGCCTCGACCCGACTCCTTCGCAGACATCAAGTCCTTTTTTTTTTCTCGTTTCTTTATGTTTTTGTTGTTGGAAAACGTAAAAAATTGAATGATCGTAAAGAGGATAATTAATAGACTCTAGACAAACGTTTTTGTATGTTGGATCTTACCACACATACAAACCTATCTTTATCAGGCAGGTTCAGGGATTTTGCATGGAATAGTGAACGGCACTAGTTGCCGGCAGCGGCCACCACGCTGTACCAAGAACAAGATAAAAACTGCATTAATCAACCAATATTTCTCTTTTTCATTTCGTTAACCATAATGTGTGTGTGTGTTTTTTTTTCTTTTTTTTTTTTTTTCTATTTTGATCTTTCAATGCATTTAGTAGAGTACGGTTTTTTGTCACATTTGTTTCGTCTAGTTTTGAGGGAGTGTATGGCCGGGAACCCCTGTACCGCAATTGGAGAAAAAAAAAGGTTTGTGCAGTTTCGTCTAACTGTGACCCGCAACCCCGCTCTCGCTATATCTAGCGGCACGTCACGCTAAACAACATCATGATCTCTCACTTTTACCCGTTTTTTTTTCTTTCTTTTCAAATGATTTTTTATCAACAAACTATGCCAAGGTTTTCACTCTGTTTTCACTCGACTTTTCAGCCCACAGATTTTATACTTACAGTGCATGTCCCTCTCATCCTCGTATTCGATGAACGCGTATCCTCGAGGCTTCCCATTCACTGTGTTGTGAATAACAACAATCTGCAACGAATCAACGACGTAGTCAGCGCTATTTACGATTTATTCAAGTTTATCGAGTCGCTGCTTCCAAACACGCCCTTGAGGGCCGGGTCAAACGGACCCTAGATCTTCGTTCAGGCTAAATTCTCTCACACACTTGACGAATCGATCGAAAATTCAATTCTTTGGAACAAAGAGTTGAGAATAATTGAAAAATTTCATGAAAATGCATGAAATAAATGAATTTACGAGAAAAATTGAAACTGGTGCATTGATTATCGAAGTAATTAATGAAAAATATATTTTTTGTTGTATTCCAACGATGCAAACTTCTGTATTATTCATTTGGGTACGTTTTTTGATAATTTACGAAGAACACTCGGGTCTATGATTATTAACTATAACGAACTGTTATAGGAAGAATGCATGAAAACGAACTTGGAGATTTCACAAACAAGTTAAATCGATAATACATGATTTTTGTCCTTTTGCAAAAATAAAAGTATTTCGAGTGAAATTTTTCGAATAATCTCGCAAAAATATCGTGCGTCCTGGAGATTGAAGAATATTCACGAATAGTTAACTTAATAAATGCGACCGGAGATCTCTTTTGCTTAAGAACGAAATTCTCTCTTTGCCATTGTCTTATGACACTGAAGTCTGCAACATTAGGGTCCAACGAAAAATACTTTTTCTACTCATTGTTTCTTCAATTTCAAAAAGCATGACAATTTTGGAACCGATTTTGAGTTTGGATCCTCAAAAAAGGTCGTTTTATCATCCTGACCAAATATTCAACAAGAATCTTGAGATCTACTCGCGAAAAAACAGAATTTCCTTGTGTTCCAACGAAGCAAACTTCAAGATCATAGAATTTGTTAATAAAATGAAGTCCGTTTTATTGACGGTGCGACTTACTTTTTTGACCGGACCATAAACTTCAAATTCTCTTCTGAGTTTGGATTCCGAGGTGTCGTAGTTCTGCGGAAAGAAAGATTTTGCATCGCTCGCGTCAATTGAGAACGAACAAAAGTCGAGAGACTCAAAAAAGCGACAAACAGGACGGAGGTTGCGGTACTTACGATACGGGCTATGAATAGAGTTTTGTAAGGATCGGCGGTGACGTTTGATATGCGAGCCGCGTCCCAAAGCGCGATTTCTTGTTCTAGTTTGTAAGCGACTTGCTCGGCTCTCTCTCGTCTCCTTCTTTCCAGACGTTCCTCGCGGGTTTCTACTCTTACCGGAGGTGGTGTATCTTTGGGATCCTGTGAAAGAAACAAAGAAAAAAATCGTGTCACGACGAGAAGGCAAAAAAAAAAGGCAAGGGCGGGGAGCCCGGGGAGCGTCGCCAAGTTGGCGATCGCGAACACGCAACGCGCAGAACTCCTCGTCGTCGAAATAATTTAACGAACCTCAAATAATTGGAGAAATCCGCCAACCCCGAGATATCCACCATTTTTCTTTTCGTGGGGTAGCTTGTTGACTGGTGGCAGATACGGAATGGGATCGCGTGGGGCAAATAGTGCCAATAGATTCGGTGGCAAAAACTGGGTCATTTTTGGACGATCTCACATCGATTTATGCAATTATCGAGAACAATAGATTCTTTTTATTAAAGGAATTGAATTGTTAATAGTTTTGTCACTGATTTACTACCGGCCCCAGGCTACAGGCCCAATGGCAAAAATTATATCAACGCAACACATTGAACAACACAGACTTGACAAAATGGCGTTCCCTTGTGCGCGAGACTGTGCTCTTACGCTATGTCCGAATTCATTGGCGCGCCAGTGCATGGAGTGAAGAATCAAGTGGAGGGGGGAAGCAACTTCACGGAGGTTCCGTGCTCGTGGCGAATTTATAAATTCGAAAAAAGGATAAATGCTCATTTGCAATTATACGAGGAGCATTGCGTGTCTAATTTTTAATCATTTTCCCGACAAAGAGACGAAACGCTGCCTTGTTTTTTGTAGTTTGATATCATCGCGACAAAATAAACATTTCGAGGTGTTTCATTTTCGCAAAGCGCTATGCAGCCACGTGTGATCGAATTAGGAAGCTTTTGCTCTGTCGGCTGAGCCAGCTGCGTCGATAGTGTAGACGCAATGTCTTATATTTCAATATAATATACACGATCGAAAAAGTAACTATTACGCGAATGAACGATGGATTAAAAATCGAAAATTTTTCGTACGGCTGAACGAGAGGTTTTAGAAATATATTTTACAACGTTTATTTTATTCGATAAATCTTATGGATCGATGCGTGGCTCGTGCCGATTTTAATGACAATATTTCATAGCTCAAGCACGTTACGAAAAAATGGAGCAAATTTTATGTGGGAAATTTGGGTGAGTGGCGATTGTCGTGTTCTATTCGAATATCCATTTGACGACGAACGAAATTATTAGAATTTCAATTCCCCCTACCAGAGTTATTCATTAAGATTTTAATCTTGGCTTCATTCATCTTTCGTTCAGTAATTTCGAAAATGTCGGCCCCGCTCAATATATAGGTTAGCCGAGTCAGAAAATTGTGAAATTTCCCGGCAACTCGGTGGAAAAATCGTTCTTTTTCGCTAAAACTCGACTTAGCAAATGAATTTTTATCCCCTTTGTCATTTCTCACGAAATCCTCAACAGCCACAGCATTTTGCTGCTTTCCAAGGCGTCCCGTCGTCCGGTCACAGTCATCAATACTCGAAATTTGATGTCCGGAAGAATCGGCAGGTATTGCCGGCCGATATTGGCTTCGCCGCAGTCCAGACTTCTGGCCAATCCTCGTCGGAGCTACGGCATGCTAATTGCTCGAGTTTTAAGGGGTGCCTTGAAACTGCGATACATCGTACTCGGCGGAGCTGTCGGAGGTGGCGTAACGGCGAATAGGGTAAATTTTTTTTTCATTTGCAGAGACGGCAAAAAAAATCAAAAAATTTCATGATTTGATTTTTTTGACAGAAATACGAAGAATGGAAAGACGGTTTGCCGGATCTGGGCTGGATGGGGGACTTCATGCCCACCGAGGAACAATGGCAGACCTTCAGAACTTCGATGTCCTTGTTCAAGGATAATATTGCGAACAGAGTCGACAAAGTAGAAATAGGTGAGAAAAATACAGTAAAAAAACAAACTAATAGATTTTGCTTATGAAAATCGATGTTGAAGTTTGCATCGTTGGAATGCAACGAAATTCCGTTTTTTCTTGAGCAGATCTCAAGATTCTTGTTCAATATTTGGTCAGGACGATAAAACAATCTTTTTTTACGATCGAAAACCAAAATCGGTACGAAAATTGTCATGGTTTTTGAAATTGAACAAAAAATAATTAAAAAACGTATTTTTCGTTGGACCACCACGTCGAGAACTTCAGTGTCATAAAACAATGTCGAAGAGAGAATTTCGTTCTTAAGCAAAAAATATCTCTGGTTACATTTATTAAGTAGACTATTTGTGAATATTCTTCAATCTCCAGGACGCACGATATTTTTACGAGATTATTCGAAAAATTACACTCAAAATACTTTTATTTTTACAAATGAAGAAAAATCGTGTATTATCGATTTAACTCGATTGTGAAATCTCCAAGTTCGTTTTCATGCATTGTTCCAATAACAGTTCGTTATGGTGAATAACCATAGACCCGAGTGTTCTTCGTAAATTATCGAAAAACGTACCCAAATGAATAATACAGAAGTTTGCATCGTTGGAAAACAACGAAAAATATATTTTTCATTAATAACTTCGATAATCAATGCACTCGTTCCAATTTTTCTAGTAAATTCAGTTTCTTCATGGCATAGAAGACTGTCCCATTATCTTTGACAAATAATGTATGAAGATTTTGTGCTCTACCATAAAAAATAATGAGTTTTCGTGTCATTCCAACGATGCTTCAAGATCGTCTCGAACGAAGCTTTCGAGCTACATCGGGCTAACGACATCACGTGCGATCGATCGTAAAAAAAAAAAAATTTCAAACGCAAAAGCTCGATTTACCAAATTTCCATTCCTTTTACTTGTCTTTTCATTTTTTCTCGTAATTTTGAATGGAACTGTTGATCAGATCCGCGTATCAAGGAGCTGGGCGAAGCGAAATATCAACAATACAGAGCATGGTTTCAGCAACGTTTGGACAATGCGATAAAGGCAGCAGAGAGTCAAAGGATCGAGGATGAGAGTGACAATTCGTCTGAGAGTGAGTGATCGTGTGAAGAAAATCGTATCGATCAGCCCGAGGAGCTTTTTTCAGATCCTGCGAAGCTCCCAATTGCCTATATTTCTAGAAACCAAAAAAAAAAAAAACAAAAAACAATCGCTCGAGTTGCAGTCCGGTCCCTTGTACGGGGAAGTCTCTCTGAAGAATCGAACACTCTCCACCGTTGCAAATCTGCGCTGTTAATTCCAACATTTGCATGAATGAGCATCCTCTTAATGCCTTTCACTCATTATTTCTCTCATCATCACGTTTTCTTTTTATTGCCAATGAATTTTATTCCGTTTTTCCGAACGGTATTCTCTCATAATGATTTGATTTGGTCTGTTCTGTTCAGGTATTTTCGAAGCGCTCACAACCATAGCAAACCAAGTTTATTCAGGTGTGTAATTTACGAAAACGAAAAAAACCAAACAATCCATTCTACTCAAAAGCTACAAGTCTGTCCATTCAGCATTAAACACATTTTTTTTTAGTTTGCACGTTGACATTGCGAAATGATAAAAAACGCGATTCAAGCCATTTGCATAGTTACTATTAGAAGGACTGTGGCAATTCCATTCCACCCTCCCCAGTGTTACTGCAATTTTCTAAAAGTCTTGAATACTGAATGGGACAGACCTTTTATTTGAAAACTCATTTATTTTATTTTTCCTTCCTTTTGCCTTGGAAATTAATCGCTGGACTCTCTCGATGCAGACTCGAAAAGTTTTTTTATCGACGATGGATGCATCGCGAGTGTTTCTCGTCGCACGAATTCATGGGAGCTGCAAATCCTTTTTTTTTTAAATCTTTTTATTACCGAGAAGTGGAAATGTTTTATTCTTCAGTCCATGAGTTTTCGTTAGACTTTTCACGTGATTTTATGGAGGAATTCTTGTTCATGGGAAACTTTATTTTTCCACAGGTGCAAAGAGCGAACTCTCCAAAAATTCTGTCGCCTTTGCTCGCCCCCTTTTCAACGAGACCACCGAGAACGAACGCAAAAAATCACGTACGTCGAAGCCAAATTTGTCTCGTTTCTTAATTAACCCTTCTAGTACACACTGGGTCATCTTGACCCCAACAGTTTCCCATCGCCGATTGTTTGGCATTTAATTTTCGTTTTCGTTAAAAAATACATTTAGGCCCATAAATTATGGACAATTTACTACAAAAAACGTCGCTACAAAAAACAAAAAACAAAAAATGCATATTTTCCGAAATAGTAACGGTTTGAAAAACGCCTCGGGTCAAATTGACCCAATATATACTTATGGGTGTCCACTCGAAGGGTTAACCTTCTCATATCTTCACAGAATCATCGCAGCAGCGATTAGATGCAATGCAGGATGAAGTTATGCAAATACAATTAAAGTATCAACGCGAACTCGAACGTTTGGAACGAGAAAACAAAGAATTGAGGAAACAGATGTTACTCAGAGGAAATCAAAAAATAAACAACCGCAGAATCAAGGTAACGCACCCTCGACCTTGAGAAAAAACGAAAAACCAAGGGAAAATAATATTTTTGAGATTTTTAAGGAAAATCGTTGATATCCATATCGTTGGATTTATTTGACTCAATATTTTTGTGAATATTTATTTGAAATATTTTTCGTTCAGTCACTTTGTCGACAGATTCGATGAAAAAATATCTCAACCTGTGACGAAACGATGTTATATTTCTCTGTTTTTTATTTTTTAGAAATCTTTGATCGACATGTACAGCGATGTTTTGGATGAATTGAGCGACTACGATAGCGCGTATTCAACGGCGGATCATTTGCCTCGCGTCGTTGTAGTGGGCGATCAAAGTTCCGGAAAAACATCGGTTCTGGAAATGATTGCACAAGCTAGAATATTTCCCAGGTAACGAAAATTCAATTTTTCAATAATTCCAAAAATTTGCCATGCTCGAGAAAATATTAATGCAAGATTTTGCGTTCATTTTTTCCAACATTGAAATCTCATAAAAATATTTGAATATTGTGTTTCCGCAAAGGCGGTGGCGAATGAGAATTCAATTTTTCATAAATTCCGCAATGTTGGCACGCTCGCGAAAATATTTTGCGTTTATTTTTTTCCAACGTTGAGATTTCATGGAAAAATTCAAAAATATTTGGATTTTGTCGTTAATTTTCATTATTAAAATATTTGAATATTGTTTTTCCGCAGAGGCGGCGGCGAGATGATGACAAGAGCCCCGGTGAAAGTGACGTTGAGCGAAGGTCCTTATCACATCGCCCAGTTCAAAGACAGTTCGCGAGAATTCGACTTGACAAAAGAGTCGGAATTGGCTGAGTTGCGCCGAGAGGTTGAGTTCCGAATGAAAAACAGTGTGAAAAATGGAAAAACCGTGAGTCAGGATGTGATTTCGATGACTGTAAAAGGCCCAGGATTGCAGCGTATGGTGCTGGTCGATTTGCCAGGAATAATCAGTACTGTGACGGTCGATATGGCGGAAGATACTCGAGATGCAATAAAGCAAATGACGCAACAGTACATGAGCAATCCAAACGCGATAATTCTGTGCATCCAGGATGGTTCGGTGGACGCGGAACGAAGTAACGTAACGGATTTAGTAGCGCAGATGGATCCAACGGGAAAGCGTACGATTTTCGTCCTGACGAAGGTCGACATGGCCGAGGAGAACTTGACGAATCCAGATCGAGTGCGAAAAATTTTATCGGGAAAATTATTCCCGATGAAGGCCTTGGGATATTTCGCAGTGGTGACGGGGCGTGGCAGAGCGGACGACAGTATCGACACGATAAAGGATTACGAGGAGAAATTCTTCAGAAACTCGAAATTATTTAAAGACGGTTTGGTGATGTCGGGGCAAGTAACAACCCGAAACCTGAGTCTCGCTGTAGCGGAATGTTTCTGGAAAATGGTACGAGAAACGGTGGAACAACAGGCGGACGCGTTCAAAGCGACGCGATTCAATTTGGAGACGGAATGGAAAAACAATTTCCCGCGGTTGCGGGAACTTGACAGAGATGAGCTTTTCGAAAAATCGAGAGTGGAGATTCTCGATGAAATGGTTAATTTGTCGCAGCTGTCGCCTCGGCATTGGGAGGAAGTTTTGATGGCGAGAATTTGGGAGAAAGTGAGTATGCACGTTTTTGAAAATATTTATTTACCCGCCGCCCAAACTGGCAACGCCAGCACCTTCAATACGACCGTTGACATCAAATTGAAACAATGGGCGGAGCAACAATTGCCAGCTAAGAGCGTCGAGAGTGGTTGGGAATGTTTAAAAACAGAATTTGAGAATTTGATGAATCGCGCAAAGCAGAGTCCCGACCATGACGACATTTTCGACAACTTGAAAAACGCGGTCGTCACCGAAGCGATGAAACGACACTCTTGGGAAGAAAAAGCTTCGCAAATGCTGCGAGTTATACAGCTCAACACTCTGGAAGATCGAAATGTCAATGACAAACGCGATTGGGACGAGGCTGTCAGATTTCTTGAGACTTCGGTCAAAGACAAACTCCAAAGTACCGAGCAAATCCTTCGAGAGATGCTGGGACCCTCGAGGAAAGATCGCTGGCTCTATTGGCACAGTCAAACGAGCGAACAACAACAACGAACCTCCGTTAAGAACGAGCTCGACAAAATTCTCTATTCTGATAAAAAGCACACGCCGACATTAACGCAGGACGAATTAACGGCCGTGAGAAAAAATCTCCAACGCAACGGCCTCGAGGTCGACAACGAGTTCATTCGAGAGACCTGGCATCCGGTTTATCGGAGATTTTTCCTCCAGCAAAGCCTCTCAAGGGCTTACGACTGCAGAAAAGCATTTTTCATGTATCACAACGGTCACGAGAACGAAACCGAGTGCAACGACCTTGTTCTCTTTTGGCGCATACAACAAATGCTCAAGGTCACGTCAAAGGCGCTGCGCCAACAAATAATGAATCGCGAGGCGCGTAGGCTGGACAAAGAGATCAAAGAAGTCCTGGAAGATTATAGTCAAGACGGAGAAATCAAAGAAAAGTTACTGACAGGCCGACGAGTCACTCTGGCCGAAGAGTTGAAAAGAGTTCGACAAATACAAGAAAAACTTGAAGAATTCATACAAGCTCTCAACAAAGAGAAATG
This sequence comes from Hyposoter dolosus, assembly GCA_963921915.1. Lineage (NCBI taxonomy): Eukaryota > Metazoa > Arthropoda > Insecta > Hymenoptera > Ichneumonidae > Hyposoter > Hyposoter dolosus. The sequence continues at coordinate 4,856,015 of OY998140.1, forward strand.
AATTGATAGAATCACCAAAAACGATTACCATTTCTAAGGAAGCTAAGAAAAATTCTGTCGGATGCCATAAACGGCAAAAATTGTGCGAACGAAAAAGAGCCCCGGTGGTTTCTTACGCACTTGCGATTATTACGAAATCAGGTTAAGCAGCAAGTCGCGAAAACTCACTCGTAAGGAATATTCGACGGGCCGTGTGCCATTCGGAGAGATCAACACCGACGCGAGTCGCTGGAACGTTGCTTCGCGATTTTAAAAACTAGTCGATCGCCCGGAGAACAGAGTTGCATCCCCTTCACCGGTTTTTGCCAATGAATTCACATTTTCTCAGAGAAAACTGTGCGATAAGAATTAAAAACGCACAGTGTTCTATGCCCCGTAACTTTTGAGTTTATTTTCCACTCGGTCGTTCGAACAAACTCTCATTTATAACCTCCGACGACGAATATCGAGAAGGAATGCGTCAGGAGTCGCAAGTAGACAAATGTGATGATCGAACTGTGAATCTTTGCAACTCGTATGTACGCTCTAAGCAAAATAAACGATAGATGAATTTACGTCGATTGTTCATTCATTTATTTTCACTATTTTTTCGAAATTCGAGCTCATTTTGGCAGCTTGAAAATATTTTCCATGCCTGATGAACAAATCGTGGAAACGTCGAGTGCGATATGTTCGAAATAATCAACCGCCTTGATCCTCTACTTTTCGGAATATTTGTACGTCGGTGTGGAGAGCGATGTGGCCTGGACAGGATTCCTTGAATTTTCACAATTGCCAAACTTGTTATTTTTTATTATTACGAATTTCATGTGATCTTGATTTTGAAAAACCCAAAAACGTAAAAATTCTATTTTAATTAATGTCACAGCCTTGGGAGGTTATCATACACGCAGGGGGCTGAAAATAATTTGATTTTTCAATCGAAAAAGAATTATTTACTGGTCAAAGAATTTATGTGTCTGTTTTTTTTTAATTCCCTGAGAATCGTTGATTTTCTTTTCGTAAAACTTTTCATTTTCGTTTGCAACGATTTGTCTAAAAGTTGGGAAACGACAGCAGTCGGTAATAGCGAACGACGGCCAGACGCGGGATCGTGCCGCTCGCGCCGCTCACGGTTCGGTCACGTGGTCGACAAACCACGTGATCTGGCCGTAAGGCTGGCGAACGAACCGGCCACGGCCAGTTCGACGCGGAACGCGATAGAGAGAGTGCGTATGCGAGCGAAGCGTGCGAGGAAGAGAAAGAAGGACGATGTGCGATTGTGTGGAGGGATCGCGACCCTCCATCCAGTGTGTGTGGCTCCGTGTCTCTGTGTGAGCGGCGTTGGTGAGCGGCGACGTTCTATGTGAACGCGGGGAGCGTGTAGAGTGCGCGAGGAGTAACGGAATAGGGAGACCGCCTGGCGGCGACGCCATCTTGGCCCAGGAACGATTTAACAAATATCTCTCTCTCTCTCTCTCTCTTCCCCTTATTACAAGATTGCAAAAATTATTCCTCAACCCTTGCCTCTCTTGATTTCCCCCTCGCTTCTACGTGAAGCGCCCAAGGAGACTGAAGGAAACCGACAAAGGGGCGATTAGAGAAAAATTGCGTTTAAAATTTTTTTAACAAAAAAGTTAATTAACGTTGAATGATAAAAAATCGTGTTTTTGATTCGAATCATTAGATGGAAAAATCGATCGCAAAGGCCCCAAAATACGCGATATATTTGTTTATCAATAATAATTGGTTTGAAAAGTTTATTAAAAATCGGAACATATTTTAGACTTTCGTATCGGTAGCAATAATTCAAACGTTTGAAACGTTTGGCGCCGCCACTAGACGGCGCTGCTGCAAGCTGCGCGCGACTATAAATTTCGTTGGCCCCGTTCCTCGTGTTCCCCGACCAAGTTCTGTGTTCCAAAATTAGTAAATAAAGATGGCGGCAAAGTACGAGCCGTGTGCCGTCTCGGTGCTCGAAAGATGTTTGAAAAAATGAGACGAAAGCCGCGAAAGCAAGTAAGAAATGTCCAATAAATTGGTTGGAATTTGACAGTCGTACGAGTAATCTAGTGAAAAAATCGAGTGTCAAATAAGAACGATATTAAATAAAAGAATCTTTAATTTCCGGTGTAAATAGTGTTGTTCGTTGGATCGTTGAATTAAAAATCAAAATTATAAAACGTACATGAGATTATCGTTGTAAAAAGGAGGAAAACGGTGCACGCTCGTCTGTTGCAGAGCGGAAAAGAGAGGATAATTTTGCTCCAGAGTTCACGGTAAGATATATATAATCTTCGTCGATCTATTTATAGAAAGGCTCTCGAAGACAGCGAAAAATCTCTCTGGTTTCTTCGCTTTACCGCGATTTATCTTTCGTACTTTCCCGCATAAATCATCAACTTCTTTATAACGTTATTATAATTCCTTCCAACCTTTCCCTCAAATTTCTCCTTTTTTTTACCAAATGACCAGAAGCTGTTGAGACCTTTTTTAGACGTGATTGTTTCGTCGAGTCAAATGCCCGAGTTGCCCAGCATTAAACTCGAGCCGAGAGCTCAAAGAAAGTAATTCACACATTTTCATGCAGCCTTCGTCTTCGTCAGCGCATTTCTCACCCACGCGAATAAATACTCGTTCACCACGCTCATCGTCAACAACCCACCGAATCATTGCGTTTTTCGACAACTTTTCAACAAATTCGATTTACAACGTTAACCTATTACTATCACAAAACGACTTTATTTAGGATTCTTTCAAAATTTTGTATAAACGTTCTTGGCACCAAAACTAACAGTTTTCTTTTATGAAGAAACATTTTCTGACGTTTACAATTTGAGATATTTCCATTTTTTTTATTTTTCCCATCTAAACTCGTGTAAATTCAGCTTGCCTTTCTTTTGTTTATTTCTTTCAACTTTTCAACGACGCGACTTCAATTTACATGCGTTTAGATGCGAAAAATAAAAAATTGGATATTAAATATCTCGAATTCTAAAAACGTCAGAAAATTTTTCTTCATAGCAGAGAAAAGTGTTAGTTTTGGTGCCAAAAACGTTTATACTAAAGTTTGAAAAAACTCTAAATAAAGTCGTTTTGTGATAGCAATACCTTGATCATCGAATTGTCGTGCTAATTGACCAAAGGACTCGCTTTAATGCATTCAAACATCCCAGTTAACTCTATTTTTATACTCACAAACCTACATACCGATTCGTTGCTCTTTCCTATACCAACATCGTCGCTTTTTCTCCGCCTACCGTTCTCCAACTCTTACATTGACGTCTTTTATTTAGCCCAATTGACAGTACACCATTATTATTCATCTTCTTGCCCTTTGAATCACTATTTCTTTCTCTCAATACTCTAGCAACTTTTCTTTCCCACGCTTATTACAAATTCTTTTAGAACCAAGTTCTCTAAATGCCAGAAATCTTCTCCTACGCTACGCCGCATTCATTTGTTCAAACATCTTGTCCCTCGCAACCCGAAGAACATGAATTTCTCGCTCATTTTTTCTCCAATTTTTCAATCTTTTCCAATATTTCCTGCCGATATGGTTTTCGCACCTCCGGAGCAAAGATTTTTGAGAGATTTCTTTTAATTCTGGTGAAAAAAACAAAAAGATACAAACTTGTCAGTTTGGCAATTGAGTTTTGCATTCTTCTTTCCAACACAGAGAAATGGTTGAGAAATTGTGCGGTTCAAGTTTTTGTACATTTCCTGAAAATAAAGTGATTCCAAATCCGATATTTCACTTTTATTTTGTACGTTTGAAAATGAGACGGAGACGAGACTTGGAAAATGACAAATATTTTTATCGAAGAGAAAGGAAATTATGGAAATTGGAAAGTCCGACACTGAGTATTGTGCCGCAATGAATTCTCAAGCGAGGATCATAAAAGTGAATGAAACGGATGAAGAAAAATGAGACGCCGATGAAGTTTGCATCGTTGCGACGCAACGAAATTCTGTTTTTTCTTGAGCAGAGCTCGAGAGATTAGCAATAATTATCAAAATCAAATCGACTAATTATGAAAAAATAAAAAATGAGAGATTCAATGTGAATATTTGGTCAGGACAGTGAAACAATTTTTTTTTAGCATCCAAAGAGAAAATCTGAACGAAAAATGTCATGGTTTTTAAAATCCATCAAACAATTGATAGAAAAAATGTATTTTTCGTTGGACCTCAACGTTGCGAACTTGGCATAAAATGAGAGATGGACCAGAGGGAGGGAAAAAGTTTTTAAAATTCTTTTCCATCGTTTTTTATTTTGAAGTAATTTAGTGAAAAAAATTGAGGCAAGAAATTGGAAAGAATAGGATCTTGAAAAATGTTGACAAAGTTTGAGTTGCTCGACGGGCGACAATTTGGCTAATTATTGAAAATCCTCGAGTGGCAAAGAGCCTCGATGACTCATTAATTACAAGCTCATTAGGATAATTGGACTGCAGGAAACGAATAAATATAAAAAATGCTCGAAAAATAATGAAAAATTGGATTTGCCAAGAAAATATTTTTCCAATGCATTTCCTCTTGCATTTTTGTGATTCTATTTCCAATGACTCATGGAATTCATATAAACCCGTTATGCATGACGTCATAAGGTTGTTAGTCAGTGTATATCGCTAGGAATGGTCGCGAAGAGAGTGAACGGGCCTCATCGTTTGAGAAATAAAAAAAAAAAAAAGAGAGTTCTCGAAGAAACGTGCTGACGATCGCGATACAACGAGAGCTCTGCGAACATGTTACGCCTACGAGATGATGAGCACGAAAATCTTTGCTCAACCGCGTTGGAGGAGCTTGCTTACTGGAGCGCGTTCGCCTTTCGTAGAATCGATCCCAGTATCCGGTCCTAAATATTTAGGTAAACACACTGCTGGGGAAAAGACGATTTAGTGTGAAATCTATTATAATCTTCATTTCTTCGACAATGGGAAACCGGAGAATCCTCATAATTATAAACTCATCTCCTTTAACCTCGTGCATCAAACTGGTTCACACTACGAACACCATTTCCAATCTATTCAATATTTTTCCAGAGGAGTGCATTTTTGGACTAAAAATTTAAAAAAATGAAACGAAAAATAAATTATTTTGATAATTAATGCACTCGTTGCAATTTTTCTCGAAAATTCAGTTTTCAAATGGCAAAGAAGACTCTCTCATTATCGTTGACAAATACCGAATGAAATTTTTGTGCAGTTCTCCAAAAAACAATGAGTTTTCGTCGCATTCCAACGATGCGAATTTCAACATCGTCTAAAAATTCCTACGAGCTTGATTTCAAATTTATTCAATATTTTTCCGGAGGAGTGCATTTTTGGACTAAAAATTTTAAAAAATGAAACGAAAAATAAATGATTTTGATAATTAATGCACTCGTTGCAATTTTTCTCGAAAATTCAGTTTTCAAATGGCAAAGAAGACTCTCTCATTATCGTTGACAAATACCGAATGAAAATTTTGTGCACTTCTCCAAAAAACAATGAGTTTTCGTCGCATTCGAACGATGCGAACTTCAACATCGTCTAAAAATTCTTACGAGCTTGATTTCAAATTTATTCAATATTTTTCCGAAGGAGTGAATTTTTGAACTAAAAATTTGAAAAAATGAAACGAAAAATAAATGATTTATTAATGATTTTGATAATTAATGCACTCGTTGCAATTTTTCTCATAAATTTAATTTTCCAATGGCAAAGAAGACTCTCCCATTATCGTTGACAAATACCGAATGAAAATTTTGTGCACTTCTCCAAAAAACAATGAGTTTTCGTCGCATTGGAACGATGCGAACTTCAACATCGTCGAAAAATTTACGAAATTAGCGAGAAAAAATTGGAGCCACCAATCGCGGAGGCTGAATCTCCAAATTTCCAGTAAAAATCACAAACGTTCTCTGTGCAGCAATAAAAATAAAATACTTGCAAAGCGAAGCATACTATCCGAAGAATTCATCGCGATCTTTCGACAAGAATTTTTTCCACGACCAACTGTTTTTTTATCAATTTTTCGACGATAACTTTTATCAAATTTTCACTCAAACTTTTCCTGTTGAAAAAAAGCGAAAAGAGTTTAAAAATAAACAAAAAAAAAAGCGACTTTGCGAGCGTTGGAAAATGATCAGCGTAAAGGATTTTTCATTCTATTAAAAATTATGAAAATCGCGTGAGAGTTGGCACTACTAAAAACTTGCACGTAATAAGTCGTAACAGCTGCGTGAGAGTGTGAGTAGTAAAGACTACGTCAGATCGGGCGCACAAAGCTAGTCTCCCAAGCAATGAATATATGCCGTGGGTGTCGCAGGCCGATAACTGCCAATAATAACAACAATAATAACGAATAATAATAAGAATAGTACAAGTGAACACGAAGACAGTGGGTTTTTGGAATTGATGATGCTAAAGTTTGCATCGTTGGAATGCAACGAAATTATCTTTTTTATTATTATGTTTATTTATTAATATTTCGTCTGGAGAATAAAACGATCATCCCTCGTAACGTAAAAACTCAATCGACACGAAAAATTGCCACAATCTTGAAAATTCAATAAATCACTAATTGATGAAATATTTTTCGTGGAATATTAACGTTGGAAATATCGCGGGTTCTCGAACATTTCTCATCATTGGGAAAGTCTCTTTCGTAAAGTTTCTCGTCCTCGCGATTTTTATTGTGCGAGCGATTTCGAAGAGAAACGCGATGGAAACTTTTTGCTTCATACGGATTTTATTTTTCTATACGTCTCTGGTTTCTCGCTCGATATATTTTTACAGGTTACATTAGGATCTTGAAGTTCGTATCGTTGGAATGCAACGAAAACTCGATTTTTTTTATAGTGGAGCACTCAATTTTCATACAGTATTTGTCAAAGATAATGAGACAGTCTTCTGTGCCATTTAGAAACTTAATTTACTAGAAAAATTGGAACGAGTGCATTGATTATCGAAGTTATTAATGAAAAATATATTTTTCGTTGTTTTCCAACGATGCAAACTTTTGTATTATTCATTTGGGTACGTTTTTCGATTATTTACGAAGAACACTCGGGTCTATGGTTATTCACCATAACGAACTGTTATTGGAACAATGCATGACAACGAACTTGGAGATTTTACAATCGAGTTAAATCGATAATACACGATTTTTCTTCATTTGTAAAAATAAAAGTATTTTGAGTGTAATTTTTCGAATAATCTCGTAAAAATATCGTGCGTCCTGGAGATTGAAGAATATTCACAAATAGTCTACTTAATAAATGTAACCAGAGATATTTTTTGCTCAAGAACGAAATTCTCTCTTTGACATTGTTTTATGACACTGAAGTTCTCGACGTGGTGGTCCAACGAAAAATACGTTTTTTTAATTATTTTTTGTTCAATTTAAGAAATCATCATAACTTTCCTACCGATTTTGGGTTTCGATCCTAAAAAAAGATCGTTTTATCGTCCTGACGAAATATTTAACAAGAATCTTGAGATCTGCTCAAGAAAAAACGGTATTTCGTTGCATTTCAACGATGCAAACATCAACATCGTTAAATTTTTGATATTGGACTGTCACGCCAATAAAACAACGCAACAAATTGATTGTTAATGCCTCCGGGGAAGCTGCCGATCGATAAATAGTTCATTCGACAGTTCATCTTTTTTCGGGCACCATTTTGACTCCCCTACACGACAGTCATTCGTCCGCAGGTTTTTTATCACGACCAGCATTATATCCACAGAGGAATGACGTCGAGTTTACTCTCGCGCTAAAAATACCGAACGAACCGATCAAGTATCGAGACCAGCGATGCTACGCTCGGGCTTTTTCGTCCTCGTCTTCGTCGTCTTCGCGTTTACTCTACACAAAAATATATGTATCTGCATATCTGTGTCTATAGAGAGTAGCGCAACACGTGCGCTGCATCCTGTTCCTCGGCCGCTTACACATCTCCGTGCGGAGAGCATCGCTTCGAGCCAATACGCCTAACAAGGAAACGAAAATAATTCAAAAAAAAAAAAAGAAAAAAAGTCCAACTTTTATCGACAATAAATACGAACCAGTTTCTTCTAAAGTACCGAGGCCTTTACGACATCCGGCATTTCCTCAAGGAGATTTGTAGCCCCCGTATATTTTATCTCACAAAAAAAAACCTTTTTTTTTTTTTTCAAGTCATTAAAACTTTCAACCCTTTCGCGCACACCCACGTTGCGGTACATTGAATTTCGTGTGTTTTCTGTTTTTTTTTTTTTCAATTTTTTTCGTTCGTATGGGTTTGTGCTTGAATTATTTTACTGTGGATTTTGTTTTCGATCAAAATGCCGGAGAACCTTGAACTTTCGGTGATTTTTATCGGAGCAAACTTTACGTCGAGGAATAAAAATAATTATTTTATTGTAGAATGAATTTTTTTTTTTTTTTTTTTTTTTTTTTCAAAATGGGAGAGTCTTCTTTGCCATTGGAAAATTGAATTTATGAGAAAAATTGCAACGAGTGCATTTATTATCGAAATCATTAATAAATCATTTATTTTTCGTTTCATTTTTTTTTTATTTTTAGTTCAAAAATTCACTCCTTCGGAAAAATATTGAATAAATTTGAAATCAAGCTCGTAGGAATTTTTAGACGATGTTGAAGTTCGCATCGTTCGAATGCGACGAAAACTCATTGTTTTTTGGAGAAGTGCATAAAATTTTCATTCGGTATTTGTCAACGATAATGGGGAGAGTCTTCTTTGCCATTTGAAAACTGAATTTTCGAGAAAAATTGCAACGAGTGCATTAATTATCAAAATCATTTATTTTTCGTTTCATTTTTTTAAATTTTTAGTCCAAAAATGCACTCCTTCGGAAAAATATTGAATAAATTGAAAATCAAGTTCGTAGGAATTTTTAGACGATGTTGAAGTTCGCATCGTTCGAATGCGACGAAAACTCATTGTTTTTTGGAGAAGTGCATAAAATTTTTATTCGGTATTTGTCAACGATAATGGGGAGAGTCTTCTTTGCCATTTGAAAACTGAATTTTCGAGAAAAATTGCAACGAGTGCATTAATTATCAAAATCATTAATAAAAAAATCCATTTTTCGTTGGATTCCAACGATTAAAACTTGAGTATCATGAGACCGATCCGCAGTATCGAATTTGTTGAGATCTGAATTAGTTTTCCTTGACAATCCGAAGACAACAGAACTATACGAGAAAAAGCGTTCATTTTGGCAGGCGTGTCGAATGCGTATTGTAATTTCTCGGGGATGCATAGAAAATCTTGAATGGATGTCCGAAGAGAGTAGCGAGAGGGAGGAAGTGTGCAAGTGTAAGAGGGCGATCGCCTCTCGAAGAAGCAACAACGTCGTTTTCGTGGTCGTTGAATCATCTGGCTTATTATATACTTTGGTCCCAGCATCGACAGAGTGCTCCTTTGATATACCGCGAGGTATTATCGTCTTCGTTACAATTTAAAAACTCGCGAGAGCAAAGATTTTTTTTTTTTTTCAATCAATTTCGAAGATTTTGCCACACTGGGTCATTTTGACCCGAACTTTGATTGGCGACAATCTCCATATGCGGTAGAGAAATTTTCCCAGACCTCCTCGTTCTTTTTTTTTGAAAAAAAAAAAAAAAAAAAGTTCGCGATCTTGGAAATTCGCGGGTCGATGACTTCGTGGCAAATCCTCATGAGCGCTTGGCCGAATCGTCATCATATGCGAATGTGGGAAATGAGCTAAAAAAAAGCCTCGCAAGAGCGCACGCTGCACTTTTGTTCGCCTCTCGCGACGCGATAGCCGAGACAATATAAAGCAACGAAATCGATATGAGCGAAACTTTACAAGTATGTTGGCAAAAAACATTCATTCACGATGCAGCAAAGAGACTCAAATACACTGGCCAGAGAATCCTTAGAATTGCACCACTCTGAAGTTTGCAACGTTGAGCTTCAACGAAAAATATATTTTTTTATTAATTATTTATTGAATTTTAGAAAATCATGACAATTTTTCGTGTCGATTGAATTTTTCGGTCGCACGAGAGGATCGTTTTATTCTCCAGACTAAATATTAAATAATTAATTATTAACTCTGCTAAAGAAAAAAAAAAATGTCGTTGCGTTCCAACGATGCAAAGAGACGGAATTACACTGGCCAAGGAATCCTTAGAATTGCACGACTCTGAAGTTTGCAACGTTGAGCTTCAACGAAAAATATATTTTTTTATTAATTATTTATTGAATTTTAGAAAATCATGACAATTTTTCGTGTCGATTGAATTTTTCGGTCGCACGAGAGGATCGTTTTATTGTCCAGACCGAATATTAAATAATTAATTATTAACTCTGCTAAAGAAAAAAAAAAATGTCGTTACGTTCCAACGATGCAAAGAGACGGAATTACACTGGCCAAGGAATCCTTAGAATTGCACGACTCTGAAGTTTGCAACGTTGAGCTTCAACGAAAAATATATTTTTTTATTAATTATTTATTGAATTTTAAAAATCATGACAATTTTTCGTGTTGATTGAATTTTTCGGTCGCACGAGAGGATCGTTTTATTCTCCAGACCAAATATTAAATAATTAATTATTAACTCTGCTAAAGAAAAAAAAAAATGTCGTTGCGTTCCAACGATGCAAACTTGAACATCATTAAAATTGCGATAGTGGATCATGTTGGAAATTTACACTAGTTATCCCTTCGTTGACACACTGGGTCATTTTGACCCGGATTTATTTATCAGGCTTGATTATTTCTTCGTCGAGATATTTCTTTCTTTTTCAAATTTCATTTTCCATCGTCTCAGCTCCCTTTATTGAAGCGAACTGCTCGTTTTCATCTGCTGAATGAAAATCAAAATTTCCCTGTGACAAAACAAAAAAAATTTAATCCACGAATCTGAAAATTTTATCGAGAACGAGTTTCGCTGTAAAAAATTGAAATAAACGACACGAAATTCGATGTTGGAGTTGTCGCTCGATTCCATGCATCCGTAAAGCTATGGGAACGAGCGAAACATCCGCGGGGAGGCCCTGAAAAACATTGAGGGAGTAGACGGAGAGTAAAACGAAAAAATAAAGTAAACGCGTGAGCGAGTTCTCGAGTCACCATGAGCCTGAATGCAATGGACTCTGAAATATGCAGACAGCATTGCGCTATGTCCACAAACGACGATATTCGTTAACGACTCCGCTCACAGCTCGTGATTTTTTTATCTTTTTTCTTCGAGCTTTCAAAGATATCGTCCATTGAAGAAATTTAAAGGGTGTCTCGGTCTATGAAAGCTTTCACATTTTTCTAGCAAACTCGTCAACCAACTTGCTCGCAATCATTTTTTTTTTTATTATAGAAAAAACAAAAACCTTGTACGAATAGTTTCAACCCTGATATACGTAAATAAATAAATTTTAAGAAATAGTGACGTTTCGCTCCATTCACTTTCAAATTATAAAAAAATTGTTTGAACAATCCTTAGTAATTAATTGAAAATTTAATTGATCAATCTGAAGAATAGAAATCGAACAGTTTCACGAAACAGAATTCGGGACGAACGAGTGTATTCACATTAGCGTGCCCCCTTAATTGCATAAATAATAATAAATAGGAAATAAATGAATCAATTAATGAATGAACAAATTCATAAATTAATAAATGAATAAATGAATAAATAAATAAATAAATAAATAAATAAATAAATTAATTAATTAATTAATTAATAAATGAACAAATGAACAAATGAACGAATGAATAAATGAATGGATAAATAAATAAATAAATAAAATAAAAATTGAGCTGACGGTTCTACCGTCGAAATTTGATAAAAAATTTATTTCATGGAGTTAATAATTCCCTCCGAGAACTAAAATTTTGTAAATTTTTCAAAAAGATGTTATTTTGAGTTTTCCTCAATTTACCGAATTCCCCAATGTCCGTCTTATTCGGTCGAGTCGAAAGAAGTCGTCTCTGGTTAAATAATTACACACCGTTGAAAATAATTTACGAGTGAATAAGTAAGCTCAAGATAATTTGTTACTTTTGCTCGGAATGTTTACGTCGTTGGTCCTCGAGACTCGGAATAATTCACCATCAGTATCGCGGTTAATCTTCAACGTCGGCAAGTTTTGCCCCTATCGGTGCATTAAGGGAGAGGAAATCTCGGCGCTCGAAAGGCACACGATAACTCGGGAAAAGCTATTAATGCGTTACAGGATGCTGTATAAGCTTCGCCCTCGACTTGACTCTAAATAAAAGCCTACGGAGTGCCAGTGTTTAGACCCGAAAGAACGATCAACCAAAAAGGCTGCACGCGACGCTATTTATTATTTATTTATTTATTTATTTATTATTTATTTATTTATATATTTATTTATTTATTTATTTATTTATTTATTTATTTATTTATTTATTTATTTATTTATTCATTTATTTATTTATTTGTTTATTCATTTACTTATTTATTTATTCGACATTAATTTATTTTATTTAGTCGACATTAATTTCTCAACGAACCACCATTTTTTTCGCTTCATCGTTTGCTTTCTGCTTCGATGGTGGAAAAGGTAGCAAAATGAAAATTTCACGAAAAACCCGAAGCCTCATACGAAAAGCTCGAAATATTGGCAAACAGAGTTTCCCCGGGGAAAGGAGAAAAGTGAATACAATACCGAGCTTAGTGGGGCTTTTGAAATTTGTCTCTTTTGCGATCCCCAAGGTTGGCTATTTGCCTTGGGGAAACTGGCGCCACTATTTCCGTTTTATTATTATCAGTCGTATATCAAGACGACGAGCGTCCACGTTCGTCGCGACCAAACGGCCTGGTCCTCGTGTACAAACACTCGCTAATGTTAAACTGCCATTTTCTACGAATTACAGCCACGAGAATACCCAAGACATACCACAGATTGAAACCACTAAATTCGAGCAATCCATCGTGTCGAAAAAGTCATTCAAAACATGCAATAAAATATCAGAAATCTTGGGAGAGCTGGCGAGAATCCTCGGCTGCCAATACAATAGATTTTCTCCGAGACTGACGCTCATTTAGTGCTAAATTTTTTTCAGAGATGTTTCTTTCCCTAAAACAGAGAAATCGGGACGTTGAACCGATTGTTCTTGAAATTAAATCTTTTCCAAAACTGGAAATCAAATTTTGTTAAAAATGGTCGAAATTTTGTTGAACACGGTAAACTAAATATTTTTGGATAATTTCAAAATTTTCCTTATTTTGGTAGTATATTTGCTTTCTAACGAAATTGTCAGCAAAATTTACCATTGGAACGTGAAAAATTAGTTGCCGATGAAACTTTCTACAATATTTCTTGCTGCGATGACACAATTTTTAGAATTATTCAACAAAACGTTTAGTCGAACGTATCGAACAAAATATCGATCCAACAAAATTTTCTTTTCAGTGAAAATTAGAAAACTACAAGAGTGCAAAAATTTTTCCCTCATAACTAAACCCTAGAACGGTAACCTCATTTTTTTTACCTACTCTGGTAACCTGGGGTCAAAATGACCCCAATTTTGAAAAATTCATATCCTCGGTAAAATTTAACGAAAAGGGTTCAACGTGTGCTCATCGCTCGTTGCGAAGACGTTCGCGAAAAACTGCGTGAGAAAAGTTTTTGCAATCGGTGAAACCAACTCGATAATTTTCAATTTCGAAAATTGCAGTTTTCGTAACGATCTCGGTAGATCGAGAAAACAAATAAAAGTACCGAAGGCTCGTGCCAAATGTTTGAAAAATCTTGTCTCATCGTAATCGCAATGATAAACAAAGATAATGAAAAAGATTTCTGGGAGGCAAGTAAAATATTGAAACAGCGAATAGTTGCCATGACACTAAAGTTTGCATCGTTGGAATGCAACGAATTTCTTTATTTATTATTAATTATTTTGATTCATTATTTAAGTCATTATTTTATTTTTATTCATTATTCCCCAGTTTGCATCGTTGGAATGCAACGAAACATTCTTTTTTATTAATTATTTTGATTCATTATTTAATTCATTAATTTATTTGTATTAATTATTCATTAGTTTGCATCGTGGGAATGCAACGAAAAATATATTTCTTATTCATTATTTAAATTCATTATTCATATTAATTTTTTTGTTTTTAATAATTATTCATTAGTTTGCATCGTTGGAATGCAACGAAAACAATATTTTTTATTAATTATTTTGATAATGAATGAAAAATAAAGAGTTTTCGTTGGATTCGAACGATTCGAACTTCAAGATCGTACGGTTGGCTCGTGTGTCGAATAAAATATTTCTGCATGGGTAAATCCACGTGGAATTTAAATTGGAAGAGGCACGTCCTCGATCGGACAATAATATAATCGATGAAGCCATGTGTCCCCTCTTACAATTAGATAGACGAACTCGAAGACAAAAGAATAGGAAGAGGAAGTTGGAATCTGGGTCTGTTTGAGTGTGTGTGTAAAGTTGGAACACAAATTGTACGAGGACGGATCGTAAATTGGTGCAGCTTCTCGGAGTTGGTCTGACAATATAGTCATTACGAGTGTGTATATAAATGTGAGAATTTGTGACGAGAAGCTCGAGTCTCGTTACAATAAAATCGCAAAGTACTATTTTCTCGCATATAACTATATTTTTGGGCAACATATAATAATAGTATTTGCATGTGTCGAGGCGCCCTGGCGTTCACGAGAGCAGAGCGTTTCGGGACCCTGCTGAGTAGTAAAGCCCCGAGAGACAGGGCGACACACGATGCCGAAAATAAACCTCGAAGCATATTTCTCTATCTCTCTTCCTCTATCCTCTCCTTCGTTCTATCCTCCCCCCCCCCCTCCCTCCTCCTCTCTCGCTCTTTTATTTTCTTTTGGCTCTTTCTTACTCTTTCGAGAGCAGATGAACGCGTGCGTGCGTGCGCCATTCTCTCTCGTCGCTTCATCTTCACGTCCGATTCGTGATCGGTCGTGGTGGTGCTGGTGTCCTGGCTCAGCCCCGGACGTCATACTCTCGCCCCCGAACCAAAAAATACGAACCAGACAGAAAAAAATCATGCTTGGATTCCGATCTGCTAATGTACACCGATTAATGCTTTGACGAGATGACACTCAAGTTCGCAACGTTGGGCTCTCATGAAAAATACTTTTTCTATTCATTCTTTCAATTATTTCAAAAATCATTACAATTTTCGTACCGATTTTTTTTTTGGATCGTAAAAAATGCTCGTTTTATTGTCCTGACTAATTATTTTTAACAATCTTAACATCTGCTTAAGAAAAAAACCGAATTTCAAAAATTTTAAGAATTTAATTAATTATTACACTTTTCGTACCGATTTTGGTTTTTGCATCGTAAAGAAAAGCTCGTTTTATTGCCCTGACGAAATATTGAAAACAAATCTTACGATTTGCTCAAGAAAAAACAGATTTTCAAAAATTTCAAGAATTAAAAAAATCATTACGATTCTCGTATCGATTTTGGTTTTTGGATCGTAAAGAAAAGCTCGTTTTATTGCCCTGACGAAATATTGAAAAAAAAATCTTACGATTTGCTCAAGAAAAAACAGATTTTCAAAAATTTCAAGAATTAAAAAAATCATTACGATTCTCGTATCGATTTTGGTTTTTGGATCGTAAAGAAAAGCTCGTTTTATTGCCCTGACGAAATATTGAAAAAAAATCTTGAAATCTGTTCAAGAAAATACAAAATTTCGTTGCATTCCCTCGATGCAAACTTCAACGTCGATTTGACAAGCCATTTTTCCCTTGACACTCGTCGCAGTACTCGATGTTTTTATCCAAAAGTCTCGAATCGGTGACGAGTCCAGCTCAGCACTTGGGAATGACAATTAAATGTTTATTATTTTATTAAACTCGAAAGATTCGAGTCGTAAACTCGTTTTATTCGTTGGAATCGCGACAAGGGATAAACATTTGTTTGTAAACATTGAAACTGCAGTTCGAACGAATGGAATCTGCTTCAGAATTTTGTAAAACTCTCGATAGATTTACCAACTTTTCGAAAAATTCATTGAAAGTATTGAAACTTTTTCAATAATGAAATTATGCTCGTTCTGGTTTCAGATAAACTATCAAAATGGTTGTCGGCGAGGCGAGTATACACAACATTATGGGAGGCATGGAGAGCACAGGAGGCGTGCGTCTCCACAATCACAAGAGGAAACTCAAACAAAGGTATTCGACATTTCCTACCGTTGAAAAAAACAAATGAAACGAATATTTACACCCACCAAGA
The DNA here is from genome assembly GCA_963921915.1 of Hyposoter dolosus. Lineage (NCBI taxonomy): Eukaryota > Metazoa > Arthropoda > Insecta > Hymenoptera > Ichneumonidae > Hyposoter > Hyposoter dolosus. Next base: position 4,872,217 of record OY998140.1, read on the forward strand.
AAATCCAGTCGATCCAGTCGATGGAATAAAACTTTTTGTATTTATTTTTCGTTCAATATTAAAAACCATGACAATTTTCGCACCACCAAGAAAATCCAGTCGATCCAATCGACGGAAACAACTTTTTCCATTAATTATTTGTTCGATTCCTAAAAAAAAAAATGGATTCATTGTCCTGACCAAATATCGAATAAAAATCATGAGATCTGCTCAAGAAATAACAAAATTTCTTGGCCATTCCAACGATGCAAACTCCAACATCGTCGAGCTCTGCACAAGTCCGCCCAACGAAGCTCTCGCAGCTTTAAGGAGGTTTGATCACGAAATTAAAATAATCGGAATTTCATAAAATTTGGTGATGACATTCCTTGGCATCAAGTATAGAAATACCATTTTTTTCCAAATTTTTAACCACATGGTTATCGAATAATTTGAGAGTTGAATCGAACTTTTTATGCACGAGATGTATACCCGCATATATCTAAACTCTATGCTTATACACGTGAACTGTAGTGTTCAATTACTCGAGTACTACGTGCTGGAAAAATCTAAAAAAAAAATTTGTATCGTCATTTGTACATATTATTAAAGAATATATTTACCAATTTTTATGAAATTCTTATCTTTTTGAATTTTTTTTATGTTTTTAACATGGTTTACCATGGCAACGTCGTCGTCATCCAATCTCCTTAAGGACGAATGATATTGATCCTTCTATAGCCATAAGGATAGTATTTCGAAGAAACCATGAATGTGTCTCGGTCGATACTAATCCGGCTGAAGAGTATATTTAAAAAAAAAACCGAGCCAGCAGGTTACGTTACACATTCGTGTAATTTTCCTGCAGGATCATTATCCTACAATAAAAAAAAATTAAACTCCTAAAATGTACGAGAAAAAATTAACAGAAAATGAAAAAAAAAAAAAAAAAAAACAATTACACATGAATCGACAACTAAGAAAAAGCAAAAAAAAATATCCTTCATACGTCTGTAAGCCGCAGAGGTTGAAAAAAATTGACCAAACATTCGGAACACCAAAAAGTAACATATTTGCAAATAAATGAACAGGATTCCTTGAATCTCTCAAAAAACTTTTTGTTTTCATGTTAATCACTACAAATTCCAAAATGATATATATATTTTCGAGGTCAAGTTGCAAAATATGAAGGAGCGTGAAAATGATGTAAAAATAATATTTATTATATTTTCTTTCAGTTATAATTGATTTTATTAATATTTTATAATGTATTTAACGATGTTGAAGTTTGCATCGTTGGAATAAAACGAAATTCTGTTTTTTCTCATGATTCTCATTCGATATTTGGTCAGGAAATTGAAACGATCGTTTTCGAGGATCCAAACACAAAATCGGTACGAAAATTGTCATGGTTTTCGAAATTGAACAAACAATTAATGGAAAAAGTATTTTTCGTTGGATCTCAACGTTGCGAACTTCGCTGTCACATGTATTTATGGGTTTCACAACGTGTGTGAATGTGATAATTCACCGTCGACTTGTCGTTCCTAAGATTGGTCAGTAATTAGTCACAAAAATAAATCCACACCGGTTCCTACAAATTATAAACATCCGCAATGCAATCCGTACGTGAAAAATGCCGCGTGCCACGTGGTGGCCAACACCGGAGGCTTTTTCGAGCTGAAACAAATTTATTAATTTTTATTTATTTAAAAAAAATTAATTTATTTATTTTTGTTGAGTAAAAAAAAAATGTAAACGTATCGTAGAAGGAATCGTAAAGAAATTAATTTTTTCTGGGTGGATCGGCGATAAAAATCGTGAGTGTGAAAAAAAGTATTTGCTTCTTTATCGATCTAGACACGAATATCGTTCGATCTGTGTCTCGGTTGGGCAATTTATTTCCGATGACATTTGCACCAAATACTTTGCCAAGATGGTCAGTTAGAATTCTCTATTGTTGGCTGGCAGGCCAGATTTGTCTGAAGGAACTAAAACGCAACATCCTCCTTCGATCAGCCTCATTTTCACACCCATTTTCATTCTGACCCTTAAGGTAATGGAGCAGTCGCTTTCTCGTCATGTGAGTGCGAGAGCGATAGCTGCAATTTTCGAAATTGAATATTTCTGAAACGGTTTCACAAATAAAAAAAAAGCCCCTGTCAGTGGATTTTTGCCATCGTCCTGCGTACGCTGACAGAGCCTTTTTTCTTTTGATTAGTCAAACGACATCAAAGAATTTTCATTTCGAAAATTCGAGGTCCATCATCTTAAAATGTATCGATCCATTTTTCACTGCTCTCCTAATTAATTAATTTTCTTTTCAATCTCGGCAGATTTGACATAATAAAAAAACTGGGACAAGGCACATATGGCAAGGTTCAGTTGGGCATAAACAAAGAGACCGGACAGGAAGTTGCCATAAAAACAATTAAAAAATGCAAAATCGAAACTGAAGCCGATCTCATAAGGATAAGACGAGAGATTCAAATTATGTCGAGTGTACAACACCCTAATATTATCCACATTTACGAAGGTAAGCCTCGAAGGTCAAAGACTTTCAATTCTTTGCTCAGACAGACGAAAAATATTTTAGAAAAACGAAAACAAAAAAAAAACTACGAAAAAATGTGAAGCAATTACGAAAAATTCTGCAACGATTACGATCGATATTACTTTGTCCATGTCAATTTTTTTAATTGGAGAAAACTCCCAACAGAATATTCGCCTTTTTATAATTATTTATAAAACTGATCGAATATTTTCTAGAGAAAAAAAAAAAAAAACAAACTACGAAAAAATGTACAGCAATTATAAAAAATTCTGCAACGATCTCGATCGATATTATTTTGTCCATGTCGATTTTTTAATTGGAGAAAATTTTAAACAGAATTCTCGCCTCTTTATAATTATTTATAAAACTGATCGAGAATCTTCTTGAAATAAAAAAAACTACAAAAAAATGTACAGCAATTACGAAAAATTCTGTAACGATCTCGATCGATATTATTTCGTCCATGTCGACTTTTTTAATTGAAAAAAATTTCAAACAGAATATTCTTCCTTTTATAATGATAATTATTTATAAAACCGATCGGAAAGCTTTTTGTTAACTTGTTTTTTCATTCCCAGTGTTCGAGAACAAAGAAAAAATGGTCCTCGTAATGGAATACGCCGCCGGTGGGGAGCTGTACGATTATCTGAGTGAGAGAAAGGTGCTTTCGGAGCAAGAAGCTCGCAGGATATTCCGACAGATATCGATAGCAGTTTTTTACTGTCACAAGCACAAAATTTGTCATCGTGACTTGAAACTCGAAAATATATTGCTGGATCAGATTGGAAACGCAAAAATAGCTGATTTCGGTTTGTCCAATGTTTTTGACGAGCAACGATTGCTCAACACATTTTGTGGCAGTCCGCTTTACGCTAGTCCTGAGATCGTAAAGGGCACACCTTACCACGGTCCGGAAGTTGATTGTTGGAGCTTGGGAGTCTTGCTCTATACTCTTGTTTATGGCGCGATGCCATTTGATGGTTCCAATTTCAAGAGACTCACCAGACAAATCTCCCAGTCTAATTACTTTGAGCCCAAAAATCCCTCGCGTAAGTAAATTTATTATTTTATCTTATAACTCCAAAAACATTCATGATTGATTTATAAAAAAGAAGAAAAAAATATACAAATGGTCGAATGAGGAAACACTTCGTTTTCGATTTTAAAAAATTCTGCGAGTTGAAAAATGAAATAAAAGTCGTTTAACCCTTTGAGCGTACACTGGGTCGTTTTGACCCCGACAATTTTTTCTCACTCATTGTTTGGCATTTTCTACAAAAAACGTTTCTGCGAAAAAAAAAAAAAGAAAAAATGCATATTTAGCGGAATTTAATGATTTGAAAAACGCCTTGGGTCAGATTGACCCGAGATGCACTTGTAGGACGCACTCGAAGGGTTAAAGACCGAAAGTTGATTCTCGAATTTATTCTCAACAAGAAATTGGCAATAAAATGAAGAAAATTGGGATTTTTTAAAGAGAGGGAATGTTTGATTTAAAAAAATATTGAAAATGTGTAGCGGCGTCGCCACTGATCAAGGACATGCTGACAAAATGCCCGGCGAGAAGATCCGACATAGAAAAGATTTGCTCCCACTGGTGGGTCAACGAGGGTTACGAACAGAATTGTCTGGACATTGCCGAAGATTTGGCGGCCCAAACGCCGGTGCGTCTCGATTTATTACTGTCATTGGTGCCGCAGTCCGCGAGCGCTGACAAATTAGTCGTTGGGGATCAACGTCCGACCGGAGAAGTCGTAACTAATATGTCTTCCGAGACTCTGGTGCCTACGAGGTGTCATTCGGTCGGCAGTTTGATGGAACTCGATCGCACCAATTCCGACAGAAGAGTACGCGAGATGGTTGAGGAAGAGCCACGTGCGGGATCAGCAACCAGTGATTCCAAGAGAAAGTTGGAAAACACTCCGTCTATGGACGAAACCCCTGGCCTCGAAGCTGGTGCCAAGAGGAAAGAACGGTTGAGAAAAAAGGACAAAAACGACGAGACGAGACCCCACAGATTCACCTCCAACAGGTTATTTCTCATTATTTTTCATTATTTCTCATTACTTTTCAATATTTTTCATTATTTTGCATTATTTCTCGTTATTTTTCATTATTTTTCAATATTTTTCATTATTTTGCATTATTTCTCATTATTTTTCATTATTTCTCAATATTTTTCATTATTTTGCATTATTTCTCATTATTTTTCGATGTTTCTCAATGTTTGTTTCATATTTCGCATTATTTGTCAATATTTTTCATGATTTTTCAATATTTTTCATTATTGTGCATTATTTTTCTGGTTCGATGGTTTCCAGTAAAGTAATGAACCCAGATTGCGGGAGTAGCCTCTCAGGAATATTGACATGAATTCGATGAGATCCACAAAAGGAAAATGTAGCGACTCGATTTATAATTAAACAGGAAAAAATGTTGATTTTCTTCTAATGAAAAAGTTTGTGAATTTCCAGACATCACTCGGCTCCGATAGCGCACCCGATAACCGAGGAAGCGATGGAAGTCGATCCGAGTGCGATAGAGAATGTTGGGACGAAGCCACTGCTGGATCTTCGCAACGACGAGACAGCGAGTGCCTGTCTCGAGTTGATAAAGGAATCTCTCTCGAAATCGCCGAGCAAAGAGAGAAGCAAGACTCCGGTAGCGATGCCGGAAAATTCTCCACCGACAGCGTCCGAAAAGGTTCACGACGTGAACGAAAACATGAATGAAGCGAAATCCTCGAGTAATAAGCTCGTCGGAGTCCAGGACACGTCTTCAGAGCCCGCGAGACAAAAAGTTGCGGAGGAAGTGACGAGCAAAGATCGAGTCGACAAGGACGTCGTAACGTCGAAGAAAGAAGAGTCAGAAATGGAGGAAAAAATCCTGAACGCACCTGCCCAAGTGGCAATCGCGGAACAAACTGAAAAAGTGGAAACGGAAAGAAATGAAAAAGTTTGTATTCCTCAAGGAAACGAGTCGGTGGAAAGTCCAAATGACAAAGATTTGAAAAAATTGAAGGAAAAAGCTCTCAGTCTTGATTCCGATGGATCCTCCGAGGCTGCGGTTCCACCTGGAAAACCAACGGAGCGAAGACGCTCAAAAATTTTCGAGACTGCCGAAAAATTCAACCAATTGGCTGCCGGCGTGGAAAACGACAAGCCCAAAAAGATTTTCATACCCGGTGTTAACGTCGGCGGAGCAAAACGTGCTTTCGAGAGAAAAGCTAGTCTGTCCTCGATCGTTCCTCAACAAACGGTCAAACAGAGCGCCTCCAAAGTCTTAATCGATGTGCCAAACGAAACCAAGAACGAGAATATCGAGGACAAAGCAAACACTGTGATGAAAACTAGTCCGGAGACCAAAGACGAAAGTCTCAAACGAGAGGAGGAGAAAAAACGAGCGGTTGACATCATAACAGGAGCCCTTGGAAAACCGCCGGTTCAAAAGAAACTCAACGGCTCTCCACCGATCACTCCACACAGTCCGGAAACCAAAAAATTAGGATTGAAAATTCAGCTCGGCCCTAATGACGTAAGATCGGCAACCGTCTCCGTATCCACACCGGTCGATACCAAATTTCCATTTGAAACGAAACCAGTGCCTTACGAAATTTCGGTAAATACCAACGATCATTCCTTCTCAATTTTTTTTCTCACATTTCAATTATTTTTAAGTTTTTGTCGATTCAATCCTTCGAGTGCAAACCTCCAATAAGTGCATGCCGGGTCAATCTGACCCGAGGCATTTTTCAAATCATCCAATTCCGGTAAATATGCATTTTTTGTTTTTTTTTTTTTTGTAGAGACGTTTTTTGTAGTGAATTATTCAATTTTTTTGACCCTGAATTTATTTTTTGACGAAAACGAAAATTGAATGAAAATTTTTGGGGTCAAAACGACCCAGTGTGCACTTGACGGGTTAATTAAAAGAAAAACAATAAATTCAGCCATTTTGACACGTTATGAAGATTTTTATGCCACGATAAAAATTTCGATCTCATCGTCAGCCAATTTCGAATTTTAAAAAATTAAAAAAAAATAATTCACAACTTTTCTTCCAGGTGCCCAACTCTCCCGAATCCCAGAGCTTCGACAGCTCGTACACGGATGAACCAACGGTATCAAGCAAAATGGAGATCACATTGAAAAGTGCAACTTTGCCGAGACAACGTAAAACGAGCAAAGCCGAGATTACTCTTTCGGGAATAAAGTCACCGGAGAGCGGTGCTTTCAAGAGCGAAGTGGAGGCGAAGATCGATGCTTTTCATCCACAAAAACTTCGAACTCAAAGGTCCGAAGTGGCTTTCCCAGTTGCGGCTGTCGTTCCACACGCTAATCGTAGTTCCAGCCTGGAACCCGAAGGGGCAGCCAAAACGGCACCCAAAGAGAGAATTATACCGATTCAGGTAAAATCCTGCAAAATTAATCACAAAATTAGTCGAGCCATCGAGATTGGAGAGCCATTTGCATTGAGCCATTTTTTTTTTCCACTTTGCCTTCTTGCTGATTTTTTTTCGTCATTCTGAAAAATGGATAAAAATTTTTTGGCACGATATTCTCGTTCTGAAAGGTTCGAACTAATGTCCTGAATTTTTATGCGTCGTTCGGAACGATACTGGCAACGTGACAAGCGTTTAAACATGGCTGGGGTCATTCCGACACCGTGTGACCAACGCGTTATTTCTAGAACGTGTCACCACGGAGGGTTAAACATTGAAATAATTGCTATTGAATTGATGGGAAAATATTGATTGATTTTCCATTGATTTATTTATGATTTCTGGATTCAATTTTTATTTTCCATTTCATGCTTTGCTCTCGGTAAAAATAATCATCGGAACTTGAAAAATTCATAAAACAGGAAAATCTTACAGGCAATTTCCTCGATATTTGTCCTCGTCGGTGTTTCATTTATTTCGCCCATTAAAAACCATGATTTTTTACTTTACATTTTTTTACATTTACGTTTTTGTCTCGTGGCTGCTCTTCCAATAAATTTCGCTCCGAGAACTCTCTAAGCGCGTGGCAAAAATTTCCATGCTATTTTTTGAACATGAAATCGTGCAGAAAAAATTTCGGGTCGATTTTCGTAGAAATAACCGAGGAATTATAATTGAAAGGTCGAAACGGATCATCAACAAACAAGACAAACATCGACTCCACCGCCAAAGCCACCGATGCCTCAGCGTTCAATGTCCCAACGATCGAGTTCTCTGTCGCGACAATCTACCGCTGATTCGGACACTGACAGCGCTCTAGGCTCGACGATCGGTCCCGAACCGATTCGAAAGAGTCCTCGAGAGTATATTATACCGATTGCCGTCGAAGGCGGCGGCTATGTTACCCCGAGGTCCGGCAGTGTTGAGCCGGAAAGCAAAACGAGCACTCCGACCAGTATAAATCCACCGAGGTCGAGATTTGGTCGGCCAAGACGGATGAGCTCGTTGCTTTCTGACGCTAGTGAAGACGAGTCGCCGTTTTCAACACTCCACAGGTAAAAGGCTTGCCCAACATTATTTATTAATAAAAAATCCGACGAAATTTTGTTTTCGCGCTTCTTTCTCTTCTCTAATATAGAAAAATCATTTTCGACTCGATTTCCAAAAGTTTTCTTTGATAAAAATTGAAAATCCTGTCGCGTGATCCAACGGATTTGGACATTTTGCTCTCGCACCTTTTTTTTCCTTCACAAATTGATAAAAAATGTAATTTAAATTTTGTCAACTCATTAGCATCAAATTCGACGAATTTTTTTTTTCGCGCTACTTTCTTTGTCTTCCAATAAAGAAAAATCATTTTCGACTCGATTTCAAAAAGTTTTCTTTCATAAAAATCGAACATTCTGTCGCGTGATTCAACGGATTTGGACATTTTTCTCTATAAACTTGTTTTTGCTTCGCTACACATTGAACAAGCTGTGGCCAGTTGATTCTTCATTTAAAATGAAACACATTTTGTTGTTTCGTCGCACTCGTTTAGCGTTTCATTTATTTATGTGAACTCGTAAAATTCGTAGGGATAGCGACGATCTGCTTCAAAGGCATATGCATAGATTGCGAAGTTCCCGACCGACGAGACAACCGCCCGAGCATGCCGACAGTCTGTCGTCGGGTGAGGATGACGATGACGACGGTTTCGAGCTCCTGACAGCCGAGAATTTATTCTCGACTTTGCTGTCGCGAGTGAGAAGTCTTACCCAGAGATTGAACGTTGACGATAATAGGGGTAGCAGCTTTCCTAGCAGTAGATTGCTCGGTAGACTCGGTTCGAACTCGTCCCAAGGATTTTGGGGGCTGCACGAGCCGCTATCCAGGTAATTAAACAAAACAAAACAAACTAAAACAAAAGCCTCAAATTTTAAAACGTCACGTTTGTCTCAATTTTACCAAAAGTTACATTTTTCATGTATTGCAATGTTTATAAAGTCGTTCGCTTGTTTGTGCAAGCTACGAGAGCTACTTTGAAACACAGACGATCACAACGTGAGTTTAATCATTAAAAAAAAAAAACAATTTATTTTCTCCATTTTTCAATAAGCCAGAAAAATCTGTTGACAGTTGATTCGATTATGCTAAACAAGTCTGCGAATTTTTTGTCTTTTTAGAGCTTTGGAATTTTCTACGTTACTTTTTCTCATTTTTCTTTTAATCAACGTTTCTCGAGGATTCAATAATTTCTCTTTGTAAAATCTCCAGAAACTTTGGTAAATATTATTCACGACTTGACCCGCGAAGGATTATTGTTCAAATCGAAATTTCACAGCTTTCTTATGATTTTTTTTAAATAGAAGAATCAGAGCTTAGTTTTCATCGTTGCTCATTTATTTTTTTTGTAAATATAGAGAAGTGCGACTTTTCCCAAAAATGATGGAAACATTTTTTTTTCTCCCATAAATCTCTTCATAGCATCACAAAAAACAATATTCCATGGGGGAACGTTGACATTTTCCATAAATACCATAAGTTATGGGGTTTTTTTTAAATTCTTATGGATAAATGATGAAATTTTTCATTTCACGTTTAGTCATGATACACACTCAGTACTTCGAGCACCTTGAACCAAATGTAGTAGGAATTATGTTATTAGAACGTCGAAAACTTTAAACGACGAAAATTGCAAAATTTCTTTTGTTAATTTGATGATTTTTCCGGTGAAATACTTGTATTTTTGAATTTTTAATTGTTGTTATCGATAGACCAGGTTTCGCTACCCCTAAAAAGTACCCCACGAGCTTTCAATCCGTATGAGACAGAACGTTTTGAAAACTCGAAGTCGAAATTTAAGGGTTGAGAATCCACGTTTGACACGTTAGAATAATCCATCGCGCAATTGCACGTGCTCGTAGTCATTTTTCTTAGTTGTAGAAGAAACGTTGGGCCGTTTCGATGATAAAATGGGAACGGCGCTTTCGAAATGGTCTCGAAAGCCTCGATTCCTTTTGCGAATCTTTGGGTAAAGTCTATTTCGTTGTTTTTTAATCTATTCAGGCGAATCTCAGAGTCTTCATTCAGACGGTCGATGAGTCGCGATACAGATCGTTTTGGAAAACGAGACTCGGCTGTTCCCTCGAACTCTGCAACTCCCAGCAGCCCTGGCACGCGGAGCACACCCTCGCGCGAGAGCCTCTTCGAAATGGGAAACAGCAATACATTGCCGCGAGGTAAGAGCGTGCGACGTGAATTGAGTACAATTTACCGTGGACCCGAAAACTTGTAAAGACGAAAACGAAAAGTTGGTAGAAACGCATTTACCGTTGATTCTCGTTGTCGTTGAGGCTCTTTTACGCCCAAACATTTTATTTCGAGATCGTCTGGATATTTTGACGACGAAATCTTCACTTTTGTTCAACGAGTTTGTGCGTAAAGAATCCTGTAAAAAAAGGACTTTCCCTGGGTCGTGAAAAAAGTCGTAGCAACAATCCCAAACGAGCGATTGCCGAACTGCTTCCACGTTATTTATTCAATAGCTTGAAAATACATTTGTTTCTTAAGGAGGTTGGCTACACACAAAACTGTTGCCATGTTAAAAGCATAGGAAAATTCGAATTGATTAGAATTTGAGGACGTTGTATGGTGACGGTCGAATCTAAATTTTTGTTTTCAGTTTTTCTTACATACGAAATGGTTTGCGAGCCCAAGTTCATTAAAAAAAGTTTTTGCAAATTGACTAAAGAACAACGTACTCCAAATCCAAGATTTTCCGAGGTAATCAGTATTTGTTATATAATAAACCAAATTTCGAATAAATTTTACGAGCGATTTTTTTGAAAAACTAAATAAAGCTTCTTCGATGTTACGTAAAAGTGTATGCAAAGTTTTAAGAGGCTTCACCATTTAGAAATCGAAATATTTAATGTTTAAAATTGCAACCTTTAACACACGAGCTTATGAGAAACTACTGTAAATTGTGATTTTTATAAATAAATATCTCGACTTCTACATGATGAAATCTCGCAAAATTGCGCGAGCTATTAAATATCATTATTCTCTTTGTGTGCTGCAAATTCAAAGGAATTCTGTCGATAGAAAATTTTGCATACAACGTTCTTAACCCTAGGACCCCACGCTATGTGTTTTAAGAAAAATCCCCTACACTGGGGTTACGGGCACCCCAGCACTTTGAATCGATGCAGTTGACTCGCTATTTGTCGTAGAGAGTTTTATTTTTTTAAAATTTGATCGTTCGAATTCTGAAAAATGAAATAAAACATTGAGAAAAAGTGTAATATTCATTTTTCACGATGAAAAATGCAATTTAAAAAAATGAACAACATAATCTTTCAACTTTTCACTATTTAGTGGGGGTTTGGGGAACCCCTGAGTAGGGTCCTAGGGTTAAGTATGAATATACAAATTTTTTAAGATTTTTCTTTTACATAGTTTTCGAGTTATTGAACACTAGAGTTTACATGCATAAGCATAGGATTCAGAAATATATAGGTATATCTTTTGCATATTGTAAACTCCAATTATTCGACAACTTTGTAGACGAAAAATTAAAAAAAAATTGTTTCATCGTATTTGATGCTAAAGAATATTATCACCAAGTTTTATTAAATTCTTATCATATTGTCGTATGTAGCCAACCTCCTTGACCTTTGGATTGCAAAGCTCTTCCACTTGTAAATACGAGACCGAGAATTATTCGTTAATGAACCAAAAGACTATCAAGGATCCACTGTAAAGTGTGACAAACGTGTACCACGGACTTGATGTTGTTATTGTGTTGAGACACGCATTCGCAGAAGCTTAGATTATCAATTAGGCCCGTAGTAGTTTGCAGAAATGGCCATAATCGGAATTAAGAACGAACCAAAATGATTAAAATGAAGAAATTTCTTTGCACGTAACGATTCTGAAGTTTGCATCGTTGCAATCCAACGAAAAATCAATTTTTTAAATCATTGTTTTAATAATCAATGCACTCGCTCGAATTTTTCTAGTGAATTCAGTTTCCAAATTGCGAAAAAGACTGTCCCATTATCGTTTACAAATACTGTGAGAAAATTTGGTGCTTTGCTATAAAAAATAATCGAGTTTTTGTTGCATTGCCAACAATGCGAACTTCAACATCCTCTCACGTATTCGTCATGGCGATTAATGCCACAATTTCTACAAATAAAATCGTTTAATTACACAAAACGATATTGAATGATTCTTAATTCTCATTGTGCTCGTTCTCTGGTAGTTGAAAGCTTTGGCAAACTTATTTAATTGTAAACTACTACCGTGCTGGTATTGTTTTTTTTTTTTGTTCTTTTTATTCAAATGAAACATTTTTGTTTACAACTGATGATAAAAAATGAGAAAACGATGAGAGAGAGAGAGCAAGTGGGAGGGAGGGAGGGAGAGGATAGATCGAGCAAGCTTCTGCCTTGTCGTGAGATATCTCACGGCGTTTTATCATCATTTTTGGATGATAAAGTGCCGAATTGAAATTCGGTATGCATTTGCTAGTACCTACAGCTGTTGTCGAGTCGTTGATAGACAAAGCACATATTATCTGTTCCTTTTAGTGGTTTACCTCATTCCATCAACGTTTTTTATCTCCATATTTATTGTTTTTATTTATTTGTCACATCTCTTGAATCATTTGTTATTTATTTGTTGATGAAATTTCCTCGATTACGATTTGAGTCCCTTTCATTTGAATTTATTGCCTGAACGATGTTTTGCCAATTATTTGTTTCTTATTCGTCTTTTTTGTTCACTGTACTAACCCATCACTAGTTTAACTTTGTATTTTATGATGGTTCATTGTCTGGCACAGGTGGGTTCGAAAAATCGATGAATCCTTTTCGTAGCATCGTTTCTTTCACTTTTTTTTTTTTTCTCCATTTTTCATCCCATCGCCGATCGAACGAATCAATTTACAAACCTTACGAAAAACAGTGCATTTTTTATTTTTTTTATTTCAATGCATGCATGCACGTTGCATTTTTATTTTTTTTCCTCCATCGAGGATTCTACAAAATTTAGAGCTTGCTGCATACCAAGTAGATATCAATTTATAATCTTTAAGCTATATCGTATCAATAGTCTTGATAAAGCATCCCCTGTTATCACACAAACAATTATACACATCCCTAGAAAGGCTAGTCATTACGAAGTAATACGATCTTTCATTACACACTGTGCAAGCTTGCCTTGCCTGCATTTTTAGAACCTTGTTAGAACATCACATACTGCAGTGTCTTTCAACGTTTTTTTTTTCTTCATATTCATTTATAATCTTTCGAGAGACCTTTTCGGTGTAACGGACACGAAATGTTACCAGAGTTTGTTGTTTTTTCATTAGATGGAATATCCATTCGAAAATATCAAAGAAATGCAACAAATTTCATAGCAGAGCACAATTATTAAATGTTCAGTACGAAACAGATTGTTATTTCAATTTTGTAAATAAAAAAGAAAGAAAATTTTTTCTTTTCGATGAACAAAGCTTTTTACTTTTGTAAAATCTTTGGATGTACGAAATTTGAATTCAGATAATTAATCGGTATGCAAAACTGTCGTGAGCTACGAAGAATTTTTTTTTTTTTTGCAATCTTGAAATGAAAATTTTGAATTTGACGTTTTTGTCAGTAAAGCTCTTTGCGAAAATAATGTGCCAGGCTCTCGCATAGCCGGTCAAATTCTTCTTTTTTGTAAGGAAAACTCCGGGGATCGAAATCAATTGAATTTGGCGAAGAAAATCGAACATCGCGTTTGTCAGAGTCTGAATTTCTTCGTTTTACATCGAGAAGGTCCATCGAGGGAGCAAGTAGCGATTTTCCCAAATCATCACCTAATGATTGAACCAGAAAATCATTTTTCTTAATACATTTTTTTACGAGCATGAACCGAACACGTCCATATACAAAAATGCAGCAAATTACTCATGTCCACGTGTATCTATATGTATATATATATATACAAATAATGAAATAATTTACGTTGAAAATTAATTTTGTATATATACGTATAAATATTTTGAATACAAACGAAAAACCACCTCGAAAGATGAAACGAGATATTTTAAAGTCTATCGTCGACTCCTCAATCAGTGAATATATTGAATTAATTGAATTGTTATTCGCTGGCTGTTATTCGACGGACAATATTTTCGGTAAATCGATTGCTTTTTTCTTCATTAATATGACGCTTCGCCTCCTCACGAGATAAAATAATTCCGATTGCCTTGTAACAATTGAACCGAAGCAGGGCCTTCAACATTATTCGTAAATTTATTTTCATAAAAAAAAAACAAAAAAAATCGAACCGGAATCTAAAAATTTATTAACCGAGTTGTAAAAATATGAAAAAATAGACATTTTTCAATTTAGCCAGAAACAACATTTTGGACGAGTCAAAAAATACGAAGGCTCTGCATTTTCGTTGCGATATTCTCAGGCAAAATGTATAGACTAACAAAAATGAATGAGAAAGTGAAAGAACGAAATAAAACAAAATCGTGAAACTACCGAAAATATTATTCCCGATAACAAAAAACTCGTCAGCGGCCGCAAAATGTGGCTGACGTATTTCATTTACGGTCTTTTTTATGACGGTTGTTGCAGCGACCGTGCGAGTGACTCTCCGTAGGCGGGCCGACGGTAATCCCCAGTAGAGCAAAAAAAAACCAAGTTAGGTACTATACTATACCTAATTTAGTGCACACAAAAAAATGAATTAAAACTATTCGCATCATAGTCATTTTTTTATACGAGAGGCCATAATGTCATATAATTCATCACACGTGCATAAAGTTCACTATATTTTCCTGAATTACTCGAAAGAGAGAGAGAGAGAGAGAGAGAGCGAGAGAGAGAGAGAGAGAGAGAGAGAGAGAGAGAGAGAAAAAAACGATTGCTCACAGTGTAAACATAGAAAAATAAATATTTTCGTCATGGTTTGCTGTTGAAAAAAATGGCAAATACGAAAAATCGACGAGGAGTGTAACGAGCAAAGTGTGCTTACCAAAACCAAGATAAATCGCAAACAAACAAAAAAAACAAAAAGACACGTTGTACTCTGTATAATCGACGTGAAGAGAAATGAATAAACTCAATGGCCAATTTCGTCAAAGTTCAAGAAAACGAGAAAAAAAAACGCTAACACCGCTACTTAAAAAAAAAAAAAAAACACAATCACAATAAAGTAAAGTGTGAGCTATATAAATTTAGCAGTAATTTCACGTTGACATTTTTTTTTTTTTTTTTTTTCATTTGAGCAACGTGGTAGCTGAAAGTATGATTTATTCAGTAGAAAAATCAAATGAAAAGACGAGGAAGAATCAGAGTCGAATGTTTTTTTCACACTTGACAATTGTACTGACTCAATCGTAATTAAAAACGTGTAGCTTTTCGAAACGAAAACTTTTGTTTTTCATTCTTAAAGAGAGAGAGAGAGAGAGAGAGACAGACGTTGCTTCCAAGTGATATCAATTTATAAATCAACAAAAAATAGACACACCGACAAACACTGATACGTGTAAAAATGCATAAACATGAAACAAACACAAAACGAATATTTATATTTTATAAAACGATTAGCTTATAGTTGATTAATATTAAGGGATAAGACGAACAAATTTGATGAAAACTGATGAAAGATAAAAACAAACGTCCGCGTTTATATCAGTTTCGAATAAATCATACTGGAGCCTGCTCAAAAATGCTGTTTTTTGTACATAAGCTAATCGTTGCAATGTGTCATAAAAAAAAACAAAACAAAACGTAACTTTGTTATATAACAATTTTTGTACATGACGACGTTAGTGAGATTTCAAGGACGAAAGAATGAACGAGAGACGAAAAACGGGTGAGAGAAAGAATGGACAGAGAGAGAGAGAGAGAGAAAAAAGGATTTTGAACGTTTTTTAACAAACGTTAAATGAAACTAACCCACGTTGACCATTAAATGGCTGAGATTTGTTGTGTTTTTGAAGAGTTTTAATAACCGTTTTGTTTTTTCTTGTTTTTATTCACTGTATTCGGAATGCTTTTCTTTGTTTATGCTACCACACTCGATCTTTATTATTTAATCATTGCTATATATATATACGTACGTATTATTATTATTATTATTATTATTATTATTATTATTATTATTATTATTATATATATAAATCTTATAGATCGTCGTTCTGACGAAGCCATGATTAATAAAGGGTTTACTCATTTAATAACTTGCAATACACAGTTGGATTGATTTGTTCGTTTTTCTTCATTATTATTTCATCATCATTAACCCTCGGTGGTCAGACGTTGTAGAAACAACGCGCTGGTCACACGGGGTCTGAATGACCCCAGTCATGTTTAAACGCTTGTCGGTCTGCCAATATCGTTCCGAAGGACGCATAAAAATTCAGGACATTAGTTCGAACCTTTCAGAACGAGAATATCGTGCCAAAAAATTTGTATCCAATTTTCAAAATGGCGAAAAAAAATGAGCGAGGAGGCAATGTGGAAAAAAAACAAAAAAAACAAAATATTTTCTCTCGAAATTGCGCTTGGGGTCATTTTGACCCCTGCTGATCACGGAGGGTTAAAAAAGAAAATTACTAGTCTTGTTTTAATCGGAGCATGCTGCAGCTACTACGGACGTTTATCGAACGAACAAATGACAAAAATACACAATCACGCGGATGTAATATTTGTAACGTAATTGTTAAATGAGTTTAACTCTCTAATGACCAATTATTCGCGAATGGAGATGCAACAAACAAGATCGTACGAAAAATGTGAAAAATTTAACAACTTTACGAATCTTGAAAACGGAATTTTTGTTTTTTGTTTTTTGTTTTTTTTTTTTTTGCTCGGCTCGATTTTTTCATTGTTTTTTTTTGAACGTTTCGTTGAAAATATGCGCGGAAAGGTTGGAATTTTTCTTCAAGATCGTTGAGAATTAAAAAGGTCACGAGTCTGTACGAGCTTCGAGATTATTTTTCGCGCGTTCTAATCGAAATTCATAATCGTAACAAAAGAGAGAAAAAAAATTGTGCAAACAAAATAAATGAAATAACATTTTGTGTATGTCGAATAATAAACGAGTGTCGATTACTGAAAAATGAAGTTTGTTAAATTTCGAATGAAAAAAAAAAAACAAAAATAAAAACAAAAACAAACAAAAAAGAGATACGAGAGGAAAGAGTTTTCACACACAAACGCACAAACGCACAAACGCACACGCACACGCGACGACACGCAGAGGCTGAACGGTTAATCGTCGCCGCGATCTGCAAAAGACTTTTTTTTCTCCATTATTTTGCAGATAGAAAAACTCGAGAAGAGACGGACGCGGAGGATAGCGCAACGGAGAAATTGATAAAAAGTACGAAGGATACTTTGGAGCATAATTTCACACCCAGTCTGGCGAGGAGACTCAGTCGACAATTTATCGAACAGACGAGACAATCGTTGCCAAGGTCGCCCTCGATACCTCGCGAAAAATTGTACAGATCGTCGACCGATGAGAAAACTAACGAGCGAGAAAATGGTCGTCCTTACAGTTCAACCATTTCCGATCAAACGGAATATCGGAGTCGATCTTGCGATCGCGCAGTCAGACGGACCAACAGTCTCCTCGAAAACAACGAACGGCTCGAGAGATTCGAGCAACGTTCGCCGAGACGAAGCGTCAGTCTCTTCGACGACGACGACGACGACGAAGACAGCAGCTCGTTGTTGCTGAACGCCTCGTTGCCGCGGCAAGTTATGACGCTCGGCAGGAAATACAGAGACTCGGGAAAATCGGGTTTGGGCTCCTTCCACAATTATCGAACCGAAAAAATCCAAGAAGAACCACACGACGAATTTTTTCATAGCCCGAAAAACCAAAGCCCCGATGACTTGAAGGAAACCCGATACGATCCCGATTCCAGAAACAATTCCCACACCAATTTGACAGCCGACAATGCGTCCAGCTTGTCCGCAAGATCCTGCGAAACTTCACCCACCGAATCGTCCTCGAACCTCGGCGATACGAGCTTGTCAACTTACAAACAGGATTCCTCACGGGATTTCGAGAGCAGACTCTTGGCAGCCGAGAATCTCATCAAAGAATCAAAAGCTCGAAACCTCGGGACTGCCAAATACGATCGCAATTTGTCCTCGAGCTACAAGGACACTGACAAATGCGACAAAGAATTGCTAAGCTCGATCGTCGACGTTGCTAACAATTTAACGAAAAGACGAAGCTGCATACCGAGCTTGAGACTGCGTTCGGGCTCCTTGACCCGAGAAGCTTCGTCCTCCTGCGAACGAAGGAACACCGTATCCTGTGCAAAAGATACGAATCACTCTACCACTCCGGAGAGATCGATACTCAGTAAATTCTTCAGAGCTGGAAGCAGCAACGGATCCGTTTGCAGAAACGAGCAAGACTCGAAAGATAAATCGTCCAAATCGAAAGAACCGCGAAGAATATCGAGATTCCTGAGACCGGATTTCTTCGATACCCCAAGAGAGGAAAGCCAGTACGTCAAAGAAAAAGAAGCCCAAAAAGCGGCGGAAAACGAACGAAGGAAATCACGATTCACGAGAAAAAAGAACGAAGCCAAAGCGACTTGCGTCGAGGAGGAACAAGAGAAAAAGGAAAAAACTGAGAGCTGCGAAGAAAAACCAGAGAAAGAATTGAAAAACGAGGCGAACGCTCTGACCCGAGACAAATCGGATCTTTCCTCATCGACGGACAATAAATTGGAGAAAGAAAATGCGAGTCCAGCAACGAGCGAGGCCAAGATCGAACGGCAAACAACGAAAAACACTTTTTTTCAATCGCTGGAGAAAAAACTCGACAAATTCCGGTCCAGCGACGACAGCGCCAAGTGGGCGAACGGTAACGGTCCGACGAAGGATCGTACGATTCGTGAAAACTCTGCACCGCCTCCCGAAACTACGGACGACAGTTTGAAACTTTCGAAAGACACGACGAGCGTCGAAAATTTGAGTCTTGCGGAATGCAACGCGGGCACATCGAAAAGTCGAGTCTCTTCGGTGCTCGGACTGTTCAAAAACGAGTCCGGAAAAAGCAACTCGAATGGTCAACGTCCGCAAAGCACGATATTGAGTAAATTCAAAAAGAATCCTTACAAAGGATCCCGATCGGACGGTGTGCTCTCGATCGATCAAACTCCCTCGACGAGCAACGGTAGCAAGATCCCAACAAAGTTCGCAAAGCTCGAGACCAAGACGAAAAAGATAATTGAAAGTAAAAAATCACCAGAGAAAATAATCGAGCCGAAAAAATCAGCCACCAAAGAAAAAAGTCCACCGGAGCGAAGCTCTTCGAGAAAATCGTTGGAGAAGCAACTGAAAGTGACGAAAAAAGCGAGTCCAGAAAAATCTATCGAAGGGAAACAGGACAAGCCAGAAAAATCGACTAGCTCAAAAGACGATTTGTCGAGAAAGAACGGCTCGCCGGAAAAGAGTGAGAATAAAAACAGCATCGCAAGGTTGTCGACGAGGAAAATGTCTGCGGAAAAAGTGACGGACAACAAGCAGATCGAAGCGAAGAGTAGTAACGAGTCCGAGGACAAGAAGCTGATCGTAAAAGCGAAAAAGAACGTCAAGTCGTTGACGAATCTCGTGAAAAATGGTTCGGTCTCGAAGCTCGAAAGCCGCGACAAAGTCGAAGAGACTGAAAAGAAAGTCAAAAAGGTAGTGAAATCGAAAGAAACCACGGACAAGGAAACAGCCGATGGGACGAAGAAGAAAAAGATGGTTCGGGTCGTCAAGAAAACTAGCAAAAGTTCCGACAGCTCGGAGAGCAAATCCGAAGAAAAAGAACCTGCGAAAAAAACGTTGATTAAAAAACTTGCCTCAGTCGCGAAAAAGGACGCGAGTCCTGAAAAATCATCGAAGAAGATAAAAGAAAAAAGTCCAGAAGCCGTTGTGAAAAAATTAAGCCCTGAAAAATTGAGCAGCTCGTCCAAAGACAAAATTCCAATGACGAAAACTCCGGAGCCAAAGCCCTCGCTCCTTGATGAACTTCCGGTCGAGTCCTGCCAAGAATTGCCCTTCCAATCGCCTGGACAAGAAGCCTCAGATGTTCCAAAGGCAAAACAGTTTGACGTGAAACCGAACGGTTCCCTGATGCAAAACGACGTAGCGAGTGTCGACGCTGATTCGAACAATTGTCTCCTTCCAGGACTAGGCACCGCGAAATCGAACAAAGTGAACCTGAAGCTGGACTTGTCAAAAATCCCACAACACTCGTTCAAGATTGGAACGGTGGCAAAGAAAGATTCTCCAAAGGGAGAGTCAACGAGTGCAAAATTTGGTCCAAGCGGGACGAAGGACGTCGCTGAAGAATCGTCAAAGTCTGTTCAAGTGGAAGAAAAATTGATGGGAAAGAAAATAATGATCGACGAGCCACTGCGAGCTGAGGAAGTGAATAATTTACAGAGCGAAGTAACGAGCCCAGAAAGCTTGAAGAATTCCGAGAGTCTTTGCAGCCTCAAGAAGCCAGAGAGTCCTCGAGAAGCCAAAGAAATAAAAATCAATGATAAAGTCGAGATTGCCAAAAGATCGAATTCACTGGTGAGACCAACGACTTTGCCCTTGGATTCGAAAACTCCAGACCCTTCCTGTTTGCCTCGAGAACTGACCAACGATCACACCGAAGACATGTTCTCTCCGGTCGACGACGCAGAGTCGTTCGACTCGTGGTCCATATGTTCAGCAGACCTGAACCACCATCGTCACGATTTAAACTCTCCGACCTCGCCGACGTACTCGCCCCTGGCACGTGGCGATCATCCCGAGTCGATAATCGACAGAATACGTAGAAAATCTTTTTACTCGCGATTCAACGAAAGAAAACGAAAAAGTTCATTGAACGCGGCATCATCTTCGGGCGTCACTTCGCCGAGCCCATCGACCCTCCCGAGGAAATACAGTTTCAACAGTTGCCGCAGCGACAAACAGGAGTACAGAAAGCCTCACATCTACGGAGGCTCTTCCAGGAGGAATCCTGAACGCAGTTACAGTTTTTACAACGACGAAGCATTGCCAAGTTATAGAAAATCGTCGTTGGATCGAGACAGACATTACAGCGACTCGGTTGCCAATGCAGCGAGTTCCTCCGGTGACTCGAAATCGCCGAACGAGCAATACAGCAGTCTGGGCTCTTGTTACGATCCTTTGAGAAGATATCGCATCACTCCAAGCCCCGAATCGTTGAATTCTCACCGTAAATACCAGAGCACCGATTATTCCCTCGATGACGAAATAGCATCTTACAAAAGTCCAATGTCACCCACTTTTCAAAACGATTCTAACCTCGATTCGTACAGCTCACGCAGCTCGTTGTTACCGAGAAAATATGGCTCGATGAGTTCCTGTCCCGAGGCCAAAACCGCCGATTACTACGAGGAATTATTGACGCCAACTCGTTCCGATTATCTCACATCACGAAAAACTCCGGTGCCGAGTGATTACCACGCGAGACACGAGAATGGTTATCACAACGGGAATCTGGATCTTCATCAAACGGCGACTGAAAAATGGAAAAATTATACCGACAAGATTGAGGCGCTCGATCTTACGGACGGTGGCGATGGACGACTCGATAAATCGATGAGGTAACGCGAGAATCATTTTTTTCAGATATTTTTTATGAAAAACCTTTTTTTTTTATATTTTTTCCAATAATTTTTAAATTCCAACAGCTCTGGACCTCAAAATAATATAGTTAATTACTCAAACACCTTTTCTAGGAAAAACTATAGATATGGAAGTGAGTTTGGATTGAAGAATTTCCACCATTTATAAAAATTTAAAAAATTAAACAATTCATGCAACGATCAATTTTCAAAGAATTGACTCGTTGCAGGATTAAAAGTTCCAAGTCATCAATATTGTGTTGCAAGGTTAGCTGAAATAAACTCTCCGCTGATCAGACTGCAGAGTAGAAAATGTAGACTAGAAACTAAATGTTAGTGACTTAGTTGCGCTCGTTTCATATGCTGATTATTATTTCATCGACACTCTTTGCGACGAGATCATTGAAAAAAGATTAAAAAAATGAAAAATTCATTTTTTCACTCAAATCGTTAATTCATGTTTTCAAAGAGGCCCCACTCAGCGTTGGCGAAAAATATTAAAAGGTTGCAATGTCGAGAGCCCGAAAAGATTCACAGAAACATTTTAAAGTTTAGCAAAAAAGAAAAAAAAAACAAAAACAAAATCGATTTACGTTCGCAAATATTCATGAGCATCAAGTTCATTCGCAAGTAAAATTAGTTAGACGCAAATTAACCGCGTTGAAAATGAAGCAGGAGTCGCATAATTAACGAGAGGAATAATGACTGTTTGTTCAATTTCCCAGGAGCAACATTGATGCGGATCACAAATCTCAAGACCTACCAACCTTGAGTACTACGGAGTCAGACGGGAAAGCACCGAATGCCGAATAGATTGAAAAAAAAAAAAAAAAAGAAAATGAAACACGAAATAATATTAGTTAATTTGGATTAGGAATCATTTCCAAACGTGACAAAAATCGCATGATCGGCTGATCAATCATTAAATCAAAATATCGCCGCTTGTTTTTTTTTTTTTTTTTTTTTCAATCATTTCAACGTTTCTAGTCTTCGAGATCTGCCATAAGAGAAATAACGATAATTTTAAAGCGATGACGATGGAGGAATGGCAATAATAACTATAAATATAAATCTTCCACGAATCTGACGATAAAAAATGCAAAGGCCTTTTTTATACGAGAATTCTGAGTGTACAAGAAAAAAACGAGTTTGTCAAATATTTTTAACGGACCGAAAACGAAAATGAAAAACGAAATGTCATTAACAAATTCAAGTTGCCAAAGATGCAGGAAAAACCTCCATGGATCAGGAGGATATCCGACGAGTTTTTTTTTTTTTATTAATTATCGTACCTTCACGTTTTGATCGTCTGATTATTTTTTTTCTATCTTGGATGTAAGCCTACCGTCGAATTCATTTATTTATTTTAGTTATTAGTCCTAAGCGAAGGTGTGTTTCCTACAGAGTATCGAGTGTTTTTATCATTACTGTTGATATTATTGATTTCTTGAAAAATTTGGAACGATTGCTTGTTCAGTTGAGTCGAGGGAGCAAACTCCATTTCTTACGAGTGCCTCGTAAGCAGAATTGAGTATTAAATGGTCAGTTGGAACAATAATCGCGGCTCCAATTTTTATAGAGATATAAATGGTTCATTCGGCAGCCACGAAACTTCTATAAAGATTTATAACAACTCGCACACGTCTCATTAAAATGATGATATTAAGTGTTTTCCTTTTTTTTCCATAGGAGCAGATTTTTTATAATATATTACACGACTTTGGCGAACTTTTGAAGAAAGTAGAATCAGGGAGACGGGCAGGTGCTCTCGGACAATGTCATTCGATCGGAAAATTGTTGAAAATGATCGTTTTCTGTTTTATATTCACGGAATTTAGTAAAAACTCAATTTTTACTCTGCAAAAAAAGCAAAAGGATGTTGTGGTTATTAAAATTTTTAGTGACGATCATTTTTAATCGTTTTCTATTGGATTGATTGTCAAATGAGTTATTGGTCATTTTGTAAATGAATTAAAAAGAAAAAACAAAAGTGTTTATTGCGTTGCATCTGTAAAAATTCTCTCACGACCGGTTTCTAGTCAATTAGTTGTGCACAATAACGATCAATCGAATGGAACAGTATGCAACGAGTTACTATTCACATCGATTCATATTTACGATGCACCAGAAAATAATAAATACCTACAGAGCTTTTTATTAGGTCCTTGTAACGATATTCTTGCCTTAATAGTTGCATAACACATTTTTATTAAGATCTATGACAAAATGAAAGAAACAAAATCTCATAGTTCTATCAATTATTCTACGCAATGTTGTGTATGTGTTTTTTTTATTCGTATACAAAGATTTTAAGAATAAACTGAAAAGTTGTAAAGAATTTCGCGTATGGTTTTATTATTATCGATTCCTGAACGTTTTGCAACGTTGCAACGTCAGCTGTTTCAAAACGCGTTAAGCCAACGTCGCTTACTAAAAAGTTTCTCACGTATTCATCTTTAAAAAAAAAAAAAAAACCTTTTTAAACGCCAAACTGGATCCTGCGAAATTTAAATCGTTTTCGGAAAGATATGAAAAGGAAAATCGCAATGTCAAGCTCGTCGAAGAATTTGTGGAATCTTATCAAGAAGCACCGATTACTGGAAAATTTTATGCTCGACACGAAGCCATAACCATTCCGAAACATATTCCTGAAGAATATGTGGGATTGGTGGAGAAAATAAACGAAGAAATTCATTACAAACGCAGTACGATTCCCCCCAGACCATCGACAGTCAATCACGAGTGCGAAAAATCTCATTTAGTCACTTCCACTATTTTTTTCTTGAAGAGAGACTTTCGAGTTTGTTCGAAAGTTCAGTTTTTTCTATTAAAATCTTGACACAATTGAATTTTAACAGATACGGATGGTTCACTAAACCGCTCATCCCAAGATCGACCGATCCAAGGCTCTATTTTCCCTTGAAACATTGCGATTTCATCGACGAAGAGATCAAGCGAAGAGCGATCGAAAAGAAAAAAGCGAAAGAACAATCTTCAGGTCTTCCTCTCAAGCAGTAACTTTTCTATATCCGGAAATAAAAAAAAAAAAAACGTCACGCCGTTTGGACGCTTGAAAAATAAACGTTTCTAAAATTTCGGATTCGTTTTTTCGGTTTTATCAAAATTTATGGCGAAAAATGTAAATTTTCCCAGTTTTACAAAAATATCGAAGAACGTTTGAAGTGCGTTCCTGATTTTTGGACGTTAGAACCCTCCGAGGACATGCCGATGCCCGGTGAATCGTGTTCCGGGTCATTTTGACCCAGTCCCGCGATTAAGGGACTACAACACAATTCCTATAAATATAAAAATAATAAGGAAGCTTGAAACTGAATGCTTTTCGACATTCTCTACGTACGAAAGTTTGTTGTGGTCGATGTAACCAAGCAACACGTAATTCGAGTTAGTGGTGTCATAGGAATGACAGAAACATTCTCTCGATTTCGGTGGAGCGTGACGTTAACAAAAATAAGAAGAAAATTAATGAGTATTTTGTTGTTTTATTTGTGACGTATCGCATGGTAATGGCATCGCTGAAACGGGATCGATACGGAAAAGTGAATTTTGAGGAATTATGGTCCGAGTGGACGTTTTGACGAGGCGAGCAAAATTTGGACGGGCAAATAATGGGAGGCCGTGGATTTTGCGTCAAAATTCAACTCGACCTGCAGGCCGTGGGTACCAAAAAACAGAGAAAAAAAAATGCTCCGTTTTCCATTCGTGTCAATTAATCTTTTTCGATTTTCTTTGTTTTTCAAGGTCACTTGCCCAGGTGTCTGGTTGTGCCCCAATGGAAAAGTTGCTCTACGTATTAACGCGCTCAATTCTAAGATCGAATCGCGTCAATTGAATCCAGCCTTCCCCCTGATTTATCACGACAAATTTAGGTTCAAAAAATTATTCACCGGCGTGAGCACTCTCGCCGAATTGCAAAACAGCTTGGAGGATGAATATCTCCATGCCGAACTCGTCCAATGGTCATCATCACCAAAAGCCAATTCAGTCACACTCGCCACTTTCGAAACTAATCTCGCCGATTTACTTTATCCACCGTCCTGCTCCAAAGGATTACTCGCTGGTAGCGAAGTTGACCTGCTCATGGAACCCACGAAATACTTTCCGGTAAATGAAACAAAAAACATTTACATTGAAAAATAATAAAGAGAACAATGAAATAAACTTTCGAGCGAGCAGTGCAAAATATTCAGTTCGATTTCTCACGTAAGAATTCTTTAAGAGGAAAACTCTCGAGAAATACGTTCGATACTTTTTTTCTAATTGCTTAAAAATTTTCTTTCCAAATTCGAATTTTTTTTTTCGATACCTGTTGAAATTTCGTAATAAATCGAGAGCTAAACGATACTTTCTTCGACATGGGACTACGTTTCACGTTAACTTTATTTTTTTAGGGAATTCTCGCTCCAAAGATTGAAGTTTCGACTCGTACGACTATCGAAGAAGTAATAGGAACATTCGAGAAAACGATTTCCAGAGCTCAAATAATAAATCCAAAAACAATTAATTCGAAGGTATAACGTGAAATCATTGATTCATTGTTTTTTTTATTAATAATATGACGAAATAAAATCCTTGAATTTGTGTTTTTAGAACGGAACCTGTGTGCATAGGAAAAGACCATCGAAAGGTATAATCAGACAGCGTAAAGTTTGTCATACTCAGGGAAAAGTACACGGAAACCGACCGTGAGTTTCCATTCGAATTCCACGTAATAAAATATTCATAAAAATATGTTTAACGTATTACTATCAAAAAAACGACTTTATTCAGGGTTCTTTCAAAATTTTTCATAAAAGTTCTTGGCACCAAAACTAACAGTTTTTTCCTCTGAAGAAAAATTTTCTGACGTTTAGAATTTGACATATTTAATTTCTCATTTTTTATTTTTCCCATCTAAACGCGCGCAAATTGAAATCGCGTTTCTTTTGTTTTTATTTCTTGCAACTTTTTAACGAAACGTTGCTTCAATTTTCATGCTTTTAGATGGGAAAAATAAAAAATTGGAAATTAAATATCTCAAATTCTGAACGTCAGAAAATTTTTCTTCATAGGAGAAAACTGTTGGTTTTGGTGCCAAAAACGTTTGTACAAAATTTTGAAAGAACCTTAAATAAAGTCGTTGCGTGATAGTAATACCTTAAGCTCAAAAATTTCTCAATATTTTAAAATAACATTATTTTTAATCTTGTCAATCAAGGAATGGCAGTAGAAGAAAGAAAAGCAAGAAAAAAAAAAAACAAAACTGCAGAGTAAAACAAAAAAAGAAAAAAAAACATGAATCCGAAATTCTCATATTTTGTTAATCGATTATTATTCTCAGATTGCGACAAATGTACGTCAACCCAGAAGTAACAAGTTCGTCACCATCGAGTGCCTCGAATGATTTTTCCTCATCGCACGTTGATCGCTACAAATCAAAAGGAGTTTATAATTCCGGAAGCGGTGAAATTTCGCCATTCCGCAAGAATTCCCACATTTTCGAAAATTGTCGAGTATGTTCAAAGTACAATTGTTACTTCGCGCACCACGACCACGAGGAACGAATGAAAGCGACGAGCAACATGGCCGAAACCCATTTCGAGAGTCCACACAAGCTCTACGATTGTGCAAAATGTTCACGACGTTGCTGCGTCGTCGAACGAGAGCATGAGAATGGAGGAACAAGACCGCGAAGTGCACCGCACGACAATTCAGTCCACAATTCTTCAAGTTGCTCGGTGTAAGTTTCAAAATAATAACCTTTCCCGAGTTTTTTGTAATTATTCCCGATCGATGAATTGATTCAATTTTCGAAAAGACTGGATCGAAAAGATCGAAGCGACTGAATTTTTTTTTATTACTTTGCAGTTTAAGACCCAAGTCGAAAGAATTTCAAGGGCAAAGTGCAAAACTGAGTTACGTGGGTGGAGAGTAAGTACCTGCGTTGTCAATTAAAATCGATAAAAATTAATCGTTCATTTTTTATTTATTACAAGTTATTTACATTTTTCAAATTTTTTGCAAACTTGGTGATTGTGTTTTTTGACTAATTCTCAGCACACGAGTCGTGGATTATTTCGACTGCGAGAAGGATCAGGGCAGACAAGGATTCTATAAAAATTTGGAGAAATTTTACAAACGAATGTACAAGCAAGCAAAAATGCGAGCTCAAGAAGTCAATTGTTCGTAATTTAGATTTGGAAAGGAAATATTCCAACAGCTCCAATGATCAATTATGAAGAATCAAACTAAATAATCTAATGAATTTCTCATTTTTCAAACGAAAATTGTGTTCGTTCGTATGTTTAGCCATTTTTCACTTTCAAAGGAAATAATAAAAGGGAACAAGATTTGCACAACTGCACAGAATGCTTGGACCTTTTTTTACCTCTTAATTTTTCACGTAAACTCGTTTTCCTCGCGTGTATTTTTGCGTTGAGGGCACTCTGTATCCTTTGAGGGATACCGATCTGCTGAGCATCGCTGGCGTGCGCAAATGGATTCCCCGGCCCTCGGGAGTCCAAGCTTCCAAGTTGGCGGTTGAACTCTCACTGAGGGTCACAGCGACCCAACCTGTGAACGAATATTTATGAATGAAATTTCTAAGCAAATTTCGACGGCAAAGAAATTTTGAAAAAAAGTCAAAATTCGAAAAAACACCGCACTATTCCAGAAAATCAACAATTTTCTACTACGAAGATAATTTTGTCATTATAAAAATTCTTCTTTTATTCGTCGTTTGAAAATGAAAAATTCAAGAAAATTTTTTTTTTACAAAAAGTCAGTTTTTGAAAAAATTCCGGACTATTCTAGGAAATCAACGAATTGTGTATCGAGATGTTTGATTATCTGTTGGGAAAACATTTTGTCAAACAATCTCGAAAAATATAACTGCATTAAAATTTTTTTGTTGCTACTACGAAGATAATTTTGTTATTATGAAAATTCTTCGTTTATGAATGAAAAATTTAAGCAAATTTCCACGACGAGAAATTTTTGAAAAAGTCGAAATTCGAAAAAATTCCGAACTATACTAATAAATTAACGAATTGAGGATCAAAATGTTTGATTAGCTGTTCAGAAATTGTTGTTTCAAACAATCTCGAAAAAACAGAGCTGCATTAAAATTTTTTTGTTGCTACTACGGAGATAATTTGTCATAATAAAAATACTTGATTCACCTGCACTAGAAAGTACAACGTCAGCAGCCGATTGGTTAGTTCCAGTGCCTGTGATTTCGAAGCTTTTTGATTGCAAAGCTGGGAAGAGTTTCAAGCGTTCGGGATCGTTGCTCGGTACAACTAAAACTTCAGTTTCGAGCAAATTTTTATAAAGAGTTTCGGCATCTTTAGTTTCACATATTGTGACGGGTAAATCATGAGCCGCGAAGACCGTGCATCTGTAAGCGAAATGAAAAGATTTATTTATTATTTTAGTGGAAAATTGGAATAATCGGAAGAATTAATTTTTGTATTTTGTGAAAATTACGTGATGTAGTGGCAACCGGCAGTAAAATCCAATCTTCCGAGCCCAGCGATGAACAAAGATTGCTCTTTATAGAGAACATACGATCTCGGCGATATTATGCCTTGCGGAAGAGTTTTCACCAATTCTGGCAACGTGAGAAGGTGCAGAACTTGGTCGGGAAGAATCGCACCAGGTGTGTCGTAGCACCAACGACTTTCCCGATATATTTTGCTGTTCTCGTCCAAACCGAATCGGCCCGTTTCATCCAAAGGGTCTGGCAGTACCTGAGCGATGTAACCATCGCTCTCAGCTCGTAACCTTGCGGTGAAAGTTTTGCCAATGTGTCCTGCAAACGGGTCGACATATTATTCATTTTATTCAAAGGGAAAAATGATCGAGAAGAATCGACTTTTGCTCATTTCCCAAAAAACTTTGGCGCAACGTCAGGAAATTGAGGAAAACTTTTTTTCGAAGGAGCTGAAGGTCCAGGAGGCTCCTCGAATCTCCGAATAGCCGGTAAGGCACGATGTTTGCATCGTTCGGATGCAACGAAAACTCATTATTTTTTATAGCAGAGCACAAAACATTCGAGAACTAAATTTTCTAGGAAAACTCAAACGTGTGGATTAATTATCAAAATAATTAATAATAAAAAAAAAAATTCGTTGTATCCTAACGATCCAAACTTCGAGTTTTGCTTCACGATGGTTTCTATAGTTTTTTTTTGGTCACAAAAATCGTTACCTGAAATCCGAATTTTTAGAAAATTTGTTCACTTTTGGGTAAACTAATTGCGATACATTGCTGAATACATAGCGTGAATGGTTTTTGAAGAACGTAAAGTATTGTTAGCGTTTACTTTTGTTGTTACCAGTTTCTAAACGCGTTTTGATTAAAACTAAATTTTTCAATCGCCAGACTTTTCCACGTAAAAACTATTCATAGGATCTTGATAAAACTTTACGAACGACTGACAAACACCGTTCCCTTCCACTTGAACCCAATTGTCCAGGAATTATTTTCAATTTGTTTGAATTTTGAAAATTTTAAGCGTTTTAAACAATTGACGAGATTTTTTCAATCGAAAGATAATCTATGAATCGACTTTTTAATTTTATCGAGGAATCTCGGGCTTCAAGGACAAAAATCTTTTTTATTACAGACGAAAAGTAATTTTGATTCGAATAATCGTCAATAATGTTTTGTCGTTTACCGTGCAGAGACGAGTATTTAATTTTCTTAGTCTCTTTGAATTTTTCTTGTCTGTATTTTAACACATCATCGACGCCCTCTCGCTCGGCCATCAACCTTTGCGTCCGCATCCACAGACGCCAACGAACGGGATTCAGAATCGGAAACTTCAGCACATTCAGAGTCGTTCCTGGCCAAGGAGATATCGTTGCTCTGCGTATGAGGTCAGACGCTTGCACTTTGCAATAATCCGATCTGAGCAGAGTATTGAACAACGAGGATTTACCGACGTTTGTACATCCGACCAAATAAACGTCACCTGCAAGAAAAAATGCCTCCAAATTAATCGGTGGCTGTTTTGATAAACGTTTTTGTTCGTGACGTAAATTCATTCCATCATTTTCAAAAATGGCATCCTTTCCGTAACGATTGCAAAGATTACAAGATGAAATTTGGGTGTTGAAAGAAATTAAAATGAACAAATCTCTGAGCAGATTCAGAAACTTGTTTTCTGCAGAGGAAGAATTGCTGTATCGTTGAAAAATACATGACATTGGAGTGACAACGTTGGGGCCCAACGAAAAATACTATTTCTATTAATTACTTGTTCAATTTCAAAAACCATGAAAATTTTCGTATAGATTTTGTGTTTGGATCCAAAAAAAGATCGTTTTATTGTTTTGAAAAAAAAATTGAATGAGAATCTTGAGATCTGCTCGCGAAAAAACAGAATTTCGTTGAATTCCAACGATGCAAACTTCAACATCGTTAATATACTGACCCCTGTATTCCCAAAGCTTGTGCAATCGATTAATGAGATTTTCCACGCCGTATCCAGTTTTAGCAGAAAGAAGAGTGACGCTCTTGATGTTTGCTTTATTGATGCCCATTTCGACGACAGCCTTTACCAAAGAAGCTTCAACGTTTTTAAGAAACCCTGGTCCGTCGTTGGGCAGCAGATCGATTTTATTTCCAACAAGAAAAACTTGCGTTTTTTTCTCAATAATTTCTTTTATGCCGGGCCAGATACTGCAGGGAAAATCCGTGAGATCGACCATAAGGATAATCGCAGCTTTGTCGAATTTTATCTGTCTGAGAAGCTCGCCGTATTCATCGGCCGACACAGTCACGTCCAGAGTCGTTTTGTAGAATTTCATAAAGTGACAACGCTGGCAGAGACTGTTGCGAAGAATGCTGTTTTCTTGATTGACAAATAATTCGGAAGGGAGATATCCCGGTAGAGCTGCGTCCTGACAATGCAAAAGAGCTCCGCAGCCGCCGCAAGGAATTGAACTCACAGGAATATGTATGTTGGGCGTGCCGTAGAACTGATTTTCCGAAGGGCTTTCTACGAAATCATTGTATTGCTCGTAACTGGTCATCCAGTTAGGCGGCACGTTCGAAAATTTTTCTCTAGGTTTGTATTTTGAATGCGCGGTAGGTTTTGTCTCTAAAATTGTTCTGTCCTCATTGGATTTTTCATCCTCTCGAGATTCCAAGTATTTTTCATACAGCTTAACGTATTCTTGGTTCAATTCGGAAAGGTCTTCGTGTTTATTTGGCTCTACGGTCTCTAGTTTTTCGAAGCTGTCCGTAGACGCATATGGCATGTGGATCGGCCTTTGTATTTCCTTTGGCGCGTCGTATTCTGCGTTTTCTTCAATTTCTAATAATTCTTCTTCATCTTTTTCTTCCGCTTTGACTAATATTTTCTCTTTGTTGCTTTCCGCAGAATTTTCTTTGGAATCTCTTAAATACTTCAAGGCCAAGCTTTCCGGTTTGGCTCCCATCTCGTCCCTCTGCCTAATGGCTCTGGCTTTGTTTCTCAATCGGTTCAAAATCTTTGCATTCGTCATGCGATCGTATATCAAAGTTTTTTGCTCTAAATAATCGCTGTGGAGGATTTTATTCGATAGATTCCTGAGCTTTGGCTCCACGTAGTACTTTTGTCTATCTTTCTCGTCGATTAATATTTTTTCTGGTAAGAAATTATTGTAACTTCGCTCTGCCGAACGATCCAAAGTTCCGGGCACGTAACTCGTGATTTTTGTGTTGGAAATACATCCTGGCCGATACTTTTTCGTCCTGGACAAAATTCTTTGCAAGGACAACATTTTGTCGAAAAGTTTTGAAAAAAATTTCGTCTCGTGCAATTTTCTTTTAGATCGATTGCATACTCGAAATGCTTTTTTAGGTTAGAACATTCATGCAGATTTTTTAACCTGTAGTCCGTGTTTGCTTATGCGGAATAAACTTATTTCTGGAGGATACTTTTTCCCATGATCGGTCTTTGTAGGCAGGCATTGATCTACTTTTCGAAAAGTGTTCAGAGTTTTACGTTAAAGGATAATTATTCGTCCCACCTTCGGTTTTAACCAGCAGAAAAAGCACTTGGAGTATGAAACGTTGGTGCTGGATAATCTCGAAGTATTTCTCATGGACAGCACGTGTAAACAAATGACAATGAGAAACCAAGCAGACCTTTAAAAACTTTTTATTCACGTTCGAAATGCTTATTTTTGGTCGGAATTATCCTTCGGTACCGTACGACGACAGTGCTGCTAACACGAGTTTGTTTTGTCCATATACAATCTACCGTCGAGACGTCTTGTTTATTGAAATTTACAATGATTAGAGTAAACGTTTTTCATACGTTTCATTGAAAAGCACACAACTATGTGCGATGCAGTTACAAAGCACACGCGGTCGTTTCTCTCTCAGTATTTTGCCGGTGCACGGCACTTTCGTTGTTTGGTCTAGGACTCCGCCATAGGGTCAAATCAGCTGTTGAGGAATCGCTGCGGTTCTCATTGGTTTGGATTTTCGCAGTAGTCGCGGCCTTAATTTCCGAAATAACGTTCTATGTTTTTTTCTGCTCATTCTTTGTTGACAATCTTGCCAGAGAGCGACCGGTACAGCGTAAAAAAATACAGGAAGAATCGTGGATCAATTTATCTTGACAATAAAAAAAACGAATCGGATTTCGAATTGGTTTCCGAATGGCGGGACTGTTTCTCCTATCGCAGCCACTTGAGCCACTTCCTTTCAGCGTGCACACACTTCAGTCTGGACGATTTCCTTATAAATAAACAAACAAGCGCGTCCTAAAACGTTTTGTGTCGTTGTCGTTAATGCAAGATGCTTTCTTTATAAAAAAATCCCCGTTAAATCTATCTCGAACGAGTGTCATTTTGGAGTACAGTCGATTGACGAAGGAGTGGAATTGAACGAAATCCGTTATTCACCGAGTTAACTTTCTCCCTAAAGTTGAAGTTTACTTCATTTTTTCATGTAAGCATTGTTTCTCGTCGTGAAAACAATGGAAACCGAGAGCAAAAACGAAACATCGGACTGTCCCAGTAAAAGCAACGATTCTCAAGGAACACATAACCTCAAAATCGAATCGAATTCCGAGGAAAGCGACTCCAATCGTTCAGAAATAAAAAGCGTAGTTCAAGCCGAGTTATCAGTTGATGATTCTCATTCGCCGGCTCAAAACAGTGACGATAATGACGAGAGTAACAGTGCTAAAGATTGTGAAAAACCCATCGAAAATTTTCAAGAAATTTCGTTCAAAAAACCGAATCTCCTGATCGGACCTCGCAGAGGAAAGCAGGGCCCACCGAAGCCCGTGAGTGCTGCAATTTCGAAAGAACATTCCGACACGTCTCTCGCTAATAACGACGCATGTCCGGACAAAAATCCAGAGAAAGAAAAAAGTTTACACAGCGACAAGCAACAAATACCTTTACAGTATAAAGAACCGTCTTGGAGCGGGCTGCCCGAAGACGAATACAAAATCGAAGTATTGAAGTCCGGCGTCATTCTGGAAATAATCGATTTAAGCAAAAAAAACTTTTACGTAGTTGGTAGACTTCCCACTTGCGACGTGTCCCTGGCTCATCCAACCATATCCCGTTACCATGCCGTTTTCCAGTATCGCCACACGGAGGATGAAAAAAATCCAAAAGGATTTTACATCTACGATTTGGGCAGCACGCACGGTACTTTTTGGAACGGATGCCGAATCAGACCTAATACTTATGCCAGGTTACAGGGCGGCCACATGATCAGATTCGGCTGCAGTCAAAGAAAATTTATCGTGCAAACTCCCCCGGACGATATGGAAGCCGAATCGGAATATTCCGTAACGGAGTTGAAGGTAACGGAGAAATTATATGGAAGCAAGATTATTTTCCTCTCAGAATATCGATAAATTGACATTTCTCGTTTTCTCAATTGCCATGAAAAATTGAGGAAAAAAAAAACGATTTTACAATCCGGTACAGATTGAAAATTCAACGTCATTGTTAAGGGCTCGCGTGCATCTGGAGAGCCCGAAAAATTACGATGTTGAAGTTTGCATCGTTGGAATGCAACGAAATTCTGTTTTTTCTTGAGCAGATCTCAAGATTCTTATTAAAATTCGGTCAGGACGATAAAACGATTTTTTCTAGGAGCCAAACGAAAAATCAGTACGAAAATCGTCACGATTTTAAAAACTAAACAAACGATGTATGAAAATAATTATTTATGCAAAAATACTTTTTCGTTCGCGAACGTGTCATACAAATTTTTCAAATCCCAAACTTTTCAACCGGTTCGTTCGGGCGGGAAAAGCAATGTTCACTTTTGAAAATTGTAGCGTGATGGCTGGCCGATTTATAGAATCGAATGATATTATTGACTGCATTTTTATCTCCATAGGAACAACGTCGTTTACTGACGTTGGAGAGAGAACAACAGGCAAGGGAAGAGAAAGAACGAGCAGAGGAAGAAGAGAGACTGAGACTGGAGAGAGAGGAGAAAGAAGGAATTGATTGGGGAATGGGCGAAGATGCGGACGAAGAAACAGACTTGACAGAAAACCCTTACGCCTCGACGAACAATGAAGAATTATTTTTGGACGATCCAAAAAAGACTTTGAGGGGATGGTTCGAGAGAGAGGGTCACGAGTTGCAGTATGAGACTGAGGAGAAAGGGATTGGACAATTTTTATGCTGGGTCGAGTAAGAAACTTACAAATTTTCGATCTCACGATCCAACGGAATTTTCCTTTAACGCAATTTTTGTTCCTTTCGAAATGCAGTCTTCCGATCGATGGGGCTGGAGGTCGAACGGTAAGAGCCGAGGCTTTGGTCAAGGGGAAAAAAAAAGAATCGGTCATCCAGTGCGCCCTCGAAGCTTGCAGGATTTTGGACAGGCACGGGGTTCTCAGACAAGCCACTCACGGTATTATTCTCAACTTTTTACCTCGAGCCTCCATTTTCATTGCTGGAAAATTTGTTTTTCTTTAAAAATAGCAAACGAGCAGAGTAAATTCGAATTGGTTGAATATTTATTGTGGAAAAACGAAATAACGCGTTAACGTTCGATCGGAAAAATCAATGAAAATTGTATGAAAGCGATGAAATAAAAATTTTCATTCCACAGAGGCTAGGAAGCGCAAAACGCGGAATTGGGAAGAGGAAGATTTTTACGACTCCGACGAGGATAACTTTTTGGACAGAACGGGAACAGTAGAAAAAAAACGAGAGCAGAGAATGCGACAAGCTGGCAAATTGGAAGAAAAAGTGGAGACTTATGCATCGCTCGTGAGTGCAACGTTTTTTATTCGACCCTTCGACTGCATACTGTGTCTTTTCACCCGAGAAATTTTGTAGCACCGATTGTTTGGCATTTAATGGCAACGAATGAATTGAATTCACGTTTAATTTATTTTTTTATTATTTTTTCAATTTATATTCAATAATTCACGTGAAAGCAACAATTTGAAAAACACCGTGGGTCAGATTGACCCGAAAAAATAATTTGGGTGGCAAGCGAAAAGCAATTTTTTTTTTTGTTTCAGGTGGAAAAACATAATTCGATCGTGAAAAAAATAGCAGATATAGAGAACCAAATGAAAAAGTCCCAAAAATTGAAGCAGGACATGGAAACTTCGAACGAGGATGCTCTGGACGCGTTCATGTCGAGTCTAAATTCGAACGTTTACGACAAAGCAAGCATAAGGAAAATGAAACTCGAACTTCAAAGCTTGCGGAA
The DNA here is from genome assembly GCA_963921915.1 of Hyposoter dolosus. Taxonomy (NCBI): domain Eukaryota; kingdom Metazoa; phylum Arthropoda; class Insecta; order Hymenoptera; family Ichneumonidae; genus Hyposoter; species Hyposoter dolosus. The sequence goes on from OY998140.1 coordinate 4,908,538, forward strand.
AGAGGAGGAAAGCTTAATGAAGTTAGTCAATATGACGAGACCAGCAAACCTGCCGTCCTTGAACCCGCAACAACCGTCCAACGATGTGAGTCAATAAATAAATTCAATTTATAATTCGAATAACTACCGACTAGAAAATGAATTGGCAAAAATCGTGTCAAAATCGAATAAGGAGACGCGCTAAAAAACGACAAAAATTCCAACAATTTTTTCCTACCCGAAAATACAAATTTATCCCCCGAAACAAAAGTTTTATGGTTCCAATATTTCTCAAAAATGTTATATTTTCGATTTTTTGAATATGTTTCAAAAACTGTATACTCTTTATATTTTTTATATATTTTTTTATTTTTTGTATTTTTTCATTTTAAACAAAATTATTATTATAAAAACTTAATTCGAAAAGAGCGTAAAAAATGACAGCTCCAGCCTCGAATTTCTTCAGGAAAATATAATTGATTTCAGTTATCGAAGCCGATCGTGAAAAACAACAGTTCAAAAGCGCCGAATAAAAGATTCGCATCAAGTCCGACAAAACGTGTTCTCAAGAGGGAAACGGAGGACGAAGTAGAATCCGCGAAAAAAGAATCGAGCAAGGAAGCGCCGGGCGATGCCGAATCGACGGAGCGTTTGATCGAGGAACAAGAGAAAATAATGGAACCAGCGGTTTCCGGGAGTGCTGGACGCGAAGAGAGCACGTCTCATGATAACGAAGTTTCAGTAGCAAATACCGACGACAAGGACAAAAATGAGACTGATTCGGCGAAGAAGAAGAAAAAAAACGTGAAAAGAATTCAACAGAGAGCTGGAAAAGTTGGGAAAGAGACGCAAAAAGTATATGGAGCTGAGACTTTCGACGAGGATTATTCCATGTGGTTGCCTCCACAAAATCAAAGTGGCGATGGTAAAACGAGCCTCAACGACAAATTTGGTTATTAAATTTGACTAAATGAAATTTATTGCGAGTGTAAAATCTTTTGTAAATAACAGGGCGACGATCGTTTAAAGTGATAATCATTTAGTAATAAAAAAACGTTATTTATATGGATTATGCTTGTTATAGGCTTTCAGTTTCCATTTCTTTCTGCCATTATTCATTTTTCATCATCCATCGTTGATAAATAATAATTTATCTGCTTCATTCTGGGTTTGCTGTTGCTGTGGATCGAAAAAAAATCATCTCGACCTGACTCTGCAGTCCGCAACGTTGCGGTCCAACGAAAAATACTTTTCCTATTAATTGTTTGTTCAATTTAAAAAATCATGACAAATTTCGTACCGATTTTGTGTTTGGATCCAAAAGAACAATCGTTTTATTTTCCTGAGAAAATATTCAATAAGGATCTTGAGATCTGCTCAAGAAAAAAGAAAATTTAGTTGCATTCCGACGATGCAACATCGTTCTCGACCTTTATTTATGATTCTTTCAAAATTTTGTATGAACGTTAATAACACCAAAACTAACAGTTTTCTGCTGTAAAGAAAAAATTTCTGACGTTTAGAATTCGAGATATTTAATTTCCAATTTTTTATTTTTCTCATCTAAACGTGTGTAAATTGAAGTCGCGTTCCTTTTGTTTTTTTCTTGCAACTTTTTAACGAAACGTGACTTCAATTTACATGCGTCTAGATGAGAAAAATACAAAATTGGAAATTAAATGTCTCAAATTCTGAAAGTCAGAAAATTTTTCTTCATAGGAGAAAACTGTTGGTTTTGGTGTCAAGAACGTTAATACTAAACTCTGAAAGAACCCTGAATGAAGTCGTTTTGTGATAGTGATACCTTAATCATAGAAAATGGTTTTTTTAGATACGCCACCATCGTTTATTGTGTAAAGTTTTTTTCTTTTATTTCGATATATTCTTGTTATGCATGATTTGTTTATTGGAGATTAATAATGTTTTGCATAACTGCGTAGAATCTTCCATTAGTTTCCCTTCCATGATTCCGAATAATTTCCCTTTATCGTAACGGTCGATTGTTCGGTTCCAACGAAAAATTTGATTACCCTAAGAAAATGCGTTTTTAAAAATGACGTTGATCAATACGCTTTCGACGGATATTAACCACAGCCACCTTTGCCACAACAACTTCGCTTCGGACGACGATATCCTCGACTGGAATCGCCCATCAATGGATTGTATTCTGGAAAAATGATCAAATCGTGCAGTTCGTTCTCAATTACAAAAATTTACACTTTCTAGAATATCAAAGTTCATGGGAAACAACGTTTGAATACCATTTCGTAATGACGACGAAGTCGAACTGTTCGACGTCGATGCATCGTCACTCGTGCTTCCGAGCCTACGCCCACCGTCCTTATTCGCCATCAGCCTTGCTATTTCTTCTGTCTTTTCTTGCTTACGCTGAAACAACCAACTGCGATTGAGCATTTCTTCATTTTGCTACTAATCCCTGCATAAAAGTGTTTTTTTTTTAATGCCAAAGGAAATGGTGAAGAAAAATCGATTTGAATACCTAAAAGTGCTAGAAAAATTAAGCCAAGTTTGTGGTTCTAGGATCAACCATAATGAGGAACGATGTACGAGAAAACTGAGTGCGATTGCCATTGAAACTTTTCAGAAAGGAAGAACGAATCGAAAAACTGATTTTCTAAAAACTAAAAACTATGGGAATTTTCACGAGAACTTTGGCAAAGTTCATTATTACAATGCAGAATGTATTTATATAATTACGATGACAAAACGATCGGTTTTTGCGACCCGAAACGCTGTTTAAATTTGGGAAACATTTTTCGTTGCCTTGCAACTCTGCCAACTTCAGCATCGCAAAGGTTGTACCTTTTCCTCTAATTCCTGAGCCAACTTTAGAGCGGTTTCATATTTTTCCTGCATCCTTTGTCTGGCCTCTTCCTGCCCTCTCAGCCTTTCTTGCAAGAGATCGTGATCTGGAGACGAGAGATTGGAAAAGTTTATTCTCCAACCAACAAAGTATTTTTTCAAATTTTGTGGGAATTCTCTTTTCAAAACTTTCAACCTTGGCAAAAATCTTTGTGTCTCAGAAAATTTTGCCACTTTGGATCAAATACTATTTGTCTTCTGGGAAACACGTTATTGACTTCACAAAAATATTCAGACACACACTTTTGTGATACTTTGCCGCATATTCCGCGTCGTCTTTCCTCAGCTTCCACGCCTTGTATTTTTCCTCGAGATAAGGAGCTGCAAAGAACAGTGCAACTGCCGCAGCGAATAAATACCATCCCACGGAAGCGATTCCTGCCCAAACTTGGAAGAAAAAATATTGCGCGTAGTTTTGTGTCAAAAAATGGAGCAAAAGGTCGTGGTAATTGTACGTCAATGATTCTCGCTAGAATAAAAAAATTTGAACAACACGGAGCGAGTTTATTTTCGACTGCGAAAACAAGTGTCAGAAAAAAAATTAGATTTGTAAAAAAATTGAAAGAGACACGAATCTTCGTAGTTGCGAGATCAGAGTATGAAACGTCACACGGTACATAACCTCAAAACTAATAAACGATGACAAAAGTTCATTAGAATCAAAGGGAACAGGAATTATTGCTTTTTTGTTGAAACAAAGAGAAACTCACTCATTCCCACGTACGAAAATGGATTATACGAGAAACCTTCTTGCTCCATTTTTGCTCACAACACGAAACGATTCGATGTATAATTATCAAGATTACATCCCAAAACTCCCAAAAACTCGCCGATCGTAACAGATCGCGTAGGTTGACTTGACACACGAAACACTAACCCAAAATTCGCGTCATGGTTAGTTCGAGAAATGCCCACCAGTCGCGCTGTTAACTATAAACGAGAGCAATCTTTACATAACTTTTAATTATGCACGTAAATCGCATAAAATGCATTGAAAAATAAAAATAAAAACAAAATGTATGATAAAATCTCGTGATCGTTTAATAATTTTCTTAAATTATTAATACTGCCATACTTTTGGGTCGTTTTGACCCCAAAAATTTTCTGTCACTGTTTTTGGCATTGAATTTTCATTTTCGTCAAAAAATAAATTCAGGGCCATAAAATTTGGATAATTTACTACAAAAAACGTCTCTACAAAAAAAAAAATGCATATTTATCGGAATACAACGATTTGAAAAACCTCTTGGGTCTGATTGACCCAAGATGCACTTATAAGGGTGTGCACTCGAAGAGATTTGAGTCTGACATTTGCTGGAACAAGAAAATAGAAAAATAAATAGATATTTTTTTGATTTTCTTTGAAATTATTCTTACGGAATTATTAATACGGTGTACATCGGGGTCGGGAAAAAAAGAAAAAATTTCGAACGACGTAAAGTTTATTTTACAGTATGATTACACGATTTTCGGGGCACTATTCAAAGTTAAATGCTGCAGAATATAATCGCTCGAAAAATGGTGAGGTTCGTTTGGGATGGTCCGATGTTTGACGAATTCTTTCTTTACGAATTTTCGTGAAAATACTTCCGTTACGATCTAAGAAACCATTGACTGTCGATTTTGGTTGTTCACTTCTTATTTACAAAGTCTTCGCCCTTCTGGATGTTTTTCTTGAGTTCAGGGATTGCTGCTTGAAGCAATTTCTCCTCAAAGGCGCTAAGTTTACCGAGCCCAAGATTTTTCTCGACTCCATTTTTCTATAAAATTAAGAATAAAATCATTTTTTTACTTTCTCGTTCGAATATTCAAATTTTTTGGGTTTTACGTTGTTTTACGAAGGTCAAGAAATGTTTCTTACGCCGAGAAGAACGGGAGTTGAGAAGTATTTCGCGTCCGTGATGTTCGATCTGACGTACGAACACTCGACAACGTTTTGTTCGCCGTTGAGAGCTCTGATTAGCGAAAAACCGAAACGAGCGCCCGCGTAGGCCATCGAAAGGGTCGCCGAGCCTGTTCCCGCTTTTGCTTTCACCACCTCGGTTCCGGCTTCTTGAATTCTCTCCGTCAGTGCCTTCAATTTGTCATCCGGGAAGCTGACACTTGGTTTGGCTTGAGAGATCAACGGAATTATCGTTATTCCGCTGTGCCCACCGATTACGGGAACAGACACTTTTTGGGGGTCGAGACTCTGAAAAATTTCAAAAATTTTCATTTTTCATTTCATTTTCAAGTTTTTCGAAATTTTTATATCAAAGCTTTTCTGACCAGCTAAATAACAGAAATACCAAACTCGAAAAATCAAAAGTGGCTCTTAATTTCATTGCTCGAGGTATTTGGCAAAAAATATTTGTATCCAAAGTTTATGGTGAAATGAAAATTCAATGGCAGTGAAGTTCGCAACGTTGATTTCACGAAATTCGAAAACAACCAACCTTCGCTTCGGCGATGAAGGCGTTTGATCTGACGATATCAAGAGTGGTGACGCCAAAGATCCTGTTTGGATCGTAAACTCCAGCTTTTTGCAATACTTCGCTGGCAATGGGGACCGTACTGTTGACAGGGTTTGAAATAATGGCGATGAAAGCTTTTGGAGCTACTTCGGCGATTGCGGCGGCAAGATCTCGCACTATCGATGCGTTTGTATTGAATAAATCGTCCCGGGTCATTCCAGGCTTGCGGGGAACTCCAGCCGGGATAATGACGACCTGAAGAAGCGACAAAAAAAAATATAAATAATCAAGGAGGACGTCGGGCCTGAGGAAAAATCGAGAAACAAAATTCCTACATCCACCGAATTTACTCTTTTCCATTGAAAACGTTTGCCGAGTCTTTTAAAAAAAATTTCCCTGTCGCTGACTGGGAGGGGCTTTCCAGTATGTTGTGAAAATTTTCTCCGTTAATGAATTAGCAAATAAACAAAAAAAAAATGATCGAATTTTCAACTAATTGAAAAATTTTACCTGCGCTCCGCGTAGGGAATCCTTCAGCTGATCGGGTCCGTTGAAGGCCTTGACCTTGGCTGGTGTGTCGATGTGCGACAAGTCAGCGGCGACGCCAGGAGTGTTGACAATGTCGTAAAGAGACAGTTCGGTAACGAGAGGGGAATTTTTGAGGAGCATGGAAAGCGGCTGGCCGATGCCGCCGCTGGCGCCCATGACAGCGACCTTGGCATTTCGCTGTTGATAAATATCCCCAAGATTTAACATTATTTTTTCCTTGTATCCTCCGATTAAAATTCTATGTCCAAGATTTTGATGGGACGCTCAATTGCTTTTGAATAACGAATGTCAAATATTGTGATCGAAATTCGAAAGAATGCGAAAGAATTGTTTTCGATTTGTAAAAAAAAGAATATGGCGAATTCGATGTAAAATAGTTTTTAGAAGTCATTAAAAATGATAATAATTGCTATGGGAAATCGTACTTTGAGTGAATTAGAAAATACTCTGCTGTTGCCATGAGAGATGACAGGTCGAGCTTTTTTTTTCCTTGTTGAGAGATGTAATCTTTCGATTGACTGAACATCAGTTGCATAATAAGTTCGAAGTCTACGTCTCCTTGAATTTGGGATCGTCGCGGTTACACGTAGCACATGCGATTTGTTAGTTCGGGATGCTGGTGGAGGAAAAGCGGAAAATTGTAGGAGGGAAAAAGCTTTTTAAATCTCAAGTTGAATGAGCACGAGGCTCGAGAGTAAATTCAGGACATGGGAATCGATAGGAAACGTTTCGTTTATTTCGAATGGAAAATGGCTCGATTTTCTTTCGGAATTCTTACCTGAGCACTCGTTGACAATTGTTTGGCGCCCTGCTGAGCAACGACGATAGTCGGTTTCACGAATCGTGGCAACATGTTTGTTTTTTAAGTGTTTTTTTTTTCTTTCTTTTTTCGGAGGGAAATAAAAGTGTGTATCGATGTCGTCCGTTCGGTTACTCGGTCGTACGTGTAACTGGCACAAAAATTGCTGATAACCTTTCAATGACACTGTACGACCTTGTTCCACGTGCGCAAACGACATGCGCACTTGCCGAAAATCAGTTTTCGTGCTCGTGTTCGTTCGGTCTCATCCATCATTTTCATATAAACGAGTTCACATGCGCACAATGATGCGCAACGAGCCACTGTGCACACAAGCACGTGTGGAGCAACGCACGATGGCGCTACAGGCAGCATCTGCGTGGAGCCATCAATTCAATTTCAATTTTAAAAAATCAATTGAATTCTTTTTCAATATCTAGCGTTTTGCTTCCTCGTAGAGGAAGATATGTGCCGGCGATTTTTTTTTTTCTAGTTTTCAATGTCAATGTGCCCAAAATTACCCAAAACATCGAAAAATCATATCCTAGAAAAAATGTCTGGATGTGTGTATGTGTGTTCTGGCACTGTATTTTTATTTTTGCAAAGTAAATCGTTACTTTTAAAACGATGAATGAGATTTTATCAATCGATTTGTGCTGGCATTCATTTTGAATATATTCCATTGAATAGCTTGGGGAAAATTTATTTTGGTGTAAATCGTTTTTTTCGTTTACGTTCAACGCGTTTCTGTCCGGTTTGTTTACATTCTCTGCGGTTCCGAGTATTCGACGCGATCGCTTGCCTGAGCAGGGAGGGGCAAGGGGGGGGGGGGCGATGGTGGCTGGCTTGACTGGTGCGCCGCTCGGGAGAAGCGCGATGGTGGGGCGGGCCACCAGCCGCGGCAGAGAGGAGCGAGCGGTCAGTTGGGCGCCGGCCCGCGTGGAGAGCGCTACGCGTGCGTCGGTTGGCTAGCTCGATACGTCACTTTATCGTTCGTCGACGCGCAGCTGTTGTCTGAACGGAATGGTTAGAATGAGAAGAATTCTGCTTGATCTTCAGTGAATGAAACAGCGAACTAAATAAACTTCCTTTCGGGTTTAATTTATTCTTTAATCGTATAAAAATTTGATTATAAATATTCATGCTGATGATTTACATTAAATCAGTAAATAAAAACTCTAAATATAAACAATACGCAATAACAATCAATAATACTGATATTATTATTATTCCTTTAACAATAATAAATTCTTTATTTCGTCTGCAACGAAATTATATAGAAAAACGATCTTGAAAAAACAATAAAATCAATAATTTTATTTTTTCTTCGGGAAAATGTTGAATCGTTGTCCATGAATTTTCACACCGATAAATGGCTAAGCCGATAATTAGTAACGGCCAGTTTAGTGGCTCTTGTATTACGTTTTCGAGAATCGTGTGTTCACTCGCACGTACGCGTGTACGCAAGCACGCCGGGTTCGCCCTTGATGTAACTTTACCCCGAGCAAACGCAAGCTCTTCCTCTCCTACAGTAACTCGCGGCGTCCTATGCAGGTATGTCGGCAAGAATATGTGGGAAAATGCTATAAATCTACTCTGTAGTTTGCAAATTCCCGCACGCATATGCGAATCGAAGTCGAACCGGCAACCACATCATACGCATTTGCATCACGTTCGTAGCGACTAAGTGTGCTGGAAGCTTGCACCGCGAGGCGTATAAGCGCAGTCTATGTTAACATATTGAATGCTAACATACGTAAGGCAAGCACGCAAGCACGCGTGCACCCACGCGAGCATGCACGGTTCTCCATGACGATGTTTTACAAAAGTCGTTTCACTGGCTGTCGCTCAGAATCGGTCTATGTCCATTTTATTCGGTGCGAAGACATTTTTTTTTGCAAAAAAACAATTTTGGTTGCTTGAACGCAGCAATATCGATCGTTTTTCTATGAATTTTTTTTCTGAGCCATTAATATCGAATAAATCTTGCCATCAATAAAATTGGGGGGCATAAATTGTACAATTTTCATTTTACAAATTAACGTTTATGGTGCGGGTCTCCATAGTTGTCTGCTGATGATATAAACATAGTGCGTGGATGAGACTGAAAGTTTGCATCGTTTGAATACAACGAAAAATATAATTTTTAAACATTATTTTGATAATCCGATGCACTCGTTCCAATTTTTTTAATCAATTCAGTTTTTAAGTGGCATAGAAGATTGTCCCATTATCTTTGACAAATACTTTATGCAAGTTCGTGCTTTACTGCAAAAAATAATGAGTTTTCGTTGCATTCCAACGATGCGAACTTCAAGATTGTAGTGCGTGGAAATGTTAAATGAAACATTGAATTGTGGGTTTTAATGTCCAAGCTAAATCTCAGCGAATCTAATAAAACGACGAAGTGAAAAGTGATTGAGTGTTTATTCTGTGCCGGCAGTCGATTGAAAAAATGCAGTCTCGAGAGGTTTTGCAACGCGTATGCTGATGGATTATGCTGCTGGATCATTGGAACGAGCATCCAAAAGTGAGTAAATCAATCAATTTATTCGGGTTTGTTTGGGTATATCAAAATGTTGCTTGATTTCTACTGTTCCATCCTAAAAACAATCACAACCAAGTTTTCCATAGTAACGATGAGTCGCTCGATGTTCCAAGGAAAGCAAAAGTTTTTCGCGTCGTTTTCTTTTCACCACAAAAGCAAGCGGAACTTTTCGTATTCTTGGAATATCGAAGATTTTCAAGGAAACGTGTGTTACGTACGCAGATTGCGTGATTGCACGACAAAAAAAAAGCAATTTCCAAATTAAATTCGACCGTGAATAATAACTCTCGAAAAATACTTGGCGTTCTTCCTTTTTACTTTTGCCTTAGATATCCACGTGTCTTGGTTGCGTGTGTGCATATTTTTGTCCCTTCGAGTGGACACCTCCTATCTTGGGTCAATCCGACCCAAGGCGTTTATCAAAATATTTTTTTTTTTTTTTTTTAATTTAATTAAATTCAAACAATTGTCGGGGTCAAAACGACCCAGTATGCACTCGAAGGGTTAAGAATTGGGGTTTTACTAGGTATTTGCTACAATGGTGTTAGAAGCTCGTAGGGAGTTTCCGTTTATATAATGAAAATGTCGTTTGCAATGGACTTTCACTTGCGTCGAGTGAAAATTTGTTCACTGGCAAATAATAGAGACTAAAAGTTTTGAATTGAGTTCTAGCGAGCTGCCACGCTTCGTGTCCCTAATTCGAGCTTAACTGTTACATGCATTTGTATATTTCATATGAGCTCGAATACCCGGGGTAAATAATACAGGCTCTAAAATCGAAATATCAAGCGAAACGACGTTGCAGTTTTCAGAGGAATATTTCAATGTCATTTATTAAGGTAGTTTGCAATTTCGCCGAGGCAAATTGTTAATAGACGTTTAAATTATACGAAATCGAATCGGAAAATGGTCGTTTTATTGATTATGAAATTTATGAGGTTACCCTAATAATACTTTTCCAAATAATACTTTTGGCATTTATTATGATGTCGGCTCGACGATTAGTCACCGAATTACACGCTCGACCGAACTTGTCTTTCGTTCCGTGACAATGTCAACACAACTGCTGCTAAAACTCTGCCTCGTTATTCCATTTTGTCAGAAAATTTACATGACGTTTCATTATTCGCAGGAAATATTATTTTTCGTGACACTAAAGAATTTTGTTTCGTTCGATTTACACGAATTTGTCGATGTGTAAAATATTTTTCGTTGGATCCCAACGTTGCGAGCTTCGGTATCGTTGCTTATTTTCGATTTATTTTTATTACTTCTGAAAATTCCGAGAAAGGCTCGTATTTCTTTTGGTGAAGGAACAAAAATTGTTTTCTTTCGACATTCCGCACGAAAATGACACTTGGTCACGCGTGAAGGTCAAGTCTGGCGAGAACTGACTCAAGAAAACAATAATCATGCTACAGTGGAAATGAAATTTTGTTAAAAATCGTCGATATTTTGTTGAACACGGTAAACTAAATATTTTTGGATAATTTCAAAATTTTCATTATTTTGGCAATATATTTCGTTTCTAACGGAATTGTCAGCAAATTTTACGATTGGAACGACAAAAATTAGCTTCCGAAGAGACTTTCTAGAATATTTCTTGCCGCAATGATATAATTTTTGGAATTATTCAAAAAAACGTTTAGTCGAACGTATCGAACATAATATCGATCTTTTCCAACAAAATTTTTTTTCCAGTGTACATACATTATTTATTTTGCCTCTGAGCACGAAATGAAATTTAACGAGACAGTCAAACAAAAAAACTCGTTTTCGCATGCGAAAAGCTTGCGCGGATTATTCTTCAAGGTCATCTAATTCCGAGTTGAAATTCAACAGAATGAAAATTCATTGATCGAAAATCCGGCGAACGTTTCATTAATTTAATCAGCTGACGATGTTTTTTTGCTTTTTTGTTTTTTTTTTTGGGAATATGAGAAAAGGGAATTAGTTTGCCGTCACGTACAATACAAAGGGGGAAAAATAATGGAAACATCTAGGATTTGAGATGAAAAGATCAAGAGCCAAAGCTCGTAGAGTAAATATGATTATTTCCTCGTTAATTAGAATGTTTTGGTAGTAATTCTTGGCTGTGGATGAGAACGAGTAATTTCATTTGTTCCTCACAGTTTATTAGAGACTGAGAGAATGGCGCAACAGAGCGAGAACGAAATAGATGCGAAACAAGGGGAAAACGACACACAAAAGGATCGCTAACCTAGGTGGGCGATCCAGCAAGCGCAAGTTCTGAAGGATATCCAGTTTCTGAAGAGAAACTGCTTGTGCGTTTCACCCTCTTGCTTTCCCAACTAATATCATTTTCTCTCTAACTTACTTGGCGATCCATTCAAGCGCGACATGTTATGCTGACTATGCCAATCTATAAATGCTTTAACTCTGCTTTCCTAAATTATACACCTACTCCTCTATATTTCGACACACACGCTCGTCATAATAAAGAACCAAGTAACGTCGAGCCTAGGAAATAGCTAGCGACCAAACTTTTTACATATCTGTGCCTGACTCTAAACTTTCATTGTAATCTTATTAAAATCCAATCAAATGAGTAAACAAATAAATAATAAAATAAATAAATAAATAAATAAATAAATAAATGAGTGAATAAATAAATAAATAAATAGATAAATAGATAAATAAATAAATAAATAAATAAATAAAAACACAGATCAGAGGAATGACTTGGATTTGTCTTTATTTTTTTTTCAGTTTGTATATATTCGTCGCGATATCCCATCCGCACCCGTATTATGCAAATGACAATGAGCTCGGGAATTCCGAATGGGAAAATTTTCCCTCATTCTCAATTCAACGTAATGGACTCTTGCTGTCCTGTGAACGTTTTTTTCTCCATCTCTCTCGCGCTCTCTCTCTCTCTCTCTCTCTTTGTCATTGTCCCTCTATTTTTTGAGCTCGCGCTATAGATGACTCTATCATGCAATGACATTATATTATGTTTCCAAGCGGAAGGCCTATATTCCCGTAAGCCAGGAATTAATTTAATGGACGACCAAGCTTTAATCCCCAATCGGGGGTATCTACACGTTAAAGTCTAGCTTGCTGAAAATACTGATGAAAAAAAAAATTGTACCCATTTTATTCAGATATCGATGCAATAACGTTTCTCTAGGACTTTTGATTCATCGATATACTCATTAAATTGTTGGATCCCCTGCGAAATCCATTTACACAATGGCTTTTTTTTTTAAAGATCGAAAGGAAATTAGCCAACAGGCTTCGAATGAATTTCGATGAATATTTGTTTCTTTATTAGTTGATAATACACACGATTAAATTGAATATTCATTATTGAAAATAATCAACTTTCCAGAATCATTGAGCTCAGCGATTGGACGAATGCAAAAATAAAATTAATAGATATGCAATTAACCCTTCGCGTGCACGCCTCCTATAGTGCACACTGGGTCAATCTGACCCAAGGCCTTTTTTTCAAATCGTTGTATTTTGGTAAAAATGCAATTTTTTCGTTTTTCTCCTTGAGACGTTTTTTCTCCTCTAATAAAAAATTCATGGGCTCAAATGTATCGAATATATCGAAATATATCGATTTCATTGTTGTCGCTTTATTCGTGCTGTGATCGGTTACTTAGAAATCTCGAATTTGGAATCCTGCTGTTCAGTTTAAAAGTTCCGGCTGTCGGTTTGACAGTTGCGTGTATCGAAGCGTCAAAGATTCGTTATTTCGTTCCTGGGCCAATAAATTGTTCAGAAAATTTTTCTATTCGTCAACGCAATGAAAAATTTCTTATGGATCGCATTTCCCTAGGAATTTTTGAGTCAAATTTGAATTTCACTTCGGAATACTAAAGAAAATGAAAAAGCAGCGAAAATTTAGGTAGAATGGAGCTTTTTCTTTTTTTCGCTCATACAATCAATCAAATCCTCGTACACGAAGGATCAGCCATCCACTCACTATCCGCACGTACTTGCATACTCTCGTGTATACTTGGTGCTCCTCATGGTATCGGCGCATGCTCTCGGCTCTGCTCTCGAGTAGCAGAACGCGCGGTTCTCACGGATGAAACTTGTCGACTCTGGTAGACCACAGACCGTACCGAGAGAAGTTGTACGATCGAGACACGAGAGCACGAGCGGGCGCGGGTAAATTTGCCAGAGTGGCGGGTAAAGCTTCGCTCCTGAAATACTCAGCCTCCCAGTATCCGTCCGTTCGCCGCACGTCACACGACCACTCTCACTCTCCGTTACATACGTCCGTGCGCTTTTACGTATATTTACGGATTTACATGTAGTCGAATTTCCTATCGATACTTGTAAATACATTTATTTATCTAAAAGATTTTCCATATGCTCGTAATTGATAAATAAATATATTTATCAACTGAGACTGATGTGTCGAACCATTTGGCACGATACTGGAGTTTGCATCGTTGGAATATACAGCGATTTTTTTTTTTTAATTCATTATTTTGATAATTGATGCACTCGTTGCAATGTTTCTAGTAAATTCAGTTTTCAAATGAACAAAGTTATAATTCGGAAATTTGAATCGTTCGAATACATCGAAAAATATATTTTTTATTCGTTATTTTGATAATCAATGCACTCGTTGCAATTTTTCTAGTAAATTCAGTTTTCAAATGAACAAAATTATAATTCCGAAATTTGCATCGTTCGAATACATCGAAAAATATATTTTTTATTCGTTATTTTGACAATTGATGCACTCGTTGCAATTTTTCTAGTAAATTCAGTTTTCAAATGAACAAAGTTATAATTTTGAAATTTGCATCATTCGAATACAACGAAAAATATATTTTTTTTTTGTTATTTTGATAATCAATGCACTCGTTGCAATTTTTCTAGTAAATTCAGTTTTCGAATGGCAGAGGAGACTGTCCGATTATCATTGACAAAGACTGTAAGAAAATTTGGTGCTCTGGTGAAAAAAATAATGAGTTTTGGTTGAATTCCAACGATGGGAACTTTGATATTGTCGATTTGGCTCGTTACTGATGAGACATCGAACGTTCTCCATCATGTTATTCCGCATTCGCTAGTGTCCACGTTGACCATTCTATTAAATCACATAAATCGAACCTCATAAATAATAATTTCACAGTACTCTGCGGCCAATGGCGCGATACAGATACTGCGGGAACGATACTCGAATTATTTTGGCGATGTCTATAGAATACACGTGACGTTTTGCAACATTGCCTTTGGAATTGATAAACTCGCTCTCGATCTTGCGATATTTTTCCCTCACAACTTTGACAGATATTAGACAGAAAATATTATTGGCGACTCTCGGAGGCTCATGACGTTTTTTAATTCCGCTTGAAATTTACACCATGGAATTAGTTTTTTGAAAAGTTGCTTGTAACAGAAGAAAACACTTTGTCGAAAAAACGGGGGAGGCCAGAGAGGGAGGACAAAAATTAAGGAGAGAGTATGAAGATTCAGAGGGAGAAGGGGAGGCTGGGAAAGAAGGATCGGGTCCATGGTGCTCTGTACGGTGGTGCCACACAGTGCAGGGTGCAACGCCAAATGGTGGGAGAGGCTTTATGTCGCGCCCCTTCTCCCTCACTTTCCCTCACTTTCCCTCTCTTTCTCGGTGGCTCTCGTTCCTCTCAATGGCAAAGCTTTGACTCTTAAAACACCGCAGCGTCCGTCGACACGTCGCAGTTGTATCGCGTAGGCCTTGGAGCCTCGAGGCCCTTCGAGGAGACTGCGTGCTGCGAGCTTTGTTGCTAAAGTTTATAATTCTTTATCATTCCACCCTTCGTTTTATTATCCAAGACTCAAAAAAAAATCCTCACGATTAACCAACTCAAACATTTGTTCAAGATTTTTCGAAATATGTGGAGCCTCATCAACTGACATCAAAACGTTTGTTTGTTTGGGTTTGTTTGTTTGTTTGTTTGTTTGTTTTTTCATCAATCAGCTCAATCATCAGTGAATTTTTTTATCGAACCTTCGGAATTTGTTATTTGCAAAGCAAATACGAAAAAAAATATATAAATTGAAGGAAAATACAATGGAGGCTAAAGTCAATTCAATTGCCATCGTGGCTTTCGTTATTTTGTATCTATTCGAAAATTCACACGCCGGTAGTTGCGCCGAATCGAAACTTTGCTGCTCCGGCAAAGATTCCGCGTGTGTCGTGCAAAAAGCTTTGATAAACTCCATCGTCGAAGGTCTCAATGACAAACCTTGCTATTGCGATCACGCGTGTCTCAAACTCGGCGATTGCTGCAACGATTTTAAGGAAGCCTGCGGTGGTGAGTTTTATACAATCTCCATTTTTCACATTCATTTCTTTCGCTTCTTCTTCATCTTCTTTCGCCCAATATCTTTAAATTCAGAAATTTTTATGAAATTTTTTTTCAACATTTTTTCATTTTTGAAAAAATTTGAAGCAATTTTTTATTCATTTTTCAACAAATTAGTAATTAATTCATTTTTCAATTAATTCACGTAATCGTAGATAAAATTAAAATTCATTTATTGTGAATGGATAAGCCGCGATTAATTTTTCAATTAATTAATAATTTATTAATTTTTTAATAAATTAATAATTCATTAATTTTTTAACTAATTAATGAAAAACTCATGAGACACGAACCATTTGTACGAACGAACCCGAACACGTGCTTTTTGCAATGCAAATATTTATTTATTAATCCAGAAACGCGAACGTTTGTATGAAGGAGCTAAAATCTAAGATTTCAGCAAGACTTTTTTTTTTTTTTTTGAATTTTCGAATTGTCAGTCGATGATTAGTCGTAGCTTCGTAATTGTCTGATCGTCGTTGCTAAAATTTTCGTGATTTTGACGATTGAATCTCATTCGTAAGGACAATAGCCAGGACGACGAGAAATTTTCCCCCTACCGGAAGCCCATCGACGAGACAGGAATAATAATAATTGATGCAGTCGTGTTGGAATAGTGATTCGTGCAGACGAAATTAGTAATCTCTCTTTCCACGACGTTTTTTTTTTTTTTTTGCAATCAAGCGATGCTAACAATGCGAAATTTAAAAAAGACTCCGCCATAGTAACTGCAACTAGCGTTGCATAGTAAATGCAACGAATTTCCGTTTTTTCTTGAGCTCGAGATTTTTATGCAATATTTGATCAGGAGAATAATAAATTTGCATGGTTTTTGAAATTAAACAAACGGTTAATGGAAAAAGTATTTTTAGTTACCAAAGAAATAGAATATACTTGGTAACTAAGGAAATCGACGATGCTGAAGTTTGCATCGTTGGAATGCAACGAAATTCTGTTTTTTTTTTTTTGAGCAGAGCTGAAGATTCTTATTCGATATTTGGTCAGGACAATGAATCAATTTTTTTTTTTGAGGATCCAAAGAGAAAATCGATAAAAAAATTTGCATGCATTTTGAAATTGAACAAAGAAGGAATTGGAAAATTGAAGGAAATGATTTTTTGGTTTTTTTTTTTTTTCCTTGAGGCTCGACTCGTTGATTGATTATTATTCAAAAAGGAATCAATTAGAAAAATAATGTCGATTTTGTGCATTTGCATATCGTTTCCTGAAAAAAATTTCGAAAGACTTGAAACTCGTTCGAATGGACACGGTTCGTCGAGGACGGTTCAATCATCGATTATTGTGTCGTTGACCGCACGAGACCGGTAGCCCAGATATTCATCAAAATTAGCATCATAATGGCTGCATACAAACCACGCGGATTTAAAGTACACAATATTCACATATTGTCGCATACATTTAGTCTGCAGCAGAAGTGACGAGTTTTGAAAGTTAAACGCGATACCCGATCATTCGTACACTATCGAAAATGAATTATTCATGAAATGTACTGTCGGAGGATAAAAACAAACAAACAAAACAAAAAAAAAAAACGCTTTGTGATCCTGCAACGAAAAATCTTTGGCGACGTCCGCCATGAAATCTCTCCAAGTTTTTTTCTTTCGTCTGTTAATACGATAAAAAAAAAAATACGAAAATTCATGGCTGTACGAATCCTGCGAATAAACGATTGCAACGTTTTTTTGATTACAATTTGCGTTAATATTTATTGAATGACGGTTTATATCTTTTTCTTGGATAATTTATTTGCACGTACGATTATTCGAAGCTGTTTGATTTTCTATACTTATTGAATTTGCAATTAATTTTATTTTCATTGAAAATTTGCAAACATTTTTCGTATTACTTTCTCCCATTTTTGAAAACGTTGGTTTTTTTTTTTTTTTCATTTCTGGTCTGTGGTCCGAACTTCTGAAAATTGCATGGAATTTTTAATGAAATATCGTGGGATGTAAATTGGATCGTTCATTGATGGAAAAAGAAATTCCAAAATTGAAAAAAAAAAAAAAAAAAAAAAAAAAAATTCAGCCCCTTGGATGCTCCTTTTTCCGGACGAAAATATTTTCAACGACTTTGTATGTACTTTCGGAAATATTTCTTACCTTCGTAAATTGAATAACCTAAAAACGAGATTTTTGAGAGGTAAACGTAAAGACTGAATATATAGACGTTGGAGTGATTTCATCTGAGATGAAGGAAAGGCTGTTACCCTTGCGAGTGATGGAAAAAAAAAAAAAAAAAGTAGCAAAGAGGATGTAGAGAGAAAAAATGTATTACGGCGTCGTGGATCAGGAAACTACTTGAAAGTATTCTGTCGTTTCAGCAAATTCGTTTTACTCGAACGTTCGTCAAATTATTTTTATTTACTCTGCTTTTTTTCTGTACGTATTTATACACATATGAATATTTATAAACCTACAAATACATCAACAACGATGTTGAAGTTTGCATCGTTGGAATGCAACGAAATTCGGTTTTTTTTTTTTAAAGATCTCAAGATTCTTATTCAATATTTAGTCAGGACAATGAAACAATCTTTTTCAAGGATCCAGAGACAAAATCGGTGCGAAAATTGTCATGGATTTTGAAAGTGAAGAAAGAATGAATAAAAAAAGAAATTTTTTTATTTTTTCTTGAGCAGATCTCAAGATTCTCATTCAAAATTTCGTCAGGACGATAAAACGATCTTTTTTTTTTTTTTTTTTGAATCCAGAGAAAAAATCGGTACGAAAATTGTCATGGTTTTTAAATTGAACAAACAATTAATAGGAAAAGTTGTTTTCGTTAGGCTTCAATGTTGAGAGCTCCAGTGTAATGATGAACTAAGGAAACCAACGATGTTGAAGTTTGCATCGTTGGAATGCAACGAAATTCAGTTTTTTCTTGAGCAAATCTCAAGATTATTATTCAATATTTAGTCAGGACGATAAAACGTTCTTTTTTAAGGATCCAAAGATAAAATCGGTATGAAAATTGTCATGATTTTTTTAATTTAACAAACAATGAATTTAAAAAACGTATATTTTTCTTTAGATCCTAACGTTGCGAACTTCAGTGTCGTACGTTCACATTATACATGGGTATACACACGTCTATCCACATGTTTCCTTTTATATGTACTCTGCAGCCATGGTTTGACCAGAAAATACACACATAGCAACATGTATGCATTGCCAAACTCAAACTTGTGGTCTAAATCAACAAACCAGCTTTTGCCTGTGCATGTTTGTGTGCAAAACCATTTGTGTGTCGATCCTCCAGAGTATGTACAAAATCATAGCAAGTTCCTCGGGAAGTGGATCGACCCATCGAAAGTTATGTCGTTCGCTTTTGATTGATAGTTCGCATTGCCATTGATGTTTTGTAGGATTCAGCAGTTGGCATGGGCTTGAATAAAAATTATCAACGAAATGACACATCGGCTGATTGCGTTGAAGTTTGCATCGTTGGAATGCAACGAAATTCTTTTTTTCTCTGTAAATGAAAAACTATCGGTTTTCGCTACCGAAAAAGTATATCACGACTCGAAAAATTTGTATAAACAAATTTAACAAATTTTCAATAAAATGCATTTTTTTTTCGTTGCATTTTCATGTTTTGAACTCCAGGGACATATGTCCCCGGAGTGAAACTCTGAAACGTCTCTGGTCCTGGTCAGAACATCGGCAAATAATTCTGATCAGTTTTTCCCCAACAAACTCTGATCAGAATTTTTTTTAGCCATTCCCAAACGACGTTGGTGTTTGCATCGTTGGAATCCAACGAAATTCTCTTTTTTCTTGAGCAGAAATCAAGATTCTTGTTCAATATTTATTCGTGACAATAAAACGATTATTTTTTAAGATCCAAAAACAAAGTCTGTACGAAAATTGTCATGGATTTCGAAATTGAACGAACGATAAATGGAAAAACAAATTTAATAAATAGAAATTAAATTTATCAATTAAATAGAAAAGAAAAATTAATAAAAAAAATAGAAATAAATAGAAAAATAGAAAACAGAACAAATTTTGGTTAGACGTTGCGAACTCGAGCGTCATCATTGCCAAGCAGATTTTTGTTTGTTCCTTGTTCTCAGGAAATCCTCATCGGACCAACTTTGCTGAATTTTCATTAATTCGATATTCCAGTTACTCTGCCTTTTGGTTTTTTTTTTAATTTTTTTTTTTACAAAGAATCAATTTTTATCGGACCGTTTTCGATTTATTTGCAGGCAAACCTGTTAAAAGACAGGAAACTTGATTTCGTTAATGATTTGGGTAAATAGAAATTAAATGCTATGTATGGCGAGCTATAGATCGTCAGACCACTGGCCAGACAGGGTCTCGCAGGGTTGAGGAGAAAGAAATTGGTATACACGTCGAAACAATGGGTCTCGCCAGAAAGTATATATACGTCAGACATGGAGCAGAAAAGATTTGTTTGAATCGCGAGTATACAAACGAAAAAGAGCAGGTCCACGAGCACAAAAGAAACGGAACCGAAATGATAGAAAGATACGAGCTTCTAGTGGTTTTTAGAGTAAAAAACAAGAGCGAGGTATGCACAGACGTAAAACGAGAGAAAAAAAAAATGTAGGAAAAATATAAGGAGGAATCTCGAGTGGAAGGAAAAGCGAGTAAAGGGTATGGACCACTGAACCCATCGAAACGCGACGATATTCTTTAGGCTCTCGTTTCGTATTTCTGCTTTCTTTTTTTTCCTTCTCCCCTTTTCTTATTTCTTATTTATTTTCTCCCCGCGTTTCTTGTTCCTTCGCTTTTCGGTTCGGCTGGCCTCACTGATTTCTTCCCTAAACGAGGCGATGAGCGAAAATCTGCGTTAAAGCAAAACAACTCGAGTTTCTCTGACTCTCGGAATTCAGCTCAAAGAGACATGAAAATATAAGAACCGGGATAGCTACGGACCCAGAGAAATCAAGACGGAGTGGTGTCCACGGGATGGCTCCGGAAATAAGCGAAAAAAAAAGGTTTTTCCACCTTTTTTTTTTTTTTTACTCTCACGTATCGACGTGCTGCAAATTCGTCGCACAGAGACAAAGATTTTTTTCACTTTTTCTTGTGCTTTTTTTCTTCCCCAAAGATTTTTCTCAAATTCGAATGTCTCACGATTTTTTTTTTTTTAATTATTGTTCTGTAGGGAGCTAGAAAAATGTTGATTAAAAATAACGATTTCGTGGTCATTTTGAGAAATGTCATTTTGATGTTTTTTAAACGATTATTTATTTAATGCATCGAGCAATATTGCTGGAGAGTTTCTCTGAAAATTTACTGTATCGATCGTTTTTCTCATTATTGATTAGCAAATTTCGAATTATTTCGATAAAAAATTAATTAAAAAGTTCATGGTCATTCAATTTTTTTCTAGTTCAGTGAAATTTTTAGTTGTGGAAATGAACGATTCATGTCATTAGTGCATCGGAATTATGACACTGAAGTTTCCAACGTTGGGGTCCAACGAAAAATTCTTTTTTTGTTAATTGTTTGTTCAATTTTAAGAACCATGACAATTTTCGTATCGATTTTGTCTTTGGATCGACAAAAAAAATGGTTTCATTATCCTGACTAAATATTAAATAAGAATCTTCAGCTTTGCTCAAGAAAAAAAAGAATTTCGTTGGATTCCAACGACGCAAACTTTCGAATCGTTGCTTTCCTGAGTTTCTGGAATTCGCAACGTTGGAGTCCAACGAAAAATACTTTTTCTGTTAATTGTTTATTCAATTTCAAAAACCCCGAAAATTCTCGTACCGATTTTGTGTTTTCGATCCTCAAGAAAAATCGTTTTATTGTCCCGACCAAATATTGAATAAGAATCTTGAAATCTGCTGAAAAAAAAAAAACATTTCAACATCGTATAGAAATTTGGGTGAACCAGCTGTCTAAATTTTGTTTTTCTTTCGACATAAAAATTCGAGCATATTCATTTAGCTGCTGGCCAATTGTACCATCTTGGAGATTTATCGGTAAAGCTCTTTAAATCTCGCTCTCTCTTATTTTATTTTCTGTTTTTTATGATACGCTTTAACACGAAGAGGGTGGCTGGAATTCGCTCATTGGGTGTAGAACCGTAAGTTGGCATGTGAAAAAGTTTGGGGCGAAACTTTTCATGGTCGCATTAAACTAATGACCTGTACATATATATGCACATTGGTGTGTATGTATATATACTCGTTTCGTGTGGATGCCCTTGCTATTTACGTTTCCCATTATACGTTTTTCCCACATTTTTTCTTTCGCTTTTTCAACTTTCCCTTTTTTCTTGCCCGCAACCTTTTTTTTTCTTCTCTTCTCCCAGTCTCTACCGTTTTTTTTTTCTCGGAGCATACGATTAAAAGAAAACGTGTGTCCATGAGCGTGGGCGTCCCGTGGCCTCGGGAGGCTAGTGGCCAGGACCTCCTTCCGAGCCATATAGTCCTCCGGAATGCAAATTCCGTCTTCATGGGATCACCTCGTTTTTGTTTTCTTTTTTCTTTCTCGCTATATTTCTCTCATTTTTTTTTTCCCATACGACTCTCGCATTCTATACGCATACCTTTTTTTTTTTGCTCTCCGTTTCTCTCGATCGCCCTCGCGTCCGACGAACCTGCTCGTTCTCCCCAAACTCCAACCGCAACTTCGTCCACGCACTATATACCTGGAGCGAGCGTTTTTTTTAATTGCAACCATAACAGCCTCTTCCTTTCTCGGGATATATATACGAAAATAGAAATTCTCACTTAAATCGACAAAACGCTTTTTTCTTGTTCATTGAGACACAGATTTCTCGTTAGAGTTAAAAAATGATGAGATAAAAAAAAAAAAAAAAAAAAACGAAAAACTGGCATCAAGTTTTATTCTAAATTTCTCACTTTCTTCGGTCCGATTTTTAAGGACGTTGGATGCTAAATTTTCTATCGATAGAATTCCTTTTAATTTTCACTACACAAAGAAAATAGTGATATGTAATTGCTCGCGCAATTTTGCGAGGTTTCACCATGAAGTCGAGATATTTATTTATAAAAATCACCATTTTCAGTAGTTTCTCATAAGAGCGTGTGTTAAAAGTTGCTATTTTCAACATTAAATATTTCCATTTCTAAATAGTGAAGCCTCTTAAAACTTTGCATACACTTTTATGTAAAATCGAAGAAGCTTTATTTAGTTTTTCAAAAAAATGGCTCGTAAAATTTTTTCGAAATTTTGTTTATTATTTAAAAAATACAGATTACATCGGACAATCTTGAATTTAGAGTATGTTGTTCTTTAGTCAATTTTTAACAACTTTTTTTTAATGAACTTGGACTCTCAAAGAATTTTGTATGTAAGAAAAACTGAAAAGAAAAAGTTTTTTGTTTTTTTTTTTTAATTATTTATTTCTGGTGGCAAATTTTGGCGAAAAAAGTCAACGACTTTGTCGTCTCGTTGATACAGTTGATTTTATTAATCAAACATTTATTTTATTCCAATTTAATTAATTAACTCGTTTGCCCTTTGTTTTTCGAAGTTTTTTGCTCGGATATTTAGCGAATGAGCGAAAAAAATGATTAGACTTCAGGTTTGGGTTGAAAAAAGGTGCGGAACTAATGTCCCAATCGTGCGCGCGTGGCTTTCTCTATTAATTTCGTTCTCTCACGCATAAAGCATTTTGTAAAAAAGCTTCCTTTATAATCTCCTTGCCAGACACGATTCTTACCAGACACGATTCTTGGTATAGCCATCGTAGTGTATTTTTACTTGCTCCACCACATCGCTGGATCCTGATGCGATGGCTTGCTCCGATGTGGAGCAACTTTTATTGACCATCAGGCCTTACATTGCTCGTGGAAATTGATCGAGAAAAGCCTCTCGTTCTCAACGTCGTGCTTATAGGTGGATTAACGCGCGAGAGGATGTAACTCGAGCCTCGACACGTTAAAAATAACGAGAAAGATTAAAACGATTGCTCGTCAAGCCGAGGACAATAATGACTCGCAAGAAAAATTCCATTGTAGCAAAAAAACAAATAAACAAACTCAACAAAATGGCCATTAGTCGACCACCACCATAAACAGCAATGAATTCTTTATAAATTAATCAACTTTCAGGCTCAACTCAACAAAACTAGTTTTTATCAACGCGGTTCCGTGACGATTCCAGGCTCCAGTGAAAAACACTGGGACGAGCTCGTAGCAAGCTCTTAATTATAACCTCGTGAAATTATTTCGAAGCATCATTTTCTGCGTAAGCTCGATATTTATTTTCAGCCAATTCGTCATATTAAATTGTTGTTCAATTTTTAAAATATCGTTTCGTTGTCCTGACCAAATATTGAATAAGAATCTTGAGATCTGCTCAAGAAAAAAAAAAAAAACGGAATTTCGAAGCATTCCAACGACGCAAACTTCAACATTGTTGGTTTTGTTAATTTACCATGACAAGGAAGTTCGCAACGTTGGGATCCAACGAAAAATACTTATTCTACTAATTGTTTGTTGAATTTCAAAAACCATGACAATTTTCGTATCGATTCTTTATTTTTAATCCTCAAAAAAGATGGTTCTATTGTCCTGACAAAATATTTAATAAGAATCTGCTGAAGAAAAAACGTTTCAACATCGTATAGAATTTTGCATGAGCCTGCTGTCAAAATTTCGTTTTTTCTTCGACATAAAATTCGAGCATGAAATTGATAAGAATTTTAGTTCGTTTAGAACGAGAAAAAAAAGAATTTCGTTGCATTCCAACGACGCAAACTTCAACATCGTTGGTTTCCTGACCATATGACGCCGAAGCTCGCAACCTTGGGGTCCAACGAAAAATACTTGATCGATTAATTCTTTGTAAATACTTTGTGGAATTATTTCCAAGCATCATATTTCCCGAATTATCTCGATATTAATTTGCAACAAATTCCTAATTAAATACTGGCTCCAAATTCGTCGAGATGGAAAGTTTGGATTACGATCGAATAAAAGAATAAATTACTTTTTTTTTCCTACATCGTTTGCCAATATATTCACCCGATGGAACTCTCTTTCCGATCCGTAACTTTACTTTTTTTTTGCTAAATCTTTATTTCCAAGAAACTTTGGTCCACGTTTTTTTTTTTTCTTCATTTTTTTTTTTTATTTCCTCCAAGCCACCGCTCCTTCGTCTATTCAGGGTCCGTGTGTGTTATGCAGTCCATTCGCCCTTATCTTATTAGCAGGTATAAAATATATCAGGGACATCGTAACCGTTCGGAATACCAAAAGATGAAACGCGAAGCGTTTTTATATACGTTTGTATATTGTTAATGTTGGAAAGACTCGCGACTGAGGAACAGGGCCGGTTATGCTAATCGCATTTTACCTCGACGATCGCCATGGATAGGACACACCGTACATCCAATATCGCCCGAAACGTTAATCCTGCTTTAAATTTTTCTATATATACGTAAGCCCCAAGTATAGAAAGAGACAAAATATCATTGGCTCATGATTCGCAGAGAGGGGCACCCACCAGGACCAGTTGGCCTTTCTTTCATACTCGCAATCGACGATCCTCTTTAAAGGAGATTTCTATCCCGCGTATTGACCAATTGAAATGGTCATAGGAGCCACCCACGCGGCGAACCAAAGTCGATGGCTTTGTGAAATATTTTATATATCACTGAAAATAAAATTTTGTCAAAAAAACGTCGATATTTTGTTTAATAAAGTAAAATAAATATTTTTTTATCATTTCAAAATTTTTATTACTTTCGACAATAGTTTTGATGTCTAACGGATCTGTCAGCAAAATTTACGATTCCAATGACTAAAATTTCCTTTTCGAATATAGACTTTCTAGAATATTTCTTAATGCGATGACAACATTATTGTCGGTTTTCTAAAAATGATTAGTCGAACGTGTATCCGAGAAAATATCGATCGTTTTCAACAAAATTTTCTTTTCAGTGCACGCTTTGCCCATATAACCATTTTTCCATGATGGCGCACAATCATCTCATTTTCCTCTCTCGTGAAACGTCCACGAACTTATCCGTTCAAAATAGACTTTTTCTATCGATCGCTCCAAAAAAAAATCCAAAAAATTCATTCCTTCACTCTTTATCTTTGCTCGATCTCTATCAAGCCCGCAATTTTGTACTTTGAAAACTGCGAACCTGTTAAAAGGGCTCGCATTTGCCATGGAATTGCCACCACGAGAAATTTCATCTCTTTCCCGCCTCGGACCTACAAAAACGTGCGTCAACGAATATTTTTCTCACCTCGACGATTCTTCTGTGCTTTTTTCGTCTTTATTTCATATATCTTCGCCCATTCACCCTGCTGCCGCTGCCGCGTTCTCTTCTCGAATCGCACAGCTTGCCTTTTTATCCTGAAATACACTCCGGGCATCCGGAAAGGACTGCTCTCGTCCTTTTTCTTTCACATCCTTTCGTCTGCGTCTCTTTAGTTGGCGTACACTGGTTAACCTCCTCCGCGTTGGCTCTATCACTTTTATAATATCCTCAGCGTCTTGTTCATGAGTATGTAGTCGCGTTCGTGTGTTCTTGTGTCCTTGTGTGTGCGTGTGCGTGCCCAGTCAGGGTTTTTATGTCGCCCTCATCAAGGATTCCCGCCTCGAATGGTCCATAAAAAATGGTAATTCAATACAGCACGTAACACATACACCCACACATTTGGCATTATTCTATCTTTATAAAACGTGAATGATTTTTATTGTTTATTAACGCGCCTTTTTCTGAAAGACTTTTTTTTTTTTTTAGCATCGTTTTTAACGATTTTAACCCTTTGAGTACACACTGGGTCTCTTTGACCCGGAAAATTTTGTGTCACCGATTTTGTTTTGGCAGGGAATGGTAACGAATCTCTTGGCTTTTTCGTTTTTTGTGGGAGAATTAATTCGGGGCTGTGAAATATTGATTATTTTTAGTAAAAAAAAATGTGTCTATAGGAAAAAAATAGAAAAATTAATATTTACCTGGATTCTAGGGTTGGATAAATGGCTTGGGTCAGATTGACCCAAGATGCACTTTTAGGAAGTGTGCACTCGAAGAGTTAAGGAGCTATTTTTTAAGGAACCAAAATTTTTGAAAATTTCATCATTCCGTATGCGCGAAATATTATCAAAATCCTACGTTGCATTGATGCATTTTGTAAGAACTTTCGAGCCGTTGAAAAATTTGCTTTGATTCCAAGAGGAAAACGAGGCAAGAGTCTGTACTTTTGTGGAAAATGGAACTTTTTTTTGTTTTTTCTTTCTTTGGGGATCATAACAAAATGGAATTTCGTTTTCTATCGTTTTTTTGTGGAAATACTTAAACTTTTTACCTCAACCCTCTACGAACTTGGGATCCAATGAAATCTTTATATAAATCTGAAGCTCAGGGACCAGGCACGTTTTCAACTTTGATATTTCTCTTTTTCGTCTATACCCTCCTGAATTTTCCACTGACTTTTCCAATTGTTCGACAATCTTATCGCAGCTCCTTCAATCTTATCCGATACTTTCATTAATTACTTCTCTCTCGGTTCTGACCAAGTCGCTTCCCAACGTTCTTGCCAGCCAGTAAAACACTTTCCCCATTCAATCTCTCGGTTACATCTATTCTTATTGTTCCTTCGAGATTTCAATTACTTCTCGTAACGTTTGCAACTGAATTTTCCAACCTTTGTTCTTCTCTAATTAGCAATCAATTAACAATTTCAAAAAAACTGTTTGACAAGCTCGTTTTTACGGTTAAAATTTTTTATCTTCAACTTTTCATTTTCAAATTAAAATAAAAAATGCACCATTGACACTGATGACTCAATTTTGGCAAAAAAAAAAAAAAGATAAAATTTTTTACCCACCATTTTCGGAAAAAAGAAATAAAAATAGTTTCAATCCCGAAGCTGAGGCTCCCAGACACGTTTTCGTAGATCTGGCAGTTCCCAGTGATTGAGAGAGTCTCCCTGCGTGCCCTCGTGAAGAGTTCTAGTCAATCGCGTTCCCGGATAAATTTTTATCCACCATTTTCGGAAAAAATAAATAAAAAAAGTTTGAATCCCGAAGCTGAGGCTCCATGACGCATTTTCGTAGATCTGGCGATTCTGCGTGATGGAGAAAGTCTCCCTGCGTGCCCTCGTGAAGAGTTCTAGTTGATTGCGTTTCTGGAAAATTTTTTACCCACCATTTTCGGAAAAAAGAAATACAAATAGTTTCAATCCCGAAGCTGAGGCTCCCAGACACGTTTTCGTAGATCTGGCAATTCCCAGTGATTGAGAGAGTCTCCCTGCGTGCCCTCGTGAAGAGTTCTAGTCAATCGCGTTCCCGGATAAATTTTTATTCACCATTTTCGGAAAAAATAATTAAAAAAAGTTTCAATCCCGAAGCTGAGGCTCCATGACACGTTTTCGTAGATCTGGCGATTCTGGGTGATGGAGAAAGTCTCCCTGCGTGCCCTCGTGAAGAGTTCTAGTCGATTGCGTTTCTGGAAAATTTTTTACCCACCATTTTCAGAAAAAATAAATAAAAAAAGTTTCAATCCCGAAGCTGAGGCTCCATGACGCATTTTCGTAGATCTGGCAATTCCCAGTGATGGAGAGAGTCTCCCTGCGTGTCTTCGTGAAGAGTGCTAATCAATTCCACTTTCATGCATACAAAAAAGTTTTATTCCGATAAGAACATATAACCGCACGCGTATAGACGCAGCTGTCAAAACGACAGCCGGAACTGACAGCAGGAGTTAAAACACGGTGTGTAACAGGACCGACCGATCACAGAACGAATAAAATGGCAACAATTACTATCATTAGGGGATCGAGGAAGCTTTATTTAGTTTTTCAAAAAAAATCGGTCGTAGAATTTTTTTGAAATTTTGTTTATTATATAACAAATACACATTGGCTCGGACAATTTTGGATTTAGAGTATGTTGTCCTGTAGTCAATTTTTAACAACTTTTTTTAATCAACTTGGGCTCGCAAAGAATTTTGTATGTAAGAAAAAGTGAAAACAAAAATTTAGATTTGACTGTCGCCATACAACGTCCTTAAACGCAGAGAGACAGAAAACTCTCGACGAGTTTCTTTCGTTTGAATTTTCTCTCACTTTCCCTCTTTCACCGTCTCGCGAGGGATGAAAGCTTTATAAAGATAGGGTTTGAGAAATCAATCGAGTGTGTACCGTCCAGGAGAATCGATTCCCGAGCCGCGATTGCCACTTTCACAAGTACCTCTCCTCCTTCTTTACTCTTGAACGTTCATTCTCCTTTGGCGTTGCAGTTTTTTCTTTTTTTTTTTTTTTTTATCCTTTTACTCTCTTTCGCTTATTACAGATCGATTGGAACTTTGAGAATCTTATACAGTGCATTAGCTTGAAAGAATTAATATCTTTACTAGAAAAACAAAATGACTGTAATTTGTACTCATTTGTCGAAACACTGGACCCGAAAAACGTTAGTGCGTCTCCCTTTACACAAAACGAAAAGCCTGTTTATCAGAAAAACAAAAAAAAACCGGACTTTGTACCTTTCGACGAAGCACTGGGTCAATTTGACCCGGGAAACGATCGTTCGTCTACGTTTACGTAAAACGAAAAGCCTGTTTACCAGAAAAACAACAAAAAAGACAGACTTTGTACCTTTCGACGAAGCACTGGGTCAATTTGACCCGGGAAACGATCGTTCGTCTACGTTTACGTAAAACGAAAAGCCTGTTTATCAGAAAAATAAAAAAACCGGACTTTGTACCTTTCGAAGAAGCACTGGGTCAATTTGACCCGGGAAACGATCGTTCGTCTACGTTTACGTAAAACGAAAAGCCTGTTTATCAGAAAAATAAAAAAACCGGACTTTGTACCTTTCGAAGAAGCACTGGGTCAATTTGACCCGGGAAACGATCGTTCGTCTACGTTTACGTAAAACGAAAAGCCTGTTTATCAGAAAAATAAAAAAACCGGACTTTGTACCTTTCGACGAAGCACTGGGTCAATTTGACCCGGGAAACGATCGTTCGTCTACGTTCACGTAAAACGAAAAGCCTGTTTACCAGAAAAACAACAAAAAAAACAGACTTTGTACCTTTCGACGAAGCACTGGGTCAATTTGACCCGGGAAACGATCGTTCGTATACGTTTACGTGAAACGAAAAGTCTGTTTGTCAGAAAAACTAAATATCCGCGTTTTTTGTATCGTTGAGCAACAATTTTTCCGAAAGTCAAAATTTTCGAAATTTTTTTTTTTAACAGTTAGTTACCAATTTCGTTGATGCCCCATATCAGGGAATGTATGAAGTGTATTCCAGTTTTTAGTGGATAAAAAATAACCGACGGGGCTCCCTTTAATGACGGGGGACAAATTACGCTCCGGGTCAAATTGACCCAGTGTGTCTATACACTGTTTATCAAAGATTTTGATAACAGCCACGTTTTCATTTTTTGCTACCTTGCCTCCGAACGTTATAGATATTGATAATTATTCATTAATGAAAAATTCACTAATTAGATCAATGTTTCATTAATTAATTAGTCGGTTGTTTAAATTATCATATCCGATAGGCTATTCGTATTCTCTACATTCCATAACCTCGTCATCCTTTCGATTCATTCCGGATAAAGATACAGAGCCAAGAATTTTATCCTCGTAATAATTTCCTTGACATAAAATCGTAGCGAACATTTCAACGTCGTTTTCATTAGCTGCGTTCAATGAAATGGACATTCGCATTGAATCGGAATAGTGAAACTTATAAAAAATGATGAGAAACGATGGAAAGTCAATTTTAAATCAATCTCAGTCACTTTGTTCCGCGAGCTATGACGTGAAAAAAAAATCGGACAAATGAATATAAACTCTGACGTTAATTTCTTCTCGAAATAGTATCTCCACAATGGCTGCACCGTAGCGACTACGTTTTCATTGTTGATGAAGGAAATTTGACGGGATAATTACTGATGAGTGCTCGGAGCGATTGCATTCGAACACGAAAGAGCGAAAGAAAGGCGAGAGATTGCGACGAGGGACGAGAGATTCAAGATAAAAACGTTTCTGATTCGTTCTCCAAACCACACACAGCTTCGAATTCAATTAGTAGGAAAAAAATTTATCCTTTTTTTTATGCCCTCCTTCCTTTTGTTCGTTCTTCTTTTTTCTCGCTATTATTTATTCTTTATTTTTTTCTTTACTGAATGAATTTGATACGCTTGTTGGAGAATGATCGAGCTGCATTTTTCTCGACGAGATATTTTCTTGCTCTTACTCCAATGAAGATAGTTCGGAGATTCCAAAAGAAATCGAATTCCACAAATCTAATTAGCTGTCAATTTGATTATCCCTCGAAATATCAATTAAAATTAAATTCTGTGAGTAGGAAATGGAAGGGTCAAAATGACCCAGTGTAGCCCAGCCTATACTGTTTCGACGTGAATTATCTTCGTCGAATTGCACTGAAAACAAAATGTTTTTTTTAAAAAGAACAAAATTTTGTTTGATACGTTCGACTAAACGTTGTTTTTTTTTTTTTAATAATCCCAAAAAATGTGTCATTGCAGCAAGAAATATTTTAGAAAGTCTCTTCGGAAGCAAATTTTTGTCGTTCCACTCATAAATTTTGCAATTATCCAAAAATATTTAGTTTATCGTATTTAACAAAATATCGACGATTTTTAACAAAATTTTATTTCCAGTGTGTTAATGGGAATTTCTTTTTCGAGTTCAAGGTACTCGATGATTTTCTCGAACGGTCGAATTTGATATTTTTTCGAATTTTCGGGTCATATTGACCCAGTGTCTCAACTAAGGTCAATTCGTAATTGATCTTCGAATCGATGTCGGCGTACGAAAAGAAAAATTACAGTTTTCGGAGCGAAAGAGAATTTCGTCAACCAATTGATATTTTTTTTTTTTTTTTTTTTTTTAAATGACGAAAATTTAATTGAAACGTTGCCTCGAGTGATTACACATAAAATTTGTTTATGATAATATTGATTAACAAGCACCATCGATATTATCTGAATTCGAGGGTTTATATGATGAACATGGCTCCCGTTCATCCAATCGGTAAATTATGTGAGCGTACAAATTCCCATGAGATTGCATCGAGAGTAACGAGTCGATCAGGTCCAACCAGTAATCCCTATTTATCGTCCCCAACCAAGCGAGGACAATCCGATCAGCGCGCCGAATTATCACTCCGTTATCGGATTGTCCCAGGAATCTCCGACCATTAACGAAGATCGTTCGCATTGTGTTAAGAAAAAAAAAAAAAAACAAAAAAAAAAAAACAACCCAACAAAAAACTACAGTTTGGCGATAAAAAATGTGGTCGTTTTTTTATTTTGCTCACTGCTGTTGCCAATGAATCAAGGGAGCAAAAAAAAAACGTCTGCTCGGGTTTCCTTTGAATATCGATCAAAATAATAAATCTTTTTGACTGTTTGATGACCAATGATTTTCGACAGATTACAATCGATTTTTTCAATTGCAATTGT
Source organism: Hyposoter dolosus (assembly GCA_963921915.1). Taxonomy (NCBI): domain Eukaryota; kingdom Metazoa; phylum Arthropoda; class Insecta; order Hymenoptera; family Ichneumonidae; genus Hyposoter; species Hyposoter dolosus. The sequence continues at coordinate 4,940,522 of OY998140.1, forward strand.
ACAGAAATCTGCACGGTTGGAATGCAACGAAATTTTGTTTTTTTTTTTTTTTAAACAGATCTCAAGATTCTTGTTGAATATTCAGTCAGGACAATGAAACGATATTTTTTTGGGATCCAAAGAATCAATTTCTTACAACACTCCGACACGCAGGACCCTAACGAGTAAAATTTTTTTTCATCGGCACAGTTTCATTCGATTTTTCAAAATTATGCGGTGAAATTTGCTCGTTTCTTTGATGAACAAAAATCACACGTACACAATATTGGAAAGGGAGAAAAAACTCGAAATGTTTCCAATTTATTCGATCCAACAAATCGACAGTAAAAACTGCCAATGGACAAAAATACTGCCTAAATTTTCCAGCTACGTAATGGACTATTTTCCAAACTGAAAAAAATTCTAATTCGCTGTCCTTTTGGAACGATTTCACAGTTTGCAACGTTGAAATGCAACGAAATTCTGTTTTTCCTTGAGCAGATCTCAAGATTGTTATTTTTTAATTTTTTAGAATCCAAAGATAAATTCGATACGAAAATTGTCATGGTTTTTGAAATTTAATAAACAATTAATAGAAAAACGTATTTTTCATTGGACCCCAACGTTTTTCGAGCTTCAGTGTGTCATCTGCTCTGTCCTCCTGTCCCTCATTCACTAATTTATATAGAGCCATCTCCTCTGGTTCGGAACCCACGTTAAAATGTAGATCCACCGAGTAAGTGTGGAATAAAAAAAAAAAATGTCGAATAAAAGGAAAAACAATTGTGGAATAAAAAAAAAAATTGAGGCAAAAATGAAGACATGTAAAAATCCGAGAAGGGGGTATGCATGGAAAACACCATTACTACTTACTACTATAGAGCCATCTCGTTGAAATATTATTTAATTCTGATTCGATTGCATACGAAATGGTCGTGTTTGATTAGACGTAGGAATGAATCTATAATAATTAGCTGTCTGTTGAGTGATAAACGTACAAGTTTAATTAATCTTGTTGAAATTTGAGACTAAGGAAAATGTATATATATATACGAACGAGGGCAGAAACTCCTTGGCTGCTCACGTCTGGATATATGTATCGGTCTTGAGGAATTATGGAGTCTGGTATATGAGGATAGTTGTCTCAAGAGAATATACACAGTCTCTATTCGCACATGTATTCAGAAGGTGGCATGGAGCTTGACGTAATTCGTGGATACAAGTGAACCAGCAGTGCATATTTGGAGCTGGCTAAATTGCTCCATAACCCTGCTCACATACGTTAAGACCAATGGCAATAAAAGGGCTTGATTCAAATGGCTTCACTTGTTCTCGTGGTCCATAGTTACGCCTTCTTGTTTCTTAGCAAACCATGTCTACATATTCTCGTATAAAGCAACTATTTGCTACTGCATGCCTGGAATACTTCGTTCCGAGACTCCTCTGAGCGTGAAATATCGGTCAACCATTCGTAGGACCCAATGAAACACGAGAATTCTCTTAATCTTCCTTCCCCTCACTTCCCCTCACTTCCTTCTTCCCTTAATTGTCCGCTCCTGTATATATTCTTGGGGGTATTATTCCTCCGGATTGAAATGTCTGTTGCCTCTCCATTTTCCATGGCATATTTCGTCAGCATACCAAACTTTTTTCTCAATTTTTTTTTACTTTTTATACTTTTTACAATTCAATGTGATTGTTCGTTGCAAATTTTCTTCCCGCACTCATTCGCTTTCTTCAAATTTTTACGACTAAACTTTATTTCGCTAATTATTTATCGAGAAAATTTAACCAAACTGAATTGACTTTCCAACATTCTCTTCGGATTCTTGTCGCCTCGTTCATTCAAATTTTTGCTTTATTCTTTTTTCGGGACTCGATATTTTTAAATGCAAAATTGAAGTAAAAGTAACCAAACTGCATTTTTTGGTTTTTTTGGTACCCGCTTTTTTAGTCTCAAGATGGTTTCTCAAAGTTTGAAAGGTTGAGCACATTTTATCGAAACATGGAAGTACATCGCACGATACTGAAGTTTGCATCGTTGGAATTTAACGAAAAATATATTTTTTATTCATTATTTTGATAATTAAGGACGTTTTATGGCGACGGTTGAATCTAAATTTTTCTTTTCAGTTTTTCTTTCATACAAAATGGTTTGCGAGCCTAAGTTGATTAAAAAAAGTTGTTACAAATTCACTAAAGAATAACATACTCTAGATCCAAAATTGTCCGAGGTGTTTGTTGTTTAATAAACAAAATTTCGAAAAAATTTAACGACCGATTTTTTTGAAAAACTAAATAAAGCTTCTTCGATGTTACGTAAAAGTTTATGCAAAGTTTTGAGAGGCTTCACCATTTAGAAATGAAAATATTTAATGTTGAAAATTGCAACTTTTAATACACGCTCTTATGAGAAATTATTGAAAATTGTGATTTTTATAAATAAATATCTCGACTTCTACATGGTGAAACGTTTTGAAATTGTGCGAGCTATTAGATATCACTATTCTCTTTGTGTGGTGCAAATTTAAAGGAATTCTATCGACAGAAAATGTTGCATACAACGTCCTTAATGAACTCGTTGCAATTTTTCTAGTGAATTCAGTTTTCAAATGGCAAAGAAGACTGTCCTATTATCGTTGACAAATACTGTATGAAAAAAAAAACTTAAACATCGTGTAGATCGAATAATCCGCATGAAAAATCCCATATGTATGTTTTCGGAACAAAGATCACTGAGGAAATCCACCGTTAAGCAACGTTGTATCCCAAACTTCTCGGTAATTCAATGATACCATGTACCGAGTTGCTCTACTAATTTCTCTGTGTCTCTTTTTCTTCCCTTCTCCCTTTCCACCCCATCCTCGCCCCTGAGAAAGGCATTAGCGGTTCCTGTCGACAATACAACGATGTAAACTAATATGCAACTTGCATCAACATGCGGCCATATGCATATATATTGTCGTAGACGCTCTAGCCAGATGGGCATGGACGTGGGGAGAGTCTTGTGTTAACTCGATAACGCTAATAGCGATCTCTGTTCCATGTGTTGCCAACCATTATGATATAAACTGACGTTTGATTGTCACTTATGTGTTTACTCTGTGCACATATCTCCGGGGCATTTGCGAGCGTCGATTCGACAAAGTCATGAATTCCAAGCACCGATAATCGATGGTTAATCCAAAAGATATTCCAAATTAGGCAAATTTTGACCTTGTCGAAGTTTGCATTGTTGGTAATGCAACGAAATTGTTTTTTTTCTTGAGCAGAGCTCATGATTCTTATTCAATATTTGGTCAGGACGATAAAACGATATTTTTTTAGGATCCTGACACAAAATCGATACGAAAATTGTCATGGTTTTTTAAATTGAACAAACAATTAATAAAAACAAAGTATTTTTCGTTCTCCATTGCTTGCGAAATAAAGTTTTGATTTTTCGAAGAAATGTGCTCGATCAGGGAGGATAATTGAGGATGAGGATTCCCTGCAATGAATTTAATTCTATTCACTCCTTTTATACTCGACAACGAAAACATTGTTCCGTAAACAAAAACATTTAATAATTCAAGCAGCTGTCGCAGAATATCAATTCATGGGAATAAATTGTGAGAAATTATTTATTCAGGGTAACAGCAGAATCTTTGTTTTTTACTGTACGAGTTATTGGACGTAAGCCCTTAATACATTCTGTAAAAAATCAAGTTGTTATTTCGTTCTGTCGAAAAATTCAGCTGGGATTCGAGTCTCAAGTTTGTTTGAGCAATGCCCATCTCTGTATTAATATGTGAAGATTCAACTTTCCATTGCTTTGACTCGACTCGAGTATATTACTGGTACTTGTTTTATGGAAATAAGGAAATCGTAGGCTTGGCGAATATGCGAGAAGAGCGCAGCAATCGCAATTTGATAATGGAACGAAATTCTCGTGAGATACACACACACGTTGACATCGCGATGAGAGACTCTTCGCGAAAGGTTCTTCGTCAGTAATTCAATTAATTAAAAACTACTCTTACCTTCTTCTCCCTCATCCAGGATGACAAATTTCATATTCGCAAGTGTCTTCGCCTATATGTGTTTTCCGAATTCATGGCATTCCTTTCCCCATGAGAGTTTTCACTTAATCTATATATAGCTATGCCCCACTCTTTATTCGTTGGATGCAATTTAATTATCGAAACCAAAAGGGAAATGTGACTGAACCCGAAATACATCGTTAGGATTAAAATTGTTCCTCCAAAACTTTGCTTTCGTGGTGTAAGAAAATTGAGTCAAAAGAAGGAAATTTTTGGTGTAAAAAAATAAGTAGAAATTCAAAAATTACAGTAGTCAATAAAATGGAGAATTTGTTTAATAAATAAATTCATTGAAAAACTTTATTTCGATAAATTTATGTAGGAACTTTTTCGAAAATTGACTTTACAACGAGAGACAAGCTCCTCGTCGCGCTGTTGCGTTTCGATGTCGACGAATGATTAAAATGCAAATAACGTTTTTAATTCTCTTCTCGCTGCTCCAATCACGAGCCTCTGATTACAATTAATTTATCGTCGTCGAATGATAATAAAAAGCTTCGAGTGCACACTGGGTCGTTTTGACCCCAACGATTTTCTGTCATCGATTTTTTGGCATTTTATGGCAACGAATGTTTTAGCATTTATTGGAAAAAACGTCTCTACGAAAAAAAAAAAAGAAAAAGATTGACCCAATGTGGGTCAAAACGATTTTCAGCAAAGTATTCATCGAGAAACTAAAACACGAAATTAACTTTTTCAACATTTTCTTCGCTTCCTTGTCGTCTCGTTAATTAAACATTTTTTTTTTTATTAATTTTTTTTTCGAGAAACGACATTTTTGAATGAAATATCAAACTCTTTTTTCAATTTTTCGTTTAATCGACTGATCGTGTCTCAATAAAAAGCTCGTCCAGCGAATGCAATATTTCGATACATCGATTTATCCATTTTGATGATTTTAATGATCCGTTACTCTGGTACTCATTACTCATCGTTACTCATCAACAGTTATAAATATTGACCGATCAAAATTTAGTGGAACTCAATTTATTTCAGAAAATTATGATTTTCGCACCAAAAATGAACGATAATGATTAATCAATTAACCGAGCAATTTATTTTCACTCATCCTTGTTTTACCAACGACACTGCAGCGTGTCTGCTGATTTTCATACTCGCCATTACTTCTCCAACTTTTGCAGCCATTATTTATTCGCGGTTATCGATTTCTCGTTAATTCTCTTAATTACCTCTCTTAATTATATTCTCGTATGTTGTATATGCGTGTGCAGGAAATTATAAATGGATGAAACCGTGTGGTACATGGAATCTTGATGAAATTTATAAACAGCGCAAAATTGCTGGTAGTTTGCAGCAAAAATATCGTCTCTCGGTTTTTGGTGCTCTGATAATTTTTTCGGAACTCCCGAAAATAAATTTGCACATTATCGTCAAATTTTCTTCGTGAAAATTTCATTCTAACGTAATTTTTAATCCACGTAAAAATATCTCGAAATTTTTTTTCTAAAAATCCAATCCATCACGCTAAAGTTCGCAACGTTCGAATTCAACGAAAAAAATATTTTTTTATTGATGGATTTTTTAATTTTCAAAATTATTGGGTCGCTAAAAACGATCGTTTTATTTTATGGAGAAAAAAATAAAGAATTTCGTTGAATTCCAACGACGATGCGAGCTTCGTCGTCGTTTCAATCCGATCGTAAAAAAGTTTGAATCCTTTTTCTTAATACTGTGCCCCGATGCCTCAAACGTTTTCGATCCTCCGTCCGAAGAAAAATTTCACTTTTACAAATTCGTGTCGAGCTCGGACCTCCTTGTGAGTCGGATTATCAATCAGGTTGAGAAATTACTCGAGCAAACGAAGGAACCATTGATAAAGGTTTTTATTCACAAAGGTGCTCGTCGTGCGGTGTCTCTGCATGCGTTCTCTTTTCTATTATACTTGCTAATCTCATCTGCGAGTCTCCGGTTAATGCGACTGTTAGCATATATTTGAAAAGCTGCCTCGACAATCGTCGGCTCGATCCACTTGGTTGCCTTAGCACTTTGCTCTTTCGATTTCCTTATGTACCGTTCCGCACGAATACATACACATTTATATTTACGAACGAATTGTTCCGAAGCTCCTCTTTCAACTGTTGACCCAAGTTTCTCCAACCACCGAATTCTCAGCTCCAAAGTTTTCGTTGTTCCGTTCATTCGTTACAACGTTAATGAAATTTCTTGAGTAATTGACGAAAAATTGACCCTCCGAGTACACACTGGGTCGTTTTGACCCCGATGAGATTATCTGTCACCGATTATTTGGCATTTAATGGCAACCAATGTCTTGGCATTTAATATTTCGTCAAAAAAGAAAAATCGTCTTTGGAAAAAAAAATATGAATATTTACCGAAATACAGCGATTTGAAAAACGCCGTGGGTCAGATTGACCCAATGTGGGTCAAAACGGTTTTCAGCAAAGCATTTATCGAGAAAGTAAAACAAAACTAAATAACATTTTCAACATTTTCTTCGGATCTTCTTGTTGCCTCGTTGATTTAAATATTTCTGATTCATTATTTTTTTCGAGACACAACATTTTTTATTACAAAATCAAACTCTTTCCCATAAAATATTTTCCCATAGATATATTTATCGGAATACAACGATTCGAAAAACGCCTTGGGTCAGATTGACCCATAATGCACTTTTTGGAGGTGTCCACTCGAAGAGTTAATTTTCATGATGTTAATCGAACCGAAAAACTCGTATTCGTCAAACTATTTTTTTCACTACTCTTTACCGAGGCTACATATGTAATCTGTACATGTGGAGGATCGCTATTTCCAGTATTTCCTCGTGCTGATGTCGACTCCGATGTTCATGGACGATAAAACTTTTCTCGAGCGGGAAATGGGGTTGGAGCGCGCGAGAGAGAGAGAGGGAGGAAGAAAAAGAGAATTTTGTCGACGGTTTTGTCCCGTGGGGAATTTCCACGCGAGGTTTTCTCTTATTCCGCAGTCGCCGCATATGTGTGCCTGCGGATCGGTATACCGAAGGTATAGCAAAGGGACGATAAGCGTTTGCGCTTCTGGTCGCTTTCTCGAGAATAAAAACTGCATATATATACCTGTAAACGAAGAAACCACCTCCTCTCCGTACGGTTTGTTATTTCCGAGTTTTCGAGACGCTTATACTTATTTTATTCGATCCCGGTCTCTTCTCACTTACGCGAGTCTAGGTGAAAAAATAAACATATTAATGAAAGAGACAACGTTTTTCAAGGATGTTGAGTCCCAAATCGTAAATGATGAGTAAATTATTAAAATTTGATTTTTTTTTTGTATGAAGTATTTAAGAGATCGTGTCCAAATTTAACGACGATTCAGGAAGCTTGCTATTGAACAATTAACATTAATTAATTGAATTGTAGTTTTGTAGAATTGAATTGTTTGTAGAATTGAATTGTAGAAATGTAGTTTTATGGAAACTGGTATAACTTTGCGATAAGTTTTTTTTTTGATCTCTCAATTTTTTAATATCTACAATATACTGAAAGCCACGGAAACAAATTCATCGATGAATATTTCTTGTCTTTGTTTAAAAAATTATTCTTAAAAAAATGTTAATTTTTTAATAACGAGCTTCCTAATCGTCGAGAAATTTTTACACGATCTCGACTTAAATACTTTATACAAAAACATACTAAATTTTTAGAATTTTCTCATCATTTTTTATTTCGACCCTTAAAGTGGTTGAAGTAACGATGATAGAATTATTAAAATTTGGTATATTTTTGCATCAAGTGTTCCAGAGGTCGTGTACAAATTTCACGACGATTAAGAACAATTAACGCTAACAAATTTCTCAAGTACTCATCCCTCCACAGTTGCATTTTCCTTCACATTTATCCATCAACCCTCAAATCCGTCAAAGGAAGAAAATAATTGTATAATCCAGACGAATATTTTCAGAAACTCGTATTTTGAGATAATCGAATTTTTCATGCACCGTAAACCACGTACAAAAGGTCCCGTGCAAATTGAATGCGATATTCGGTTATTTTCCAACGTCCCAAACTCAAGTTCGATTGGATTAAAGTGGTGTGGTCGCGTTTTAGCTGTTTCGTGGCTTAAATAAACGGGAATAAGTTATTTGTAGAGGGAGTTAACGAGGCAGGATAAATTGCACGTGCTTGGTCCCATCGTATCCCTCGCCTTTAAGCCCGACCTTACCATCCGCCATTTTTATGTGTGTCTCTATCGCTGTACACGGATAATGTTCGCTTTTAATGGAGGTCCGGTTCTCCCCAGAGCTTCAGACAATACTCACATGTATAAACATATATTTTTAATGTTGATATTATGCGCATATATACGAAAGGATAGCGAGTACGAAAAAGAGTTACGATTGTGTTGTGTTATGTGTGCGTGTGTGTGTGTGTGTGTGGAAAATTGAGTGAATTACGACCTTTTGTTTGGCAGAGCTCGCACACACGATGTATATGGATCTTGAAAATCCTCGCCATCAGTTCCGTCCAAACAAAGGCGAGCTCTCTCTCCCAAGCTCTCTCAACTCTCTTCTTGCCCCATGAATCATTCTGTCTTTACTTTGCAGTGTAATTTACTTGTTCCTCGTGCGTGGGCGAAATCTCCTCCATTGTGTATGTTTTCTCGACCCTTTCTCTCTCTCTCTCTCTCTCTTTACTTTTTCTTTCGATATTTTATATCGCATTGAAATGCCAATTAAGTGATAGTGGTGTTGTCCATGCATAAATTTTTCTTTTCAGTTTTTCTTACTTAAAAAATGATTTGCGAGCCTAAGTTCATTGAAAAAAGTTTTTACAAATTGACTAAAGAACAACATACTCTAAATCCATGATTGTTCGAAATAATCTGTATTTGTTATATAATAAAGAAAATTTCGAAAAAATTTTATGAGCGATTTTTTTTGAAAAACTAAATAAAGCTTCTTCGATTTTACATAAAAGTATATGCAAAGTTTTAAGAATCTTCACCTCTTAGAAATGGAAATATTTAATGTTGAAAATTGCAACTTTTAACACACGCTCTTATGTAAGAAACTACTGAAAATTGTGATTTTTATAAATAAATATCTCGACTTCTACATGGTGAAGGCTCTTAAAATTTCACGAGTCATCAGATATCACAATTCTTTTTGTGTGGTGGGAAATTTAGAGAAATCCTATCGCTAGAAAATTTCGAAAAAATTTAAAGACCGATTTTTTTGAAAAACTAAATAAAGCTTCTTCGATGTTACGTAAAAGTTTATGCAAAGTTTTGAGAGGCTTCACCATTTAGAAATGGAAATATTTAATGTTGAAAATTGCAACTTTTAACACACGCTCTTATGAGAAACTACTGAAAATAGTGATTTTTATAAATAAATATCTCGACTTCTGCATGACTCGCAGAATTGCGCGAGTATGACTATTCTCTTTTGTGTGGTGCAAATTTAAAGGAATTGTATTTATAGAAAATTTTGCATACAACGTCCTTAAATTAAAAATGAACATTATTTTCTCTTATAAAGTTTTTGACTTTTTTTTTTCTTCTGTTTTTTTTTTTTAATTATATGGAAAAACTTGTCTATCGTTTTAATCTGATCTCCTGGGTGGTTACGGTTTCACGATGGAGCTTGACTCACGACCGACTAGGCAAATTGTTCGGAACGCCTACATTATGCTAAGATTGCACTGGGCCCTCCGCAGAACATTGAATAAATTGTATGTCGAGTTGATTTGAATTTTCAGAGGGTTTAAAAGCGAGCAGCTCGGAGATTTTTATCTCAGCAGATTACATCGCGACACATCAGTCTCACTGATGTAAAATTTACATAGATTTCTACAAAGGAGTGTGTACGATAATTAATAAGGGATGTTTTTTAAAAGGACTCTCGAAAAAAGTTTTGCCACGTCCCTCAAGACTTTTCAGTGTCGCTCGTTTTATCGTTCAACATTTTTCTCTTCACTTTTTCCTCAGACCAAATGAAGAATTTTTCTTTTTCTTTTTTTCCTCCTTTTTTTTTAGTTTTCTTCGTCGTCACTCTGGCTAACAGGGAGTGTGTGACGGAAGAAGGATTCTGTCTCCTGCTATCCACCATTTTTAGTCTCTCTAGCATCTTCTCGACTCAACTCAGCTTGCCACCGTTCCACTACTCTACGGTCTAGACACCCCCCTCGTATTATTTATAATGTATGAGAACAGAGAGACTCTAGAAGTTTCTCAACTAATGCTTGTAAATGGTACACCTGCAGCATGAGGAAAAAAGTCTGTGAAAATGTCTTGCCAGTTATTTATCAAAGTTAGCGAGACTGAGTGAGGTAATCCATTGGCTGTGTCGCGCAGTGAGGAAACGTCGTTGAGGAAACGGAAAACGAAGTATGAGATGAAAAATGTATTTTTTTTTTTTATTCATTATTTTTTAATAATCGATGCACTCGTTTCAATTTTTCTAGTAAATTCAGTTTTCGAATGGCAAAGAAGACTTTCTTTGAAATTTTTAACAAATACTGTATGAAAATTTTGTGTTCTGCTATAAAAAATGATGAAATCTTCCAACGATACGAACTTGAAAATCGTAGAATATGGGATTGCGCAAAGAGGGAAAAATCATGCCAATTTACGGAAAATCCGTTTCAATGATTCCGTGACCTGATCTTAACGACTCTTGTTTGGGACGTTTGAATTTTAGCCACTGCTGGATACACTGGGTCAATTTGACCCAGATTAGATTTCTATTGAAAAAAAAAAAAACGTTGCGAATAAATTTGGAACATTAATTAGCGAGTGCGTCCCGAAATTTAGAAAAAAAAAAAAAAATTCAGTGTTTTTAAAAAATTGTAGAAAAGTTTGACAGTGAAATCGTGGTTCAGGAAGAATGGTTTTTTTTTTCTCAAAGAAGAATAGAGCTGTGACGATTTTCTGGAACGTTATTCATTCCCACGTGTCAACTTGGATTTTTATCGAAATTTAGAAATCGTTAGTCAAGGAAATTTCGAACAGACTCGTTTTTTTTTCAAATTCCAATCCTTTTGGACTTCCTGGCAATCAAAATGGAAATTATTACTAGCATTTATTTTATCGACAACTACCCAACATGCTGCTTTTTCCTTCCAAGGCCATCGCTCCTCCCGGAAATAAAACTCTAAGCAACTCCTCGTTCCTGTCATAGAAAGCAACAAATAAAAATAAAAAAAGCGAGGACACCTGTGGTTTATTTTAGAGACAAAAACTTTCTCCTCCTCCTCCTCCTCCTCTCGACCTTTTTGTTTTTCCTTGTACCAACACGTCACCGAGCTTCAATCTACTTACGCGGAAGTTGAATCCTCTCTATACTCTCTCATGAACAACGAGAGTACTACCTCCCGTGGTGTTAGCAACTGTGACAAGCCAGAAGGGCTAAAGAAGATGAAAAATTAACGAGACGCGCGCTCGAGGCTAAAAAATTCTTTACATTTCCGTCCTCAAGACTTGCCAAACGAGAGCTTGAGAATTTGCAGAGACAAAAAACTGTACAACAGCGTTGAAATATCCACGAGATTTTGTTCCCTCCTCAGATCTTTATGTACACGGACATACATCAATTTATTTATCTATAGAGTGTCTTTCAAGATTCACCTCCAACCGGGACTAGCGAATAGAATTGTACCTGCCAATGTTTTAAATTTTGTATCGATAGAATTCCTTCAAATTTTCACCACACAAAGAGAATAGTGATGTCTAATTGCTCCCGCAATTTTGCGAGCTTTCACCATGTAAAAGTCGAGATATTTATTTATAAAAATCACAATTTTCAATAGTTTCTCATAAGAGAACGTGTTAAAAGTTGCAATTTTCAACATCAAATATTTCCATTTCTAAATGGTGAAGCTTCTTAAAACTTTGCATACACTTTTATGTAACATCGAAGAAGCTTTATTTAGTTTTTCAAAAAAATCGGTCTTTAAATTTTTTCGAAATTTTCTAGCGATAGGATTTCTCTAAATTTTCCACTACACGAAGAGAATTGTGATATCTAATTGCTCGCGCAATTTTAAGAGGGTTCACCATGTAGAAGTCGAGATATTCATTTATAAAAATCACAATTTTCAGTAGTTTCTCATAAGAGAGTGTGTTAAAAGTTGCAATTTTCAACATTAAATATTTCCATTTCTAAATGGTGAAGCCTCTTAAAACTTTGCATACACTTTTATGTAACATCGAAGAAGCTTTATTTAGTTTTTCAAAAAAATCGGTCGTTAAATTTTTTCGAAATTTTGTTTATTATATAACAAATACAGATTGCCTCGGACAATCTTGGATCTAGAGTATGTTGTTCTTCAGTCAATTTGTAACAATTTTTTAAGATGAACTTATGCTCGCAAATCATTTCGTATGTAAGAAAAACTGAAAAGAAAAATGTAGATTTGACCGTCGCCATACAACGTCCTTAAAAGAAATTTATTCAAATACGGAAAGGTCTGTCTGATCGAAATTCATTCAGGAACGGCTCAGGATAACCGTAGATGAGGTCCTTGAGTTCGCGACGTTGGACTCCAACGAAGAATACAGTTTTCTATTAATTGTTTGTTCAAATTCAAAAACCATGATAATTTTCGTATCGATTTTCACTTTGGATCAAAAAACAAAGATCGTTTGTCGTTCTGATCAAATTTTGAATGACAATCTTGAGATCTGCTCAAGAAAAAATTAAAAAATTCTTTTTCTATTAATTGTTTGTTCGATTTAAAAAAAACATGACAATTTTCGTACAGATTTTCTCTCTGGATAGAAAAAAAATATTGTTTTATCGTCCTGACCAAATTTTTAATGACAATCTTGAGATCTGCTCAAGAAAAAAAAAGATTTTCGTTGCATTCCATCGATGCAAACGTGAAATTTTCGGGTTGCGATTTAAAGGACACTTTGTACGTACAATGAAAATACTCGCGACGATGAAACTTCAGTAGCCTCTTTTCTTTATTACCCTGCACATTTACTTCACGAAACTTTGTGCGATGACTCTAAGAAACGACCTTGATAATAATAACAAGAGAGGCATTGCGTCCAATTCCCAGACAATATTCTCCATGCACACGACGAGACTTTAACTCCTTACTAAGGAACTTAATTTCACTATTTTTAACATCCCGCCAACTCCATTGCACGATGTTTCATGTCAAGAAAGCCCGAGGGGAAGCTTAACGAACAAATCGCCGCTGCATGGTTCGTTGTTTTTACTCCGTTTCATCAAATCTTCATTATTTTCATTCAAGTTTCCACGTCGCATTTGTCACAACACTAGAACATCCCCAAAACGCGCATGAGCCTAACGAGTAAAAATTTTTTCCAGTGCTCAGATTCATTCGATTTTCAAAAATTATTAAATGAAATTTTCTCGTTTCTTTTTTGGAAAAAAAATTAAATTCAAGTACACGAAAAAAAAAATAAAAATGCTAAAACCAACAAAAGTGGAAAAATGACTATTTCAATTCAATGGACCGAGAAAAATACAAAATGAGAATTTGTACGGCGTGTATAAATCGTTACAGCAATTTTTACTAAAAACTCTTGTCCGTTTTGTTCCTCGTTTTCTTTTTCTTTTTTTTTTTTCATTTCTCTCGTAACAACGATCTCGTATATACGAGAGTGTGAGAGTCTCAGTTCGGGAGATTTAGTAAAGTGCCGAACGTGAGAAGGATTTCTGACTAGATCAAATGAGAGATGGGAAAAATGGTGTAGAACGTTGGACTGTACAAAACGCGCATTGAATCCGGGATCGCGTTATCGCAAGAGTTTTTGCAAGTTGAAAAACCCAAAAAATCTGCACCGGAGGCGAATTTTATTCCGAAGAATTCGATAAAGATCGGAGTAATGGAGGAATCCTCAAGCGGAGCATACAAAAGAGTTTCGTCAGTCGAATATTTTCCATTAAAATTCCATTTTTTCACTCAAACGTTTTTTTCAATGAAAAAAAAAAAAAAAAAAACGTTTACAAATTTATTTTTTTAAACATTTATCAAAATTGACATGAAATTGCGTTGGAACGATGGTCCCATGGCATTCGATTGGCAATTATCGACACAGAGAATAAAAGCGAAAAGCAAACACGTAAATAGTCGGAATTGGAGTTTCATTTGCGACCAGATGACTTGGAGAAAAATGAAGTTTATTTTCGGCTTGATCTGCGTTGACCTTTCTCCATGATTTCGTTGGCAATCCTAGCAGCTCGTGGATGAAAACGTTCGCAAAGCTTTTTCAAAGCTTCCTCAACCTCTTCGAGAGAAACTCGATCCTTACCCGCCGTCTCGGCCATTTTTCTCGCGTCCTCGAGGGTTTTCTCGATAACGTCCTCAAGCACCGTCGACAATACCGCCTGTGCCCTCGCCGAAAGGGTGTGAATGCGTCCTACGTCCAGAGAAAAAAAAATATAACAACGAATGAGCGAAGCTATAAAAATAAAAAATTTAAAAAAAATAAAATAAAACCCTTCGAACCCCGTTCATTGTACTCGCGTGGACTTTGTGAAAGAGTTTCTTTTCGCTTGTATAATTCCTCCCCAACCTTGTTATCGCAACAGCATCGCTTTGTCCTTTTTCATTTGCAGGTAAAATAATTTATTGAATTGAGAAATTCCATCTCGATTATCACAAAGAAACGCAAGCCTGAAAACTTGTTGAATTTCCAATCAAATAAAAACACAATTTTTATATTTTTATATTTTGATCTATTGATTTTTTTTTTTGCGTTTCAACATTAACTCAAAAATTCCAACCGCAAGGTGGGCGATTTTAATAATAACTCTATAGTTTTAATAACTCCAATATATTTATAATGATTAATTATTAATTAATTCATTAATTACAATATTACGATAATAATAATTTAACAACTTTGAAAAATAAAAGTTAAACAAAAATAAAAACAAAAGTTAAAAATAAAAATAAAAAAAAAAAATGTTTAATTAAAAAATAAAATTTCTGATTAAAAATCAGAAATGAATTGAAAATTTATTCGACACCGAATTGCGAGGGATTTGCGGTTGAAAAAAAAAAAAAGTGCCTTTTGACTCGAATTATTTTTGACGCGTGACTCTATTTATTTATTCATTCGATTTGTCTCGTCGAATGGCGAGACGGAGCGATTGACATTTCTCTTGTCAAGCCAGCGAGAGAGTGTTACGTTCCACGCGATAAAGCACGACCTTTATAATTATATACACGCTCAACGAACGCCGAGATGAACTAATCGAATTGAACGACTTCACCGAGAGCGTCAGAACGCGGTTATTGTCCGAATCGTTTGATTTTGAAACTCGACAAATACTGGCTCGTTGATTTCATCAAATTAATCTCATTTAATTTACCTGCAGGACGTTTCCGTTTCGGCGATGTTTTGTGCCCTCCGCGCTGGTTATTCGAGTTGCTTTTACGAGACATTTCGGTTTTATCAATCCATCAATTTATACGAGCAAACGACAATAAGTTTCATTTTTTTCATCGTCCTCAAAGAGGCTACGTTCGTGGACTCGATGGGAAAACTCTCGAGATACTTATCGATAAATAATGTAGCATCGCAATCATGATTCTGAATATAGTAACAATCGGCTTCCTTGTGGAGATTCCACAATTTCCTTTTGTCTCCAAAACCCGAGGAAAATTGAATTTGTGTTTTTTTACGTAAATTTGAAAAAAAAAAATTGCTGAATCGATGGTGGAAATTTGTAGCAGTCTATGGCTGAAATTTTAATTAAACATTCACGTTCGCAAATGATATACAAGATGGAAACTCTTTTCCAGCTAGAAATCTTGTTGCGTTATGGAAGAATATTGGATGGAATGTCAGTCTCTATTTTAGTTTCACGTTTCACTTCATTTTTTTACGATATTTTGCTTGGAAAATCGTGTTCTGTTCTCTTTGTTTCTCTCTCTCTCTCTCTCTCGACGGTATTCGATCTTGCATATTATTTTTCATGCTTCTTCTCGCTAGAAGAATCTTTCCCACGCGCTCTCTGGTTCATTCTCGATTTTTGTTCTCTTCGTTGCTTCTTCCATTTTACGCCGAGACCTCCGAGCGATAAAATAATATCAGAGGAGAAAATGAGTTTTCGCGCGCAGCACGCGATTATTCGCTTACTCAATGAGATCTCGCTCGCATATCTCTCTCTCTCGCATTTTCTATTCCACTTTGACTCTCCCTCCCTCTTTGCTTAACAAACCTTTGATGTTTTTTTGCACCTTCCAAAATTTTTGTTTATTAATAGTTTTGGAAAATCCATCTGAGGGTTACAAACGAATAAGAAAAGACGATTCGACCGAAATTTTTTAAAATCATATTTTTATTCATTATCTGATTAATTAATCCATTCATTCATCCATTCAATTATTTATTTATTCATTTATTTGTTTATTTATTTCCTCATTTATTTATTTGTTTATTTGTTTATTTATTTATTTATTTATTTATTTATTCATTTATTTATTTATTTATTTATTTATTTGTTTATTTATTTACTTATTTATTTATTCATTTATTTATTTATTTATTTGTTGAATAACACATTGTTGCAATGAAATTGTTTCAGTATTGGATTGTGTGGTCTCGGGTTGGGGTCCGTGGTCAACGTGCAATAGCGAATGTGGTCCTGGTGCACAATCAAGGTCAAGGATGGTCGAGAGGGCAGCCGAGAATGGTGGCAAGCATTGTCCTCAGTTGACCCAGTATCGAGGTTGTCAAGGCACCAAATGTCACAAGCGAAATCCCCAATTGGCATTAAAAGGCAAGTAAAACAAACAAACAAACAAAAACAAAAATTCAACGACCTCACGCTCGCTTTTTTGAGGCTAGAAATAATTTTTTTTTGCCTCGTTTAAAATTGTGAACATGTAATTCGAGGATAACGAGAACCGGGAGAGAGATAAACGTCAACCATTTAAAATAGACAAATTGCTCGAATAATTATCACATACAGAACACGAACTTTGCCTTGTTGAGTTGTAAACTCCCGCGTATACGAAATATATTTCCATTCACCATGGAATTCGCAGACCCATAAACGCCTCCCATTCAAATAGAATTTAATTAATTACCGCAATTAAAGTGAGAGCTTTAATTGGACGAGAGTTTAACACACACTTTCATCATCGTTTAAGCAAAATTCAAACTCGAGGAATACGTCAATTCAGTCGAAGCCCCAAGTCGAAACGAAAAGTGAAAGAATTCTCCTCAATGCAATTTCTTTTCATATCATTTATATAATAATTAAACTTCTTTGAAATATACGAAAGTACATGCATGCCTAGCCCCGTGATATTCGTGCCAGTGGAACGAGGTGAGAAAAAATTTGAATAGAAAATTAAAATCCTCTCGTTGCCAAAAATAAAACCAGCCTCTAATGATTTTTGCACCAAAGTCATTAAATAATTAACGCTCGTTGATGATCAGTCAAAAGTTCACGCGAGATTAACATTAGTGCAAAGTTCTGGCAATTTATTAATTCTCAGCTATGAAAACACTCGGGAAACTCGGGAGCACGAAATTTAATGAAATTCATTAGTTTAAAGCTTGTCAGTGTCCTCATTAGCGTTTTCCTAGAGAAATTTCTCAATCTCAACCCTCGAGATCAATATTCGACTCTCTCTTCCCGACCCAAGAATCTTTCAAACACGATAATCTATTAGTAATGAAGACCAATTACTTATTGCCGGACGTTTCGGATTAATTACTCTTTGATGTTGAGAGGATCCTCCCTCGAGGGATAATTGTTCCTTGACAGAATGATCCTACAGGGAAATCTACTCTTCTCGAATCAACAGAGCTCTCGTGTTGCATCCTCGAACGTTTCTCTTTATTGGTAGATTAGATTTCAAAGGATTTAATTGATGTAGAAATCCATACGTGGTCACATGTCACTCGGAAGAATTTCTACGATGTCCATCGCTACGAAAAATCGTTGCTTCCGACTTTTGCAATTTTTTAAAATTTCTAGCCCAGTTTTTTATCGACGTATCAAGCTCTCAAAAATTTCAATTAGAATTTTTTCCTTCGTAGAGAATACACGTTACTGCAGTTCGCAACGTTGGGGTCCGACGAAAAATACTCATTTCTATTGAGGTATTACATACTATCACAAAACTACTTTATTTAGGGTTCTTTCAAAATTTTGTATCAACATTCTTGGCACCAAAACTAACAGTTTTCTCCTATGAAGAAAAATTTTCTGATGTTTAGAATTTGAGATATTTAATTTCCAATTTTTTATTTTTCTCTTCTAAACGCATGTAAATTGAAGTAACGTTTTGTTAAAAAGTTGCAAGAAAAAAACAAAAGAAACGCTATTTCAATTTACACGCACTTAGATGGGAAAAAATCAAAAATGGGAAATTAAATTTCTCGAATTCTAAACGTCGGAAAATTTTTCTTCAGAGGAGAAAACTGTTAGTTTTGGTGCCAAGAACGTTTGTACAAAATTTTGAAGGAATCCTAAATAAAGTCGTTTTTTTATACGTCAATTGTTTGTTAAATTTAAAAAACCATGACAATTTTCTCACCGATTTTGTTTTTGAATTCTTAAAAAAAAAAAGAAATGTTTTATCGTGCGGACCGAATATTGAATAAAAAACTTGAGATCTGCTCGAGAAAAAACGGATTTCGTTGCATTCCAACGATGCAAACTTCAAACTTCAAGGCGTTGGAAATTTTAATGAATCTGTTGGAATTTGATTTACAAAAAAAAAAAAAAAAACTAAAAATAAAACTGCATTTTTGTCGAAACTTTGCAGAAGTTGCTCTGCTCCTCCCGGCGGAATTGGGTGGCATGCGGCACATGAATGACAGCAACGACATAAGAACCAATCTTCGTCTCCGTTATCGTGACACCTCAGCAAACGACCCATCCAAAGAGTGAGTAACTCTCAATAAATGTAACGAAAATAATGAAGAAACACGATGTTGAAATTCGCATCATTGTAAAACAACGAAAACTCATTATTTTTTATATCAAAGCACAAAATTTTCATCCAGTATTTGTCAAAGACAATGAGACAGTCTTCTTTGCTATTTGGAAACTGAATTTACTAGAAAAATCAAAACATTAAGGACGTTGTATGGCGACGTTCAGATATAAATTTTTGTTTTCAGTTTTTCTTACATAAAAAATGGTTTGCGAGCCCAAGTTGATGAAAAAAATTTGTTGAAAATTGACTAAAGAACAACGTACTCTAAATCCAAAATTTTCCGAGGTAATCTGTATTTTTTAAATAATAAACAAAATTGTGAAAAAATTTTACGACCGATTTTTTTGAATAACTGAATAAATTTTCTTCGATTTTACATAAAAGTGTATGGAAAGTTTCAAGAAGCTTCACCATTTAGAAATCGAAATATTTAATGTTTAAAATTGCAACTTTTAACACACGCTCTTACGAGAAACTTTTGAAAATTGTGATTTTTATAAATAAATATCTCGACCTGTACATGGTGAAACCTCTTAAAATATCGCGAGCTATCAGAATCATTATTTTCATTGTACGATGCAAATTTCAAGAAATTCTTTCGATAGAAAATTTCACACACAACGTCCTTAATAATAAAAATAAAGTAAATAAAAAAATATAATTTTCGTTAAATTGCAACGATGCAAACTTCAGTATAACGCAAAGAGTTGCACAAAGACTTTTCGCGCAAAGCCCAAAGAAGCGAATTATTGCATTTTCGAAAGTTTGAACGTTACGAAAATGCAAGTTGACCGAGAGTTTCAAATTTTACGGGGAGGATCAACACAAAAGAGCGTTAAATATGAAGAGCAGTGTGGGATTGAAGTTGTTGATGGAGAATGAAATAAAAACCGAACTTTGACGAGTGCGCAGGGTTGAACGAAATAAAAATAGGAAAGAATGAAAAATAGTAGAGAAATGAGATTTGCGAGTGTGCTCGCTCGTTACAGAGACAACTGCCGTGTTATTCATGCCTTCGTAATAAAGCCTAACGAGCCTTGTACCCCTGTTTATACATATATACACGATAAATAACTAGCATCGATATATACATACACTTTGCAACATTTATTCATAACATATAGACACAGCGACGATATATGTGCATGTGCAAATGTCAACTGGCAAGAGAATCTCTCATGCTACTGCCCTCTGCCTCCTCCCGTCTCGGGAATTCCGGGTGAATGGACGGCTTCTGGTGAATAATGGAGCAGGAGAGCCCTTGGGTATAGGAAGATCGCAACGACGAGAGGATTCATCCATCTTTACATTTTCAAATGCATACACATATAGCTTCATTATGCGGGTCTATATATTTGTGAAGGTAATGAGTCAGAGCAAAGCATGATCTCGACCATTTTCAATCATTTCGATTCCGTAGATTTCTTCTTATTGAATATTTCCTTCATTAATGGATAAACATTTGTGGATAACGAAAAATTGGAAAACATCGAATAGTTTTTCATTCGCGGTGGATAAATAAAAATTATTTTTATTTTTGATTCCTCGTAGCAATTTCGATGTAAAATTAAATCGATCGCGTCTCATTCATGAACGCAATGAGCCAGGGCAAAGCACGATCTCGATGATTTTCAATCATAGCCATTCCGACAATTTCTTCTTCTTTTTTTTTTACTGCATTTTTTTTTTTTTTCAAGACAATTCTGCACTCGACAAAACTATTTTCTTCTTTAATGGATAAACATTCGTGGGTCAAGAAATTTGAAAAATTCCTGAATTGTTTTTTATTCGCAGTGGATAAAAAAAAAATTATTTTCATTTTTGACTCCCCTCAACAATTTTGATGCAAAATTCAATCGATCCTTACTAAATGTGCATGCAGTTTAAATTGTTACTCGTGCGAACGACACTCCTGAAAGATACAGACTCCGCCTCAAGTTTGCAGACAAAGCTATTCGCCTGTCAAACTGTACTTAGCGACTTTATCGCGTTCTCTTATCGTTCGTACATACGAACACTACGAAGCAATGCATTTCGAGTTGAAACCGTTTGTATTTGTGCTACTCGAAAACTACACATGCTACGTACAACGTACGACACCGAGAAAATCCACTTTTGAGCTACATACGTGCCCTATAAGTTCACCAGGCTATTGGAATCCTCCGGGCTTGCTCAACATCCTCCCACGTACGATGCTCGTATGCACTGTACGCTCAATTGTTTGGTATACAGATCGCGAAGCTGTGCAAAGACGTTTACACCCTTTGCTAGGAGAGCTCACTCGAACAACTCTCCTGCACTAACATCCCAATTCGTCTTTATCCTCTTCAGCACTTGCTTATCGAACTACAGAGTTTACAAGCTGTGCCAAATTTTTATGGGCTCCGTTGACTTAACTGGAAATGAAATTTTTTTTAAAATCGTCGACGTTTCGTTGAACACGGTAAACTAAATATTTTTTGATAATTTCCAAATTTTCGTTATTTTGGCAGCATATTTGCTTCCTAACGGAATCGTCAGCAAAATTTACGATTGGAACGACCAAAATTAGCTTCTGAAGAGACTTTCTAGAATATTTCTTGATGCGATGACACCATTTTTGGGATTATTCAAAAAAACTTCTAGTCAAACGTATCGAACAAAATATCGATATTTTCCAACAAAATTTTGTTGGATACGGTTTGTGGATTTTGTAGAGTAGCGACTTTGCAGAGATGCGAAAAATGTTGAAAATTCTTGAAATTTATTGAGTCGATTGGAAATTATTCGAAAAATTTAAAAATTAAAACGATCTTTACTTTTTTTAAGCATTTTTAATAAATTTATACGCCGTTACATTTTCGAGACACCCGACGCGCATTAATCCATGTGCAGGAAGCTTACAACTTTAAGAATTCCGGCAGACAATCACTTTCCGGCATCACGAGTTTTTATCCCGTCTTCATAAAAATATATAAAGGCCAGACACCAAACCCTTTGCAGCATATAAACTCAACCCAGCAAACTTCCTCTCTGCTGCTCTCTTCACCAGCATTCTACGTCGCAGCTAGTTCTCCTTTTGCTGTATTTTTTCGAGCACCTTCCATTCGCGGTTCTCATGTTTTATGACGATCTGTCTATTCTCTCCTCCGGTCAATTCACGCGTTACTTCCGTCCCTCAGTCGCGGCTTTCAAGATTCAAAGATGCACAATTATTTATGCGATGAAAGGAAAACTAGTTCGCTGCGTATTTCCTTCGTAAGAAAATCTCAAAATCAATTGAGAATTATTTGCATGGCACTGAAGTTACGACGCAACGAATTTTTTAATAATTAACTTTATTTTTATGCAGTCATTCCGATTTTTCTGGAAGATTTTTTAATTTCCGATCCGTAAGAATCCCGATCCGTTCTCGTTGGAATGCACAATTTTTTTTTTTTTTTTAATAATTTAATTTTATAATGCACGCAGTCATTTTTATTATTCTGGAGCATTCCGTTTCTCAATCCCAATGAATCCTGTTTCGTTCCCATAGAAAAAAATTGCATGCAAATTTGGCTGTCTGGTTAAAAAAATGAAGAGTTTTCGTTCCAACGATGCAAACCTCAACGCCATTGAAATAAATTGCTGTCATTTAAATAGTCATTTAAATAAATAAGTTGCTGGTAGTTCCAAATGCTTGCGGAGGGTCTAGCCATTATTTTCAAAGAATTGAATTCAGAGGCGACTTTGACGCGACGAACCGCGATCGCAGCCGAAATGTCATAAATGCGAAAATCCTCAGTGTTAACTCTTTAAAAGGTCAGGCGGCGAAATAGAATTGATCGACGAAATGGAAACGCGTCGATAAAAATGAGTGACAGGTTCATCTCGAATAGTTCGAAGGACGTGGCGTTAAATAATTGAAGAGCTTATTGGCTCGTGGCATCAACGCCGTAGCCACCGTTTATCGGCTTTGCATTAAATTTGCTAAACAAGATTGCCTGTTCCACTTAACGAGCTTCGAGTGGATTAAACAAATGAGTTATTCAAGTAGAGCACCCGAAGCTCTTAGCCTTGGACGTTATCGTTCGACAAGTTCGACACTGGAGAATCCACTGGCAAGTAACAACGGAACAGTCCAAATCGTACTTACGAGCCCGAAGTAGCGAGGCTCAACGATCGATCAGACGCCGCACAGCCTCGCACTTCGCTCCAACGCAACAGTCTCCTCGAGCTGTTTGTTTGCTTGGGTTCATTTGCATCAATAAGAATTAATCATCAGGACGAGCCTGAGGAAAACCATGATGAGGAAGATTAATCGAACAGCAATTTACTCGAAATTAATCGCCAGCAAGAATTTCTAGAAAATAATGAATCGAGGCATTCTCCTTGAACCATTCTGCTCTCCACGTATGCTCGAGGAGGAATTTTCAAACGCCTCGTATACATACAATGCAACTCCTTCCGGATGAATAGTTCTTCGTCGTTCCTCAACCACTCGCTCGATCCTTGCCTGTAGTTATTCGTGTGTCTGTGTGTGTGTGTGTGTGTGTGTGTGTGCCCTCTAACGTAGTCCCATGCACAAGTTGGTACATGCGATCATCGGAAATCGAAGCTCGATGCTGCATCGCAGCTGCAAACCAGAATTTGCTGGTTTGCTGGTGGCTATGTGGTTACACATGTCAATGTGTTGATGGGAGTGTGTGCGAGTGTGTGTGAGTGTGCGTGTGTGTGTGTGGCTGGAAGTTGAATCGTCATATGCTGCTACGAGCTACATCATCGTGCTCAATACGTAGATGTGTATGACCTACTCGGCGTAGACAACTGTATAAAGGAATATGGAGCGTCGTATGCAAGCCTGTAATATGCACTCTGCTTGGACATATAGAAAAATATTGAAAAGAGTGTACCAGTTACGACCGCGCGTGGCTGTCTCCCATTTCAATGCTTTGCACTAAAAAAAGCTCGGTCAACACGAAATGGTTTCCTGATGCCTTCCAAGTTTTCGGATCAATGTCATTTAAGGTGCTGTCAATATTCCAACTGAATGGAAAACTCGAATTATTGGAATGCAACGAAATTCGGTTTTTTCTTGGGCAGAGATCAAGATTCCTAGTCAAAATTTGGTCAGAACGATAAAACCATCTTTTTTTTTGGATCCAGAGAGAAAATCAGAAAATTGCAACAGAAAATTGCAGTTGCGGGGAATGCCTCAGGGTTCGCAAATTTTTTTTATGGAGAGTGTCACGGTTTACGATGAATTGTTGTTAAACATGAACGTTATGAGTTTTGCGCTTTTTTTTTTCTTGTTTTAGATACTGCGTCACTTTCACCGTTACCAAAGCTTCGAAACCTTGCTACAAAGAAGCCAGCCTCGCGGAATTGACAGAAGGTATGGACAAAACGTTTGTTTTTATTTTATAATCGATGGAAAAAAATGGTAAAATTTGAAAAAATATGAAAAATTTTGTCTCATTAGATTTTTTAAAACTCTTCCTTCACCCATTTCCTATTCATTATTGCGCGACTGCTTTTTCGGACAGGGTCCAATTGACCCAGCCTAATAAAAAGCACCGTTTTTACTTTGATCGGAAAGCCATAACTCCTTTTCCTCTGCGTTGCACTAATCCGCAATATAAATTCACGTTCCAACGAAACTTGAGCTTACGTCGATCACGCCCCTATCAAATTAATCGGAAATGACTGTAATTTGCATCCTAACGGTATTGCTGCTCGGGATATAGATAGAAAAATCGGGATGGAAGTGCAGGGAGCGACCGAATCGCTGGAATTAGCGGAAACGGCACTGAACTCCGTTCGATTAGAGTTACCGATGAATCTCCGTATATCCAAAATTTACATATCACAATTCCCCGTCCGAATGGATTTTCACGCGATTTCTTTGATTCGGAGGTTTCGGGAAAAATGTATCATCAAATATTGTGAATTGGTTGATGCCTCGTTGACGTTTCGGAACGAATAAGGAAATAATAAAGAAAAAAATTTCATGTTTTTTTTGTTATCCTTCAAATTCTGTTTTTCGTAAAATTAATGTTTTTTTCCAACTTATGGTGTTTTGATTAATTTCTATGGTGTTAAATATGATGCGCCGCCATATTATTACAAGAAATTTGCAATTTTATTTTCGTAGTAGCAACAAATTTGTTCCTTTTTTCATTTTTCACAACTCATGGTGTTTTGCATGGTATACCATTGCCGAGTTGAGAAAAACATTTTAAAAAAAATTGCAACTGTTTTAAGGTTGAGCCGTGATTCGACTATTTACCTTTTTTTTTATTTTTTGAATCGATATGAAAATTATTGATTTGCAATCTTTATGGGATTAAGGACGTTGTATGAAAAATTTTGTATGGATAGAATTCCTTTAAATTTGCACCACACAAAGAGAATAGTGATTTCTAATAGCTCGCGAAATTATGCGAGGTTTCACCATGTAGAAGTCGAGATATTTATTTATAAAATTCACAATTTTCAATAGTTTCTCATAAGAGCGCGTGTTAAAAGTTGCAATTTTCAACATTAAATATTTCGATTTCTAAATGGTGAAGCCCCTTAAAACTTTGCATACACTTTTATGTAACATCGAAGAAGCTTTATTCAGTTTTTCAAAAAAATCGGTCGTTAAATTTTTTCGAAATTTTCTAGCGATGGGATTTCTCTAAACTTCCCACCACACAAAGAGAATTGTGATATCTGATGACTCGTGCAATTTTGAGAGCTTTCACCATGTAGAAATCGCGATATTTATTTATAAAAATCACAATTTTCATTAGTTTCTCATAAGAGAGTGTGTTAAAAGTTGCAATTTTCAACATTAAATATTTCCATTTCTAAATGGTGAAGCCTCTTAAAACTTTGCATACACTTTTATGTAACATCGAAGAAGCTTTATTTAGTTTTTCAAAAAAATCACTCGTAAAATTTTTTTCGAAATTTTGTTTATTACATAACAAATACAGATTGCCTCGGACAATCTTGGATCTAGAGTATGTTGTTCTTCAGTCAATTTGTAACAACTTTTTTAAAATGAATTTAGGCTCGTAAATCATTTTGTATGTAAGAAAAACTGAAAAGAAAAATGTAGATTTGACCGTCGCCATACAACGTCCTTAATGCGAAAACGCCAGATAATCGTTGACGCACAAATCGATTGCCAACTGGAACGAAATGAAATGAAGTTTTGTTTGTTTCGCATCGTTGAATTTGTTCAGGAACTCGAGTTTGTGTCCGCTGTCAGACGCAAGCGTTGCGACGGGTTTTGGATTGGCGATGCGAGGGTGACGGAGGTACCGAAGCCATGATAACCAGATGGAGCATGCTCTCGTCGCCTCACTGTCATGGCAAGTGGCTGCGTACGAAGAAAACCGGACCCGATTGCGACACGTCGTTGTGTCAACCCCAACCGAATTTTATTTTCGTTTAAATTCGTACACACGAAAAAAATAAAGAAAAGTAAGGAAAAAAATAAAAAATAACGCAAACATTTTCCGAGCCGAAGCGGAAAAAATTATGGAATTTATTGGTCTCGTTTATTTCGGTAATTAATTGCATGTCTCAATAATTGATGAAGCGCCAATCCCATCCCGGACTAGAACACAAAAATTCATTCAGCCATCGCATCCGTTTTAATCGAAGAAATTTTCTAGAGAAAACTTTGATCTACGTAATTGCGCAAAAGCCTCTCGAAATAAATGAATTCTTGAAACGTGCACGTCAATTCGAACCATGTTCCAGAGCAGCTTAATAAATATTAAAAAATATTGCGAGTAGTTGGGGAACGACGAAAAAGATAATAAAAGAACGTGAATGAGCCAACAGATGATTGAAATAAAATGAAAATATACACGTCAACGAATCACAATGATGATGAAGGTGATTTGTTATAAATAATAACAATAATAATAACGACAGGTATATTTGTATGTGAATTATTTTATAAATTGAGTCCACATATCAAAGATCATATTTTCTAGATTGTAAGAAATGCAAATGAATGAAATAAAGATTTGATGAGAAAAAGGTATCGTAGCGAATCGTACATGAAAAATATTTTGTTTACATTCATTGACGACGAACCAAGGCACCAAGAAAATCTCTTCCTTTCCTCAATTATCGAGTTGCCAAGTTTTAATTGTCAATTTCCTTCGCTCGACGAGAACCAAGTAATTGCAGACTTTTATTTATATTTCTAAATCGCTGCCCTCATTTCCCATCAAATGACAGAACGCGAATACTTGACGAGATCCATTTGCTTTGAATTTTCGCCACTTAGTTTTTCTCTCTCCCTCTCCTTCCCCAAGGATCATGCAATTTTTATTTTTATTTTTTCTCTATTTATCTCAATCTGTCGTTCCATCCAGCAAAACTTTGTTCAACGGAGTTCATACTCATATAAATATATTTTCCAACCAGGTTTATAGCGCACCATAGAAAAGTTTATTTCTTCATTCGTTCACGGGTCAAGACACTTAACGAGAAGGAAGCTCCGCGTTAATTGCGGGCGTCGGAGCGACAAATGAAGAATATAATAAGAAATGAGAAGCAAAACAAAAGGAGAAAAGCTCAACATTTCGAGTGCACGAATTATTTATACCAATTCGAACGAGTTTAATATACTTCTTGCTTTCTTACTCCTAGCATCTTCAAAACTCCACGGAAAATCACTAATTAATCACAGGTACGAAAACTTTTCACCTTATTTTCCATTTACGATTTTTTTTCTCCTCGTCTTTCGTCTCAAATTTGTTTTTTTTTCTTCTTCCCGTTTAAGAACGTTGTATGGAAAATTTTCTATCGATAGAATTCCTTTAAATTTGCATCACACAGAGAAAATAGTGATGTCTAATAGCTCGCACTATTTCAAGAGATTTTACCATGTAGAAATCGAGATATTTATTTATAAAAATCACAATTTTCAATAGTAGCAACTTTTAACACGCGCTCTTATGAGCGCGTGTTAAAAGTTGCAATTTTCAAATTTTATGGGGTTGGAAAATTTACTTGTCACGATTCAGCTATAAAATCGATCGAGTACAAAAAATTTGCAATGCTCTGCGTGCGATTCTCTTCGCGTATTCGTAATTGAAATTCGCATTTATTCCAATAAATCGTAGGGAGTAAAAAAAAAACGTGTAAAAAGGATTCTTCGTATTGAAAAATCGTTCGGAATCAAATTTCAACAACCACACGTTATTGGGAAATATAATATTTAGCAAGATTGAGCTTCGTGTTGGGAATTAAAGCAGAACGTGCCATTGATATTTGTTAGTTGCTTTTTTTTCAATTATCGTAATGAACGAAAAAGGCTCCAACCTTGACCTTGAAAATTATTGTGAATTTTTCGAAATTCAGCGACAAAAATGAATTAAAAGAAATTGAAATTTGGAAATTGCTTCCTCAAGATGCTCAGGATGCACGATGCTCAAATTTTTCTCTGTGAGGAATTATATTTTTAATTTTTGCATCCTCATAGAGGAAGCTTTGAGTATCGTGCATTTTGAGAATCTTGAGGCAGCAATTTGCAAATTTAAATTTGCAGCGTGTTTTGTATTTGCATTTAAATTATATAATTTCAACAACTTTTCTAGTAAGTTTAGAGGAAGTACAGACTCATACACAACATGTTAAAAAAATTTCAGAAATTAGAGCGGTTGGACGATTTTTCGAAAAACTCAGATTTTCGTAAAATTCGAAAAATCATAAAATTTAAACGGTTCAACCGGTATTTCCCAAATGCAATATCAACCTTCCTATTATGATACTCCATTTATAAAAAAAAAAAAAATACTGATGAATCTTTAAATTTGCCGAAGCTAGAGCGTCGACACCCTTTTTTTGAAAATTTCAAAATGCCGTAGAATTCGTATTTTTCTAGCAATTCCAACAAAATACTTAGAGAATCAAGAGCTTGTATAGATCAACATCTGTGCAAAACGGGAGCTCTGTATCTCAAATCGTTCTCGAGTTATGAACGTTTAAATTTTACAGTGCCAGAACATACACACAGACACACACACACACACATCCGGACATTTTTTCTAAGAATGATTTTTCGATGTTATGGAATATTTTGAGCATATTGTCATTGAAAATAGGAAAAAAAAAAATCTTCCACCGTCACGTAGCTTCCTCTATGAGGAAGCAATACGATAAATTGACTGCGAATATTTGAGGAACTAATGAAAATGCAACGATCCAGATTTGAGGAAGAAAAAGCATTTGGGAATGTGATGTGAATTGAGCGTAGCGAATATTTTTAATATTCTCTGTAACGCGCTGGCCTCGATCTATTTAAACTGCAATCGAAATGGCAATTTTCATCGGCCACCAACTCCAACAAATAGACGAGTTATCAGTCTTGTTCAATCCTATACTTTTTCGATCGCAACTTTTATTGGGAAATAGTTTTCAGCAACGATGATGCTTCTGCGCTTGACTCTCGAACGAGGCTACACGTTTTTATTGAATAGTTCGAGGGTCTATTCGTGGCAGTATATTATAAAAAATATGAGAGCTGCCTCTGGCTGTTTGGCGTAATATTGGAGCTGGACCTTCGTCAAATGAAGGAAAATTCACGTGGCTGTAATTTCTCGGTATGTCACATGCGAATTTCTCTTTTAGTGAATGTCCATTAAATCCGGTGCTTGCTTGAAATTTCGTTTCCGGAGTTTAATCGAGAGCACAATGAAATATGAAATTGTTAACACTTGGCGGTTTCGCGAACAGTTTCCCTTTCGGTACTGCAATTTTGAGGCCACCATTTTATGGTTTCGCATCCTCACGAGCTGTGGGAATCACGATGTTACCTTCGAAATCATTTTTTTCGTCTTTTGCTTTCTCATGGAGGAAAGCTACGTGACAGTGAAAAATTCTTTTTTCCAGTTTTTCCAGCTCTTCGTTCTCAAAGAATTTTATCAGAATTGCTAGAAAAATACGAATGTTGCGGCATTTTGAAATTTCCAAAAAAAGAGTGCATTCGCTCTAACTTCCGAAAATTTCCAGATTTTTTTTTATAAATGGAGAATGATAATAGGAAGGTTGGTACTAAATTTGGGAAATATCGGTTGAACGGTTTAAATTTTATGGGTTTTCGAATTAAACGAAAATGTTAGTTTTTTTGAAAAATCGTTTAACCGCTTTATTTTTTGCAAACGTTGTAAGATATTGTGTACAAGTCTGTACTTTCTCTTTTTTTTTGTTCGTTTAGTTTTGACGAGTCTATAAAAATTGAAATTGCGACACAATGTCGAAATTTATTGAGATTCATTTTAGGTCCAGGCAATATAGAAAATCTGATCAATTTTTTTGTTGCTTCGGGTTTATTAATTTTCTACGAATGAACGACCACCATTATTTATTTACTTATCGCGAAGATTCCCAGCTGATGGACGCGATTTATAGCTGCAGTTGGAAGATCGAGGTGGAGGAGGAGCAACGAGCTTGTCTTTATTTCCGTCGGACCATTATTTCATTTTCCGACCGTCTGAGAGTCCGGAAATTATTTACGTATCTCCCTTTTCCCACTCTTTACCGACTCGCAACTCCACGTAAAAGTTATCATACCACGAGACTGTATCTCTGTGTGCAGAGGCTTTGCTCCTGCCGTAATTATGCTGCAACTATTTGCATCCAACGCTTTGTTTTTCTGAGCAAAACTCCCGCTTAAGTAATATAAGAAATGTGTAATGAAAGAGAAAAAAGAAAAAAAAAACGTCTCGAAACTTGGCTCCATTGAAAAAAACAAGAGTATGGGAGTCCCGGAGATTTTCTATTGTTAACATTTTTTAAAATGTCCTCATACACGTCGTAACCATGACAGTGAAGTTCGCAACGTTGGGGTCCGACGAAAAATCATGATTTTTTGTTTGGATCCTCAAAAAAAAAGAACTATGTTGAAGTTCGCATCGTTGGAGCGCAACGAAATCTCATTATTTTTTATAGCAGAGCACAAAATTTCCATAGAGTCTTTGTGAAAAATAATGGGACAGACTTCTTTGCCATTTGAAAACTGAATTTAATGGGAAAATTGGAACAAGTGCATTAATTATCGAAATAATGAATTAAAAATACATTTTTCCTTGAATTCCAACGATGCAAACTTCAGTATCATAAAAAAAATCGTTTTATTGTCCTGACTAAATATTGAATAATAATCTCGAGCTTCTGCTCAAGAAAAAAAAGAATTTCGTTGCATTCCTAATGAGCAGCTAATCCGGAAGACAAATATCCTGAGCCAATAAACATTTTGTACATTCTACGAGAACTTTACCTATTCATTCATTTTTAATGAATTATTTGGACGTTTGCCAAAGAAGAAATTTGTTGTTTTTTCTCAATTCCTCGTCATTCTCAGTTCCGATTTTTATTCTATACATTCTGTCGGTTCTTTCGATTTATTCATACGTGTATGCTCCATGAAGCTTTGCAGCATTTTGTCTCCAGGGTCTCGTTGAATTTTCACTGAAATACTCGATTGTTTTCTGATCCGTCAGGGGTCACGGTCGACTTGCACGTAGAATACGTTTTTTCATTACTCTCTTTTTCTCGCTTGTGTATCCATTGCCTAGGTCTACCTGCTTCTGATGAATCTCATCGTTTGCACACAAGAACAATTGAACGATCACCCATCGCAGTCCCAATGTGTGCCGCCATTTCTCTTCGTTTCTTCGTCTTCCAATTAACCCATTTTTTCAACGTTTCAGACCAAGAGAATTCCGTTAATTTGATTAACGTAGAAACGATGAAAAAGATCCTTTCTTACGATGAGAATCAACGCAAAATGGAACAAGCGGAACTGGTTATCACACGCTCGACTAATAAAAAGAAAATCTACACGAAAATTGTAATTAAAATTTTCAATTTTACTGGTAACGAACATTTCGCATTCAATTAATTCGCTCTAATTGTATTTCGCGCTCCACGGTCATGTAAAAACGATAAAAACTTCATAGGCATGCACGATGCTCCATATTAAAAAAAAAAATCCTTTCGGTGTAAATATCGTTGCAGGGAAAATGAATTGTTTAATTAATTGATCGATTGATTTAATGTTTAAGCCTTGGCTATGCAACCATAAAGCAAATAATATAAACGGTTTCGACACAAAAAGACAACAATCGAGGAATTACCTCATAAAAATGGAACAATAATAATAATAAAAAGAAAATAAAAAAAAATTAAGTTGTAGTTCGAACGAGATCGAGCTCTATGAGTTGTGGACAAAACACAAACGATTGTCCGAGAGAAAAATGTGTCGAGATGGATCAGGATAAGAGCCACGAAAGGCCACGAAGACCCACGATTAACCCTCCACGGTCACCAGGGGTCAAAATGACCCCGGGCGCAACTTTGAGCTGGACTTATTACGAGTTATTGGTGCTCGAGACGGTTGGCTTCCTCTCCAACGGTGCTTTGGGGTGACCGAAGATAATTTTTTTAATTTTTTACACATTGCCTCCTTGCTGATTTTTTTTCACCATTTTGAAAATTGGATAAAAATTTTTTGGCATGATATTCTCATTCTGTAAGGTTCGAACTAATGTCCTGAATTTTTATGTGTCGTTCGGAAGGATACTGGCAACGCGACAAGCCTTTAAACATGGCTGGAGTCATTCCCACCCCGTGTGACCAACGCGCTATTTCTAGAACGTCCCACCATGGAACGTTAAGAATTAAAAATTCCCGATAAAGAATAGAAGAATTTTTACTGTGCAGAATGTAAATTGTCATAAAAATACAATAATTTTTTTTTTTTTAAATCCAGAAGAAATTTAATACTCAATTTTTTGTTTTCACATTCTGCAATTATTAATTTTACTAAATGAATCTATTGGACATGGAAATTCCGTTTGGCATCGATGGATTTGGCACGTAAATACACGAGGAATAAATCAATAGCAAAGTGATGAAAACATCGTCTTACGAGTGTTTTTTATATCCGAGAGTTTTTGACCGTGACGAAACGCGTTTATACAACTCGCGGTTACCTAATCCTCAATATCGTCAGATTATCAAGTCTTTGCGTGCTGCTGTCGGTAGAAGCCAAACATCGCGTATTTTATTGACACACCCAAAAAACCGATGACCCTAGCAAATTCAGAGTTTATTTTTTCAATTGCTCATCACATTTTTTTTTTCAAAACGCCAAAGCATTGGTTTGCACTAGAAATTTTCGTTTTTAATAATTTTTTTTATTTTCAAAATAACGTTTTCGAATTATTTGAAAAGTGATAAATAAAAACTTAGCAAACATGATCAAAAGTTCGACTTTTAGGACAAAATAGTTAAGAACGTTGTATGCAAATCTTTCCATCGATAAAATTTCCTTAAATTTGCACCACACAACGAGAATAGTGATACCTAATAGCTCGCGCAGTTTTAAAATATTTCACCATGTAGAAGTCGAGATATTTGTTTATAAAAATCACAATTTTCAGTAGTTTCTCATAAGAGCGTGTGTTAAAAGTTGCAATTTTCAACATTGAATATTTCGATTTCTAAATGGTGAAGCCTCTTAAAACTTTGCATACACTTTTATGTAACATCGAAGAAGCTTTATTTAGTTTTTCAAAAAAATCACTCGTAAAATTTTTTTCGAAATTTTGTTTATTATATAAAAAATACAGATTACCTCGGACAATCTTGGATTCGGAGTATGTGGTTCTTTAGTCAATTTGTAACAACTTTTTTTAATGAACTTAGGCTCGCAAATTATTTTGTATGTAAGAAAAACTGAAAAGAAAAATGTAGATTTGACCGTCGCCATACAACGTCCTTGATCGAGTCCTTTTCAAATTTTGCAAAGAATCGAGATCTAGCGAGTGGAACAGTTCGATTAAGATTCACTCACAGTATCTAATCGCGCCTGCTCGTGTGTGTGTGTTTTTTTTTTTCCCCCCTAGCAATTTATATCTGTAACTGATCCATCGAAAACTCCTTGTCCAACTAAATTTGGTAAATCTACATTCACGAAGGTTCGAGCCAAAGCAAACGGGACAAAGTTGTAGCAAAGTTTCGGATCGATTGGCTCGGAGTATAGCGAAGAATAAATAAAGGAGAAAATAGCCATCAGTTGGGAAGTTTGTCCCATAGTTCCAATAACGAATTATTGGCTCCTGAAGGAAGCCTCGCCTATAGCCAAACACTTCTTCGTTGACATCGATTGGTATTTTCTAACTATATGTACACCGCAACTACCTAGGGCTCTCGGAAACATGTATTCCTATGTGCAAAAGTATATGCAGATATTACATGGAATTTGAGCATCTAAAAGTCTCTTGGAAACTGACATCGATGTCAGCTCCAGAGCTATTTCATCAAGCCATAAGGCGAAATGCCAAGAGGTGCTATCGCCCTCATAGCTCGAGAGCTGCATCGTATTATATATCTTTGGAGTATCGTAAAGACCGCGTCGAGTAGTTCGACGCTCAGGTGCTCGCAGAGAATATCGTAGAAAAACGATCATTTACACTGGCAGGGATAATCACGAGCATTTCCCAACGCCTTTCAACCTTTTCCAGTGATATTTTTCGTATTCATGAAAAAAAATATGATACTGAAGTTTGCATCATTGCAATACAACGAAAAATATATTTTTTATTCATTGTTTCGATAATTAAGGATGTTGAGTAACTATTAAACTTGTTAATGTTAATTGTTCAATAACGAGCTTCCTCATCGTCGTGAAATTTTTACACGAACTCTCAAATACTTCATACAAAAACATACCAAATTTTGAGAATTTTCTTATCATTTTGCGATGTGGGACTCAACATCCTTAAGGTATTACAATCACAAAACGACTTTATTTATAGGGTTCTTTCAAAATTTTGTATAAACGTTCTTGGCACCAAAACCAAAAGTTTTTGTCCTATGAAGAACATTTTTCTGACATTTAGAATTTGAGATATTTAATTATTTATTTTCCCCATCTAAACGCGTGTAAATTAAAGTTTGGCATGTTTGCATTGCAACGATGCAAACATGCCAAAATTCGTCACGATAAAGAATTTCTTTCTAACCGGACGAAACATCGATCGTTTCCTTCGGGAAGAAGCTACTGACGAAAGAAACTGCCAAAAAAAAGAAAAAGTTTGTAACTTTATCTCAACAATGGAATCAATCGTGGCTCGTTGGATAGAAGTAAACTCAATCGAAAAGCAACTCGAGGTTTAAGAACGCAAACCAGGATGGCAACTTTTTGCCTACGAGGATAAGATTTTCGTTTGCATTAGATAATGTATAAAGTACATATATCTCGTCAACACAATGTGGATTCATTTTATAGAGTACACTTATTACGAGCGTGCATTGAATCCACTGGAGCATGCAACGGGGTATGCGCATCTCGCCAGCTGTATCGAGATTGAGATGAAAATGGAGGGTGGTGTAGATTTGGAAAGCGGTGGAGAAAGTTGCAGCATCCCGAGTATGATTCACAGCGCGCCAAGGGTGGTTACATAATGTACAAATAACACGAGATTCGTGAAATGTGCTGGGATTTTGCAAGGAGCATAATAATCTTTGGGATCGACGTGTTGAAATATTCCCTCTTGGTGAAAACCCTTCGCGACTTACTTCCGCTTTATTCACACGTTGATAGCAGTCTGTGGATAAGGTTCTCTCGGCTAATGGAGAGAACCAGGTCGAGTTTGCTTAGGAACACAAGTCGTTTCTGCATATACACAGGCAGGAGAATGATGTATAGAGGAAAGATGTCGAGGAAACGATGGAGGATTGGAGTACCGCAGCAAGTTCGATTGTGTATTTTTTTTCTTAAATTTGCTAGGAATTAAAATTTCTCTATTTAAGGACGTTGTATGGCGACGGTCAAATATAAATTTTTCTTTTCAGTTTTTCTTACATAAAAAATGCTTTGCGAGCCTAAGTTCATTAGAAAAAATTGTTACAAATTGACTAAAGAACAACATACTCTAAATCCAAGATTTTTCGAGGGAATCTGTATTTTTTAGGTAATAAACAAAATTTCGATAAAATTTTACGAGCCATTTTTTTGAAAAACTAAATAAAGCTTCTTCGATTTTACATAAAAGTGTATGCAAAGTTTTAAGAGGCTTCACTATTTAGAAATGGAAATATTTAATGTTGAAAATTGCAACTTTTAACACACGCTCTTATGAGAAAGTACTGAAAATAGTGATTTTTATAAATAAATATCTCGACTTCTGTATGATGAAACCTCGAAAAATTGCGCGAGCTATTAGACATGACTATTTTCTTTGTGTGGTGAAAATTTAAAGGAATTCTTTCGATAGAAAATTTAGCATACAACGTCCTTAAACCACGTCGAAATGAATTTCAACGTGTCTGGCGATCAAGAGATGTTTCTGGCAACATTTTCAAAAAGATTGTCAAGACGTAGAGCGTTTGGATCGAACGATATTACGTTTCTGAGGTTTCTTTAAAAATGAATGAAACTTTAGCACAGTGAATAACGAATTTAATCGAAAATTAGACTGCCGAAAATATTCGTACGTTATTTGATGCGAGAGAAAAGTGGAGAAATATGAAGATCGCAATAACGCAGAAGTATCGATCGAGGGTGAGCTTAATTTTGGTTGATTCGATGAGCGGTGGAGTGAAAAAACGTCAAGTTTTTTTAAGCATTTATAGTGGCGTTTCTGGTAGCAGGAAAATGAGTTTTTCAGCTATTTTTATTGAAGCTAGGAGGATGCTGAGTGCTTGGGAGTATATACAGAATGAACCCAGGGAGGAAAAGACACTGGTAGGGAAAACGAGCGAGAGGGACGAGAGATGCATTTATCAGGGAAATAGTGGAGTGGAGGTTCCTTGAGAGGTTTCTGCAGTCGTTTATGTTTTTTATTTTATTATCTCCATCTTGCCCCTTTCTCTGCTGCTTCTCCCTTTTTCATGGCGTGTCTGCGAAGGTGTCCCTACGGTCGTCCCTTCGTCCGCGATACTAGCAATTTTCCATC
Source organism: Hyposoter dolosus (assembly GCA_963921915.1). Taxonomy (NCBI): domain Eukaryota; kingdom Metazoa; phylum Arthropoda; class Insecta; order Hymenoptera; family Ichneumonidae; genus Hyposoter; species Hyposoter dolosus. Next base: position 4,977,419 of record OY998140.1, read on the forward strand.
GCCCTCTGTCCCGAGTCTGTTATTTTTTTGTTTCCTGCCCATTCTCATCAGAAACTCGCCTTTTGATAAAGGGAACGTTTCCCCATTCTCTCTAGTTCACGTCCGATGGAAAAATTATTGTCAGCAATTGAATTTTCTTTCTTAACAGAATCTCTGCATAAACGACTGCAGCAAATCTCGAGCTTTCGAGAGACTCTTTGACTTTTGGCGCGTTTTCTAGTGAGTCGTGCCGAGACGTTCAAGTCCAGACGATGCGCTTTACGTCGCGCTTTTAACAACCTGCCAAAAAAGTCTCTTCGAGAACGTGAGGCTGTGAGTTTGCTCGGATCGAAATCCCTGTGGGACTTTTCGTTACACCGCCAAGAGAGTTTTGCTTTTTCGCCCCATAAAGCATAGCGATTTCTTGCTGGTTCGTGATTGTTTTAATCGAATAAAAAAGCGAAGGAAATCAACGAGATTCGTTGATCGAGACACGAGACTTTGTGAATTTGTTAAAATTAAAAAAAAAAAAAATCGAAACTAATGATTCAATTGGATCGATCGATACATTTCGGTGTTTGGACGAAGCCAAAGTTACGCGAAGAATTTCTCGCTAACGGAAAGTGGCAATAAATCGAAATGCATAATTTCGAGACGAATTTAGTGAAAGAAAATGCAACGTGAGGAAACCAAAAATAAATAAATATTATCGAGGAAGGAAGGCCGAATTCGCTCACAAATAATAATCGTTCTCAATGTCAGAAATAAAGGAATAAATAAACAAAAATGCACAACTTGTTGCGATGCGAGTCTCGTGGCAAACCCGGGGAGGACGCAGCTGACCAAAACATTGCGGAGCAGTGATGCACATGCACGAGGTGATGCACATCTTTGTACACAGCAGCATCTTATTTTGAGTTTACTGGAGCACTTATCGCTCTTTGTAATGCGCGTCACTGAATGTTTAGCGCGGTCTCGTTTGACGTCAACATTTTGTATAAATGCTTCGGCAAGTCGTTCCTATCGAACAAACACTCAAAGTTCCTCCGTGTGCCTTGATCGCAATTTTCAAAAACAAAAAATTCTCAAAAAGTGCTCCATATCGCTTTTCCCAGGAGAATTGAAAAAAAAAATGGTAAGAAAATTTGTTTTTTCATAAGAGACTCGAAATAAAATGTTGATTTTTAATTAGAAATCAAAATGAAAATGAAAATTCGTCGAAATACGTTGTCGATTAAATTTTTCGGAAAACTATTGTTTTTGGATTTTGGAGAGTAAAAATTGGATGAAAAACTAATTTATTAAGGGCAGACTTTGAGCCTGCTATCCGCATCATTCGAGAACGAATTCTTTCGATTTTTTTTTCCAGTCTAACTAACTAGCTGTGTAAACTTTTTGGTGAAGAGACATTTGAACGTATCGTGACTAAATAAAACCCATAAAATTGATAATCCCATAGATCAGACGTGAATGCATTAGAATCGATAAAATCTCGAAAATAAAAAATATTTTTTCACGTTAAAAAAAGGTGAAATTTATTTGCCTGGTTCGTGTTTCTTTGTAGGCGTCAAAAATGATCAAATTGGCAACTCTCGCGATGATGATCGTCTCATGGACATTTGTCGAATCAATGCCAATGATGGATTCCTCATCGAATGGAAAGTCAAGTCCTCACGAAGGCCAAGACATTGAAACGATCGGATCAACGTTGACAATTAACAAGCGAAGCGTCGTCGAGGCTAAAAGTGAAAATTCAATGTTGAGAACGATCGTCGAGGCGGATAACGATGAGAAGATCATTAGCGCAGAGAAGAAAGACGACGACGATTTGGAAACCGCCGCTGGCACGAATGTGCTTCGACCTTTGTTCGTTTATCGGCAACAATTGGCTTATCGCGAAAGGGCGAGAAAAGCAGGACGACGTTCGGCCCCGAATTTCTCATAGATCAATTATTCCCTCTTTATCCAATCAAGTTAATAATCCAATGAGCCTCAAAGACTGACTATCGCGCGACAAAGATCCTCTCGACAGGATCTGCATTATAAATATTCCTTTCGATTGCAAATTTCTTCGGTCTATTGTGCCTGAGAGAGTATAAAAATTGCATTAACAATGATCATGACGATGTTAAATAAATGAATGTCTGCAATGAAGAGATAAATTAAACAAAAACAACTCGAGTCTACACTTTTTTTATTGTCTACAAAAAAAATTGCACAACGAAAAAAAACAACTGCATCGTTAAGGACGTTGTATGGCGACTGTCAAATCTAAATTTTTCTTTTCAGTTTTTCTTGCATAAAAAATGCTTTGTGAGCCTAAGTTCATTAGAAAAAATTGTTACAAATTGACTAAAGAACAACATACTCTAAATCCAAGATTTTCCGAAGGAATCTGTATTTGTTATGTAATAAACAAAATTTCGAAAAAATTTTACGAGCGATTTTTTTGAAAAACTGAATAAAGCTTCTTCGATGTTACATAAAAGTGTATGCAAAGTTTTCAGGGGCTTCACCATTTAGAAATGGAAATATTTAATGTTGAAAATTGCAACTTTTAACACACTCTCTTATGAGAAACTGCTGAAAATTGTGATTTTTATAAATAAATATCGCGATTTCTACATGGTGAAAGCTCTTGAAATTGCACGATTCATCAGATATCACAATTCTCTTTGTGTGGTGGAAAATTTAGAGAAATCCTATCGATAGATAATTTCGAAAAAATTTAACGACCGATTTTTTTGAAAAACTGAATAAAGCTTCTTCGATGTTACATAAAAGTGTATGCAAAGTTTTCAGGGGCTTCACCATTTAGAAATGGAAATATTTAATGTTGAAAATTGCAACTTTTAACACACTCTCTTATGAGAAACTACTGAAAATTGTGATTTTTATAAATAAATATCTCGACTTCTACATGGTGAAAACTTTTAAAATTGCGCGAGCTATTAGATATCACTGTTCTCTTTGTATGGTTGAAATTTGGAGGAATTCTATGGATAGAATATTTATCATACAACATCCTTAAAATCCACGATTCTCCCGTTTTAATATGTACAACTCGACGAAACACAAGCAATCAGAATAGCGTAGACAAAACATTGAAAAAAGTTGGTTTCACTTTTTGCCAGGAAAGACTGGATAAATGCGTGGTTTCTTGGCGTAATTGTTCGGTTGGTCTCGTGCTGCGTGTGATCGAAAATCGATGGCCTGGTCGATCCTCCTCGAAGGGTTTTGCCGAGGATGATAATAATATTCGTTGTATCTGGATGAGTCCGGAAGCGATTGAAGGTCGCGAGCAAGGCGAGCGAGAACGATATTCGGATCGAGAAGAATGTCTTCGGACAGTAAATCCACAGGGAGTTTGGGTTCCTCATGATGGTTGACACTGTCTTCGGATTCGGTGGGACCTGCGGCGGTGACGGTAGTTGTTGAGGGAAGAGTCGAGCTGGAATCTTCGTTGCTCAATGACTCGAGCAGGCTCGAGGTCGTTGCACCGAGGCTCGTCAAGGACGAAGAATCAACTTGATCGGTGCTCATCAAGTCCGACGAGAGTTGTTCGAGGAGCAAAGTTTCCGATTCGTTGGCAAATGCCTTCGAAAGCAGCACGACAATGATAAATTTCAATGAATTGCGTAGTTCCATGATGACTGTGTCGCGACGAGATCGTTTAGACGTTATAAAATGGAATCGCGGTGGTTGCTGGACTTCTGAAACCTGACCAGCTCTCCCGAGTCTCTTTTATACGCTCGGAGAAGACACGAGCAAACAGTTTGGCCTTTTCCACGAAGCCTCGACTCCCTAATGACTCGCTAAACACGATACACGAGTTCGCGACCGTCCAACAAACTCTCCTGCGATTGTATTTCCCTGCCAGCACGAGCCTAACCCGATCTTCTGTCCTCTACACACATTGCTACTTCCACGCACATACCCAACAGGGAAAAAATCCTCGTTTCCGAGATAGCCTTGGATCCGGAAGATTCCTCTTGATCGAACGAGCCGTTAGCTGCTCTTCGGAGCTGCGTTAGCGGACCAATGTTAATTATTTTCAACGAAGTAACACCCTTGGAAGATGCTCGCCTCGCACTCTTCATCGTCGCGTTGCAGGAGATGAGAAAACTTATAAAAGGTCGTAATGGACGAGACTCTGCAATTAGTAGCACAAAGATTCCCCAAGCTCATCACCATCAGCAGAGCTCGTGCGCAACTCAACTTTTCATCGAACTCTTGCACCGAATCATTGACTTTTGCCAAGAATAATCATTTTTACAAAATTTTTTTAAAAAACCATGTATTCGCCACTTCAGGTACGTAGAAAAAATGTTTATCTATAAAAATACAACATGCCAACGTTGTTTCGTACGAACGTTTCCAGATTGTGATTCCTTGGGAATTTGTTAGCTATTGTCTTATTGTAACAAGAATCGTGTGGGTTTCTTGATGCGCCATCATTTGCAAGTGCAAATAATTATGCTCTTCCGCTATTTCTCAACAATTTATCATGCCGCTCGTCCTATCGTCATCACTTTCGTGTGTTTGCGTGTTTCTCTTGTTGCGAATACCGGATGTATGATTTCAATTTGCACCGCGCGTATCCCCTTAATTCACAGTCTTTTTGAATCTTAGTCACTGCGATATTTATATCCATGTGGCAAGATCCTCGCTAATAAAGACTCTTTTTTGTTATTATTACGAAGAAACAGAATGAAATCATGTTTCAACCGAATTGGCCAGTGGAGCGAAACTCGTGCCAAAAAGTCCAGTTTTTTTCGGGGTAAAGAAAATACGGAAGAAACAAAACGTTCTCGTTCCAGGTACTCAAGATTTCCTGCACTTTGGCGTGCATGATTCTGAGCTTCTCGGGAACCTCGAATGGAGCATCCACGAGCTCTGATGTCGAGGCTGCTAGCAATCCTGGAAATTCGGCTCCATTGGTGAGCGTTTTTTCAAAATATAAATTAACACTAGAACGGTAACCTGGGGTCAAAAATGACCTCAGGCGACTCAAAATCCCGCGCCCTTTCTCCCTTCGTTCTCCCGTTTTATATCATTTTACCGCATTTTTTGACGTCGAATAAAATTACCCCAGGCTCACGTGATCCTGCCTTGAAAAACGAAAAGAATGAGCCCAAGTTGAATCCTTTTCGTTCAATTTTACAGGAGATATGAATTTTTCAAAATTGGGGTCATTTGACCCCAGGTTACCGGAAAAGGTGAAAAAAATGTGGTTACCGTTCTAGGGTTTAATGCCAGTACGTGACAGAAAATTGTTGGGGTCAAAATGACCCAGTATGTACTCGAAGAGTGAATTTTTGAAAAATTCACCCCAGGACGAAGCTATGGCTCCAAGGATTGAATGATAAATTTATAGGAACGAGTTTCCTTTTAAAATGCACGTCCTGGCACGCGGCTAATTAGTTTGGAAAAGTAGTTTTTCGTTAAATTTTACCGGAGATATGAATTTTTCAAAATTCGGGTCATTTATGACCCCAAGTTACCGGAATAGGTAAAAAAAAATAAGGTCACCGTTCTAGGGTTAAAGCCAATTTTCTTGGAAGACGAAGCTCTGCGAGGTTGTAATGCAACCATAACTTTTTGTAATAGGATTACATCGGGACGACAGATGCACCTTAAAGGTGCGAATTGGAATTGCCAGTCAGGCAGATTCATGTGTTCAAAACGGTACGAATCGTATAGCTTTCTTATATAACGTTTTGCAACGCGAATTGATTATAATGTGCACAAACGTACGCACGAATGAGCTAACAATGTCTAATTAATTAAATCGAGCTCTAATGAGGAGTGGAATTTTTTTTCTTGACTCGGATCGATCGATTATTCAGAATCGAAGAATCACTTCCTCAAGAGTTTGCTACAATAAAATCGAATAAAAACACTCGATCATGATTAGTACAAAATTTAATGAAACAGCACGTTGTTGAATAATTCGGTTTTGGGAGATGTGGAAAATTATTTATTTGTTTGAAGAACTCTGAATTATTTGGAAATCGTACAAAACCAGGAATTATTATTGCAAAACGATCAAATTGGAAACTTCAAACATTATTGTTGTTGGTAATAAATAATCGTGAAGAAATGATCCTTTTGGAGTTGTCTCAACACGCCAAGGCTGAACCACAAGCTAAAGGTCACCCGAGGACGTAAAAAAAACTCGAATTTTCGTTTCGATTTCGATATTCTAACGAAATAAATTTCGAAAAATCGATTTCCTTTAAAATTTTTTTTTTTCTCATTCCCGCGGGCCTTTAGGGAATCTGGATTGTTGAAGAAGTCTTAAAGTTTGAACTTCACTGAACTTTATTAAAAATCAGCGTCACTGGGAAGGGGAATACTTTTGCTAATCGTTTTGTCATCGATATTTTTATCGACAATTTGCATCGACAGAAACTTTGCTCTAGTTTCTGTTCGTTGGCATTAATTTACATGAAGCAATGAAATTTCCATGTAATTAAAATCTTTTTGCAATATGAAACGTCGTGAACGCATCAAGCATTGCGAAATCGCCGTGCCCGATGTAATTTGTGACACTAGAGTTCACAACGTTGGGTTCCAACGAAAAATACATTTTTCTATTAATTTTTCGTTCGACTTCAAAAACCATGACAATTTTCGTACCAATTTTCTCTTTGGATTCTAAAAAAATATCGTTGTATTGTCCCGAGCAAATATTCCATAAGAATCTGGAGATCTGCTCAAGAGAAAACAGAATTTCGTTGCATCCCAACGATGCAAACTTCAACAGGAAACTTGTTAATGTTAATTGTTCAATAAATAGCTTTTTAATCATCGTGAAATTTGTACACGACCTTGTGAATACTTGACGCAAAAATATACCAAATTTGAATAATTCTATCATCGTTACTTTAACCACCTTAAGGATCGAAATAAAAAATGATGAGAAAATTCTGAAAATTTATGTATTAAACAGGTCGTGTAAAAATTTCACGATGATTAGGAAGCTCGTTATTAAAAAATTAACAGTTTGCTAAGAATAATTTTTCAAACAAAGACAAAAAATATTTTTTAATAATCTTGCTTTTGTTTCCGTTGCTTTCATACATATTGTAGATATTGAAAAATTGAGAGGTCAAAAAAAAAGCTTATCGCAAAGTTATACCAGTTTTGATAAGACTACATTTGACTACATTTAATTAATTAATGTTAATTGTTCAATAACGAGCTTGTTAATCGTCGTGAAATTTAAAAACGATCTCTTCGCACAAAAACATGCCAAAAATTCCGAATTTTCTTATCATTTGCGATTTGGGACTCCACATCCTTAATTTTTAATCACAAAAGCCATTATTCCGAGAATCTCGTCGAGGCACATGACACTCTAGGCAGATCGATCGCTATGCAGCAGAAAAATGGTGATTTTTAGGCGACACTATTGTGCAATGTGCAGGTACCACAAGTGGGTTACTTGGAGGAGAGGAGCGACGACAAAATCGGGGGAAATGCGGCAGTTCCGACTGGCAATACCGGGATTTTAGTGCCAGTCGTATCAGTCGTGAATCCCGAAGATTCATCACCAAAAGCCGTCAATCCCTTGGTCGCTTTATTGCCAACTCCTCCGGAGATCAAGCAATCGACGGATGCGGAAACGCTTCCGGTGGTCGCGACCTTACCCATTGTTCCGCTTTACGATCAGCCGGAATCTGCTCCCAAGCAAGAGGTAAATGGACAAGGGACGAAGCTTCCCTCGTAACCATCGAACTACGAAGCCCCAATTTATTTTCCCATGAAATTAACTCTACACTCTAAATTCAATTATAAAAATTGTTATTATATATTTAAAAAAACGTTTGCGCGTAATAAATGCTCAATAGATCGAAAAATAAAGAATCGTGTTGGGAGTGAAAAAGCACACGTACGAATCCGTATGAAACAATGGTACTCGTTTGGTACATATACAGTCGCAATTATTTCAAATTAACGTGACAGAAAATTGTTGGGGTCAAAATGACCCAGTATGTACTCGAAGAGTCAATTTTACACCAGGACGAAGCTATGACTCCAAGGATTGAATGATAAATTTATAGGAACGAGTTTCCTTTTAAAATGCACGTCCTGGCACGCGGCTAATTAGTTTGGAAAAGTAGTTTTTCGTTTAATTTTACCGGAGATATGAATTTTTCAAAATTCGGGTCATTTATGAACCCAGGTTACCGGAATAGGTGAAAAAAATGAGGTTACCGTTCTAGGGTGAAATGCCAGTACGTGACAGAAAATTGTTGGGGTCAAAATGACCCAGTATGTACTCGAAGAGTCAATTTTACACCAGGACGAAGCTATGACTCCAAGGATTGAATGATAAATTTATAGGAACGAGTTTCCTTTTAAAATGCACGTCCTGGCACGCGGCTAATTAGTTTGGAAAAGTAGTTTTTCGTTTAATTTTACCGGAGATATGAATTTTTCAAAATTTGGGTCATTTATGAACCCAGGTTACCGGAATAGGTGAAAAAAATGAGGTTACCGTTCTAGGGTTAAATGCCAGTACGTGACAGAAAATTGTTGGGGTCAAAATGACCCAGTATGTACTCGAAGAGTCAATTTTACACAAGGACGAAGCTATGGCTCCAAGGATTGAATGATAAATTGATAAGAACGCACCTTCCTTTTAAAATTTCAAAAAATTGTGAAATTAACTCTTCGGACTTGGGAGTAAATTTTGAAAATCGTAAACGAGCTATTCGCCACCAAAATTAGTTCGAGGTCAGTCAACTTTTTAGGCAGTGCGAAGTATTGGAGAGAGCAAGAGATGGAGAGCACATTGATATTCGCAGATTCAACGGTCTCTCCGCGATGCGTCAACACGACGAGCGACGATCAGCGCGAGCCACGATGGCGATTCTTCCGAGACGATGGATGTCGCAGAAGACATTGTGTTTAGACCGCTCTTCAGAATTCGTCAGAATACTGCAAGAAATTCGCCATATTCGGCTGACAATCTACGCAGGAATAACGCTTTCCGCCGTTACAATGTAAACGGATATTATCGAGTTCCGTATAATAACCAGCCTCGTTACAAAAGTTACAACTCGGCCGGTTATGATAATGATTCTTAGCTCGACAATTATCACGAAGGCAAATTATCGAAACCAGAAAAAAATCAGCTCGCTCCAAATTTCGCAAAGACAATTAATTTTCACGATGTCGAAATCGTTGAAGCGCAACGAAATTTTATTTTTTCTTGAGCAGAGCCTCATGATTCTTATTCAATATTTAATTGGGACGATAAAACGATCTTTCTTTAGTATCAAAAGGCAAAATCAGTATGAAAATTGACATCCTTAAATGTCTAGTCTCGGGTTACGAGCGTTTTGTGAGCTTTGGTAAGCGAGAGACCTATCGAACGCTTTGTAAACATTTTATTATTCAGTTGCACTCCAGTGCGTTTCACAATCATCCAGATACCTCAAAATCGTTTTTCGAAACGCTCTGCAATCAGCAGTATGCAAATCGAGAAAAAAAAAGTGTTTTTATTGCAGGAAAACGTCTCGGAAAAAAAATGAGAGTGACGATAAAAATCGAACGACAATAGTGCGATTTATCAGAATCGTTTATGCCGTTAACACCGGATTGGCTGATTCGTAATTCATCGTAATTGAAGAGAATTCCAACGAGTGTTACGAGCGTGTGTAATTATTTTATAAATAAATAATCGTCGCAATGGTGAACGAATGATCGATAAGGCAAAATTCAATAGTTGTAAACATTGGAGTAATAAAATCGTGAGAATGAAAAAGGAAGCAAGAGTCTCTGGTGATTAATTCTTTGGCGTATGGAAAGTGTTAAAGTTTCGCAGACGAGTATGGTTCGAGGAATTTTTTAATAGGACGTACAGGGATTGTCATCGATTAGCAGAGAACATATGATCAATAGAGCGTTTAACACAACGAGCAGTTACTTTAAAGAGTGTTTATAAAGACTTGTTTGTTTATTGGACTCGGGTATGAATAAGTGGAGAAGAAGAAGGAGGACGATGCACTTGGTTCTCCCGCGCGCGCTCGTATATCTCGTTTTTCCACATTCGTTCGTAAATGACTCACCGATGGAGGAGATCGAGCGAGATCGGTACCGGGAACCATCGTGCGTTCATTTTTTTCCACTGAATTCCACACTCTCTCCCTCTCTCTCGCTCGCTCTCACTCTCTCTCGCAGAAATTATGAATTAAAGATAAACGCATCTGCTGACGAGCCCACCTGGGCAAATCCTTTCTTCTTACTTTAATCCAATACGAGTGTGTCTGACTATAAAAGATTTGCTGGAGCGTGATTTCACTCATTCGATCTTTGACTGGCTGCGAACGATCGCATCGACTATTGGATTTTCATCATTTATTCTCCAGCCACGAAATAACGAGTTTTTTTTTTTTTCTGCTAAGACGAGAGAGCCCAAAAAAGGATCGAAAGGTCGTGACGATGTTGGTGAAAATGGTGAGTAAACGCGGTCGACGGTTACGCGTCGAGGGTTCCATGACTAAAAAATCACACGACAAAAAACCACCTTGACAATATATTACAATTGAATGGACCCAAACAAAACCAAACAAGCCCAAACCCAAGCAAACAAGCCTAAACGAACTAACACAAACAAACAAACCTACACAAAAAAAAACCAAAGAAACAAACATAAACAAACCTACACACAAAAAACCAAAGAAACAAACAAACGAAACAAACTGACAAGCAAACAAGCCTAAACGAACTAACACAAACAAACAAACCTACACAAACAAACCAAACAAGCAAACAAACACAAACAAACCTACGCACAAAAAACCAAACAAACAAACACAAACAAACAAACGAAACAAACTGAAACAAAATGATGTATTTTAGACACAAATTGATATATTCTGAATTAATACAATCACATTGGTGACTCTGCCACCTCAATTATGGGTGGTGGGATATTTTGTTTGTGTGATATTTCGTCGTGTGGTATTTTGACTGTGATATTTGGACGTGCTACCGCGTCGAGAAGTTCGAGTGATTTATCGATGAATTTCCTTGCAGAATTTTCTACTTTTCACTGTTCTGCTTTTATGCATGAATGCGAATGAGATTCTGGGCGAGGCAACACCCCGCGAGCCCAGCATCCAAGCATACGGTTTGCCCAAACGTTTCCCTACCGGAAGTAACGGTTATATCGAGAGAGTTCGCTTGGACGAGAAAAACGAGTCGGAAAAGTCGAAGCACGCAACGTCTGCGCCGTCAGGAACTACCAGAAGAAAATTCGAGCCAACGATCTCCACGAGAAGTTACGACGATGCTGGCATCATTGAAATCTTCCATTTAGACCCGAGTCCTACTTCCGGCTCCAGGAGCATACGATCCATCGACCCCGAGAACCAACTCCAGGCTGACAACGATTTGGAAGCCCAGGAAAGCAAAGTCTTCAGACCGCTCTTTGCTTACCGCAAACAATTGGAAGCCAAACAACGAAATGCACGATCCGAACGCGCGAGAAGGAACAACCTGCCTCTGCCGTACAGCAAGGCCAAAAAAGCCACTCAATTTCCTCATAATTGTGTCCAATCGAAATAATTTCCTGTACTCATAAAACTGAGTCTTTTCGTGTGTGTTAGTCTGTGTAGGCGCGCTCTCTCTATTAATCGTAAACGTTCGATGGAACGATATAGGAATCTACGAAATTCTTTTGACATCGAAAAATACGACGAAAGATTTCGTGACTCATTTTTCTTGCCATGTGTTTCCTATGGCATGGCTAACGAAGAGACTTTGTTTCGTGATTCATCGATTTTTCGAGAACCGAGGAATTAGAAGCCGGACCATCGGGCCATCAGGATACACCGTGTAACTTGAATTTTGAATAAATGGCTTTTCACCATAATTCGTGAAATACTTCCGTCTTCCTGGGTCGGGCGGAGTGACTCACTTTTATCATTTGGAAAAAAAAAACGAGACGATCGCGTTGTCCCTTTCTTTCTGGAGCAACGGACGCAGATCTTTGGCGGATTTCTCAAAAAAACCAGAAGATTCGATCGTGTGGATCCTGTAGAATTAATCGACGAAATTCCTCACGAAACCTAATGAAAAAAATAAAAAATAAACCAGAAAAATCTGCAAATTTTTATCTCTTTCCCGAGGAATTTTCAAATTTTGGCATCAAATCTTTCCGAATGAATCTGGGGACCAAATAACAAAATGCTTTGCAACATTTGCATTCTGGCATTCAAGGAACGGGTCATTTGGACCCAGACCCCAAAAGGGTCGTTTTGCACTGCATTGCAATGCAGTCAACTGCACTGCAATGCAACACGAAGACACTGGACCTTCCGTTTAGGCCAGAGATGTTAAGAATGAAAATGGAAATGGAAATTTTGACTTTTGGATAAAAGTTTCGATCCCGCAGTAATAACCAAGTGCTTCGAATTCTCGAATGAATATTCGAAAAGAATGTAAAAAGTTGGTCCAACTAGAAACTCATGAATTTTTTGCAGAATATCAAGTTTTTGAAAAAAAAAAAAAACGTAACAAAAAAAACTGGGGAGTAGAACGAGTTTCAATTGTTAATTGAATTAATTATCATTAAAATTCTCCTCTCAATACCAACGACGCTCAATGAGATTATCGCCGATAGAGCTAGAAATTAGTTCACGGTCTCGTCACCGGATCGAGAGAGTACAATTTGCATGCGACACTGGATTATAATATTAAGAAAATGCCCATGAAAAGAGATTCTCGTTCCTGCACGAATTAAAACGGCCGGACCGAATGATTTCAAAGTTGCTAAAAAAATTGGGAGTTTTTTCAAAATAAATTGGAAACAAATTCGAAATTCGTGGACAATGCCAGTGAAAGGGATTTTTCGTGATTCCTACAAGAAAAAAAAACGTAAAAATCTATAAATTAGAACTGCCGGACTGAATTATTTCGAAGTTGCTAGAAATTTGTGTGTTTTTTTTTTTTTTAATAAATTTGAAGAAAATCGCTCGTTGCGAAAAACCACTCGCAATCGCTGCAAAATGCTCAACGGCAAGCCTTTTCCGTTCAACAACTTTTGCCACGAACTTGCGAGTCAAATATGGAAAGTTACTCGAAACTAATAGCCAAAGCAAACTCGTGCACGTGTAAAATGCAAACGAACAATATTTTGGGGATTCTCCGTTAAACAGACGGATGAAATAAATAAATATATAAAATTATAATTATGTATTGCATTTCATAAGCCAGCTGTTTGTGCAATAAGGTCGACTAGGATTTGCTTGTTAATTAGCTTGCAATAATATGTTGATATACACTGGACTTAGCCAAACAATCGTCGCGTTTACTCTCTCGTCTGAGATGAAACGCGCGTGCCATCATTTTATTTAATCTCATAACCCCGCTCCGTTGGATTCACCAGATTGTTGTTGTTATTTTTTTTTCTGGTATTTTTTAGCAACCAGAAAAAACAAACGAACCGGCAACGACTACGGAGCTTGGTAATTTCCTGATATAAATTATTTTCAAGAGCTGTTCGAAATTTTCGAGGAAATGGGACAAGACTGTTGAGGAAAATGGAATTTTCCGAAAAAAATGATTTCGCATGAGAATATGTGATAAACATGAGCATGAAAATTCCCATTTTTCGTGTGTGGAAAACGAAATTTTACGAAAATTTGAATTTTCTTGGAAAAATATTCAGTGGGAAAAAAATATCGAAGAAAATGTGAATTTCCAAAAAAAATAGTCATTCTGTTTTTACGTGAGAATTCTCAATCGACGTCTGCATGAAAATTTCCATTTTTCATGCGAGAAAAATAAAATTTCACGTAAATTTTTGAGTTTTTCTCAAAAAATGCTCATTTTCGAGATTCGGGATGATGAATATAACGTGAAATTTGTTTTTTCTTTCTAGGAGCAACGACTGGGATTGACGGTAATAAGAAGACAAAGAATTTTTATAAAAATGTGAATCTTTTTCAAGATAAATACATATTTAATATAGAGAGCACGTCGTCGCGTTTCGGAACCACAAATGCTCCATTTCTCACTAACCTTGTAGAGCTCTGTGAAAGCAGAGTTCTCTCAGGTACACAAGTATTAGGTTAAGCTCCTGAGCGATGATTTTTTTGACAAAAACAATCGCTTGAGCGAGAACAAACCGTATTAACCCTAGGACTCTACTCAGGGGTTCCCCAAACCCTCACTAAATAGTGAAAAAATCGAAGATTATTTGTTAATTTTTTTAAATTGCATTTTTCACCGTGAAAAATGAATATTACACTTTTTCTCAACGTTTTATCTCATTTTTCAGAATTCGAACGATCAAATGAAAAAAAAACAAAGCTCTCTACGACAAATAGCGAGTCAATCGCATCGATTGAAAGTGCTGGGGTGCCCGTAACCCCAGTGTAGGGCATTTGTTTTAAAGCACATAGTGGAGGGTCCTAGGGTTATTTTTAAATAGGCCGACAAAACAGCATTTTACGATATAGTTGACCGATGACACGCGTTGAAAGACGCGGTAGTAAAAAACATTAATACGAAAAACAATGTAACGATGCATGAAATTAAAAAAGAAAAGATAAATATATCAACTTTGAAAAAAACGAACGAACCAATGAGTGTGTGATAAAAAGATTTTCTTTGGTCGCGATTTTGCGGCGCATCACTCAGAGTTCCGAAAAACTTGGACATGCCTTTCCCGTTATCTCCGTTACCTCCTCGAGTAGCGAAATTGTCTCATAGAGGGTTAAGGTCGAGGACTCGTTGAGCGCGACGCTGTGGAACGAAAAGACAAAAAGAAACCTCGATAAAGAAATTTGTGAAAAATCGTTCAATGCGGAGGATGGAAAAGAAAATATTTAGCACGACTCACAGGCAATTCATCCGCGTTAAGAACCGTCGTATGAGGTCCGGCCGTCGGCCTTGGAATATCCGGCAAAAGCTTGCTCGTGTCGATTTTTATGTTCGGATTTTGTTGCATCACTTTTTTCTGGGCTTCTTCGGCCATCCTGTGAACAGCTACCGCATCCAATCTTATGGTGTCACTGTACAATGGGCACCTGTGAACCGGAAAGCCCCAAAAAGTCATTCTCGGCTCGAAGAAAGTGAAAGAAACATTTTTTTCTACTGCTCCACAAAATTGCACTAATTCGACGACTGAGCGGACAACTTTTTCATGCCATCGACAAAAAATGAAGGAAAAAAAATGATTGATCTTGGGCAATAATTACAAGTTTTGATCGTTCGAGCCTTGGCCACGGAAATGTGAATAATTCTGGATCGGTTGGTCGCACAAATAACACATCAACGCCCCACAAGGACAGTGGATTTTGTTGCAGCCTTCTTCCTTGAAAAAAGCTCGTTGACAACGATAACATTTTCGTGCGAGCGCCGCGGTCATACTTTCCTCAATGTACAGTCGAGCTTTCTCGGCTTTCATTACCTCGTTGCATTTCAGAGGCACGTGGCTGAGTTCCTTGCAGAGCCTGAATTCCAAATATTATAAATTTATAAAACTCTCGTGATGATAGCGGTTGGTGAATTTTTTATTACGGAAGCTTGAGCAAAGAATCAAAGATTTTTCGTGTTGAAAAAATTCTTCAATCAATAATTTTCGATCCAAGAGCCAAAAACTAAATCTACAATAAAAATTCCGAAGAAATGTGCTAATTGAAAAACTGATGACACCGAAGTTCGCAACGATAAATACTTTTCTATTACTTTTTCGTTCAATTTCAAAAGCCATGCAAATTTTCGTACCGATTTTTTCTTTGGATCTTAAAAAAAAAAATCATTTTATTGTCCTGACCAAATATTGAACAAGTGTCTTGATCGCTGTTCAAGAAAAAACGGAATTTCGTTGCATTCCAACGATGCAAACTTCAACATCGTAAAAACTAAATAGGAAAAAAAATATTGATCGATACGTGAATGTGAATCGAGAACGATTCAATGGCATTGAAAATGAGTTGCTGTTTTTAAATTTATTTAAATTTGTCCGTAGAAAAATAAACGTTTGGCTGCTGCATTAATGTATGAAAAAATTTTAAAAAAACTTACCGACAAGACTCTTTGGTGCATTCGGGATTGAGGCACTTGAAGATTTTGTCCTCCTCAGGAGGGATCGAAGCAAAGTTGCAAAACGGACAGGACACGAGCCCCTCAAGACCGGCCTCCATCACTTCGGCGGCTTGTCTCTTTTTTAAAAGAATACTGAACGTTGTCGGAGCGAGGATTTGCTGAAGTACAGAAAGGCTTATCTCGCTGCCACAGTTGAGGAAACAACTGATGCGAGTTCCACCGTCACCCAGCGTTGTGTTTGTTCCGGTAATAATGCATCTGTTGCAAAATAGATGTCCTTTGTCGCAGGACGAGCATTTCGAAGGGATGCACTCAGAGTCGTAGCAGCATTGACACTCAACGAGGAAATTGTTTTCCTAACAACGAACATTTCATTTTAATCATAAAACACGTTTATCAAAAACAATTAAAAGTTCATACAATTAAAATAAAACGACTGCTCCAGATCCCTTTTTCATTTCAAATTTTTACAGAGGATGAAATTTCCATTTTTTAATAAAAAATCTATCATTTTTTTGGGCATTTTCCTTCAAGATCGTTTTTTCTTTTTAAATTTTCACTAACGATGAAATGTTCATTTTTTCATAAAAAATCTATCAGTTTTTTTTTTGTTTTTCCATATTTTTCCCTATGAATTGACAAAAAAAACTACTGTTCCGACTGTATTAAGGGGATAGCGAGAACTTCCTTGTGTATCGAACTCAAAATCCGAAACCCCAGTCATAAAAACTATTTGCCAGACAAAAGGTAAGAGCATTTTCCTTCCAGATCGTTTTTTCCTTTCAAATTTCAACAAACGATGAAATTTTCACTTTTGAATAAAAAGTCTATCAGTTTTTTTTTGTTCCTACATATTTTTTCGTACGAATTAACAAAAAACTGAATATTCTGATTGAATCAAAGGAGAATTACGATCTTGCTAGTCTATCGAACTCAAAATCCAAAACAACAGTCATAGAAATTATTTTCCTGACAAAAGAGCGTTCTCCTTCCAGATCCTTTTTCATTTCAAACTTTCATTTTTGGGGATAAAAAGTCTATCAGTTAGTTTTCGTTTTTCCATATTTATCTGAATGAATTCGTAACAAGGAATAACAACTGTTTGAATGCGATATTATGATTATTAAAGAAACATACAAATAACGAATAATCATACCTTCAACATTTTGAATTCAGCTTCTTCAGCTTTCTTCTTGTTCTCAATGTATTCGCTAATTTCGGCCTTATGCTTGACGAAGGCCATTTCCTGGAGCAAAAGAATGTCTTCGGTCGGCATTTCGTATCCTGCACGTTTCGTCCTCATCTCTGGGCCGACGTGTTCGAGAGCTTCAGCAGATGCGCTCAAATTGTACGCCTTTTGTCTATAAATTCTCGATATAGTCGTGACCTGGTGAAAAAGAAAAAATCAAGACTCATTGTGCAAAAAAGAAAAGCAGTTAAAAAAAAAATGTTGACGAGCGCGAACTTACTTTAGTTTTGCCGAAGTGACTTTTGAGAAATTCAAAAGCGACTGTGCTGTGCTCGCATTTTCTTTTCTGATCCATAAAGTGGGTAGGGGGATCGGGAATGATTGTGAGAAATTGCTGAACGTTGAATCCGGTGGTGTATTGTCTCTGTTGTTCGGTGATTTTGAGGCGAGCTCGATACTGTTCTTTGGTCGGATAATCGCCAGACTCGAGTTTAAGTTCAACGAATTGTTTGATGGCGTCGGGTTTGGCGACGTTTGTCTCGGCGAATTCGCGCAAATAGTGCGGATCCGCATCGGGAAAAATGCCGAGTAAATTTTCGTAGATGTCATCGACATTTCCATAAGCCAGCGCGGCTGCGCCGGCCGCTTCATCTTCGCGAGGTTTGACCGGTGCAGGTGGAAGACTGTCGCCTTTGCTGAGAAGATATTCGACGATCGGAGTGACCTGAGCATCGCGGTCTCCGGGGCCCCATTCGGGAGGACACAATTTTTTTAAGTACTTTGGATCGACGTTTGGAAATATGTTTCTGAGTTTGTAGTACATTTCCTTGCAGACTGGTCGCTTGGTGGGTTGTTGATAGGGATCAGCGTTTTGAGTGGTTGTTGGGCTAATTATCGTCACCGTCGGTTGATTTCCGGCGGTTGCTGCTTTCGGGTTCGCCACTGCGTCGCTCCAATGTGAAGGAACGAGGCTCGGGCCACTGGGAGCAGGGTTTATCACAAAATTGTTAGTGCCCGGCGCAGAGGCAACCGGCTTGACAACGTTGAAGCCAAACCGGTCTGGCAGGTGTCGCCATGATTTTTGCACGGGGAATTGAGGTCGTTGCTTAGGACGAGCTCCTTGGGAAGCGTTGAGAATCGTTACTTTGTCAGTACCTCGTCGATTCTGTGGAATTACGTAAGGTTGAGCAGGGGGAACAGGAGCGGGAGCGCGAGCAGGAGCAACAAGAACGTGGGCTCGTAGCAGAGATTTCTCAGGATTCCCTATGGTCTCGCGAGGAATGATTCCTACGGAAGAATGAGTCTTGGCAGCCGAGAGAGGAGCCTGCACAGGGCAGTTTGACGGCGTCGTCGCAGTAGACACGAATTTCGCAGCCAGGATCACGACGTCTGCATCGGAAGACGATTTTTTGCAGCCTACGGTGCAAATATCTTCGATAGAGCCACGCTTAACGGTGCTGACTACCGAGGCAGAGTTGTGGTCGCCGGAAGAACCCGCTTGAGCGCATTTGACCGCAACCTCCGCAACGCTTTTGACCGTCAATTTTGCAGCTTTTCTAGAGACGTCGTACATTTCAGGGTAAATAGATCTTTCCCGCTTGGGCACGAGGTCCCAAAGTCTCACATCGTTTATCCCAGTCCTCGGCTTCTTCCTGATCGCTTCAGAAATCGAATCTGCGTCGATGCTTGCAATCAGTTGGAGAACGTGTTGAGTTCGTTCATGAATTTCTCTCTCCGTCGGAGGACTTTCTCTTGCCCTAGAAACCGGCAGAGAATCTTTGCTGCATCCCGGTTGAGGACTGCCCGTTCGGTCCATCAGGATTCCGCTCTCAGAGCTTTGCTCCATGAGCATCGATTCCTCTTCGACGTTCGTTACTTCGTTAGAGTCCATGTTATTGTTCGGGTCATTATTATTTTCCTCCAGAGTCTCAACGTCGAAATTCTCCTCCGCCTCTGCGTCTCTTTCCTCCTGTGGACGAGATAAAACATGCACAGGTTCGTCGAGAGGCAGATCTCCGAGCGCGCTGTTCGAGGCGTCATGATATTGCGTAGTCCCGCAGGAAAAGTCGTCCGACCACTCGTATGAATTTACCTCGGTAGGATACTCTTCGCACTCGTTAGACGTCCAAGAAAGTCTCGAATCTTCCGAATGGCTATTAGTTTCAAAGGTGCTCGACCCCTCTTGCGACTCTTCCGGGCTTCCTTCGTTATCCATTCTTTTACTATGTTTCTTTAGCTACATCAGACCTGCAAATTTGGCAAATTTCAAACGTGGATTTTTCAAGAAACATTCATTATTATCGTAAAGCTTAATTTTGGCATGACTATTGCTTCGCCGTCAATTTTTTTGCAATTTTTCCTCAGCTGCATCGAACCCATACAAGGTCGAATTTCGACCTTGGATTTTGCAAGAACTGTTCATTTTTATTATTATTACTGTTGCTTCCCCGTTCATTTTTTTGCAATTTTTCCTTAGCTGTGTTGGACCTACAAATTTATCGAATTTCGAACGTGAATTTTTCAACAACTGTTCGTTATTATTACTATTATTAGACTTTATTCCGTTACTACTGTTTGTGAGATATTATTATTATTATCATTATTATTATTATTATTATTATTATTATTATTATTATTATTATTATTGCAATTCTCGATATGCTTTACGTGACTCATATGCCGGGTAACAACGATGATACAGTTATATGTGATCGAGGGACTGCTGCGTGACTTAATAGGTATTTATCTTCATTGGCACTGTGACGGAAATGATGACTGATGAAAAAAATTTAATCGGGAGTCTTCAATTATGATAACAGTCGATATCTGATGACGATCTCGTTCAAAGATATTTACGTGCGAGCGTCAGTGACGAAGACGAAAACAAAGAGAAAAAAAATCCTTTCAAGATTATTTTCGTTCTTGGAATTACATCGCCGGAAGGAACAATTGGAAAAATTGCGATAAAGGCGGTGATCGCTAGCAAAAAAACACAAATGGCACTTACTTTTTATTCGCGCTCTCGATTATATATTTGTTGCATGAGCGGGAACGCCAATCGTTTTGTTTTCTGGCCGATGTCGTTTGTCCTCTGAGAAATTTTCTAGGATAAAAGAAGTAAACAAGCATCGACGGGCCCACGCTGGATCAACCGACAACATGCGCCCGGCGTGTATCACGCACAACTATCGAGACTTCTCATTTCGATACGTGCTTTCACGCTTTTTACTGGCCGGACGGGCTTCGCGTCGCGCGTCAACGCCTCTGGTGGCACAAGTTACACTACCGGGCGGCCGTCGGTGTGTACACGTTTTTCACAATGTTTTTCACCCATACAACTCAATATTAATGCGTTACTGGTTTCTGCCTGTTTACGTATACATTGTATCATTTTTTCACCATTTCTCCATCAAATTTCGATGTACTTTCGATTAATAAAAGTCGTAAAACAGTTACGAGAAGATTGGTAGCTAAATCACAAGTGGGCCCAACGCACAGCTCGTAGTAAGTCGATGCTTTCTTTGCAACGATATTACATTTTACGAGTGATAACGTACGACTTCCAAGAACTTACCAGTTCTTGTTATTTCATTTATTAGCAGAGGTTACCGATCCTTTTTCCACTTATTCTCCGAATAAACTTCCCCCCAATAATGATAATCATATCGATAATAAAACGAGCCTTTCCTGTGCTGTTGCAAAAAATGCCATCGTTCTTTATGGTCATTCAAGTGCCTGTCACTGCGTTGAACATTCATAACTAAATTCCAAATATAATTCATTTAAAGATTTTGTAAATTTCGGAGCGTTTAGATTTCTTGCAAAATTTCGGTGTTTTCTCTACAAAAATGGAATTTGCATTATCAATGATCAAATGCATCAAAAATTGACGATGATAGTCCCTAATTATAAACTAACCTGTCGCGCTGATGGAATTATTTTACGAAACGTTCTCGCAATATTAGAATA
Organism: Hyposoter dolosus; assembly: GCA_963921915.1. NCBI lineage: Eukaryota > Metazoa > Arthropoda > Insecta > Hymenoptera > Ichneumonidae > Hyposoter > Hyposoter dolosus. The sequence continues at coordinate 4,998,627 of OY998140.1, forward strand.
GAACCCAAACAAACCCTGAGAGCAAATCTCGAATCGAGTGGCTTGAGTGTGGTTTTTAACAAACAAAAGTCATTATTTCCGAAGATGTTAGTGAATTTTCATTGTACGTCTTTCGTAATAAATACGTGGATGACATTTTGGAAAAATCTGACGAATTTCAAACTCGAACCAAATAGAAAAGCTTTAAACAGAGGATTCTCAACAACAATACAGCTTTATTAATGAATCTGATGAGAACATTTCCAACCAAATTCAAATTTCGTCAGTTTTGCCCCAGAAAAAATCAATGTTTTTTGCTGACTCGTTAATCCCGTAATTAAAACGAACAAACAACTCCATTGTAGATATTCCAGAGCAGGAATGACAATGAGCATTTTGGTGAGAACTTTCTTTCGGCGATGTGTCCTCCGTGGCCATTCCTCGAGGATCCGAGCTGAGAGGAAGCTGCGAATATTTTGCTGCAGCAACAATGTAATCTCCAAAGATTCCCAGAGACGTTTTGTAACCAGAGCTCCGTCTGTGTCGACGCAAGCAAAGGCGGATGCTAAAGCGGCGACTCATCCAACCGCGGATGCAAATATCTGTAGCGTCGGGACGATAGGCCACGTCGATCATGGCAAAACAACCTTGACTGCGGCGATCACGAAATATCTGTCCGAGAAATACAAAAGTTGCAACTACGTCTCTTACGATCAGATCGACAAAGCTCCGGAGGAAAAAGCCCGGGGAATAACGATAAACATAGCCCACGTTGGCTACGCAACGAAAAAACGAAGATACGCTCATACCGATTGTCCGGGCCATGCGGATTTTATCAAAAATATGATCTGCGGAGCTTCCCAAATGGATGGAGCTATTTTATTAGTCGCCGCGGACGACGGCCCCATGCCACAAACTAGAGAACATCTTCTCCTAGCCAAACAAATCGGAATCACTCACCTTGTCGTTTATATCAATAAGGTGGGAAGTTGTTTATTTTCTACTCGAAATATTTCGGTATCTAGTTGAGATTTCTCTATAAAATGTGGAAAAAAAACTTCAGAGTTGCTTTGGCATCGTTCAGGGACCAAAATTCAGTCTGCAACGTTGGTTACAAAAATGGACTGTACTAGAATGTCGTGGTATCATTTTTTTCATTCCAATAAGGACCCTGGACCCTTGGAAGAATAAAAAATATTGTTGCTATTGAATTTCGCATTAGGATACCACGAAATTGTATTTTTTTAATGGACAATTTCGTTAATTTTTAGAAAATCAACATTTCCTCTGCGTGTATTAAATAATACTGGAGTTTGCATCGTTGGAATCCAACGAAAAATGTATTTTTTATTCGCTAGTTTGATAATGAACTCGTTCCAATGGACAATTTCGTAAATTTTTGGAAAATCAACATTTCCTCTGCGTGTATTCATTTGCATCGTTGGAATCCAACGAAAAATGTATTTTTTTAAATTATTTTGATAATCAAAGAACTGGTTTCAATTTTTCTAGTAAATTCAGTTTTCAAATAGCAAAGAAAACTGTCTGATTATCGTTGACAAATACTGTATGAAAATTTTACGTTCTGCTACAAAAAAAAAAGAGTTTTCCTTGAATTTCAACGATGCAAACTTGAACGTCGTATTATTGAACGATTCCTACGAGGAGCTAGTGAGAATCGGAAATCGGAATGGAAAGCCTGACAAGTTGTCAGAGAATTTTCCATTGTGCGAATCTCAACGTTTTTTAATAATATTTTCGAATCAATCGCACGTCGCAGTCTAGTCTACTGGATAAAAAATGAAGAATTTGTATATTTGCAGGCAGATTTGGTAGACGATGAATTATTGGAACTCGTGGAAATTGAGGTTCGGGAGATCTTGTCGAATTTCGGTTACGACGGATGCGCAACGCCGGTGATCGTAGGTTCGGCATCAATGGCACTGAAAGGAGACACTTCGCCGTTTGGTCTGCCATCGATCGAGCGTTTACTCGATGCTGTCGATGAGCACATACCTACACCGACGCGTGATTACGATTCTCCGTTCCTCATGCCAATAGACAATTCCTTTAGCGTACCCGGGCGAGGAACCGTCGTCGTTGGGACGATAAAACGTGGAACGATGAAGAAAAACGCAAGCGTTGCTTTGTTGGGTTTCGATATCGAGGCCCGTACTACGATCTCGGACTTGCAGGCAAGTTTTGCTTCCTCATAGAGGAAGCTATGTAACGGTGAAATTTTTTTTTTTTTCCAGTTTTCAATGTCAATGTCCCAAAACATCGAAAAAACAAATCTAGAAAAAATGTCCAGATGTGTGTGTGTGTGTGTGTGTGTGTGTGTGTGCTGTGGCACTGTAAAATATTCAAACGTTCATAACTCGAGAACGGTTTGAGCTACAGGGCTCCCGTTTTGCACAGATGTTAATCTATAAAAACTCTTAATTTCGTGAGAATTTTGTTGACGTTGCTAGAAAAATACGAACTCTACGGGATTTTGAAATTTTCAAAAAAAAAGGGTGTCGACGCTCTAGCTTCCACAAATTTTAAGATTTATTATTCTTTTTATTTGTTTTATCGAATATATCGCGATTTTTCTTGACACTGGAGATTGCAACGTTGGGGTACACCGAAAAATGCTTTTGTTTACCATGGAAAAACTGAGTCGGCACGAAAAATTATTACGAGTTTAAAAATCGAACGAAATCGTGAAGAGAAAATATATTTTTCCCTGGACCCGAACGTTGTGAGCTTGGATGACGTGGAGAATCGGGAGAAAGCTTTCTTCGTATTAATTCGAACGGACTTGGGGCATGAGCAGATATTTCAGAAAAGCGTGCCACAAGCTTTGGCTGGTGAAAACGTCGGTGTTTTGCTCCGTGGGATCAAGGCTGCTGATGTTTACAGAGGGATGTTGCTCTGCGCCAAGGACTCGCTCAAAACGAGCAATCATTTTGAGGCTCGAATGTATTTGCTCGAAACAGCCGATGGCGGACGTCACAGACCTGTGCCGGTATTTTCTTCTCATCCTTCCTCTTTCTATATTATTGATTTTATAAATAAATTAGTATTTATAAAACAAATTATTTATTTTATAAAATTAATTGAAATATTTTACTGTATTTATAAAATAGATGATTTATTTATAAAATTATAATTTATATTTATAAAATTTGTGATTTTTTCATAAAATAAATTATTTTATAGTAAAAATAATTTAAATAATTGAATGAGGACAATCTTCCGAACCGTAAAAAGCGTTTTTCCCCAAAAACCGTTAACTTTTGTAATTTTTTCGAGCAGATCTAATTTTTCAAATCGCAGAAAGTATCCAGTAATTAGAAAATTATTAACGCAATCTGAACTCTGAAAAAAAAAATGTTAATATTTTCTTTAGCCTGCAGGATGGTGTATTCCGATCTTCAGCGAAACGTGGTGCGTCCAGTGTCGCTTCGATCTCGTCCTTCCACCGGGAACGAGCATGATGATGCCTGGAGAGCATGCGACGACGCGATTGACTCTGATAAAACGTATGCCCGTTCTGGTCGGACAAACGTTCACGGTCCGAGACAACAACAAAACCGTAGCGACTGGAAAAATAACGAAAGTATTGCCATCTCTGTTGGTGGACAAACGAAAAATGAATCTACTCGTCGTGCCCGATTTGCAATAAAAAACGATATTGAAGTTTGCATCGTTGAAATGCAACGAAAATCTGTTTTTTTTTTTTTCTTGAGCAGAGATCCAAATGAAACATTTCGTAAAAAATCGGTACGAAAATTGTCATGGATTTCGAAATTGAACCAACGAATTAAAATTAATAGAAAAAGTATTTTTCCTTGGACCCCAACGTTGCGAACTTTAGTGTCGCAATAAAAATCAGCCAGTCGAATGATGAAAATCACGAGGTTGAAAAATCGATGAAGAAATAAAAAAAAAATCGTGATTGTGTAAAAAGTTGTAGGAAAATTCGAGTAAATTAACTTTATTTACATAAAAACTCGTTTTTATAGTTTTTTCGTTTTATTCTTTCTTCCCAATAATCCTTGGATCTCGGGTCGGCGATAACTCGCTGGCTGCTACGTACACATCAGGTATCTCGGGTAATTGCCAAAGTTTCGAGAACCTGGGTGATTATTAAACTGCTGCAAAATGTCGTGGGTAATTTAACGTTTATTTTAAATACCAACGAGCAACGTATCAATTATAATATGTCGGTGACTATCGTACAGTTATCGCTTCTAACGTTTTGTGGAATTGTTGATGATTTTATAACGGCGACGTTGAATCACCTTGACTCTCTCGTTTTAACTCTCTCTCTCTCTTTTTTCTCTCTCTCTCTGTCGTTCACGTCCTGCCCACGTTTTCGTGTATCAGCGAGTATCGTTGAGGCGTTTCCACAATCCTCGATCTTCCGGGAAGTGAAAATATGAAAACTGGGACTGCAATCGACTAATTAACGCGCTCGATACTCGAGAGGATCGAAAAACAGCGGCAACAGTGACCGGTGATTAATTACGATGTTGGGGAGCGGTCGTTACTCGTGCTTAATGAAAGAAACTCCTTATGCTCCGAACGAGGACAGGAAATCAGTTACGACCTTCTTCAACTTGGCGTCCGAAGATTCGCTGATGATGTTTTCCTTCGCGATCGTCTGAATGAGATCTTGCTGGGTAGCCCTGTTTTCAACACACAGTCATACGTGTTACGGGTGTTTCAGAAACGATCCGAGAAAATGTGAGCCCGTTGGTTATTTATAGCGAAATCACTCTAGGCGCAAAATAAAAGTGTCATTCGTTGGTCACAATGGGTAGAGCGAGCCCCAGAGCGTTTTTCTGGAATTTCTCTTTTTTTTTTTATTTATGAAAATCGACGTGCTCTTTGCGTAAAGAAGGATCGAAAATGTATCGCAGTATTTTTTTTGTTTTTCTTAATTTTTTAATAATTTTTCTTTGTTTTTGGATGAGATTAAGTTTTCTCAAAATTATCGACGTGCTCTTCGCGTAAAGCACGATTAAAACGGTATTGCAGTATTTTTTTGTTTTTCTCGAACGTTTCTTTTTTTTTTATGAAATTCAATTTTTTCAATTATTGCTCTGCAAAGTTTTTGAAGGAATTCAGGCCAAATTGAGTGTGACGTTATTTTTCGGAAATGTCGAGGCTTCATCTCCGGAAAGTAAAATAAAATACTTGCCTAATGTGCGCAAGGAATTCCTTCTCGAAGGCAGTGATTTTGGCGGGATCCATTTTGTCGAGATATCCACGGACACCGCAGTAGATAACGGCAACTTGTTCCTCAATGGCCATGGGCACTATTTCGAAAAAAAATAAAAACAAAAAAAAAGGAAAAATTGATGAGAAAATAAAGAAAAAAAGAATGATAAGGAATCGAGTGAGAATGACTGACCGTATTGTCCTTGCTTGAGGAGCTCGGTGAGCCGAACACCACGGTTGAGAAGTTGTTGAGTGGCAGCGTCCAAGTCCGAGCCGAACTGGGCGAAAGCGGCGACTTCACGATATTGGGCCAACTCGAGTTTCATCGAACCGGCGACCTGCTTCATGGCTTTGGTCTGAGCGGCCGATCCGACACGGGATACGGAAAGACCAACGTTAATGGCCGGACGAATACCTTTATAGAAAAGTTCAGTCTCCAAGAATATTTGACCGTCGGTAATGGAGATTACGTTGGTTGGGATATAGGCGGACACATCTCCGGCCTGAGTCTCAATAATGGGCAAAGCCGTTAGCGATCCACCGCCAAGAGTGATGTTCATTTTGGCTGCTCTCTCGAGCAAACGAGAGTGAAGATAGAATACGTCGCCGGGATAAGCCTCGCGACCTGGGGGTCTCCTGAGCAACAAGGACATCTGACGATAGGCTACAGCCTGTTTCGACAGATCGTCGTAGATGATGAGGGCGTGTTTACCGTTGTCACGGAAAAATTCACCCATCGCACAGCCGGAATAAGGCGCGAGATATTGCAGAGGCGCGGCATCGGACGCTGTTGCCGATACGATTATCGTGTACCCGATGGCTCCGCTGTCCGTCAAACGCTTCACGATCTGGGCGACCGTGGAACGTTTCTGTCCGATAGCGACGTAGATACAGTATAATTTCTTCTTCTCATCTCCAGCGTCGTTGAAACGCTTCTGGTTGATTATCGTGTCAATGGCTAACGCGGTTTTACCAGTCTGCCTGTCACCGATTATCAACTCACGCTGACCACGACCGATCGGCACGAGGGAATCGACGGCTTTTATTCCCGTTTGCATGGGCTCCCTGACAGACTCCCTGCATCGACGAAAAATCATTATCACTCTGTTCCTTGCGCTATTTTATTTATTTTTCCCAGTTTACTCCGTTTCTACAGCGTTCAATGGACCGACTACATAAAGCGCATGGAAAATTCTCAAAATCTTTAATCGCGACGCTCGGTCGCTCGTTCATTAACGAAATATCATTATTCTTATTTTTTTCTACCGCAATTCAAGTTTTGAGAAAAATTTCTTTTCGCTTTGTTCTCTTTCCAATAGAAAATGAACTGTCTCCTTAATATTTTCCTAAAATGTCCCGAACGTAGAAAATCTCACTTTCCTCCTCAATTACTTTTGGAAATTACGAAAAAATCGTTGGATTTTTCATTTTATGACCAAAACGTTGATTCTGAATGTACCAAACGGAATCTTCGTATCGGATCGTACGAGAATTTACTTTTGAAGAAAATTTCACATACACTTTGTTCTCTTTTCAATAGAAAATGAACTGTCTCCTTAATATTTTCCTAAAATGTCCCGAACGTAGAAAATTTCACTTTCCTCCTCAATTACTTTTGGAAATTACGAAAAAATCGTTGGATTTTATGACCAAAACGTTGATTCTGAATGTACCAAATGGAATCTTCGTATCAAATCGTACGAGAATGTTCCTTACCTAGGAATAATACCAGGAGCTTTGGTTCCGATACGGAATCTCAGCTTGTTGTTCAACGGGCCTTTACCGTCGATGGGGTTTCCCAGAGCATCGACGACACGGCCCAAAAGCTGATCACCGACGGGAACGTCGACGATAGCACCGGTACGCTTGACAATGTCGCCCTCCATAATGTGTCTGTCGTTACCAAAGACGACGACACCCACGTTATCGGGTTCCAAATTCAAAGCCATGCCCTTGAGGCCGGAGCTGAATTCCACCATCTCGTCGGCTTGGATGTTCTTCAAACCGTAAACTCGAGCGATACCGTCACCGATACTGAGTACTCGGCCAGTCTCTTCCAGGTTGGCCTGTTTTTTCAATCCATCCGCGTTATTTCAAATTTTCTTTAAAAGTCAACGGACGCTCCTTAAAAAACTTACTAAAAGAGTTTTTTTTTAATAATTCCCAAAAAATTAATTTGGCATTTGCCGAAAAATCTCCATCGACTAAATTTTAATTTAAAAAATTGACTAAATAAAAAAAAAAATTGTTTTCTTTGATTTGGATCCTCGAAAGGATTCTCAAACTGTTCCATGAGAAGTGTCGACACAATGTGACGTAAAAAATATAATTGTCCTGAACGTCAATTTGACGAAATAGAAAAAATTCATGAAAACGTGTTTTTCTGTTTCTTTTTCTTGTTCACTAGAGCCAAATATTTTCATTCAGCATTTGGGCGTCATGAATTCACACATTGACAGTCGTCATGATCGGGAAGCGTCAAGTTTACGTTGAACGGGGTTTAGACATAAAAATCGACGGATTATTGGTCTTTAATGAATTTGTGAAAGGCAGCGTTCAAAATGAGAAAATGATGGAAAAAAAAGAGAATTTGTTGGATTGAGAAAATTAAAAAAAATGAGAGAGTACGTACTTTCGGGGCTGCCCCCAAAATCCGCTCTTCCAAGATAGCGGAGATCTCGGCGGATCGGCGACTGCAGGAAACATGGTATTTGCGAGCTGCGAGACAGCTTGCTGGCCAGTGGACCTGAAATTAAAGGGAGAAAAGAAATTTTGAGGAAAAAGTAGTGAACGAGGATTTTGAAATTTGAAACGCGTTAGTTGGCAATGAAAATTACGTAATTACATAACTTTTGAGCGCTGTTGGTGTTTATGTAATAGCGATGATCGAGGATACGCGAGAAAAAAGGGAAAAGAAGCCCGAGACGATGATCGAAGGACAAGGAGAAGAAAATGACAATTCGGTGATAAGGAAATAATTGGACGAAGAGTGCGAATGATATAACACGAGATACCGGTGATGAGACACGTAAGAAAATGTCGGCGAGTACGACGAAGAGTTACGAAAACGAGACAGACAGGTGCTCCCTTTTCGTGCGATACATAAACGAAAAGATATTACGAATTTTGGAAATTTACCTGCACGGTAGCATTTGGCAGTTGTTTCGCCACAGAGGCAGCCAGACGAAGGGATAACAGGGCCATTTTTCTTCGTTCAACGCCCGTCGACCGGACTGCGGATTCGAAGATGAAGAACGCTCCAAGTAGACACGATCAGAGCTAGAAGAACGACCCGTAACCAGTTCGCTAACCCCCACTCCGTAAACTCGTGCGCAACTCTGCCCAGGAAGTCATCAACCATCGACCAGTCTCGCAATAATCTCAAACCCAAAGTAACGTTTCCTCAAAAATCCACTATTTCTTTCTCGTTTATCAATCGTTTGACTTGAAAAATGCATCGAATGCGATAAAACATGGAACGCAATTTATTTCACACGTTTCATGCATAGTTTTTGCTTTCAACGCGTCATTTTTTAAGCGGAATAATAATCCAAGAGCACACGCATGTGTCTGCTGTGAGGACTATGTCACGTGACATCCGCATTGAAAAGCGCGCCAATATTTGAAAATCAAATCCCATCGAAGCTCATAAACAGTGTGAATTTTGGAGTAAATGGAACATTTTATTATATGTCAATAAGGTAGACATTTAAGGAGATTGACTACACACATACAATGTTGCCATGTTAAAAGGACAGGAAAATTTGAAATGATTAGAATTTAATGAAATTTGATGAGTATATTCTTTAGTATTAAACATACAAATTTTTTAAGATTTTCCTTTTACATAGTTTTCGAGTAATTAATCGCTAGAGTTTACATGCATAAGCATATTGTAAACTGCAATTATTCGACAACTATGTAGACGAAAAATTTGAAAAAAATTGTGTCATCGTATTTGATGCTAAACAATGTCATCACCAAATTTTATTAAATTCTTATCATGTTGTCGTATGTAGCCAACCTCTTTAATAACAGAAAAAAAAAACTAAAACTTACATTGAGAATTGGCAGTAAGGACAGATAAGGGAAAAACTAATAAAAACACTAAGGGGAGACGTGGAAAGCAAGTTCTGCCAATTCTATAGAGAAACAGAGGAAATGTGCAGAAAAGAAAAAATGGCGGCAATAGGAAACGCAGTAAAAAAAGCGAGAATAAAAAAGTATGAAAAACTGGATAAGAATTTTTGTAAAAAAACTGACAAGTTATGCAAATAAAACTCATGTATCTTTATCTAATTTTGGAGGGAAAAAATCATCAATATATTGAAACTTTTTAAAATGTTGACGGATTGTTCATGCAGAGAAATTGAGAGAGAGAGAAATTGGGGGGTACATTGATAATGTATGTAGCGAAACATTGCCTCATATAGAAATTGGACCTTAACGCAGACGACAAAGAGTTTCGGTGAATTGCGTGACGTAACCTTTTCTAAAAATGGTGTGGGTACTTTATTTCATTGCGAACATATGGTTTTTATGATAAATAATGAAATTCTGAATAAAGTGTACAAACGTGCTCGTCAGTAATATTCCGAAGCGATTTTTTCATTAATTTCTTTTAACGATTAAAAATTGGCAAAAAAAAACAAGAAATTCGTTGGGTTATTCATGAGACTTTTTGAAAATCCTGTTCACGTAATTTTTCATTAATTCGCACTCGCAAAGACACGCCCGAATCATTCCATTCGTTGGCTTCAGTTTCGAATTCAAATTTCGTGCCTAAAAATAGCTTTTCCGGTACGAATGCGATGCAAGCGCCGCGGAGATATTATCGTTAACGAAGCGCGTATGAGGAGCACCACACCAAACCATTCTTCCCAGAATTTCGATCAAAACAAATCGTAGAATCGATCAAATTGAAAGTTTTATTAATTGAATTTTTTCGAATTTCAAGATTTCAGGCCCAGACTCCCGGACGTTAAATCTCAAATCTCAAAACCGAGAAAAAAAGATTCCCAAACCGCGATATCGTAATATTATAATAATAATAATAATAATAATAATAAATAATAAAATGTGAAACGTTTTGTTTCAGAATGAATGGGATAAATTCTATAAAATATATAAAAACATGAAACTTGTTTGGAAAAGGGTGCATGCATGTCGATATTTGAAAATGAACGATCTACACCAAATCCCTCATGATTTATTGAATCGGTACACAAACAACAGCAATTTAACGGACGTTTTCGGAAGTTGAGTAAATGTCAACAACAGCTATATTTCGAAAACGAATGTGCATTTAATTGAAGGACAAAGTTGGTGAAATGAAAAAAAAGATTTTCGTTCTAATATCGATGCTGATTGGTTGGAAAGCCGAATTCGCAGGTCTGGCAAGCGAATGACGAGGCGCCACGCGTCACTAATTCTTTCTCGGTGTGAAAATCTCTTACCTCTCGGGCAATGCCTTTATCCGTTAATCGTGGCAGTTGCAAACGTTGCGAGCCGTTGGTATCCTCGCGAGCTTTGTCCGAAGGGTCTCTCCGCACCCACGAAACGTATAATTTCGGGCGATCGATCTCAGTATTCCTTCAGTTTACAATTTCCCAAATGATCTTGTGAGATAATTGTTTCCTTTGATTAAAAAAAACCGCGGGAATAATTAAACGTCAAAAATGATATTAGCTCTTTTGTTCGGCCTCGTCGTCGCCGCGTCATGCTCCGGCAGCAATGCCGACAGCAAACCAAACGGTCCTAAAGTCACACACCAAGTAAGCGTCGACAAAACAAAACAAAGAAATCCACGCAAAAGCAATGTGACGTTAACGTGTTACTATCACAAAACGACTTTATTTAGGATTCTTTCAAAATTTTGTACAAACGTTCTTGGCACAAAAACTAACAGTTTTCTCCTCTGAAGAAAAATTTTCTGGCGTTTAGAATTTGCGATATTTAATTTCCAATTTTTTATTTTTCCCATCAAAACGCGTGTAAATTAGAAGTTTCTTTTGTTTTTTTCTTGCAACGTTTTTAACGAAACGTGACTTCAATTTACATGCGTTTAGATGGGAAAAATAAAAAATTGGAAATTAAATATCTCGAATTCTAAACGTCAGAAAAATTTTCTTCACAGGAGAAAACTGTTAGTTTTGATGCCAAGAACGTTTACATAAAATTTTGAAAGAATCCTGAATAAAGTCATTTTGTGATACGTTAACGAGGTTTTATTTTATTTTTGCCTCGTGTCCAGGTTCATTTCGAGATGGAAATCGACGGTAAACCTGCCGGAGAGATCGTGATTGGTCTTTTTGGTAACACTGTCCCTAAAACCGTTGAAAACTTTGTCACGTTGGCTGACAAGCCCAAGGGCCAAGGTTACAAAGGCAGCAAAATTCATCGTCTCATCTCCAAGTTCATGATCCAAGGAGGAGACTTCACCAAGGGTGACGGCACAGGAGGTAAGCTGTCATTTTTTGTTAAATTGGCACTTCCTGTTGTTCTTTATCGAGCCATTATTAGTTTCCTTATGTTTCTCCAGCTGCTCGGACTTTGTTGTCAAAGAAAACAGCACTCTGTGGGGTTTATTGTTAGAAACAAAAATGCGACGAATGTTCGAAAAATAAATTCAACCTTTCGATCCAATTAAAATTAATTTTTATTAATTTGATTTAACAATAATTTATCGAATCATTAATAATTTTATTCATATTTATATAAATTAAATGTAAATGTAATTTTATTCCTTTATGGGAACAAAAAAAATTTCGTTCCTGATAAAGTTATGACGGCGAAAAAAAATTGAATTTTCACACCGAGTAAGTGGAAACGAAATTTTTTCAACTCTTCAAATTCTACACTTTGTTTTGTTTTTGTTTTTTCAATAAATATTAGTTAAGTGGTTATCGTTCTCATTCGGTTATTTAATCGGTTGTATTATTTTCTTCCTCAGGCTTTATTAAAAAAATAATTCATTCTGCGGGACAAGAAATCGAGCAACTTGCCAATTTCAATGTTTTTTGTTTCTCATTCCCAAAAAAACGAATACAAATTTTTGAAAAAGTGAAACTTAAAAATTTGAATTTAAAGATGTTCGTGTAATTCGAAATTCGAACGTAATTTTCGCCAATCGAGTTGCAAATATTTGCAAAAGTAACGAGAATTTTGAAGGATATAGAGAAAATAAAAATTTCAGTCAGACTGAGAAATTGCGCGGGAATGAAATATTGTCGGCGATTTTGTTTTGTTGAAAAATTGAACAATAAAAATAATGGAATTTTCTTCACAGGACGCAGCATTTGGGGCGAACGTTTTGACGATGAGAACTTCAAACTCAAACATTACGGATCTGGCTGGGTGTCGATGGCAAACGCTGGCAAAAATACCAACGGCTCTCAATTTTTCATCACGCTCGCGCAGACCCCATGGCTGGATGGCAAACACGTAGTATTTGGAAAAGTCCTCAAAGGAATGGTCGGTATTTCTTAATGCAATGGAAAAAAAAAAAAAAAATCTCTTTATTATCGATTTTCATCGAGCTACGACTTTTTTTTATGAACTTGTGATTCCAGGACCTGGCCAGAAAGATGGAACAGATTGGCGGCGACGCCAGAGACAAGCCAAACAAGTCGATGGTCATTGCGAACAGTTGGTCAGAAGTAGTGGAAGAGTCTTTTGCAGTTTCCAAAGATGGAGCTGACTAAGAACCGATTTTCTTCCATATCTCCTTAAGGACTCATATCTATGCTTAAAAAATCGCTCAATTTTCAAGAACTTGTACCCTACGATCAACAGCTATACATTCGAATTTTTTAACGACCAAAAAATCTGCATTTTTTTTCAAACGTTCAATAAAAGTGACTAATTTTTATTAGTTTTTTCAAAACTTATTAAATCCATGCGCTTTTTTCTTATCGCACCGATTCCTTCGATCCTCTCTGCACTTTTTATTCAGGTCGCGACTCAGCACGAAAGTAAACCCTAGGACCCTACTCACGAGTTCCCCAAACCCTCACTAAATAGTGAAAAAATCGAAGATTCTGTTGTTAATTTTTTTAAATTGCATTTTTCACCGTGAAAAATGAATTTTACACTTTTTCTCAACGTTTTATTTCATTTTTCAGAATTCGAACGATCAAATGAAAAAAAAACAAAGCTCTCTACGACAAATAGCGAGTCAACTGCATCGTTTGCAAAGTGCTGGGGTGCTCGTAACCCCAGTGTAGGGGATTTGTTTTAAAGCACATTTTTGCTCGTTTTTGCACGAAGCTTTCCATAAATACGAGCTAACAGGTTGAATCATCAAGTTTTGAAATAACAACGAAGCTCGAAGCATTCGTCGGTCTCGTCGTCTACGAAGGAACGCGGTTCTAGGCATTTACCTTTTTTTTTTGCTTCGAGTTTTCTAGCGATTCGTAAGTGCACGTGGCATTTATGTAAATGATTTTTTTATCAGTCACACGGAATGGCATTTGGGCGTGAAAATGTTGAGGCAAGGGGGGATTTGCTTGAGAAAATAAACAAACAGGGCAGTCGTGCGTCCGGCGGTTCGAGCTTGGTGAGAGGAAAAACTTGGTAGAGTTGGTTTGAAATTATGGAAAATACTTTCTTTGGCGTTTTAGTTGGCTGAGGCTTTAGCGAACGCTAAACAATCGTTATAAGGAATTTTTCTTCGCAGGTTTCTACGCCGCGATTGACCGAGAGGTACGAATTGTCCAAGCGCGTGCAACAGAGCCCGAGTAATTAAACGACAAGGGAAAAACATTTGGAAAAGTCGATAAGGCCCAATCCGTTTAGATTTGAAAAACAAATCCAAATGCCATTGGCGATTGGAATCGATTTGGGAACCACGTATTCGTGCGTGGGAGTCTGGCAGGATGGGAAAGTCAAGATAATTCCTGATGCTCGAGGAAACACGAAAATTCCGTGTTACGTAGCGTTCACGAGAAGTGAGCGTTTGGTCGGCGAGGCCGCGAAGAGTCAGGCGGCTTCGAATCCGAGGAACACGATTTACAACGCGGAACGTTTGATCGGTCGTCAGTTGGACGATCTGAAGATACAAGCGGACATTCAGCAGTGGCCATTCCGGTTGGTGAGAGAGAATGGCAAGCCGAAAATACAGGTGGAATCTTTCGGTGAAACGAGGAGGTTCGATCCTGAAGAAATAAGTTCAATGGTTTTGGAGGAAATGCGAAAAATGGCCGAAGCTCATCTCGGCAATAAGGTTGAAGAGGCAGTCATCACTGTGCCGGCTTATTTCAAGGAATCCCAACGTCGAGCGACCAAAGACGCTGGAGCCAAAGCGGGTCTGAAGGTTTTACGAATAATGAACAGCCCATCAGCAGCGGCGCTCGCTTACAAGGTTGAGGCAAAAATAAAAAACAAACGTACGATTCTCGTTTTCGATTTCGGCGGTGGAACTCTCGACGTTTCGATTTTGTTGCTGAACGAAGATTCTACGGTGCGAGTATTATCGACTGCAGGAGACACTTCTCTCGGTGGCGAGAATTTCGACAATCTTCTCGTTCAATATTTCTGCAACTGCTTCGCCCAAAGATTCAAGAAAAACCTGTACAACGATCCGCAGGCTATGACCAGATTGAAGACAGCGACTGAGTGGGCGAAATGCACTTTGTCCACGGAAAGAGAAGCGACCGTTTCCATCAGAGCTCTCCACAAAGGCCTGGACTTTGAGAAGAAAATATCCAGAGAACGTTTCGAAACGCTTTGCTACACGCTTCTCGCATCGGCTTTGGACCCAGTGCGGAAAGTCTTGGACGACGCCAAGCTGGACAAGAGTTCTATCGACGA
This sequence comes from Hyposoter dolosus, assembly GCA_963921915.1. Lineage (NCBI taxonomy): Eukaryota > Metazoa > Arthropoda > Insecta > Hymenoptera > Ichneumonidae > Hyposoter > Hyposoter dolosus. The sequence continues at coordinate 5,013,627 of OY998140.1, forward strand.
AATCGTTCTGGTCGGTGGCTCAACTAAAATCCCTAAAGTTCGCGCCCTCCTGCAGGATTTCTTCGACGGAAAAACCCTCGACTCGTTCATCGATCCTGACACGACAGTCGCTTACGGCGCGGCCATTCAAGCAGCGAACCTCACGACAGGAAGCAACGGGAGCTCTCTTCGTCCGAATATTCTGCTTCTCGAAGTAGCTCCCATGTCTCTCGGAATCGAGAGTCCCCGAGGCCGCGTGACCAACGTCATCGAGCGCAATTCGCAGATTCCCTTTGAAACTCTTAAAATTTTCACCACCACAAGGGACAACCAACGGGCATTAACGATACCAGTTTACGAAGGTGAAAGTTCCGTGACTGTGGAAAACACTTTGTTGGGAACTTTTGAGGTGATGGGCATTCCCGCCGGCCCAAGTGGTTCCCTCAAAATCAAATTGACCTTCGAATCCGATTGCAACGGTTTTCTTTGCGTTTCTGCCAGAAACACAGCCTATCGCCACTTTTACCAAGTCGCTAAGCCCAAAGTTGCTTGTTGCCAAGATGCCTCGAAACTCGCTCATATGCTCACGGACGACGAAGTCGAATGGGAGCTACAGACCCGAGCTCGGAACGCTGCCAGAATCCGCTTGGAAGTTTACGTTCTCGAGATCGTACAAAAAGTTCGAAATCCCGACAACAACTTCTCACGAGAACTCAAAGATCAGGTTATCCGTCTGTGCAACGATGTTCTGGTTTGGATCGACGGAAATAGGCTCGCTCCTGTCGCGGAATACGATGCCAGAGGCAGGGCTTTGTACGCGGCGCTTCCACGTTGGAATTTCTAAGATTCGTCATCATCAGTCTGAGCAGCCGAAACGCAACAGTTTTGCAATATGTTCGAACGACGTGACAGCAGAACGACGCGCGCGGCACTTTCTCAAAATTTAGAAAATATAAATTGCGAATAAGAAATTTTTCCATCCCGCAGTAACGGATCGAGTACGGAATAATAACATTATAACTGAGCTTTGTTTTGTTTTGGAAAACCTAACCTCTCACGAACAGCGATTTAATATACGACCGAGACGAACCAGCGCACGTACATTTTGTGAAAACTTAAACAAACGCGAAGATCGAACTTACACCGAAACCAACCGCTCGATCGTTCCGAGACTTTCTACTTATTTGTACTTTGCTTACATTGTTTATTCATTTATTCTGTTGCAAGTGGACGTGAACGAGAGAGAAAAAAGGAATAGAATGTGAACTCGTAGAATCGTTAAACAATAATAAAATGAATCCGAATGAAAGGAAATACTTTCGGAAATAGTTTGTGTGCCGACTGCTCCGTGAATGTACGAAACTTCTCTCGAGCCACGATGACACCATTTTTTTCAAATTTTTCGTCTACATAGTTGTCGAGTAAGTGGAGTTTACAATATGCAAAATATATACCTATATATATTCGAATCCTATATGCTTACGCATGTAAACTCTAGTGTTGAATTACTCGAAAACTATGTAGAAGAAAAATGTTAAAAAATTTATATATTCATAGGGAATCCTAAAGAATATACTCACCAAATTTCATTAAATTCTAATAATTTCGATATTTCCTATGCTTTTAACATGGCAACATTGTTGAGTGTAGCCAACCTCTTTAAACTTGAAAATATTTAGCCGTAAATGTAAATATTGCGTTATTTCGATTTTCTAAACAGTTACTCGTGACGCAAATACTTTGGATTTTTGTGTCTGGATATTCAGTGCTTTCTCTGGTGAGTAAAGAGAACCGGCAAGTTCGATTGACTCCACGTTTGAAGAGAGACCACGTCAGTTATATTTTCAAGCGGTCCCATGGTGTAATGGTTAGCACTCTGGACTTTGAATCCAGCGATCCGAGTTCAAATCTCGGTGGGACCTAGGATATTTTTTTTCTACAATTAAATCTTTCGTTTCGCGAAACTTCACCTTCCGAATGATTTTCACTGAATCATTATTTCTCACCGGAATAATATGAACAAAATTACGCAGGCAACTTGTTTTTTCGCGTGTTTGGTCATAAATCGATGTCTACGTTGCCGACGAATTTTTTTCCGATTCGCGCTCAAGCATTTGAAAAGGAGGATAATGCGGCGGTGGAAACTGAATAATAAATGGTCAGGGAATAAAAACAAAACTCGGAAAAATAATTTTAGTTTCTTTATCAATTTTACGGTTGATCTGAGTAATGCCGCGTGAGAATTGACCAATGAAAGGGGTCTGTGTTTACATTTTTTCCGATCGGATATTCTCATTCGCCAGTGACGATTACAAATCATTAAGCTTTCAGCTCCGCGATTGGTCAGTCCCGGATTTGTTTTTTGTTTCCGAAAGTAAAAATTTCGTAAGAATCGCTAATAGGATTGGATATTTCGGTGCAACGTGCAAGATCAACCGGGGACGCGTAGAAAACGTTTGATAAAACGTTTCTCATTAGCGCTATCGATCGACTGTCGTTTGATAATAAATTGACAGTTGATTCGAGGGTAATTAACGGCCGATACACAATAAAACGACGACAGGGAGGGCGCCACCGAAAGGCTCGAGCTCGACTCGGTCGAAGGTGTCGCCATCAGCGGTCACTGCTGACAGGTCAGCCATGTTGAAATCCACTCAGTCGGTGATATTTTGCGCGAAGCACACATTGATACGTGTACCGCGCGTCGCTGATATAAAACTAGAAACAGTTGGCGAATTTATTCGATTCCGATTCGGCTCGACCGAGGCGGAAACCGGCGAGTGTCGGGAGTTTTTTTTAAAATAATTCCGGTTAAATAGATAACCAAAGAAAAAAGACGATAGAAACAATTGTGGGAGACATAAACATCGTTCTCTCTTTCTCGCTACGACACGTCGTGGTGCGCCGTGAAATAGCGTGTAGCTCATCCCCCCTCCCACTCTTACGCCGGGAGTAAAATTGAAAAAAGGTTCACCATGAAAAAATTACACGCTCGTGGGATCGCGACTCCCGAGCGCGGTGACGCGAATACCCCGAATCTCCGTTTCTCGGTTCATGTCCGTGAATCTACCCAATAAAACTCGAAAACCATAGTAACAAGCCATTTTTAACGAAAGTGTGAGTGCGTGAGTCTTTTGTATGCCGCCGCACGAAGCGCTGCGAGTTTGTGCGGTTGAGCGCAAAGGGTTTTTCGTGTCCACCGTGCGCGGCGGTGTGTGTCTCCCGTCGTCGTCGGCGCCCGGGAGGGCACGCGTCTACCGCTGTTTACCGATTCGATACAATAGATATACACATGTATATGTAAGCCCGTTATGTATATATGTAATATAAAAATAAAGACTCGATTTTGAGAAAAACAACTAAATCGATAGAAGTGATCCAAGTTTTTGCATTCGACAGTGTACATCGATGTATTTATAAACACATTTTCGTAGCTACGAGCCGATTGCTGCATAATTGATGAATTGGTGTGTCGTGCGTGTGTGTGTGTACAACGTTCTTCGTTGACTATTTTTTCCAATAACGTTTTTATTTTAATTTTTTTTTTCGTTCCTTCGGATCTGGCGACTAGTTTATAATTTGAAATTTCTAAAAATCACCAACTTCGATATCATCGACATTAGAAACAGTGGAGAATGTGTGAGCACGCGGGATAATCGCACTCTGCACAGTAATCAACGCGAAAACGAGAACGCGACTCGACGCCGGATCGTTTTTTCATACACTGAAGGCCCGTCCAACGGTAAGTCGAAAACTAAGCAAATCCACTCCATCAGATCGAACGAACAGAGACTCGAGGTGCGACTTTACTTCTTAAACTTTTCGATAACTTCCTCGTTGCCCGCAGCACCCGCTCCCCCGCTGTTCTTCTTGCTTTTTCAACGTTTTTGTCGTCGTCTCCGCGTGCAATCGATTTCTTCATTTCACTCTCCGCTTCCTGTGCTTCGCGAGTATCGCGACCAGTGGGAAAGAGAGCGAAACAGGGAGAGAGAGAGAGAGAGACGCGAGATCGCGAACGTTTCGCATACGAAACGTTCACGAAACGATACGACAAATTCGAACGCTTCTGATTGATTCTCAGGTACCGCCTGCTCTCTGCTTCCCTTACCAACGAACTCAACCGCCCGACTCTTCTCTCGCGACGCCAATACGACCTGCCGCACTTTTTTCCGACACACTTGTTGTCGTTGTGTCCATCATTTATATTTCGATAACAAAGTTTCAAAAAACAATCCAACAGAATTACATCGACGGAGGTTTTCATTTTTTTTTTTTTCGAACTCTTTGAATCTTACGACTCACACATTTTTATCAACTTCAACGACTATCACGATACTGAAGGTTGCATCGTTGGAATACAACGGAAAATATATTTTAAATTCGTTATTTTGATAATCGATTTGTGCTCTGCTATAAAAAATAATCAGATTTCGCTGCATTCCAACGATGCGAATTTCAACATCGTGGGAATCTCTACTTTTTTCTATGATACTGAAGTTTCCATCGTTGGAATCCAACAAAAAATATGTTTTATTCATTATTTTGATAATCGATCCACTCGTTCCAATTTTTCTACCCGGAGAGGAAATAATATCGAAAATTACGATGACATTATAACTCCCTGATACCATATCGTCCCTTTGAGAGATTCTAATAAATTCACAGTCATTTTTCATCTAAAATTCGGCCAAAAACGTCAAAATATCAAACTTTATGATAGTTTCAATAGAAAAGGAATTAAAAATGACTTTGTCCTTGCTAAGATCCCTTAGAGAAGCCTCATGGTACCAAGGAGCTATGATGCCATAGTAATTTTTTTAATATTATTATTTCTCCGTGTAGTAGATTCAGTTTTTGAATGGCAAAGAAAACTGTCCCATTATCTTTGACAAATACGTCTCTGAAGTTTGCAACGTTGATATTCAACGAAAAATATTTACTCGATTAATTATTTATTGAATTTTGAAAATTGTGCCAATTTTTCGTGTCGATTGAGTTTTTAGGTGGCAAGGGAGGATCGTTTTATTGTCCAGATCAAATATTGAATAATAATTACGAGTTCTGGTCAAGAAAAAACAGAATTTCGTTGGATTCCAACGATGCGAACTTGAAGATCTTCTTTTTTCTCCATCATCGAACTAGATTTATCGGCTTGCAGACAGCTGTTCGTCAAACTGACGATTTTACCATTTCCTAACCTCAATCGTTGGCATTCTTAGTGATGCACGTGTCTCGTGTTATTCGGAGATAAGATAGAGTTTCAAAGGCAAAGGTTGGGGATTCCAACAGGTGTAAAATAATCATAACAATAAAAAAAAACATTTGAGACCAGAATTTCTTCGATCTTTTCGTGAGATGATCGAACTTCTTTCAATGCATTCAAGTCGGCCATTTTTCGTTTCTTTTTGCATTCGCTCCTGTGAACTTTATTCCGAACAAGTAAAATTGAGAAAAACGTCAATTTTCTTTCCAGCTGTGCAGCTCGCGGTGCCGCGAGCTGCACAGCTGGATAGATCGCTTTAAAGCATCACTTGGTAGCACCAAATTTTTCTCATTCAACGTACTCGAGTACATTTGGAGAGTGTTGCAGTTCGGGATATTTATAGCCCAACTTATGGTCTCCGGAGTTACGCAACCACGTACTTTCACACTCATCCCCCCCTCCTATGGGGTACCGTAACGATTGACTTTATTTGACTTTTGACGAGGATGCAATTGAGTAAAATTTTTAAGAGGATCCACCGGTCGAAAAATTTGAGAAAATTTCAGTTTTCAAGAAAAATTTAACGAGGTTGGCTACGTACGACAATATGATAAGAAATTAATCAAATTTGGTAATGACATTCTTTAGCATCAAATACGATGACACAATTTTTTTTCCAAATTTTTCGTCTACATAGTTGTCGAATCATTGCAGTTTACAATATGCAAAATATATATCTATATATATCTGAATTCTATGCTTATCCATGTAAACTCTAGTTTTCAATCACTCGAAAATTATGTAAATGAAAAATTTTAAAAAATTTGTAATATTCATATTTAATACTAAAGAATGTACTCACACAAAATTTCATTAAATTCTAATCCTCCTGAAACATCACGATGTTTTGATGTTTTTATTGTTTTAGGAAAACGTGTGTTTGTTGTTTCGTTATCTCTTTCGCACTCTGCACGCGACTGACGCATCGCCTTGGCTCTTGAATATCGATTGCCAGCTTTTTATCACGTTCAAGTTTGCATCGTTAGGGAAATGAATTTATTTATTTATTTATTTTTTTTTTCGTTTTGACGAGACGTCGTTGCGATAAATAATTTTCGTTCTTTCGACTAGAAAATAAATTTTCGGGAAACATGGTCAAGTTTGCATCGTTGGAAATCAACGAAATTCTGGTTTTTCTTGGTCAGGACAATAAAATGATATTTTTTGAGGATCCAAAAAAAAACGGGACGAAAATTTTCGTGGTTTTTGAAATTGAACAAACAATTAATAGAAAATTCGTACTTTTCTTTGGACTCTAACGTTTACGAACTTTAGTGTCATCTGATGATTTGTACCTTTTCGTAACGAACGTATGCATTAACGTCTCATTGTTATCTTTACAATTGCGATTGCTGCTGGCTCTTCAGGGTGACAGACGGAAATCTAGTGTACGAGCTCCACTGGCTAGAGTTTTCCTTATCTTTCATTTTTTCTTTTCGCTCGTGCTCGATCCCGTTGTTTCGCGTTTAATGACTCACGATCCTGCTGGAAAGAGTTCAATGACTGTGCACTTGGAGTTTGGCGTTCGCAAACACGAAATGATCCATTTTTCCAAGCTTGATCATTTTTCCAAAACCGGATTTTTTTGATGGCGGTGAATATTTCGAAAAAAATTTGAAAATAATTCAGTTTTTCAAAATTTTGAATTTCATCTTCGTTTTCAGTGGAATAGAAGTTGAAATCATCGAATAAATGAATCAACGCAACTTCGAAGCTCATCGCCTCGAGTTCTCAAAACTTTCAAGACTTTTCTTCAAGGTGGAAGGGAAACTTGTGGTATTTCTGCAGGGTTCCAACTGCTGAACATGACAAAGTTCCAAGTTTCTTTACCGGCGATACAATGTTGTTATGTTACACCGTGTAAAAAACATGAAGATTTTAAAAATATATTTAGAATTAAGGAGGTTGGCTACACACAACAATGTTGCCATGTTAAAAGCATAGGAAAATTCGAAATGATTAGAATTTAATGAAAATTGGTGAGCATATTCTTTAGTATTAAAAATGAATATACAAATTTTTTAAGATTTTTCTTCTTCATCGTTTTCGAGTAATTAATTACTAGAGTTTACATGGATAAGCATAGGATTCAGATATATATAGATATATATTTTGCACATTGTAAATTCCAATTATTCGATAACTATGTAGACGAAAAATTTGAAAGAAATTGTGTCATCGTATTTGATGCTAAAGAATATTATCACCAAATTTTATTAAATTCTTATCATATTGTCGTATGTAGCCATGTTAAAAGCATAGGAAAATTTGAAATGATTAGAATTTAATGAAAATTGATGAGCATATTCTTTAGTATTAAAAATGAATATACAAATTTTTTAAGATTTTTCTACTTCATAGTTTTCGAGTTATTGAACACTAGAGTTTACATGGATAAGCATAGCATTCAGATATATATAGGTATATCTTTTGCATATTGTAAACTCGAATTATTCGACAACTATGTAGACGAAAAATTTGAAAGAAATTGTGTCATCGTATTTAATGCTAAAGAATGTCATCATTAAATTTTATTGAATTCTCATCATATTGTCGTATGTAGCCATGTTAAAAGCATAGGAAAATTCGAAATGATTAGAATATAATGAAAATTGGTGAGCATATTCTTTAGTATTAAAAATGAATATACAAATTTTTTAAGATTTTTCTACTTCATAGTTTTCGAGTTATTGAACACTAGAGTTTACATGGATAAGCATAGGATTCAGATATATATAGGTATATCTTTTGCATATTGTAAACTCGAATTATTCGACAACTATGTAGACGAAAAATTCGAAAAAAATGGTGTCATCGTATTTGATGCTAAAGAATGTCATCATTAAATTTTATTGAATTCTCATCATATTGTCGTATGTAGCCATGTTAAAAGCATAGGAAAATTCAAAATGATTAGAATTTAATGAAAATTGGTGAGCATATTCTTTAGTATTAAAAATGAATATACAAATTTTTTAAGATTTTTCTACTTCATAGTTTTCGAGTTATTCAACACTAGAGTTTACATGGATAAGCATAGGATTCAGATATATATAGGTATATCTTTTGCATATTGTAAACTCGAATTATTCGACAACTATGTAGACGAAAAATTTGAAAGAAATTGTGTCATCGTATTTGATGCTAAAGAATATTATCATCAAATTTTATTAAATTCTTATCATATTGTTATTCCTCCTCAACCTCCTCAAATAAAATTTAGTGAATATATTCTTGAGTATTATACATTACGATACAAAATTTTTCTGATTTTTCTTTTGACCAGTTCTCGAGTAATTCAACATTGGAGTTCACGTGTATAAGCATAGCGTTTTCATATATATATATAAATATATATATTCCGGGCATAAGAATTGTGCTTTAGTGCTGAATTACTCGACAACTAGACAGATAAAAAATTTCTGTTTCGCACTTGATGTTGAAGAACGTAATCACCAAATTTGATTAATTTCTCAATATTTAGACTTTCCTACCGAAAGACTTTTTATTGGATCCAAAGAAAAAATTGGTACGAAAATTTGCATGGTTTTTAAAATAGAAAACAAAGAATTAATAGAAAAACGTATTTTTCGTTGGACCTGAAGATTGTGAACTTGAGTGTCATATTCCGTTTCATTATCAATTTCGTATCTACGTTTTATTTCATTGTTTTAATAATATGAATAAAAGCCCAGCATGTTATTGACGCAAATTCGACCAACAATAGACAACAATGTCTTTGTTTTCTTAAACCCCCTCCCTCGGCATTTAGGCCTTTTCGTCTCTGTCTTTTGAAAACGAGGTCCTTCGGATTGCTGGGATCTATGCAGACGCTTTTTCCGTTCACCTTTAGAATTTCTATATGGACCCAGTGTCATTGATTTGAACGCAAAGTTGTACTTGCTGTGTTGTTGTTCAGGATGCGAGCCAGCCATTAAAGTTGGGGTTTGTTACGTGAGCTCTGTGCACGCGCAAGCGCGTGGTTTTGTTACTACACGTTCATATTGGGAGCAAAGCATTGTGGTTGTTGTCCCTTTGGACCATGCACGCACCCCTGCATGGTTTCCTTAGATTACCATGACACTGAAGTTCGCAACGGTGGCCTCTCCAAAACGAAAAATACGTTTTTCTATTTATTGTTTATTCAATTTTAAAAACCATGACAATTTTCGTACTGATTTTTTATTTCCATTCCATTAAATTAATGATTATTAATTTGACCATTAAATCATATTAATTTACCCATTAAATTTAAATTAAATTAAATTTAAATTAATTAATTAATTAAATTTAAATTTAAATTAAATTTAATTTGACCATTAAATCACGGAACGACTTTATTTAGGATTTTTTCAAAATTTTGTATAAACGTTCTTGGCACCAAAACTAACAGTTTTCTCCTATGAAGAAAAATTTCCTGTCGTTTAGAATTTGAAATGATTTCCAATTTTTTATTTTTTCCCATCTAAACGCTTGTTAATTCAAGTCGCGTTTCTTTTGTTTTTTTCTTGCAACGTTTTTAACGAAACGTGACTTCGATTTACACGCGTTTAGATGGGGAAAAAAAAAATTAAATATCTGATGATTTTCAAAATTCAATAAATAATAAATATCCAAAATATTTTTCGTTGAATCCCAACGTTGCAAACTTCAGAGTCATATTTTTATGATGCTGAAGTTTGCATCGTTGAAATGCAACGAAATTCTGTTTTTTCTTAAGCAGAACTCGTAATTATTATTGAATATTTGGTCTGGACAATAAAACGATCCTCCCTCGTCACCTAAAAACTCAATCGACGCCAAAAATTGCGACAATTTTGAAAAATCAATAAATCATTATTAATAGATAAAAAATTAGTCATTGAATCTCAACGTTGAAAATTTCAGAGTCGTGATAAAGTGACGGAAGGGAAATGCGAAAGGGCGTCCGCCAAAGATAAAAATTCTCGCGGTATTAGCGCGTCCGTTCTTTTGCACCCTGTGAAAAATCGATTTGCCGGTTGTGTACGAAGCCCCTGGCTGGGGAGCGGGTTTAGGTATTGGTAGCTCCGGCTGTGCTGCTGGGAGCTCGGAGGCAAAATTCACGAAAATCGTGGTGCCGCGATGAGTCCGGGAGACAAGTGTCTGTGCAAGGGTGAACGCGAGAGGGAGAGAAACCAAGCACGATGTGCAGGGCGAAACGAGTGGTGGGTGGCTTGATATTGCTTTTGGTGCGGTTGCGGAGACTCATCCCTGGCGTACAACGGGCTCCGTGTGTTTGTCCACCTTCTATACACTCCGAGCTCAAGCTTCGCGCCAGCTTTTCTATATATTCTCTTCAATTTTCCTCAGCAAGCAACTGTGCCATTTTAAACTAACCAGCACCAATCGTATAATTATTCATTTCGACGGGAAGCACATAATTCATTGAAAAAATACAATTCGTACGTGAGGAGTGCCCTGGAGCGTTGAGGCGTGTTCCAAAAATTGCGTTTTTCATATTGAAGGGAAGGATTAGCCTTGGCAGTCTAATGAATCGAGCGACCATCGATTTTTCGACGATGAAGTTTGCATCGTTGGAATGTAACAAACTCCTGTTTTTTTCTCGAGCACACTGAAAACCAAATATTGTTGGATACGTTCGACTAAACGTTTTTTTTTTAAATCGAAAAAAATTTTGTCATTGCAGCAAGAAATATTCTACATAAAAAATTAAATTTTGTCAAAAAACGTGGATGTTTTTTTCAACACGGTAAACTAAATATTTTGGGATACTTTCAAAACTTTCGTAATTTTGACAATATTTTTTATTTCTAACGGAGCTGTCAGCAAAATTTACGATACGAATGACAAAGATTTGCTTTTCGACGAAACTTTCTAGAATATTTCTTCCTGGAATGACAACATTTTTGTGATTTTTCAAAAATATTTCGTCAGCACATTAAAACAATTTTTTTTTCAGTATCGAGACCCAAAATTTTTAAATCGAACGAACGATGAATGAAAAATGTATTTTTCGTTGAATTTCCACGATCGAAACTTCAGTGTCATAGAAAAAAGTAGAGATTCGTACGATGTTGAAGTTCGTATCGTTGGAGCGCAACGAAATTTGATTATTTTTCATAGCAGAGCACAAAATTTTCATAGAATGTCATCAGGGGACAGTCTTGTTTGCCATTAGAAAAATGAATTCATTAAAAAATTTGGAACGAGTGCTTTGATTATCGAAATAATGAATAAAAATGTATTTTTCGTTGAATTCCAACGATGCAAACTCGAAATATGAAAAATGCAACGCCTTAATGGCCACAGTGTTAAGGAGGTGATTAGAGAAAACAAAACTCTGAATATCCATAAATTTTTGACCACCCAAATCTAATATTAGTTTTTATCTAAAAAAACCTATATCGCCAGAGCGAGTAAAGTCGTGAACGTAGCGATGACCGATATGCTCTCGTTCCTTGTGGCATTTTATGGGAAAACCATATTTCGAAATCTTTCTCGTTGCATCCGAGTCTTTAAAATTATTTCTGCTTTCGTTTGGCTGCCAAACACATACAAATAAAAGTTGACGATGAGCTCAATTGAAAATAATTAAAAAATGGACGTTGTTGGAAAGTTTTATTCTCAGAGCGATCGAATTCCATTAAACGAATGTGTAAAAATATGTTCGGCAACTCGAGGTATAATTTGTGTGCATTTTCTTGGCAGCTACGTTGCTCCGAATATTCTTCAAGCAAGTTATCGGATTTCTCAAAAACTCGAGCTAATTTCTCTCCATTATAAATACCTGGCTCTCTTGGAACTAATTTCGACACGAAACGTCAAGAAAGAAATAAAAAATCATAATCGACGTTTGAACTAATTTCCCGTCAGGAATTACGGATTTTAATTAAAAATTGACTAACGATTTTATCGATTTCTTGACTTTTATCGGATTTTTTTTTCGCCAGGATGTTCCATTTGTGAAAATAAATATTTACATAATTATGCAATCATCAGAATAATTGAAAACAATTCCGGAATAATTTTTATCCAGACATGCCATTTGCAGTAATTATTCAAAATTTTGAAAAATTTTAAATGACGAAAATTTTTTGAAAAATCGATGTGCCGAATTTGGAACGATGTTCTCATCGTTGAAATGCCACGAAAACAATGACTCTGAAGTTCGCAACGTTGGGATCCAACGAAAGATACTTTTTCGATTAATTTTTTGTTCAATTTAAAAAACGATGACAATTTTTGGATCGATTTTGTGTTTGGATCCTTAAAAAATATCGTTTTATTGTCCTGACCAAATATTGAATAAGAATCTTGAGCTCTGCTCAAGAAAAAACGGAATTTCTTCTTCGCCATTTGAAAACTGAATTTACTAGAAAAATTGTTGCGAGTCCATGAATGATCAAAATGATGAATAAAAAATGAATTTTTCATTGTGTTCCAACGATGCATACTCAGTGTCGTAATTCAGAACTCGAGAAAAATGTGTAAATACAAATTAGAGCTTCGATATATCAATAGAAAGTTTGCGTGAGTAAGCATCGAGCGTAGAATGTGCGTATCTGTAAATGCTCCGTTCGGGCGATTTTAATGTGCCCGGGGCGCCGGTGAAGCGTAAGGAAAGAAACGAGCAGGCGGGGAGAAGTAATTAATGTCCGACAGCGTGTCCTCTCTCTCCCTCTCTCTCGCTCGCTCTTCCAGTTCGCTTTCCCCTAACGCGTCTCCTCCACTCCCGCTTGTTTCCATTTCTCCAAATGTTCACAACCACATATATATATATATATTCCGATGAAAATCCAGTTTCGTCGTTTTACCCAATTCCAGAAAGGTTAAGAACGACCATTGTAGAGAAAACCTAGCCTTCGGATTTCTATAGTTTCGATCGTTTCGATGTAGTTTTCGGAAGAATGCGTGCAAGAGAGATAACGCCGGTGGCGCTCTCTGTAGCGTACGAAAAAAAGCGAAAGATTTGCGAGTCGAGGGTAAAGTTAAAATCTAATAGTATATTTTCGTAGCATTGAGTTTATTTTCGTGAAGAAAAAGCATCCTCTGGTTTTGGTGCAATAAAAATTTGTAGTTTCCGCATAAAGTTCGGTCGTATTCTTCGACCTTTGTCCCCCACCCCATCCCGCGCAGTCTACGAGTTCGATCTTCGCTTTCCCGAGCTTCTTCATTGCTAGAGTCATCCCACTACTAAGTTTTACCTGCTCACTAACGTTGCTCGAGAATGTTTCGTGCGAGCGGCGGAAATATTGGGCAAATTTAGCGCATCAATTGAGAATCTCAATGTCGTGGCATCGTGGCATAAAGTTAACGAATCACAAAACGACTTTATTTAGGATTCTTTCAAAATTTTGTATAAAACGTTCTTGACACCAAAACTAACAGTTTTCTCCTGTGAAGAAAAATTTTCTGACGTTTAGAATTTGAGATATTTCATTTCCAATTTTTTACTTTTCCCATCTAAACGCGTGTAAAGTCGCGTTTCTTTTGTTTTTTTTTTCTTGCAACTTTTTAACGAAAACATGACTTCAATTTACACGCGGGAAATTCTAAACGTCAAAAAATTTTTCTTCACAGGAGAAAACTGTTAGTTTTGGTGCCAAGAACGTTTATACAAAGTTTTAAAAGAAGCCTAAATAAAGTCGTACCTTAAAACAGTACGCCGTACGGAACATATTGCTGTTTGAAGGAAAAAAAACTTTCCGTACAAATCGTGGCTTCTTGAGATTTTGTTTGGATGGTTAGAATCGTGTTTATTCATGAACAACGATCAAGAGAATTACGCTTTTCCTTGGAGGGGATAATATCTTTTCCCGGGAACAAGCTGCAGGTCTGCCCTTTAAACAAACGACTGTCCACCCTTCGTTGCCCCCCCCCTCTCCCCTCCTCCTTTTGCTGAACGCTTCGGTTGAATCGTACGAGGAGGGGGTAGCAGAATTCAACGCCTAGTTGCTGTAGCGCAGTGGAGACGCCACTTCCGAAGTATCAAATTTAATTCCCCTCTGGATGTTTCGGTCACGCCGACCCAGCCACCGCGTATCTCCACACAACACGTTCCACCTCCTGTGAGCGAATTCTCTCCTTTGCAGGAGAGAGAAAGCGAGTTGAAGAAAAAAAAAAAACAAACGAAATAATAAGAGAGGAAAGAAGGAAGTGAGAGGAGGTACAAATTGGCCGGCACTCTCGCCGCTACGTTCGCGCGATGTTCATCCCAAAATCGATTTATTCAGACGCTCAAAGTTGCACGTGATAAGTCCTCCCGCGCCATGATAACGCGCTCTCTGTTGTTTTTTTCATCAACTTGTTTATTATCCCCACCCCGCCGACTGTTTTCCCTAAGTTTTCGGAAGAAAAGTGATCGCTGGGTCGTGCCACGGCGCCGCTGTGTACGAGGCGTTCGATAAAAATCAACCGTCGAGGTTAGAAACTCGTTTTTCTTCGACGCTCTGTGTTTTTTTTTTCTTTTTTTCACTCCAATACAGTTTACAGAAAATTTTTCGTCTTTCCTTCATCGTTTTAATCATTCGGTCGCGCTGTTCTCAACCGTCTGTCCCAATTCGGACCATTAATTTGCGCGGGAAAATGTGCACGTTCCACAATTGCGATTTGGTATATACAGAAAATAATCCGACATCGAAAATGGAATTGTGCGAATTGATTTTCTTCACTAAATATCCACAAATCGAATGCTTTTTTAATCTCGATTTTCCCAAAATCTCTGATCCTTTTGTTTATCATAAAAATTTAAAACGTACGAAATTTAATAAAATTCATTTTTTTCATCCCCAAAAAAGGATCCAATTCGAAAAACCAAAATGACACAATTTTTCAATTTTTTCACCTTCCTCTCCGAACCATTCGTCGATCTAAATTCCATATCGCTTTCCAGGATCGCTGTCGCTCAATAAAGAGGAACTATGGATCTGGACGGCGACGCCGTTGTGGATTTATCCGTCAGGTAAGCGACGGTTCAATTAAATTTTTTTTTTTTTCATTTTCCAAGTGATCAAAAGCAACTGTATGGAAAACCGTAACGACCCAAAATTTGTCGAGCGATCTGCATCGTCAGGATGCAGTCACATTTTTCAAAATTCTCAACGGCGTTTTAACGGCAAAATTTCTATACAGACTTTGGCTCCGATTGCTGGACAAGCTTTTTAAACGAATCTTGAAAGTGAATAAAAATTTATTGAACTTTCTCTGGATCGAACGATCGAAACCGAAAATTTTCACGGAGAAAGTTACAAAAAAGCTTTTTGATTTTCTTTACGTAAAGCCTCATTGCTCGATAAATTTGGATTAAGTTTTCCTGATGCTGCGGAGAAAAAAATTACACGCGTTGTTCATAATTGGAGGATTTTTTCCTGTAACTTGAAAAACCAATTTCCTTAAGGACGTTGTATGACGACGATCAAATCTAAATCTTTCTTTTCAGTTTTTCTTACATACAAAATGGTTTGCGAGCCTAAGTTCGTTAAAAAAAGTTGTTACAAATCTACTAAAGAACAACGTACTCTAAATCCAAAATTGTCCGAGGTAATCTGTATTTTTTAAATGATAAACAAAATTTTGAAAAAATTTTACGAGCGATTTTTTTGAAAAACTAAATAAAGCTTCTTCGACGTTACATAAAAGTGTATGCAAAGTTTTAAGAGGCTTCACCATTTAGAAATCGAAATATCAAATGTTGAAAATGGGAACTTTTAACACACGCTCTTATGAGAAACTGATGAAAATTGTGATTTTTAAAAATAAAAATCTCGGTCTCTACATGGTGAAAGCTCTTAAAATTGCGCGAACGATTAGACATGACTATTCTCTTTGTGAGGTACAAATTTAAAGGAACTCTATCGATAGAAAATTTTGCATACAACGTCCTTAATAAATTTGATTTAAAAAAGCAGAAAAAATGAAAAATTTATCATCCGCTTGATTTCTCTGGGTCCGGAGTGTCTCTGTTCCGAATAATTGGAAGGAATATTTATTATTTTATCTCAAAGAAACGTTAAGGAGTTTGAAAGTTGTAAAATTTCAATGGAAATGGGAGAAACTGATGTAAATAATTTGGACGTTGTAGCAGCAGCACGAGACGCGATTCTCCATCGGTCCAGGCTCCACCACCCACTGATGCAGGGGTTCCCCTTGACCTTGGGATCCATTTTTCATCGCCCAACATAGAGAACAATGTTCCGGAAGCAAGAAACATCCAAAATGCAACTCGAGGCATTTTGGCGCCAAAGACTGGCGAGGACAGACGACCCAGACGCAATTTGCGGCCTAGAACGGAAAGAAGTTATGCCGAGATTCCCGAGGAACCGAAAATAAATGGATATCTCAATGGCAACGCTTCCGACAGCGACGAAGGTTCGTTTTATCCTCTTGGAGATTCAAAAACTAAGAAAATATTTTAAAAAAACCATTATCACGTATAGTTTTCAATTTTGCGGATCTTTTTAATGAAAAAAGTCCAACAAGACGAGTTTTCGCAAATAAAAATATTGCCTCGGAGAATTAAATCCAGTAAAATCTTGAATAATCGTCAAACTCCAAGAATATGAAAATCAATAAAAATTGGAAGGAACAAATAACATGAAAAACGATTTGATGATCGTCGTTAATTGTAGACAAACGAAAACTTGATAAAAAATAAAACAATTTCTTAAAAACTAAATTTTTACATTCAGGTGAAATGCCTCCGTTACTGCCGATCAAAGAATTGTCATCCGACGAACTCGCGGAGCGCGAGAGAACGCTAAGAAAATTGCACGGGAAGCTGAGGTCGGAAGAAATGAAATTAGTGTTGCTAAAAAAATTACGTCAATCTCAACAGCTCAAGGAAAATATTGCGGCTGTCACTAAAGTACCGACCAAATTACCGCCTCCTGTTACCGTACAACAAACATCACACAGGTTCGTTCGAGAATTACGATAAATATCCAAGTTTTTCGCACGTTATACACGAATTGAGCTAAATGTACTCCATGGGTCTCTCAGACCCACATGTTTGATGGGTCTGAGCCCACTCTAAAATATATTGAGATACGTTACGAAATTTCGATATGGGTCTCTCGGACCCATATCGAAATCCCGAAAATTTCCTAATGTTACACACGAATTAAACAAAATTCACTCCATGGGTCTCTCAGACCCACATGATTGTAAAACGATTGCAGTCTTTCTAGCTGTTGCTCGAAAATACATTGAAATACGTTTTCTGTATAACGAGGATCGTTGTTGGACAAAAATTAACTTTGCTATTTTAATATTTTTGCAAATCTAGTCACAGAACAGCAAAAGCGCCGCCTCCTTTATTGCGTGGTCAGCCAGCGCCGAGCCGAAGCAGTAGCAGTTCACACGGTCCTCCACCGGGAATGCTTTTACCTCCAACAGTAGCTCGAAGTTCGACGTCGAGCACGGGAATGCCACCGAACATGGTTATACCGCAGCCGCCTCATCCACGTACGAGACCAATTGCAGGAACGACGAACGTTAGTTATCACGCGCCTGCCGATCGAACAGAAAGATCAACCAAAGATCCCACGCCTGTTCCGGCCCACCAGGTAAAAATATTTCCTTCCCCGATTCTCGCGGTTTCCGTTTCTTACTCAGTTCGAATCCATTTATTTTTTACCGATAAATAATTTAAAGAAAAGACTGAAAAAGTCGTTGCGTTCACGTGGAAAAAGAATGACTAGAAAAAAACTAAAAAAAAAAAAACACGCAATTATCGTCACTTTCGTTTGTCCAAAAACCTTGGAAAAGCCGCTCGTTGCTCCACCTCAGGATAATAAACCGACCCCGACCATGAACCCGACTCCCCCTGCAATTCCGGAGCAGGTATCGCAGCAAAAAGTAGAACAATCCTTCTTACTCTTTCTCTTATTAACGCCCTTCGGAAAAATGACACGAGAGACAGTTGAAAGATTTTTCTTGAAGAAAAACATTATCCTGTTCTTTTTCTTTTTGTTTTGTGTCATTTTTCCTTGAGCCACAATTTTCCTGTATCGTCTGTGCGTAGATCTGTGTAACTGCCAACTAGAACGTTTCATCGTGACCTGTTACTTTGTCTCTATCAACGTTACACAATCGACAGTAAGCGAATGTAACGAAAAACATTTGTTTTTTTCTCTTTAATACGAACAAGGAACGACCGAGAGAGGACACACAATCGCCTGCTCAACGCCAAGCCGCTGCTAAATTGGCGCTACGCAAACAACTCGAGAAAACTTTGCTCCAAATTCCACCGCCAAAGCCACCGCCACCCGAAATGCATTTTGTCCCTAATCCTTCGAATACGGAATTCATTTATCTCGTTGGTCTCGAACACGTCGTCGACTTCATCACGAAAGAACCGGCCATACCACCTCCCCCCGAACCCTTCGAATGCACTCAGTGCAAAACAGATTTCACTCCCGTTTGGAAATGGGAAAAAGTAAACAGTGGCAAAAAAGATGGTGGACCTAGAGGCCAGCACGCGACTTTCCAAAGGCCACCAGCGGGTCGTGACCCTCGAGTCATTTGCGAACACTGCGTTACCACTAACGTCAAAAAAGCTTTAAAAGCCGAGCACACGAATCGGTAAGTAACACAATTTTCCAAACCTTCTCATTTCCGACGCCAATTCATTTTGCGAACTGAAGCAATCCTGTGATTAAAACGAGCTCGCTGCAGCATTTGCTTCCAAAGTTTACACGATATCGCGATATTTTTTCTTATTGTTTGATTATTTATACAAATTCTCAATAATTTTGACGCTTTCTTGCAAAATATGTTTTGGCAAGAAAGCCATGAGACTGAGTGATTTTTCTTGGTGGAAAAATGACGAATTTTGTGAAAGAGAATTTTTGAAAACATTTCGAACGCTTCTGTGGAAATCTGCACCTCAAGCTGGATCATGAATTCGAAAGTTAACACGATTTTGCGAAATTCTGTTCTGGTTTTTCATTATTTCTGCAAATTCTCAATCATTTTGACGTTTTCTTGCAAAATATTATTTTGTCCCATAGAACGATCATTCCCACCAGACAAATTTATTTTTCTTGGTGGGAAAGTGATGAATTTTGTGAAAGACAATTTGTTAAAACGTTTCTAACGCTCCTGTGGGAATCTGCACCTCAAACTTGCGTTTGTCTCGAAGGAACGAGACAAATTCATTTTTCTTGGTGGAAAAGTGATGAATTTTGTGAAAGACAATTTGTTAAAACGTTTCTAACGCTCCTGTGGGAATCTGCACCTCAAACTTGCGTTTGTCTCGAAGGAACGAGACAAATTCATTTTTCTTGGTGGAAAAGTGATGAATTTTGTGAAAGAGAATTTGTTAAAACGTTTCTAACGCTCCTGTGGGAATCTGCAGCTAAAATATTCCGATTTGACTCGACAGGTTAAAGACAGCGTTCGTAAAAGCACTCCAACAAGAACAAGAAATGGAACAAAGACTGGCACAAGCAGCGTGTCCGAGTCCGGATCCTCCGCCGCCGAAGCCGGTTCCTAAAGCGGTGACGCCGACGAGAAGGGTAGCGACACCACCTGCGCCACCGCCGGTGGTTCAGCAAGCTCCTCCGCCGGCGCCGACTCCACCAGCCCCAAAAATGCAGGAACATCCTCTCGTTAAATTAGCCGAAAGTGGAAAATTTTCTCCTCATCATGCCGCTGCTGCGGCTGCGCTCCAGCAACAACTTTTACGAGGTGAGTCAATGTTCGTTCGAGTATTTTTTCTCATTCTGTTTCTGGGTTTCAAAATAAATCATTGAATCTTAAAGTTTGAATAAAAATAAAAATCGCGTTCGATCTTGAATATTTTCGACCTCAGAAAAAATAAAGTTTAGAATTTTCTTTTGTTTTTCCTTGCCGCCCACAGTTTACAGATGCAACGAAAATGCAGTTTTTTTCATCCATTCCCTAACGATTCGAATTTGGTGTATTTATTGTTAACGCAGAGTTGACGAAAAATCCGATTCGATTCCGGCGTTCGATTTTGAATATTTTCTCCCTCAGAAAAAATAAAGTTTAGAATTTTCTTTTGTTTTTCCTTCTCGCCCACAGTTTAGAGATGCAACGAAAATGCAGTTTTTAATGATCCATTCCCTAACGATTCGAATTTGGTGTTTTTATTGTTAACGCAGAGTTGACGAAAAATCCGGTGCCTGGTTTGCCGCCTCATCAGCCGTTGCCAGCTCACATGATGCCACCGTTCAATCCAATATTGTATCCGTATCAATTGGCAATGGCACAAGCAGCTGGAGGCAAAGGTTTAGTCGAGCTGCAGCGTCAAGCGGCGGATCTTCAGCGTCAATATTTATTGGACATGATACCGTCGCAGTCACCACAAGGCCAGGGCAGCCAAGCTTCGTCGCGAGCTCATCCTCACAATTGGAAGACGTAACCGAATGTGCCCCAATGTCGAGATTATTCGTGAATTTGACGGGCAAACGAAACAATTAAAAACAAAAACAAAACAAAAAACACACGAAAAACAAACAGAAAGCTAAGACAATTGCGGCTGCGAGTGAATTGCGAGGAAAGAAAAGTCGCAGATTTTGAAAAACCCTCCGAATTGCCGGTGAAATAAGTTTTTCAAGGCTTAAGAAAAAAAAAAAAAACGGCGAGAAACTTGGCCAAGTTTGAAACTAAAAACGTACTGAATTCCTGAGGAACAGAAAAAAGGCTGAAAAACAAGCAAAACGAACGTTTTTTTTCTCTCGTTTCCGGATCGTGAGGGAAAATCGAGCAATGCGCGCGCGGGGGAAAAGCGAAAATACTAGAAAATATAATCGAATTGCGATCGAACGACAGGAGAAAAGAGAAACTTGAGTGTCCCATGTGCATAATAATAATAAATATTGATAATAATATTAATATTAATTATAAATATGATAATGATATTGAATGTGGCGACGAAACGATTTCGTGCACACGTGTTCGTATTGATAACGATAAGTCGGTGATATGAACGGAAGAGCGCTAATTATTGACGATTACGTAATCAATACTTTGACAGACGTGAAGTGTTTTTGTTTTCTCATGCCCAAGGGTGCTTTGTGGTACTTGGACGATCGTAATAATTGTCCATTCGATGAATATCCGATTGATATTCATTAGATGGTGAGGGGAGAGAGAAATACTAGAAAAAAATATTCGTCACAATTTTCCCCTCCGTTTCAGTGTAAATCTATAAAAATACTTTTCATTTATTTTCTTCCCCGAACTGTGAATTTATTTTTAAGGGACTGAACGGTCCTCGTTATCGAGGAAAATTGCCAATTATCGTATGAGAAATAACGGACTCTTCGAGGCTCGCAATGTTGATACAATTTTTTTTTTCTAACGACCAGACCAACTCGATGTCTTTTTCTCTCGATACAAAATCATGTATGTGTGTATGTGCGCGAGGATGAATGCCTGGGTACCTCTTGAATATTTTTTCGCTCACGTCCTCCCTAAAATTATTTTTATCCATTTATTTTCATATTTTTTTTGGGTCAATTCGCAATCGAACGAAAATCCGGAAGTTTGTCGAGGCTGCAGGAAAGACTTCGAATCTGGGGGGAGTAACGAACTATGAATCCATGATTTACTGATAGAAAAAAAAATATAATGGACGGCTCAGTTTTAATAAATCGAGCAATCGATTAAATCTAATTAATTTAATTAATTACATTTAATTGATATTTATTACTCTCGGTCTTACATTATCACGCTATACCTTTTCTTTCTATTTTCACGGAATTTTCTACTTTTTGCTTCTCCGCTCAATCGCGCTGGCAACAATCCTACCCCCCCCCCCCCCCCCCCCGCCCCTATTTCTCCTCCCCTAAAAATTTAATAACACGAGATAAAAAGATGAAAAGATTCAACCGAATAGTAGGTAAACGCTAATAATCTCGATATTTCTCATTATGATATCGTACAACTTATATAATAGCATAATCAACCAATCATCGTCAAATTATCTCTCTGTCTCTTTGTACATGTCGCAATAGATTTTGTGCTCGAAGGAAAAGAAATAACATACGAAAGAAACGGCAAATTTGAATGCTTCCCGGCGCTCCTTTGTACGCAGCCTGTCCACTGAGTCGCTCTGCGATCGCATTACAATCTTAACAACATTCGAATTCTCCCCAATTCCCTTTTTCCACTTTCTACCGATCGATAAGCAACTCCATTTGTAAATATTCATCGAAAACCATAGAATTTTCTTATTCATTGGTTGATTTTTCAAAAAAAAACAAACGCAAACCTTTGGCAATTCATTTTTTTTCTCTATTTTTTTTTTCTTTTGAGTCCCAAAAGAAAAATTATTTATTGCTCATCTTCTCGATATCTCTACGACACGTTTTTCATGTTCTCAATGCACACGAAAGAAAGTTTTGGATCCGCCAGAAAGTGTGATGCAAAGTTTGCATCGTTGGAATGCAACGAAACATTTTTATTCATTATTTCGATACTTGAATTTTTTTTCGTTTTATAAATTCGGTTTTCGAACGGCAGAGACTGTCTCGTTATCGTTGACAAATAATGGTTGGAAATTTTTGTCCTCTGCTATGAAAAATAATGAATTTTCGTTGCATTCCAACGTGGCAAACTTCAACATCCTCGAAAAGTCACTATTTTGTTGCGATTTTAAATTCCTCGCGAGACGGTCAATAATCGAAAAGGCCAACTGGGACCCCATCCGTTTCTCATCCCTCTCCGGAAACGGATTTTTAAATAGCAGGTAATCTCCGAATAATTAATGTTACTCAAGGTAATGAAATAAAGCTTGTCAATAATTGTACTACGGGAAATGAATGATTGGAGTTTGAATTACATGCTTTAATTCGTCAAGATTTTTTCAACGCTTTTTTTCCGCACTGGTAAAAACTCGTCGAGAATCCAGAAATTCAACGTTCCAGTTGCTACAGATCTTTCTATGGAAATACGGGCTCTTGGCGTTCGCCAAGTCGATCGATTACGGAAAATTACGAAACTCTATCGCACGCGATAAAAAGTTGATCTCTTCACATGGATTTTCATCATTTACTCACTTAATTAAGTTTTTTAACGTTTCTGTATTTCTTTCGGTTGGAAAAATTTATCAACTGGCCAAAAATAACGTGGAGGAAAAATCGTGGAAATTCTTGCCAAACGTTTCGAAACAGTAAAAAAAAAAAGGCGGAAAAATGATTGGAATCGTCGAGTTGTTTTTGATTCTCGTTGCTGCTTCTTTCAATTTATCTTTTCGGGAATCACGACCGGTCTCAAATCCATTTCGGTCACGTTGTCGGTCTCAAGCTGCGTCACACATTTCTTGAAATGTTTCGAACAAAACGGAAAGAGGCTTCGGTGGTCGCAGTTCCGGCAGGCAGCTGCTAAATGCGAACAGCATCTCAAACTTTCACGGCAACAAGGAGCCCACATTTCTGGTCCTGCAGCCGCGCAGTTGTAACAATAACAGTCACCTGAGGAATTTATTATTAGAGAAACAAAATTTTCTATTCTCTCCCTTAAAGTATAACTATCACGAAACGAGTTCACTTAGGGTTCTTTCAAAATTTTGTATAAACGTTCTTGGCACACAAAACTAACAGTTTTCTTCCATGAAGAAAAATTTTCTGACGTTTAGAATTTGGGATATTTCCAATTTTTTATTTTTCCCAATTTTTTTTTTCTGTTAACGAGTTCTGGTCCATACTATTCGGATTGCTATTCGGTAAATATTTATGTTTTCGAAAATACAATTGAGTTTTTTTTTTCAATCGTTGAGGAACGTTAGAAAAACGATTTATTAATTTTTCCATATTATTTTCCAATCGCGCAGAAACTTTTTTCAATTCCAGTCCTTCATCCGTAAGGACATCGAGTAGAAAGCAATGCACCGAGTTCTTATGCTGAGAACCACGAGATTACGATTTTAAAAAATGGGAGAAAAAAAAAAAACAAGAGAATGGAAAAAAGTATCGAGGAAATTAGTTTATCGCGTCGATATATCTGACAAGATGTTTCGAATTCGTTGGGATACGAGTCTGTACGTTTGTAGGTCGAGACCGAAGAAAACTGGTTCGAAATCGAGACAATATTATGATACAGATTCGCACGACGACAAATATGCACGTCCATAAGTCCAGAAGATATATCAAGTGAGAGTGACATATGTGTATTTTTTTTTTTTATATCGACTGCTGCGACCAAACGAGTTCCGCTTTCGTCGAGCGAGGTCTCCCCACGAGGTAAAGAATCTCGTTGAGAACTTATATATACATGCAAATTCATGGTGAAATTTTTTGTTTCGTGCGATATAAAGCGCGATGAAAAATTCACGAGTCTCAAGTTTCTCCGGTAATAAATGAGTCATTTTTTAACTCTCTTCGCTTTCATGAACTTGAGGATGTTGAGTTCCAAATCGCAAATGATAAGAAAATTCGTAAAATTTTGTATGTTTTTGTATGAAGTATTCAAGAGATCGTGTCAAAATTTCACGATCGTTAGGAAGCTGGTTATTGAACAATCAACATTAATAAATTAAATGTCGTCAAATGTAGTTTTATGGAAACTGGTATAACTTTGCGATAAGCTTTTTTTTTCGATCTCTCAATTTTTTATTATCTATAATATACTGAAAGCAACGGAAACGATACGAAGTTTATTGATAAATGTTTTTTTTTGTATTTGTTTAAAAAATTGTTATTAACAAAATGTTAATTTTTTAATAACGAACTTCCTAATCGTCGTGAAATTTTTACACGACCTCTCAAATACTTCATACAAAAACATACGAAATTTTCAGAATTTTCTCATCATTTTTTATTTCGACCCTTAAGGTGGTTGAAGTAACGATGATGGATTTTTTTAAATTTCGTGTTTTTTCACATGAAGTATTCAGGAGGTCATGTACAAATTTCACGACGATTAAGAAGCTATTTAGTGAGCAATTAACATTAACAAGTTTCATAGGTACTCAACATTCTTAAAGTCAGAATTCAACGTCGGGACATTGTGGAGTGATTATGTGCGAAATTGGGAAGAATGTAACGTTCGAAATGTGAAATTTTTCGAACCGAAGATTTTCAACAGTATTTTTTATTATTTTTATTTAATTTTGATAATTATTTTTAGTATTGTGGAATTTAATAATTATTGCATCGATGTACTTGATTAATTATTCAATTTTCGTACGAGAAACATTCCTGATCGCCACCCACAACAAACGGATTTATCTGCTGGGAGTGGCCTAGCTGTCAAGGACGTGCTGCTGATCGTTCACTGTTCAATGCGGAAAGTCACGCCGCGGCGTTTTTCATAATTACAGGAAACGCGATTTATTTTCCTACTCGTTTATTTCAGGCGCTTCGGTGAATTTTTAAACTGGCGAGGCTCGGACGAGCAATCGCGGTGGGGTTTGTTACGATTTTTAGTTGTGAGGATTTCATGGGAAAAAACACAGATTGCGTAAGGTTTGTTTACCGTGAGGACAGTCAACCAATCTGCGTGCTTCGGATCGTCTGCAATCTAGACCTTCTTCACCTTCGGGACACGACGATGATTCCTCGATCGCATTTTCACCGAGTATCGAATTAACCTTTTTTCAAAAAATTATCGTTTCATTGGATACTCTGTGCAAATTCGTGACTCGAATTCTCTTTGTTTGCGATTGTTTCTGGTTTGGCAAATTGCCAGATTCGGAGGATTCGAATATTTTTTACTTTATTATCGTTTGTGCACAAATTTCTAAATATTTTGGTGAATTTTTCACTTTTTTATGTTTTTTTTTCGTACTATTGAAATAAATATGCTACGACGCAATTTTTTTAGTTGAAACTACTTTGTGAAGTAGACTTTTTTCGACTTTTTCAAATTTCAATCGTTCAAATGATTTTTCAACGCTGGGCGTTTATTTCGTTTACCTTCTCGAAAGCTCCGGGTTTGGAAAAAATTCTAACCAATTTAGTGAGCGCAGTTTCCAAATGTTCGTCTTCCTTCGAGAGCGTTGTATTTTCCTCGGCTGAGCTAAATGACGACACGAAATAAACGTAAATTATTAAGACTCCGATCGTCTTTGAAATCATCGTTTTCTGCCACCGTCCAGTTCGGTGTTCGAACATTTACTGAATCGCGGCTGAAACTACCGTTCGCGTTACGAATTTTGCGCGAGCAGTGCGGACAGGCGCTCAACAATATCCGAGCGCCCCCGCGTCTTTGACGGAGCAATAGAAAAGTATTATTTCACATTCAAATCTTCCGAGTTTCTTTTTTATCCAAATAAAAACTTTTATATACGACATCGACGTATCGACGAAATTTAAATAATTTTCCACGCAGGAATTAGCGACCCCGTGACGAAATTTCCAAAAATCAATGAAATAATTTAACCTTTGGCTTATTTTTTGCTGCGGAGATTTTCCGAACTACACCGCGCTGTTGCATGAGCCAAGCTGCGATCGTATTTCAATAATTAGTCAACAATCTTTCACTGGTTACAATTTCGAGAGATGATCGTCGAGTCTGAAAAGAATTGATTGATTGAGATATATATTTTTATGCCCTGGATAAAAAATACAAAAAGTTATACGAAGTAACAAAGAAGCAATTTAACTATAGAAATCAAAATAAGTATAAAAATCAAAATAAAAATACAAATCGCAACGGAAACTGTGTTGAAAGCGCAAATAGGGTTACACCGCAAAATAAAGATATATATGACAACACAATTGGATACTATAAAAAAGAGAATAACCGTAAAGATAAATCTAAAAATAAAAAATATAAAAAATAAAAAGTAAACCAAGCTCCAATCTGCAATAATTGGAGTTTGGTTTATTTGTTGAGTATTCAAATTATTTTTTTCGAATTGTTGAATATTCGTGATTAAAATATGAAAAACAATGCACAGACGAATGAGGCTCGTTTTTTTTCGATGTTAGAATTGTTGAGGAAAAGAAATGCGGATTCAAACATTCGCGGGCTTACCGCGAACATCGCTGATGCATACGAGGTGAAGAGAGAGGGAGAGAGAGTTGAAGAAATTGGCAGCACTGTCTGGATGCAGTGAAATATTACGCAATGGAAAAGTGTGCGAATGTAGTCGGGATGAAATAGAAATTTGACAAATACACATGCATGTATAAACCGAGGCGTAGATGTGGTGATCGTGTGACATTTACGTCGATATATAAATGCAGGGTTCGCGTAATAATCGTGTTTGTGGTTGTTTTTGTGTTGAAGCTTCCAAGAGAAGTGAGCGAATTCCCGAGGGTTAGGGATTTTCGGCAAGTTTATCCGTTGCTTTTATTTTCTTCTATTTTCATTGTTGTTTTTTATAACTACGCCGGAAAGATCGTGGGTGCGAAAGGCGTTTACGGCGGGGCGAACGAGTGTGTTTTGTGGCAGGGAGGGGCGAGTCAACAGTGTGTGGTGGCGCGCGGAGAGCATCGCTAGCGTAAAACACTCGTCTCCGGCTCCGGTCGCGCTATCTCGCTGCAAACTATAGAAATGTCAAAATGGCGTCTTCGCAGGACGCTTGGTATCTCTCGTTACTCGGTTTAGCCGAAAACTTTCGTACCTCGAGTCCTCCCAACATCAAATCTTGCATACAGTGTTTACAAGCCGTTTTTAACTTTAAACCACCGCCCCGTGTCGAAGCACGAACGCATCTACAACTCGGTAACATTCTCTTGATGCACACGAAAAACATCGAGTTGGCGTGTTCCCATCTCGAACAAGCGGTAAGTTTTGCCTTTTCCTCTTTTTCTAATGTCACACAATTTCACTATTTTCATTTCGTTCTCCCATTTCGTCCCTTGAGGGTCGCCTCTTCGAATTTTAATAACTTTTCCCTTTGACACAATCATAAGGAATCCATTCCTAACCTCTTTGCGGACGTTTTTGCGCCAACAATAACAAACCTTTTTTTTTTACCGAAACTCATTCCAGCCACAATATCGTCTTGCTTAAACGCTATTTTTCCATAAATCGACAGTTTCTCAAAAATCTTTGATCCCGAATTATAATTTCATCTCGTTAACTCTCGTACCATATTTATGAATATTGACAAACATAATTACGAATACTTATTTCTGCTTTCTGAGATTTTCCAAACTTTCGATATTACACTCGAGAAAAATTTTCAAAAATTCTTAACCGTGCAGAGAAATTCTTCAATCCTTGTCTCCTGAATCCTCAAAAATCGTTTGAAACTCGAAAAATTCATCCAAAGCTTCCCATTGTCCTCATGTGCATTAGAATATTCATAAACCTCGAGCATTTTTCTTTCTCATACTAATTTTTCATTGACTGGAAAAATAATTTACTCTGCTCTATAGAATAATAAATTTTCACGCGTTTCTATAAAATTTTCGGTCAATTGTTTAAATTTAATGAATAAATTTTGCCCTTTTTCACAAAAACTTGATTTTCAAATTTATTCTGAACGTCCGAATACTCGGGATAATTGTGTCGAGAGAAAAATGCTTGTTTCCTGCTAAACGATTGACCGTTTTGTTGGATGCGTTGCAGTGGAGACTCAGCCAGAACATAAATACCTTTGACGACGTGAAATTCGAGGCGGCGAGCGTCGCGGCAGAACTTTACGAACAACAGCAGCAACCGAATTTGAGCAAACCAATATTGCGGAGGGCGATTGAACTTTCGCAGCACAATGTTTACTGGCACTGCAGGCTCATTTTTCAACTGGCGGTAAGAATTTCGATCGGTAGATATAATTGAGCGATGGACCGGAGACTGCATCGCCGGAATACGCAGAAAAATTAATTTTTTATTCAATATTTTGACAATTAATCGAGTCGTCGCAGTTTTTTTTGGTAAATTCAGTTTTGAACAGAAGAATGATGAGTTTTTGTTGCGTTCCAACGATGCAGAGTTCAAGATCGTGTATTGACTTTGCGGGGAGGATTTTTGGCGAATTGAATAATTGGAATATTAAGGATAACGGATGTGAATTGTTTTGCAGCAAATTCACGCGTCTGAAAAGGATTTCGTAGCGGCGAGCAGTTTGCTGGCCGTAGGTGTGGATTATTCTCACATAAGTAACGCGAGCTACACACGGGTATTGTTTCTATTAAGCCGTTGTATGCTGCTGTTGATCGATAAGAAATTCAGCGAGGTTCATTCGTTGCTGAATTCTGCGAGTCACCACGTCGAGAATTGGCAAGGGAATCCCCATCAAAAGGAATATCTCAAAGTTTATTTCCTCGTACTTCAAGTTTGTCATTTTCTTATGGCTGGACAGGTCAAGAGCGTCAAACCGTGCTTAAAACAATTACAACAAAGTATACAAACAATAATGTCCCCGAATTGGCCCTCGGACGAAGTTGTCACGGGCTCTAATATCGGGGACATGTTTATATGGATGCCAAAGGAACATTTGTACGTTTTAGTTTATCTAGTAACCGTTATGCACTCGATGCAGGCTGGATACATGGAAAAAGCACAAAAGTATACGGACAAAGCTCTCACGCAAATAGCGAGATTAAAGAGTAAGTATTTTTCGTGAAACTAAAGTTTACATTGATGATTTCATTGATTTATAAATGCATCCTAATTTTTCGAGCTGATATGCATTTTGGGTCGCAAAATCGATCGTTTCATCAAAGTTGTTTCATTCTGCATATCAATAATGAGCTTTGCCACAGGAAAAAAAGAATTTCGTTGCATTCTAACGATGCAAACTTCAACGTCGTGTGTTTTTTCTTTTTCCTTTTTCTTTACAAACTTACGAACGTTCCCAATCGCAGAAAACGACCTCGACGTCGAAAATTTCGACAGAGGCTCCAAATTATTGTCTCGTCTCACATGTTGTTTCGTGCATCACGAAAATTCACGATTAAAAAGCCAAAATCTTATAGAATTCGAGAAAAATTGTGAAAAAAAATTGAAACTCGACATTGATCATTTGTTTTTTGATTTTTTCAGTCGTCGACAATAAACCAATACTGTCGGTGTTTCAATTGATGCTTCTCGAACACATTGTCATGTGCAGACTAGTGATGGGAAACAAAAGTGTCGCATTGGCGGAAATATCGCAGGCGTGTCAATTGTGTAGACGGCAATCGAGACTCTTGCAAGGTCACAGGCCACAGTTACACGCTCTTCTCGGTCTCTACGCCATGTCGATGAATTGTATGGAAGCTGCCGAGGCTCAATTCACGGCTGCCCTCAGAGTAATATTCTGCTTTTCTTTATTTTTTGAACTCTTCATCAAATTCTCAATAAATTTACATCGCGAGATAATAAAAATTTATTTTCCTCTTCGTTAGACATCCCAGGAGAGAGAACTTTGGACTTTTGCCAATCTGAATCTAGCGATCGTGTACCTGAGAACGAAGAGGGACGCCGAACTGGGCGCCCTTCTCGAAAGAATTAATCCCGAGTCCTTACCCTCGCATTCGCATTCCTTGAGAGCGGCGGCTTATTACGTTCAAGGTCTTCAAGCCTTTTTCGGAGCTCGCTACAACGAGGCCAAGTAAGAAATATTTTTCTAGTGCACTCGAGTCTCGACACAGTCAAAAAAAAAAAAAGTCAAGCAAATCTAAAGTATTTTTTTCTATTTATTGATTAATTTCGAAAACCGTGATACTTTTCGTACCGATTTTGTGTTT
Organism: Hyposoter dolosus; assembly: GCA_963921915.1. NCBI lineage: Eukaryota > Metazoa > Arthropoda > Insecta > Hymenoptera > Ichneumonidae > Hyposoter > Hyposoter dolosus. Next base: position 5,044,443 of record OY998140.1, read on the forward strand.
AGATCCTTGAAAATAATCGTTTTATTGTCCTGACCAAATATTGAATAAGAATCTTGAACTCTGCTCAATAAAAAATGGAATTTCGTCGGATTCCAACGATGCAAATTTCAAAATTGTGAAAAATTGAATAAACGCTGAAATTAACGCCATTTTTAGCGTTCGTTCCTTCATAGAAATCGATTATCGCGCTTGTGATGGAAAATAATAATGCTGAAAAACTACAACGTTTTTTTCTCCATCAGGCGATATCTCAGAGAAACTCTAAAAATGGCCAATTCCGAAGACCTCAACAGGCTGACCTCGTGTAGTCTTGTTCTTCTGGGCCACATATTTCTCTCGTTAGGCAATAGTCGAGAATCCATGAACATGGTGACCCCGGCGATGCAACTCGCATCTAAAATACCGGACGTTCACGTGCAGCTCTGGGCATCGGCAATTCTCAAAGGTATGAATCAGTCACTGGAACGAATCTCGAGTTCTCGAAATTAACCCTCCGCGGATCATAAGGGTCTCTTCGACCCAAGCGACGACTTTTTTCACGAATCTTGGTTTTCAAATAGTTTTATTTATCGGAAAGGACCCACGTGATCCAAACATTGGCATAAAAAATCAGAGGATCCGCGCGCAGGGTTTAAATTTTTCGATGTCGTTTGCCTAACCAGAAAAAAGCTCTGTCAGCGAGACGATGGAAAAAATCGGCCGACAGAGGCTTTTTGCGATCGGTAAATACGTGTGGAGAATTGTCAATTTAAAAAATTTCAAAAAATGGACGAAATACCGAGCGATCCGTCACCTTAAGGCTTCATCATAATTTTCTTCCATTAATTATTTCCCCATCGAATTTATTCGAAATCGTTGGATTTATTCGTACTTTACTAATTTATGGAAAAAATGATTTTCTGTAATTTTCAGATTTGTACAGAATATGCGGGGATCCGAATCGTGAAAGTGAAGCGTACCAGATGCACTGTAATTTTTCACAAACTCTCCTGAAGGATCATTTTCAAAGTACGCAAATGGTGGAGCACGCTTTGATCCAATGGACGGACGGTCCGATACCAGCGTTGCCAAGCAATCCGCCGCCATCGACGTCGCAGGCGATCTTATAACGCGTTTGGTTGGAGGACCCCTCGAGGATTCGAGAGCCTGAGAAATTCCTCAGAGTCAAGGAATCGAGAAATGAAAGAAAAAGCTTTGCGGTAAGCGCGAGCTGATGAATCGCGATTTATCGTCGTTCGTATTTCGGAAAGATTCGCCAAGTTTTCCACTGCTACTAATTGATCGAGACAAATTGTGAGGCACTTTCATAAAAGTGGCCACGAAGTCTCCTCTGCGATCGTCGAGCAATTTGTTCCGACCGAACGAACGGCAAACCTTGAGCAAATTACAGCGAGAAAAAGAGAGAAAGGGAGACAAAATATCGTTTCGATATCCAGTGCAAAGCGCGCAGCTTTCATCGCCGAGAAACAGTAAAACCAACAAAACAAAAGAAAAACGAATCAATATTTTTCTTCGGGACAGGAATTCGGACTTGGTTCTGGATATTAAAACAATTGTAAACCGTCATCGGGGCTACGACAAGAAACAAAGAGAAATCCATTACATTGGCAGATTTTTAACAGTTGGTCATTTTTTTAGAATGTGCGGATGACAAAGGTGAACGTGCCAATCGAAATTTGCGCGAGAGCTCTTTCGATCCGACAATGTCGATTGGAAAACAGAATTTTCGATAAATTCGCCCCCCATCAGCAACATTTATGGTGCGACAAAATTTCAAAGACGATCAGAAAAACCGTACGCTCCTTTCGTTCGGACAATATTCAGCGGTGGCTCTAAGCCTTCATGTACAGACATGGGTCTCCCAGACCCCTATAAAAATTCCAACTATTCAATTTTTCTCATTAACGCCCAAAGCTTCGAAATTTCGTAACCGCAACTCTGACAGAGCGTCGTAGTTTATTGGAGATTCAAGTTTTTCGAGAAAAAAAAATCGAAATTCGATTTAAATCAGAAATTTACGAGAAAAAATTATTAACACAATATTTTTCCTTACGTAACGAATAGAAACCGAAAAACAAGGCAAAAGGGAATAAAACGTGTTTTTGCATTTGCCGGATGTTCCCAATGTGTGCGAGCGATGCACGGTTTTCGTGATCGACTTTGATTTCACGATCCGCTCAACGCGAACTGAATTTTTTTTCTTAATTTATAGAAAAAAAAACTTTTGCGTTGCAAAGTTTGCGAAATTTTACGAATCCAACGACTTTTGAGTATCGCGCGATCGATATTTCGGGTCCCAACTGATTATTTCATCCATGCATTTAATTACTTGCTCTTTGGAGAGAATCGGCTACAAGAAGAAAAGAGAAAGTGTAAAGCTTACGAACAAAAAAATGTCGAAGGAGAAAGAGAGATTTTGTATGAATGAAAATTACGTATTGTTTTTGTAATTTAGATAAATATTGTGAATAATGTGTGCAGTGTAAATCGTCATCTCTCTTTCTCTAGCCCGATAGACTCGAGGCGAGTCGCTGCAGCGTTCATGATCATCTTTGAGCAAAAATTTCGATTATTCTCCCTGATAAATGGAACAAATGTGTGAACACGAAGAAGAAAAAAAAAACGGTAAAGCCTGACGCTTGTAATGTGGCGTCACAGGGGCCTTAGCGCTCGCGGTACCTCGAGAGTGTTCAGGAGAAATAAAATAAGCTGCACAAAACGAAAGGAAAAGGCAGCAATTAACGGCGCTTCGAGTTACCGCGGCGTCTTGTAAATAATTCAATTGATGGTTGGGGAATTAGCGTCCGAAAATAAATGGTAATTTCGTACACGAAGCGACCGTTGATGTGTGTGTTATTTGTTTGGCGGATTGCCGTAGCCGAACGATCGGTGGTAACAGTAATTCGCGTCAAGCCGGAATTCACTCGCGTCAAAGCGGTTTCGTTTTCCATTCAAATCCGCATAGAAAAATGTATCTTTAATTTTATTTTTAAAAACATTATTTTTCGCGCTTGACGGGCTTCTCATTCGCATTATGAGAACAAATATCACGCAGATTTTCTTAATACAACAAAAATCTTCACGAGTCCTCTATTTTTCAATTTATCCTCGTCCCATAAATCCCCCATTATTTTTCCATTTTTAAATCATATTTATACATCGAAACGAAATAATTGCCGATTGTCAATGGCGATTCGTTTATTTTTCGAAGAAAGTTTCTCATCGGTCGAGCTATCCAAGGCAATTGAGCATTTCTGTGCGATCGAACGCTTTTGTACACAAGAAACGATCGGGTTATCTGTTTCCGGTACAAAATGGAGACGAGATCCAAGGGAACAGCATTTTATTTTGATTTTTAATGAATAATTGAAAAATTAAAGATTTAAACTAAAAATTAAACTCCCACGATTTGGAATAGTAGATTTTCCGAAAACGATTGACCTCCCGAGCCCTGAAAAAGTTGCAAGTTTCGCTCGAATTTATCGTTTAAATGCTTGGAGCCTTCGAGGCGAAAAATCCTGTGCGTCTCGACGTTGGAAATTCTTGAATATGTGAGAAATAATAGTTTCGGCTGCGCGATGAACATCTTCGAAAAATTCGCTGTTTCGTAGAATTTTAAAAATAATGAAAAAGATAAATAATAGCAACGCTTCGATGCGCTGAATTCCGTTTGAGTGATTTGTATGTGTGAATGTGCGAAAGAGACAAAAATGATATGTGACGAGAGTGCGGAAAAAAGTCTATCGATTGAACGATCTTGTACAGGCTGTTTTATCACAAATGTAATGTATTTTTTAAGATACTAGAAAAAGAGGAAAAAAAATGGTACAGACGAAGTCTTGTTATACTTTATTATCTAGTCTTTTGTTTATTCATCGACGAGAACGTTCTTTCTCAGAAATCCCCAAACGAAATCGATCACTGTACAATATTTTTATTTTTTATTCATTTTTCTTTCTAAACGATTATTCAATGGTATGCGAGTCTGATAAACTTGCATCGCTTGGACGCAGAGCTCCGTTGCGTCATTTTTTCGTCGGTGACTATATGAGACTACGACGGATCCCCTTTACCCATGTTTCTCTTTTTCGCCCAACACTCTGTGCTCCATTATCGCACGAGCATTGTTACGCTATTATTCCTTTTTACTTCCTGTACCACACCTGCGCCGTTTGCATGCGTTTTATCTTTTTCTGCAGCTGCAGAACTCCGTACATCAATGCTTCCGCGGTTGGGGGACAACCTGAAAGTTTTTGCAAACGTTATTTACAAATCTCTCACTTCTAATTACAGTTGTTTCTCTAATTACAGGATTTTGTAAATCTGGTTGTTAGAAAATCAAGTTTTTTCTGTATCTCATTCTGTTTTTTCTTGAGCAGATCCCGAGATTTTTATTCAATGTTTGGTCAGGATAATAAAGGGATATTTTTTGAGGATCCAACGACAAAATCGGTACGAAAATTGTCATGATTTTGGAAATTGAACAAACAATTAATGGGAAATGTATTTTTCGTTGAACAGCAACGTTGCGAACTTCAAGTGTCGTGGTAAACTAAGGAAACCATCGATGTTGAAGTTTGCATCGTTGGAATGCAACGAAATTCTGTTTTTTCTTGAGCAGATCTCAAGATTCTTATTCAATTTTTGGTCAGGCCAGTAAAACGATCTTTTTTCAGGTTCCAAACCCAAAATCGGTACGAAAATTGTCATGGTTTCGAAATTGAACAAACAATTAACGTGAAAAGTATTTTTCGTTGGATCCCAACGTTTCAACTTCAGCGTCACACATTTACAGGGTTTATGAATACGAAATAAGTCGTAAGTCGGTTTAAGATTCCATATTACCTGGTACATAAATGTCCACGGGTATGACTCTATCGCATCCACGGACAACCGAATAACTGTAATGATAATAGCCTCCTCCATTGGCGCAGCTACCCATAGAAATAACCCATTTTGGTTCAGGCATTTGATCATAAACTTTACGTAACGCAGGTGCCATTTTGTTGGTCAAGGTTCCAGCAACGATAATAACGTCCGCTTGACGTGGTGAAGCACGAAAAACTACTCCGTATCTGTCCATGTCGTAACGAGGTGCAGCAATGTGCATCATCTCCACGGCGCAGCAAGCAAGACCGAAGGTTAACGGCCATACCGAGCCCTTGCGTCCCCAATTCAAAAGATCGTCCGCTCTCGCGAGCGCATATTCGACCATATTGTTGGTATTTTGAAACGGACTGTAAGGTATTTTTTCTGTTTTCGCCGCTGCCAATTCTCCGGAAGCCTGTGCCTTGACTTCCGAGGCCATGGCTCGCAGTTGTCCGCATATCGGAGCGATCGCACCTCCGTTGCTTCGAACCAAAGTACGGAGACCTTGCTGTACATTGCCTGTTAATTGATCGATTCGTCAACAATCCTTATTTTGTAATTTCTCGTTATCATAAATACATCGACAATTTTTGCCTTGGAAATCTTCACTTTTACACGTCCAGAGAATAGGAAACACGTTTTCGAAAGTTTGCAGATGTTTCGTTACAAATAATTCGGAAGAAATGTCATTTGACGTCTTATTTTCTGAATCGAATAAATCTGCATATTTTCACTGTCAAAAGCGGTGGCTAACATTTTCAAACTGACTCGCACGTGCATTTTTACTGACGAGCAAGATCTATTGTAAATTGTTAATTAAAGTTCGGGGTATTCTGTTAGAAACTTGTTTTTTTCAAAAATACGCACATTGAGGTTATGTTAAAAAATATAAAAATAGATCGATCTTTTCCGTCGCAGTACGGCTACGTTTTTTTCTTCGACGTATTTTATGCGATTGTAAAGATTATATAATTCCGTGATGAGTAGTGTCGCAGTTTAATGACAATTAAGAACCTTTTATTTTCAACTAGTTCCGAAAGATTTTCAACAATGTTTTGAGGTTAGGAATTCCGAAATGTTGACATGATCTGAATTATGAACTTTTAAACAGGCAACGTGGCGAGGATCCTTGCCACTTTAGCGATTTAATTATCGAACATTTTTCAGTAAAACTCACGCGAAATAACCGCAGGGGACAACATTTTTCCAACTGTGGCGTACAAACTTGTACGCTGTCTGTCGGAGAGGAACGGTCTTATCGTCGATATATGTAGTCCTTAATTTTCAGAGGACCAATCGTAGTACGGGATATTTTACGTAAATGTTACATGACTGTTTTATTACCAAGGGAATAATAATTACGGAGCAACTTTTGAAAACTCGATTTAGTGAAAATTTTCATAACAATCTCCCGACTAAACGTATTGTTTCGTTTTTACGATAATCCATTTTCTTGCACACTGTCATTGATTTCAATTCGGAACCTTTGAACGAACGAAACATATAACTTGAATATATTTTTCATTCGTACATGCGATCGGTCACAATAATGATCGAGCCAATAGCGAAAAAGTTGAATCCAGTAACAGCTGAGCGAAACCAGATGAAACCACTCACCAAGTAACCTCAAAACTTTGACGTTTGTTTATGAAATTGATTTGGAGAGGTCGTTAAAAAATTTTCAACGAATCAATAAATGTTGTAAATTCTATGATAGATTTGGAAGGAGCTGAGTCGTTGAGTCTCAAGAGGCAAAATATTGAGATCAATGATTTCGGTCGATTTAAAATCGCTTCGAAAAATTATCATAAACAATTTTGCGCTGTTTACGTAGCGAGATTAGCGGCATTGAAGGATTCGATCGTTGCTACAGCCAAAATAAAATGGGGTAAAGAATGTTTATTTCTCACACGTAGCCGCAGCTTAAAGTTTTTATGTTTTTTACCGCAAACTCGAGCAAAAATGAGCATCCCCTGCCACAGGTCGGTATCCAATCTTCAGCGAAGATCGACTCAACGAATTCAACGATCAAAAAACATTTATCGTCATCGGTACCTTGTACAAACATCAAGAACTCAAGCCGTCAATTTTGAAGGAACTTAGTCAAGAGCTCCAAGTGGCTTATCAATCGCAAAGATCTAATTATGCCTCTGACAAGGATAAATTGTTTCTTGAGAACGAAGTAATACGTGCTAAACTATTGGGGAACCATCCCGACCCACGAAAAGTTGTCACTGGCCTCATATGCGCAGTTTTGGGTCACGAAACCGACGAGGGAGCATTTTGGGTAAAGCAAACTTAATTTTCAATAAATTTTCAATCGTAAACGATAAAATGTTTGGAAAACGTCTCGGAATTGAAGGAAAAAACTAAATTACTCGCTATCGACGCAACTTGACGAGCTCAGAGGTTTTTTTCAATATTTTGGAAATTTCTTGACACTGAAGTTCGCAACGTCCAACGAAAAATACTTTTCCCATCAATTGTTTGTTCAATTTCGAAAAGCATAACAATATTTGCACTGATTTTATCTTTGGATCCTAAGAAAATATCGTTTTATTGTCCTGACTAAATATTCAATCAGAATCTTAAGAAAAAACACAATTCCGTTGCATTCCAACGATGTTAGAGTTTGCAAATAAAACTGATTATTTTTTATAGCAGAGCAAAAACAAAAAATACTTTTTCTAATCATTTTTTGTTGAATTTCAAAAACCATGACAATTTTCGTAACGATTTTGTCTTTGGAATCTGAAAAAATATCGTTTTATTGTCCTGACTAAATATTTAATGAGAATCTTGAGAAAAAACAGAATTCCCTTGCATTCCAACGATGTCAGAGTTTGCAACGAAAACTGATTATTTTTTATAGCAGAGCAAAAACAAAAAATACTTTTTCTATTCATTTTTTGTTGAATTTCAAAAACCATGACAATTTTCGTAAAGATTTTGTCTTTAGATTCTAAAAAAATATCGTTTTACTGCCCTGACCAAATATTGAAAAAGAATCATGAGCTCTGCTAAAAAAAAAAACAGAATTTTCTTTGCATTCCCATGCAAACTTCACCATCGTGAAATTTTATATGAAAAATTGAATTTTCTGCCATAGGTAGACGACTGGTGTTTTCCAGGATGTTGTCCCTGTATATCGAGTTCCGCAATGGCTTCGCGAACTCAGGGAAAATTGCTGCTGGTTTCTGGTTTCGATTTTGCAAATACTCCTGACAATCTGAGTCTCGAACTTTTGAGGGAATGGATAACGGGCCTAGCGGGTTTGCCCACAGCTCAAGAAGACGAAGCTTCGGTTATTCAAATCGTTGTCGTTGGGAACAGCATCAGATCTACCGTCGAAACTTACACTCGATACGAATTTGAATCAAAAAATTCTCATGCGACACCAACCGCCCTCGAATCGATTTTGGCCACCTATAGATTCGATTCCTATCTCAGTGGCATCGCAGAAAATTGTCCAATCATCTTGATGCCTGGACAATTCGATCCTTCGGACCATTCGATGCCGCAGCAAGCCTTGCACCCTTGCATGTTACCCAAATCTTCAAGGTAATCATTGAGATTTTTGATAAACTCCCTGGCACTGGAGTTTGCAGCATTGGAATGCAACGAAATTATTTTTTTAAATTTTATTTGTTAAATTTTTTTTTTTCACCATTATTTAACAAATAAATTCCAATTTTTCTGGTGGATCGAGTTTTTGAATCGCGAAGAATTTCGCCACGTTCTTGCAGACGAAAACTGCGTGGAAATGTGGCGCTCTGCTCAAAAAAATGAAAGTTTTCGTTGCTCTCCAACGAAGCAAACTTCAACTTTGTAAAATTCTTTGCTCAGTCGTTTTTGGTGAAAAAATGCAAAATGCAAATTGTTTGCAGATACAAGACTCTCCGAGGCGTAACGAATCCATGGATTGGCAAAATAGGCAACAGAATCGTGGCAGGTTCGAGTGGACAACCGATCGACGACATTGTCAAAGTTGCTGGCCTCGAGGAAGCGACCGCTCTTGAATGGCTGGAAAGGACTCTCATATGGCGTCATTTCGCACCCACGGCCCCTGACACACTTCCGGTTTATCCGTATTCCGGCACAGATCCGTTCGTTATGATCGAGTGTCCGGATATTTATTTCGCTGGAAACATGCAAGAGTTTGCCACGAAAATGTACATTGGTGAGTATCTCGACAAGTATTCACGATGTTGAAGCAACAAAATTCTGTTTTCTCTTGAGCAGAGCTCACGATTCTTTTTCAATATTCGGTCAGGAAAATAATACCCTTTTTTTTTAGGATCCAAAAATAAAATCGGTACGAAAATTGTCATGGTTTTTGAAATTGAACGAAAAATTGATACAAAAATAAACTCCAAGGAGCCAAACTCCAAGTTTCATTTTTTTTTCTCATATTCAAAACGATATTCGATCTTTATCGTTCCCCATGATGGCCCCATGAATTCGACTTTCTATATATGAATTAACGATCGACCTAAATTGTCCATCGAACGTAAAGCAAAACGATGAGCAAGTGGCTGGATAGATATTTCTGAGAGGCCAACGAATCCAGGCGATTCAACCTCAATCTATAAAGAATCCTCTCGAACGAAAAAGCTCGTTATTTTTGCTAATAACATTAACATTTTCATCGACCATTTCTAAACTTGCCTCATTTCGGGCATAAAATTGATGTCGCCCATTCACTGATACGTCCCCTTTAATATGGACGATATATTTAAAAGTATCCCATGAAAAAATGTCGCCTTTTTCGTTCACAGGCGAGGAAGGACAGGCGGTGAGACTGATATGCATCCCGAAATTCGGGAAAACCCGGACGGCGGTTCTCGTGGATATGAATTCATTGGACACTTGGCAAATATCATTCGGCTCAAGCTGACCTCTGTTTTCTTTTCTGCTGTTTTCAGTTGCGCGTTGAAACGTCATCGACGATGTATGGGTTCGTAATAATTAATAAACGTAATAATCAATACACTAGATAAATAATATGTTTCCATAGAATTTCATGAGGTCGATAAAAATGCCTGAATTTGATTTTCATTCAATTTTGCCCCCAAGTCTCATGTTATCTGGCCTGAAGTAATTGAATTTTAATTTTTGTGTCGCCTGATTCATCGGTTAATTGTTCAAACTTGAATCATTCGGATATTGCATTAATTTTTCTAATTTTTTTGAGATTATTTTGAAATAATATGATCGTGACGAATGTCAGGCGAGATAAATATTTCCATGAGGAACATAGCGAACAAAAATCTGCGAATAAAATAATCCGAGAAACTACGAAGGAAACAATAATTAACACATTTTTTGGAATGGCACATTCATTCAAGAATAAAAATTGAACTAGTTGGTGGAGGTGGTAGCGTGATGAAACGAAAGAAACAATCAAGATGAAAATCGAAGGCCGGGGAAACTTTATATTAAAAAATAGTTCGTTTAATTTTTGAATTGTTTAAAAGTTTGTAATGATCGCGAAGAGAGTTAGTCCGAGAAGATCCCAACGAAAATCCGTTTTTCCACTGACTACGAAAACATGAGGATTTGTTTTTTTTTTTTCATGATTCGAATAGAGAAAAAGAAAAACCCTCAATTTTGTCTAATCTAATGAATTCACAAAGATTAGTGAATTATTATTGTTCCAAGGAAAAGTCGATCGAATCAGGTGGAACAGGACGTTCCAAGAAAATAATGAATGAATGATTTTGAAAAAAAAAGTGTCGGAACGATTTAAAAAAATAAATTTGCAATTCGGAATTATTTAACCTCTGGCACATTCATTCAAGAATACAAATTGATATAGTTGGTGGAGGTGGTAGCGTGATGAAACGAAAGAAACTTTGGTATCAAGATGAAAATCGAAGACTGGGGGAACTTTATATTCATGAATGGGTTCGTAATGATTAAAAGACTCGGTGATATTTCCCTTGAAATATATAATTTATTCCTCTCTCTTCGAAATATAATTCTGTATCCTGTGGCACATTATATTTATGTATTTTTCTATGCATAATCTAAAAGTAAATATTTGTTATTTATGCTGTAGGTACCGTTTTCTACTTTTCGTCTTAACCCTCTTGTCAGCAATCGTGTTTTTTCAATTGCTTCGATTAGCACATTGGAGATTTAACATTTATCACGTTTTTCGAGGTTCAAAAAAATCCGAAAAAATTCGGAATACTGTTGAATTTATTTACGAAGGTATCCAACGGATAATCTGGTATTTTGGGCAAAAATAACAAATTGCATTTGTGGATATTCGAGCTTGTATAACACGAGCTTTTTCAATTTCGACTGTGCTTCGAATCTCGTGCACGCTGTCAGAAGGTCAATGGATTAAAACTCCCTCTCAGTGACGGATTCTCAAGTGGGTATCGTTAGCAAGCAAAACGCCCCTTTAGTCCAGTTTCAATTGATTTCTAATACCCTGAATTTCGGTTGATATCTCGCGATCGATCATTGATATGCCATCGATCATTGGAGCGACTCTTGGAGGGAGAAAAATCTTTTAGTCCTACGGTTAATCGTTGACTTATGCATTAATTATCTCAGCATCGAACCTCATGTTTATTCCATTATTATCATCAGGAGCTCTTAAAAATTACTTAATTCTATCAACGTGACAGTTCTCATCTAGAAAAATAATGATAATTCGAAAATGCATGCTGCACTTGATAAACAATTGCTACTGTAAAACAATTTTAATTCCAAATGGCATAGAAATTTCTTTAACCCTCCGTAGACACACATGGGTCTGGGGTGTCCTACCGTTTTTTACCGTACTTGTACTCGTTTTAAAAATGTGAAAAAATTCAGGAAAGTTTTTTTCGATCTATGGCAAAAGAGCTTGCACTTGGTGATGGATAAAAATTCATTATTGTTATTTAATGGTAAACGATACGAAAAAAACGAGAATTTACGCCATTCCCCGAACAGGCTGGACACCCCAGACCCATGTGTGTCTACGGAGGGTTAAAACACAATTCTCGTTGGAAAGTTTGTCAAGGAATGCTGAAATCAAGTTCATGGTGAAATTATCACGTTTGCTTTGTAATACTGTAATAATACTCGCATTTTCATACTCCGGTTAATCATTTGGCATCGCTTTTTAAACATTTCATGATTTCTACTTCCCTTTCTCTCATATTTATCGTTTTTTTGCACACAATACTTTCAAGTTACTTAATAATTGAAAGAAACAAAGAGAGCGCTAGTCTGAAGACAGGAAAAAATTGGCAGAAGTTAGAAAATTGTCTACGGAGGGTTAAAACACAATTCTCGTTGGAAAGTTTGTCAAGGAATGCTGAAATCAAGTTTATGGTGAAATTATTACGTTTGCTTTGTAATACTGTAATAATACTCGCATTTTCATACTCCGGTTAATCATTTGGCATCGTTTTTTAAACATTTCATGATTTCTACTTCCCTATCTCTCATATTTATCGTTTTTTTGCACACAATACTTTCAAGTTACTTAATAATTGAAAGAAACAAAGAGAGCACTAGTCTAAAGAGAGAAAAAAATTGGCAAAAATTAGAAAATTGTCTAATACTGGTTTCAAGTCGCTATTTCGTATTTTTGGCTTTTCGTTCTTTCGTTGATCGTTTCATAATTGAATGACTACATTTATTTTGCCAGAAATAAGCCCGACTTGGTTTCGCAGATGTGTCTACGGAACGAAAAAGCGAAATACGTACGTTTTGGTTCGTCGTTAGTTTTACATTCCGGCTAGACGAATGAGCCGGATGTGCTTTCAGAGGCTGGGCTTCCTCCTCGAGCTGTGGCTCGTTTCCTGACCAACGTTCTTTTTCCACGATAATATTTTATCAACCTCGCCAAAATGCTCGCTCGGACTGGACGATCTCGAAGATATCGGTGTGTTCATGTTCAGACAAACCGCCGATATTTCTTCCGACGATTTCTCCACGACAACTTTTGTTCCTGGTTCAGGAACGCTCGTCATGTCCGATTTTTCCTCGCTCCTTATCGCGCATATTACGTCCGTTAGAGCAACGATGTAATTCTTGGCGAGCGTCAATGTTTCGATCTTTGATAAACGCCTCTCTTTACTCACGTGTGGTATTACTTCTCGCAGAGACTGTAAACAAATGATCGGTTCGCACACACTCGACGTTTTTTACGAAAAACTTTAACAGTGAATTGCAAAAATTCTGTAGCAAAAGATTCTCGACACTTTATCCGGAGAGCCTAATGTTATCCATGGGAAAAGTGGAAGCAAAAATAGCCAAGAAATCTCTTATTATCAGAGTCCATTTTTTTGCATGGCTTTTTACGATCGTGGAAGAAAAATTGATCGATCAATCGCCATGAGTTTCAAGTACGGAATGATAAATATGAGCTCGCGTTAAGGGACTGACGTACGTACGTGACGTCGAATGTCTTTTCCTCGAAATTATTCCTTCAATCTCCGGAAATTTATTTCAAAAAACGAATTTGGAAGAATTTCGTAAAATTTTGATGGAAGTTTCGTTGATCCGAAACTGATTTATGGTCCGATAGAAAAAAGTCAATAAATTTGACAAACTGCATCATTTCGATTGGAACGTTATTCAATACTTTTTTGTTTCTCAATGATAAAAAAGTTTCTCTGCTGGCGAAGGAAAACGTGTGTGATTATTGAATGTTCACCTGAAACGCATCGTTGAGGCTGTGCATCCTCATGCGTTCGCGTTCGTTACTCTCCAGTCTCCTGAGAGTTTTCTCCCTTGGGGTTGTAACCCGTGATGACTTGGAAGATCGTAAATTATGACGGGATATTCGCTTGGAAGTACGACGCATCGACCGCTGCTGCTGCTCCTGGGGCTCTTCCGGCTCGTCCCAATCTTTGCTCAATGAGTCCTCACTGCTCATTTCCGAACGCATACCTATTTATTAATGTGGTTATTAGTTCGTCAACTCCAATCAACTCCCATGAATTTCGTTGCATTCCAACGACGCGAAGGAATGCAACGAAATTCTGTTTTTTTTTTTTTTTTGAGCAGATCTCAATATTTGGTCAGGACAATGAAACGATATTTTTTTAGGATTCAAAGACAAAATCGGTACGAAAATTGTCATGGTTTCGAAATTGAACAAACAATTATTGGGAAAAAGTATTTTCTGCCCTCTGGCCGGAAAGTGGCAACTTTTGGGCCGCTGCGCTAAACGAAGTTGCCATGTTAATGTTTTTATCACGGTCTCCATAATTTTCACCCCACATTGTCTACTTGAATTCTCTAGATTAATTATATGTTTCCGTACAGCTTCATGAGGTCGATAAAAATGGCTGAATTTGATTTTTATTCAATCTTACCCCCAAGTCTCATTTCATCTGGCCTGAAGTGATTGAATTTTAATTTTTATGTCGCCTGATTTATCGATTAATTGTTCAAACTTGAATCATTCGGATATTGCATTAATTTTTCTAATCTTTTTGAGAATATTTTGAAATAAGATGATCGTGACGAATGTCAGGCGAGATAAATATTTCCATGAGGAACATAGCGAACAAAAATCTGAGAATAACATAATCCGAGAAACTACGAAGGAAACAATAATTAACACATTTTTTGGAATGGCACATTCATTCAAGAATAAAAATTGAACTAGTTGGTGGAGGTGGTAGCGTGATGAAACGAAAGAAACAATCAAGATGAAAATCGAAGGCCGGGGAAACTTTATATTAAAAAATAGTTCGTTTAATTTTTGAATTGTTTAAAAGTTTGTAATGATCGCGAAGAGAGTTAGTCCGAGAAGATCCCAACGAAAATCCGTTTTTCCACTGACCACGAAAACATGAGGATTTGTTTTTTTTTGTTCATGATTCGAATAGAGAAAAAGGAAAAACCCTTAATTTTGTCTAATCTAGTGAATGCACAAAGATTAGTGAATTATTATTGTTCCAAGGAAAAGTCGATCGAATCAGGTGGAATAGGAAGTTCCAAAAAAACAATGAATTGATGATTTTGAAAAAGAAAAGTGTCGGAACGATTTAAAAAAGTAAATTAGCAATTCGAAATTATTTTACCTCTGTCCCACAATCGCACTATCTTCGTTATTGTCTTCGACGATAATTCGCAAACTTTTTTTCTTTAAAAAGTGTTGAATTTTTAAAAATACAACTTTTTTCCAAATTCCCAAATCGACTTACTTTTCAAAAAGAAAATTTCGTTGAAAAAATCAGGCAAACTTGCTATTTGTAGAGAAAGAATCGTTCAAAATTTAGTTTCTTTATCTGGTTCGACGGCAGCCGCTTACGGAGCGGAACGTACTTGTTGAGCCACGTTGGAACGACGACTACTGACGCAGGGGGAGGAAGAGGGAAAGGGAGGAAAAAGAGTGGTGAGGCGCCGGGGTGCGGTCGGCGCCGCCGTTCCGCCTACTTCCAACCCTTGAAAACAGTTCCGTAAAACTCCCATATACCCGGTGCACTTTTTCGCCCCCTTCTGAGATTCAAATACGTGATACTAAAGTTTCACACAAACATGCAAAAATATGCAATGATGGGATTTCATGAAATATCCATGGACACGAAATCCTTGAAAAAAAAAAAACATTCACATAGATTTTGCGGATTTTTGACGAGATAAAAATGCAAATAATCGATGAACAACCGTGATGCATCGATTTTTTCCAAATCGAATATGTTTTCTCGAAGGAATTGTTAAAAAATTACGAAAAGCGTTAAATCAACCAGTCCGGGAGTAGTTTTTTGCGAATCTGAACAATTTTTCCCTGGAGGATCGATCGGATTGAAAAAATTACTCCAACGTCATGCCAGTTTTTTTTTTTTATCACCGACGCTCATCCAATTATTCTCAATAGACCAAGTTTTCCCGAAAAATGTCCAAAAGTGAAAAAAAACATGCGTGAAAATGTTCAGAGGAAAAAAATGAAGAAATGAAATGGAAAGAAGCGAAAAATTGTGAATGAAACGGAAGTTGACGATGGAAAATGTGATTTTTGGGGACACTCGTTATATACAAACGCGACATACACACAGTCATGTTGATGCGCGTGTTGATGCGCTACAGGTGGGCGGATGACGTAATTCGCCCACGCGAGGAGCCCCAACATCCCTCGTTCCTTCCATTACCGCAACATAACCGAACACTCGTAGTTTCTCTCCCATCTGTGTTCTCCTCCTTCGCCTCTTTCGCTATCAGGATCTCGGCCACCCCACTGCTCCGTTCAATCCATTTCTTCGCTGTACGGTAAAGTCCACTCGTGAATGGGCGTCAAATTTTATCGTTCGTAGCATCCCTTATTTCTCACTTGACGAGTCAACGTCTGTGTGTCTGTGTCTTCTCCTACAAAAAATTGCTCGTTCAGTACGATAAATGATTAAAATCATACCCGGAGCTGGATTCACGAATTTGCCACACTTTGGCGTACCGAGCGACATACAGAAATATTGCTCGATGCTGAATTTGACACACAAATCTTTTTAACCGACTGTTATTAGCCACAGTCGGCTGATTTTGTAAAGCCATTCGACTCAATGGCCGCGATGAATAAACCTCGAGAGCATGATTGCTGTAAAATAAAACCGGGTTAAAAAGGCTTCTCTTCAGTTTTTCGAGCGTACAACAAAGTGGGTGAATTCCATTATTGAAGAAGGAGACAAAAATTACACTTGGAGCAGATTTTCTCAATAATTGCGAAGTAAATTCTTCTGTTTTTTTTTTATTGACGAAAATTTATTGATGTGATTGGGAAATCAATTGAAAAATTAAATAAACAAGCGACTTGCGGAATTCGCTCGTGATTTTTATGGCATTTTGAGGCAAAGGAAATTTCTCCATTTTCAACGTTCTTGCTCTTTTTATTTCTAGACTTTCATTTTGCATGTTAATTACTAATAATTCAAACAGTTCAACAATATGATAATTATGCTATTCCATGGAAACTCTCGAAATCGGTGGTTCCAAAAAAACGGGAAATAAGCTGCGACCTTCAAAAAGTTCTGACTATCGATTCAGCTTTTGGTTCGTCATGTAATTTTTCTAATTTAAAAAATACTTGCAAATAGTTTTTATTTTATATTTTTGAAAGATTCCTTTTTTCCAAATTTTCGGAGAATCACTCGGGAAGTTAAACTTTGAATTTGATCGAGTAAAAAATTAAAAAATGTTTTTTTTTGATTCATCAATCGGAAATATTTTTTTTTCGATTGATGAAAACGTTTGGGTTGTTTGAATTCAATTATTTTCGCTTTTTTTTATCCGATTCGGATTTTTTTTATATTTGAGATAAAAGTAGCAACTTACAGCGTAAAAATAATGTGAAAATTGTTACTTTGCTCATTATATTACAAATTGGGGTGATCGCCTTTCAACATTTTTCATCATTTGCCTTCCTTGCATTTGCCACAACACGTGTCACTTTGCTTTTCGAGATCGGATGGCTTATGATTTGGTGTCCAGGGACCAAGGCTCGCCGTGGAATAAAAATCCATAGGATACGGTTTGTTCTCGTCGTACTGGGCGAGTTTCAACGTAACAGCACCTTCGTATGGGGTCAAAACGGGTTTCTTGAAGGCCGTTCCCCAGTCTATGCTCAGCCTGGGACAAGCGATCTAAAAAAAGGGGGAAATATGAAGCGCTTATGAGCTTTTCCTCACGAGCACCGAAAGATTATAAAAAAATATTGAAAAAATGAATAGGGGCAAGAAAATGGTCAATACTCGAGACTCGGTCGAGTCCTTGGAATTTTGGGAGTAAACTGAACGGTCTTACAACAGAAATCTTGAGCTCCGGGTTATTTTTATTACGGGGAATACAAACTTTCACGAGATTTCAATAAAATTTTGCATATTTGCAAGAAATTTCATTTTTTTTTTAAATTAAGAAAATTGCGAGTAGGAAGAACGGACTTTGCTCAATGAAAATTGGCCAAGACTGGATTTTTCGATTTTAAACTCTCCCACGCAATGACAGAAAAATAAAATGAAACAATAAAAATAAAAATAATATAAAAAATTAAATTAAGAAAAATAAAAAATTATAAAATGAAAATTAAATGTGAGAGGCACGTGCCCTGCGATTGTTTTGTGAAGGCAGAAGAATTTTATGAGCCGAATAATTATTAAAATATTCGTAGTCGACGGTAGCAAATAGAGGCTAAATATTTTTTGAGAGATTTGTGGAAAAATAAATACCTGGATGAAGGCATCGACGCCATCGAACATACTAATTTTGTCTGGGAATATTTCTGAGAGTAGAATGACGACACTTCGTTTGCCCAACGTGTCTATTCGTCTCTGCAGAGACTTCAAGACATTGGGATTGCCTTGTCTGCCAAGTGTCCCGAGGACAAGCCCGATCGTATTAGCTTTCGAGGCGATCTCGATTGCTTCGCGTCTCGTCCGTCGCATCTTATCGTGCTCGTAAAACTCTTCGGTGAGTTTTTTGTCGTATGGATCGTAGCGGAACGCTCGAATCGTTGGATTTGCGATCATTACGGCTTCCAGGTGGAAACGACCGTCACCGACGTAAATAACGGCGTCGGCGCAGCGAATTTGTGGCGCTGTGCAGCCCAATATCTAGCCATGGAAAAATTGTAGATCAACTCGATTAATAATCAACGACGAGTGAATTAAATTCTCAATAATGTAACAAACGACTGAAAACTTCAAAGTTTCACAATGGGAAAGTTCACAGAGATGTAAAATAATTAAAAATTGAGTTTTATTTAATTATTAATTTAATTATTAATTTATAATTATTAATTAAGAATTGAGAAGTAATTCAGTTTTTTCCAAATCCGATAATGATGGAATTTGAAAGGTTTTCCATTTAACCCTTCTAGTGCACACCTCTTATAAGTACACACTGGGTCAATCTGACCCGAGGCGTTTTTTGTAGTAAATTATCCATATTTTATGGCCCTAAATTTATTTTTGCACGAAAATGAAAATGAAATGCCAGATAATCGGTGATAGAAAATTGTCGGGGTCAAAATGACCCGGTATGCACTCGAAGGCTTGAAAAACTTGCTCACCTCGCCTGGACTCAGGGGTTTGCTCTGAGGCACGTTAACTTCGTATCCAGCTTTCCTCATCTCACTGGCTATGGCTTGAAGCGTTCCTGCAAATTGTATCGTACTGACGAGCGCAATTTTGGTCGTAACGGACAATGTCATTTGAAGAGACTCGATGCAGTGTGCGGCGTCGATTTTGATGTCAACGAATATGTACAAAACTTTGATCCCTTCCGTCTGATCGATGGGAATCAGGCACGAGTGTCCGTAATGTACCAATAAGTCTACGTTGAGAGCACGTGCGGAATAATCGTCTATGCAACAAGCGCCTGGGATCGACAACAAACAAAACATTCTTACAATCTTTCAACTTGTCGTGAATGTGAAACGGAAACAGATTTCTCAGAGGTGCTGCAGATGCAGGAACAAAAATGTTTTTAAAAACTCGCAACATTTTCAAAATCGTACAAACTTCAAGACTTTTTTTTTTACAATAATTGACTGGAAACTTGCACGATAAACTAATTCCTAGAAAAAAACTAATTGAATTTGGGGAATATCGGTTGAACGGTTTATTTTTGAATATTTCGATGTTTTTAATGTTTTAGGAGAAATGACAACGATATTGAATTTTTTAGACGGCCATACGGAAGTAGCCTGTGATACGAGCAGCGGCAGAGATCAGATTTTCTCTTTTAGTTGTTGTTTTATTTTTTGGGTTAATAAGACGTTTTAATTACATAAGGAAAATGGTGAAAAAACAAGGGCAATAGGAAAAAGCTAGTGCGAAATAAAACAAGTATTAAACGAGTGAGTTGTCAAAATTCAAGGCGAAGGAGCAACGAAGATTGTTTACCGTATGTCACGTCGCCCATTATGACAGTCTCGGCCTGCGTAAAATCTTCGATGATATCAGCGATAGTTGTTGCATACAGTAGCAAACCTTCGGGCATTTGGAGAGCCACTCTTTTTGCCTTGGTTTCTCGAATCCTCCATATCGTCTTGTGGATCTCGAAGTTGTAATTGTTAGGCAAAACTGCAATAGCCGCATTGAGCAACGGGTCGTTCAATAATTCTTGAGGTATTTTATTGACACGAACAGGAGCTTTGAACACTTTTCTCACTGGTTTGGCCTTCACGACAACGACAGCCGAGTCTTCGTTCATGTTGCTTATATTTTAATTCTTTCAACTTTAAATTCTCTCGTAAAACGATTTCTCGGGAATACTGGACGATGCGACGAACACTAACACGTGCAATATCGTTGCGTCGCAATCTAAACACACTACCATGAACTTAGCCGTCGTTGACGCGAACGTAAACATCAGTCCGCCATGTTTACGCGAGAAATTTTGATTCATAACAAAACTATACGAGGTACCGAGTCTTTGTTTTGCACTACCTGCGACCACCAGGCAATCACTCATCGATAAAAATAATAAACAACTGACGAATTGGATGTTGCAGCGTTTGGTGATAAGTGGGAACCTTTTATACATGCAGTGAAATCATAAATATTGCGAGGTTATAACACTTCGTACGTCAAGTAGTATGTTGCTGAATAAAATTTCAAGTGCTAACCGCAAGATCAAGTGTCATTCCTTTGCAACCGTGATATGTAGCAATCAGATAACAAAGCTGATTGCGAATTTTTTACTCCTTTCAAGCATTCGCCAGAGATCGAAACATAACCTAACTTTGGTACGTCACAGTTTTCCATCATTTTACGTCGCGGTACAGAATTAATCAGCTTTTCGATCCAATAATCAATTTATTTCCATCAATTACAAAATCAATCGATGACAAGGATATTTATCAAGCTTTTCAGGCAAGTCCTCACCGAGGAAACCTCAAAAAACTTGAATATTCTCGATCTTTTGTTAAAAATAAATATTTTCACAGTCATAATTTCCGCTGGGCGACTAAATCTCCAAGCAAAATAAATCGACGTTTGCTCGTAAGTAAATCCAATAGAGAATCTCGTGAGATGAGTTTTGAGGAAAGTTTGGAAAAATGGAAAATTCAACTCGTCGAAATTTACGAGGCGGGCGTACGTGCCGTACAGCCAAGCTCGATCATAGAAAAATACGTGAGCATCGTAGGCGACGAGATGAAAATTCGTGATACGTCTTACAAACTAAACGGGAATGTGTACCTCGTTGGTTTTGGGAAAGCGGTGATGGGCATGGCTGCGACTATGGAAAGAAAACTGGGCGGTCGACTGAGACGGGGAATCGTCAGCGTCCCGCGCGGCGCAAAGGACACTTATTATCGCTGCATGGAAAAAAGCATGAATTTTACGAATTTACCGAATTTTAGCGGCCTCATAGATTATCGCGAAGGCTCGATCAACAATCAACCGGACGAGGACGCTCTGATTACGAGCCACGATATAATCGATTTGGCGGAGAGTCTTAGCGAAAACGATACTCTGATCGTCCTCATTTCCGGAGGAGGTTCCGCCCTTTTTTACATGCCGAGACCGACGATAGAGTCCGAGTCGAAATTGAGATTTTGCAAGAAATTACAAAACAGCGGCGCAAGCATAAAAGAGCTCAACGTAGTAAGACAAAAGTTGTCGATGGTAAAAGGCGGAGGCTTGGCATTGATGGCTCATCCGGCAAAAGTTGTGACGTTGATTCTATCGGACATCGTGGGCGACCCGATAGAGCTGATAGCGAGCGGACCGACTGTGCACAGCGAAAAATCAGCCGAACTGGTCGCGTCGATTTTAAGGAAATACAATCTTTACGACAAAGTTGACGGTGATTTAAAGAATCTCGTGGTTCTGAAAGAGGCGAAAATCGATGAAAAGAAGTTTTTGAATGAAAAGAAAGAATTCAGACACGTTGATAATTACGTCATCGGCAATAACACGCTGGCGACGAAAGCAGCGAGCGAAGAAGCTGCCAGACGAGGTTTCAGTCCGATAGTTCTGTGTAACGATGTAGTCGGCGATGTACGAGACGTTAGCAAAGCTTACGCGAGATTAGCGAGTCTCGTTTGTAGCGCCTGGAGCAAAAATATCGAGCGAAAAGATTTTTTCGACGCGATAGACAACGACAAAGTTTTTAAACTGCCGGCAATCAGAATTGACGAGATTTTTGAGTCCCTGGAGAACTCTACCACTTCCGGCATTGTTCTAATCGCAGGTGGCGAGCCGGAAGTATCGGTGAAAGGCGATGGCCTTGGAGGACGAAACCAAGAACTCGCTCTGAGTTTTTCGCTAAATTTTTTCTCCGAAGTTAAAAATGATCCTCGGTTAACAAATTACGAGGTGATTTTTTTGAGCGCGGGAACCGATGGCCAAGACGGTCCCACCGACGCCACAGGAGCTTTCGGCTATCCGGCGATCGAGCCAATAGTTAACGTTTTATTTAAAAAATTGCAAAAAATCTCCACCGATAAATTACTGTCCCGAGAAATTTCGGACTACTCTGAAAAATACACCGATTCGGATATCTCCTCGAAATTGTTTGTGGCGAATAAAATGGTGCCTCGGACCGCGCTAGAGAACAACGACAGTTATCATTTTTATTCACGATTCCGGAGGGGAAAAGATTTATTGAAAACAGGAATAACCGGTACGAACGTAATGGATTTACACTTTTTACTAGTCCGAAAACGAGAATGCGGCTGTGACTTGGATTTTGAGAAAAAAGAATATTGCCCTGATCCATTAGAGGAGCATGATTTACACGAGGACATTAAAGACATTGAAGAAAGAGAAAGACTTTTACGAACGGATGAAAAAATGGACGAGGAGGAGCGGAAATTATTAAATTTAAAAATCTTGGATTCCAGCCTGACGCAATACTGTTGTGAAAAAAAGTCAAAATAATTTGTTATGACGTTCCGAAACATTGAAATTCCAGATTCTACAAAAAAAAATGAAATCCGACAATAACGCGATTGAATTTTCTTTCCCGAATTCATTCAACGGCCTTTTTCGCTTATTCGATACATTAAATTTGTATATTCGGTTCGATCGACCAACCGAAACGATTTTTCGAGCATTTGGATTCAATAAAAACAATAATTACGCTTTTAAAATTGTATATATATATTATTTTCTCTACTTATTTAGTGCTCGCATAAATAATGATAAATACAATTGCGATCAAAGATTTTAGTTACAAAAAGTTCGCAGCTTTCGCTCGAACTGTAAAGAACGAAAAGTGGTTGGTGAGTGCGTTACCAAGGAGTAAACTGTACAAGAAATAATGGAGATTCATTGAAAAACGTTAAGTTACGTGATTCACATAGAAATTTTCGTAGAAACATCATTTCGATAAGATTTCGTACAAATTCTAATAATCGTCGCATGTACGAAGAAATATGTGGTTTCGTACATGCTGCGAAGGATCATGATAGTGTTGAGTGCCGGAACAAAATGCCACGAGACAAGTTTTTTTTTTTTTTATATCGTGCTACATACACCGTAAACGCATAACAAACGTAAAGGAGGTTGGCTACATACGACAATATGATAAGAATTTAATTAAATTTCGTCATGACATTCTTTAGCATCAAATACGATGACACCATTTTTTTCAAATTTTCCGTCCACACAGTTGTCGAATAATTGGAGTTTACAATATGCAAAAGATATACCTATTTATATCTGAATCCTATGCTTATCCATGTAAACTCTAGTTTTCAATCACTCGAAAACTATGAAGAAGAAAAATCTTGAAAAATTTGTATATTCATATTTAATACTAAAGAATATACTCACCAAATTTGATTAAACTCTAATAATTTCGAACTGTCCTAAGCTTTTAACATGGCAATATTGTTGCCTGTAGCCAACCTCTGAAATCTAGCCCTTCGAGTGCACAAACTTGTAAGTGCATATTGGGTCAATTTGACCCGAAACGTTTTTCCAAACCGTTGTGTATTCCGATAAATATGCATTTTTTGTTTTTCTTTTTTAGAGACGTTTTTGTAGCAAATATTGTATTTTTTGACGAAAACGAATGCCGAACTATCGGCGACAGACAATTGTTGGGGTCAAAACGACCCAGTATGCACTCGAAGGTTCAAAAAAATTTCTTTCAAAACTAGAACGCGCATTTTTCTTGACAACAAAATGCAATTCGACGGTTAAATCATTCGGTTGGATCGTATCACGAAATAACTCAAAATTGGCGAGGCACAGCCAATTTCTGAAATAAATTTAATCTTCCGGTTAGGTCGATATTTCAAAAAGTGATTGAGCGATCGAGCTGGAACTTCAGAGTCCGATTTCCACTGAAATGGCACTCGTTTTATCGAAAAATCACTTTTTCGTCCTGCAACGTTCTCGCGCTCCTTCGGATCAGAAAGTTTTTTGAAATATCGTCGGCAGCAGGACGAAGAATGTATTTTTTTCGATTAATTTCTGTGGCTCGAGAATTTTTAAATATTTTGACAGAAAACAATTATTTTTCTGGATCAATTGTTGCACGATGCAACGATCTTGCGGTGGCGATTTAAGAATGGCATTTTCAGTTGTGAAAAAAAAAATAGTTTAATGTCTTTTAAGAGAATCGTGCACCCTTGACCCCTCGAGGGCATCTTTGCAACTTTTTTACGCGTTTTTTTGTTAAACTTTGCTCATTCCTCGATCATGGAACATCAAACTGAAAGGACGGATGTTCGGTACTAGGAAAATATTTACTCCATTGTATAACATTGCTCCTCGTTAAACTTTTCGCATTTCGATCGAAGGAAAAATAAAAAACAAACGAAAAGTCTGTCGGTTGATTGATTTGTCCGAAAAAATGCGAAAAATGAAACGAAGCTCGTTTTCATCGACGGATCATCATAAAGGGGAAGCCATTATTTCTTGCAGGTACTGACGAAATTCATCGGGTCAAACGCACATCGATATTTACAAATTATTGTTCAGCCTCTCGACCTGAATCCTTTTCTTTCCACTGTCTAGTTGAGATTTTCCTTTGCTCTCTCGTTCTGAAAGGATCGATGAAAATTTACGTATACACTTGTCTCGCGTTTTCTAAATTTTCTTTCCCTCGGCTCCAGAGATCTTTCTTCTGTCATTTGATTTTTCTTCTCTCCGTTTCGTCCCATTTAATTTCCTACAAGTCCCAACTAAAGAGATGATGCTTTACGAGCATGTCACGGACCCCGTCCTTCAACGGCTGCGAGTGTTCTTTCTTGGGAGGCAATTCCCAGTCAGGATTCAAATTGAAAGCAAACTGACTCAGTATCCTGAGCTCGCACTTTATCTGCACCCATCCTGGACTGTTTATGAAACTCCACGGTTGATACCTACACAAGAAAAGCCACCATTCACCATCGCTCTTTTCCGACGTCCAGCAAATGGAACGAAATGCCTTAACGATGCGCTTTTTTTTCAACAAAACAACTGAGTCGAATATCTTTCGTGAAAAAACTGCGGCATGGGGATTGGAATTCGCAAGATCGTTGAAAAAAATTGAAAAAAAAACAAAACAAAAATTTAAATAAATAAGAATAAAAATAAAAAATTAAGATTCGTTCTGAATTTTGCGATGTTGAAGTTGCATCGTTGGAATGCAACGAAATTCCGTTTTTCCTTGAGCAGAGCTGAAGAAAAATCTCTACGAAATCGTCATGGTTTTTGAAATTGAACAAACAATTAATAGAAAAAGTGTTTTTCGTTGGATCCCAACGTTGCAAAATTCGGTGTCATTTTAATTTTTACACACCACGGACATAAGGAACGTTGGAAAATGTTGTGAGAACGAAAATATTCTGTGATGAAAAAAAAATCGGGAAATAAACGAGAAACGTCATATCGAGTTATGCAGATTTTTGAAATTACATGGAAAAGTTGAAAATGTAAAGTAGATTTGATCGGTAAATTGGAATTTTGAAATAAACGCGAATAACAAAAATTGGACATACCATTTTTGGACAACTTCGACGCAGGAGCATAAGACTTCGAGCCAAAGATGCAAAACTTGCTCGTTGAGGCCGAGACAGATGAGCGAGCGTAATTTCACGTCCATTTGTGCGTGAGCGTTGTCGTGAGTCAAATTTACAGCCTGGACGCAGCGATAGAGAAGCTGGAATGTTTCCGGAGTGGAGAAATTCTGAAGATTACTCGAGACAAGTAACAAGATATTATTTTCTTCGTTCTTTCTCGGGTTCCGATCGCAAGAGGAAAATAAAAAACGAAAAGCAATTGAGAAAGAACGTTTACCTCTTCGGGTGTGAGGACTTTGCCGTCTTCGTCGAGCCTGTACGTTTTACAGAGAACGAGGCGACTGTAAACAGAATTAAAATCTTTTTCGACCTCCCGAGTCGAAGCTTCCTCGATGAAGAGCCAGGGATGACAGGGACCTCCTAGAAACGATGGTCTGCGCATACCGTGCTCGAGCACAGCTTTCACAGCGGGGCATAAACTCCCTCGCACGAGATCTGTCACTGCTTCGCTCACTGCATCGTCGCCGGCGCAAGTGTATTGCTTGCTCCTTTCATCGAGGAGCTCAACGAATTTAGCAGGAAACCAGCCTGCGAAAAAGCCGCAAATATTCAAGCAAACATGCCGATTAACAAAAACAATTTTTCTCCTCAAATCAATTATTCGAAGAGAAAAAAAATATGAAAAAATTCTCGATTACTCTCTAGAGATTCTACTTCAAGGTTTCATAGTTTTTATAGTCGTTGCATTTGTTTTACTTTTGAGAATCGTACTCATGAAATATGATTAACGAACAAAATAAAAATAAATAAAATAAACAAATGAAATAAAAATAAATAAAATAGAAATAAATAAAATAAAAATGAATAAAATAAAATAAAATTACAAAAATTTAAATAAACTCAAGAAACTAAAAATGAACAAAATTGGATAATAAATTTTAATAAATTGAAATAATCAAGATTTTCGAAAAAAAAGTTATCGCTTGATGAACGATGAACAAAAAAATTAAGTGGAACGTTCGGAATGGGGAATTTTCGGTTAATCCGATAAACTTCATCATTGATAATCGACTTCCTCAGAATAACCGATTTTCCGCGAGGTTTTTTCTTGTTCGTTCGTGGGTACAAAGTTCTTTGGCGTGTCAGAATCGAACAATGCTGAATGAATTTTTTTTTTTTAAGAAGGTATTTCTTACCTCGCAAACCATTGAGCTCACCCACCCAACAGTGTTCGTCCTTCTGGCTGATAATGGTAATAATGTCATTCTTGCGAAAGCCCAATTCATCGTCATCGTGTCTCTCGAAATCCAACAATGCCTTGGCTCGTCTCTTTCGCGTTCGTGAGACATTTACGTAATTGTCGTGATCCTTCGAGTGACTCTCCATCGTGTAATCCGCGATTGTGCATACGTTACTCAAGTTTTGATCGACGTTAATAAAATGACGAGCCACTTGAAGAACCGTTTCACGCAAGTCCACAAGGATTTCTGTTTAATGAAAGAATTTTTCCAATTAAGCGACAGCGTGACAGTGAAAAAAGCAGAAGCAACTTGTTTGCTGTTTTTACGGCTGCTTTGCCATTCGTAGATTTTTGATAGTCACAAGTTTTCGAGAAAAATTGCAATTGAATCCATTTTTTTTATGGAAACATTTTTTTTTTATTACTAAAACGTTGCCATGTGGAATTTTGCGAGTCACCGAATAATTGTGAAGAATTTTTCCGACTGAGTAAATTTAAAAAAATTATTTGCCTCGTTTTTTTTTTTTTTTTTTGGAAATTCGTCGAAAAATGAAGAAATTCCGTGGAAAAGTTGATTTTTATGGTATTCTTTTAAACTTTTTACCTGTTTGTCGAATATTTTTGGACTTTGCGTCCTCCTCGCTGTCATCACTGCCAAAGAGAAAAGTCTGTAGGACGGATTTGTTGCGTTTCATGTGACGCCTGTTGAGATGTTGTTTCGGCAAGTTTGGGGAAGCGTCGGGATTACCCACGAGGCCACCCTGATCGGCCATTAAATATGCGAGATGTCGGCGTCGATGAGTCTCGATGAGAACGTCACTCAATGAGCCACCGAGCTCTAGAGAGACTTCGAACAGTTGATCGACGTCGTCAATGTCCCCCGGAATGTCGGAAAGCGCGTTGAATATTTGGGCCGAATTTTCCAACAGTTTTAGCTTCGATTCTAAAAATACGATCGTCTCCTTTTTTTTCTATTTTCTCATTGCGTCCTTATTTATCTTCCGATAGTTACCTCGGATTTTCAGCATTCCAAGAGTCACTTGGAAGAGCACGATCGAGCCATCGAATAAGAAAAGATCCCATAGTCTTAACAAGATTTTCATGTGCACGACCGAGGCGAATAGCGTCAGGAACCAGTGCAGCGAAATCAGACTCAGTTCAATGTCGTGCTGCACGAGCACGTGGTCGATATCAGGGAGATAATTCGCAATTAAAGTTCTCAGGACTCGCTGATCTGCCTGAATCCCTGAAAATTTTAATATTCATTTTGCAAATTCACGATAAACAAATTTAAATATAATAATTCGCAATAAAGTTTCTCTGGATTCGCTGATCTGCCTGAATCCCTGAAAATTTTAATATTCATTTTGCAAATTGACGATAAACAAATTTAAATATAATAATTCGCAATAAAGTTTCTCTGGATTCGCTGATCTGCCTGAATCCTTGAAAATTTTAATATTCATTTTGCAAATTGACGATAAACAAATTTAAATATAATAATTGGCAATAACGTTTCTCTGGATTCGCTGATCTGCCTGAATCCCTGAAAATTTTAATATTCATTTTGCAAATTGACGATAAACAAATTTAAATATAATAATTCGCAATAAAGTTTCTCTGGATTCGCTGATCTGCCCGAATCCCTGAAAATTTTAATATTCATTTTGCAAATTCACGATAAACAAATTTAAATATAATAATTCGCAATAAAGTTTCTCTGGATTCGCTGATCTGCCTGAATCCCTGAAAATTTTAATATTCATTTTGCAAATTCACGATAAACAAATTTAAATATAATAATTGGCAATAACGTTTCTCTGAATTCGCTGATCTGCCTGAATCCCTGAAAATTTTAATATTTCTTTTGCAAATTCACAATAAACAAATTCAAAAATAAAATAATTCGCAATAAAATTTCTCCGGACTAGCTGATCGACCGAGCTCCCCAAAAACTGCAGAAATCATTTTAATATTGCCTCTTAACAAATTCAAATATTTCTTTTCATATTAACGAAGCAGCAAAAATCGTTATTAAGAATATTCTTGCCAATAAGGCGAACTGTCGATCTCGCGGTTCATAAAAATCCTGCTTATCCTTTGCCCCATCCACAGATAAATTGCCGAAAACATTGAAGTCTCGTTTTTATTCTCGAAATTTTAATTAATCTTCCAAAAAAGATGAAAAAAAATGTAAAAATACTTTTCAGCCGTTTTTTTTCGCAATTTTTTGAATTATGATTACGAGATAATTGAATAATCATAATTTACCTAACAAAGTTGATGAGTAGTAAGAAG
Source organism: Hyposoter dolosus (assembly GCA_963921915.1). Lineage (NCBI taxonomy): Eukaryota > Metazoa > Arthropoda > Insecta > Hymenoptera > Ichneumonidae > Hyposoter > Hyposoter dolosus. Next base: position 5,073,761 of record OY998140.1, read on the forward strand.
CCGGTAATAAATCTTCGACTATAGTTGCCATCATCCAAAATGCTTCTTCCTCCTCGAGGAGAAGAAGCAACGAAGCTGCCATCGTACCGGTTCCTTGGCAATAACCAATGTCGGGATAGAGCCAAGCGAGTCCTCGCATCACTCGTCTCAACCGTGGAATCCCTGTACTATGAAGATTGCTGAAACAAGCGTTTGCGGGCATTGTTCTTAAGAGATCCTTTTCTATTTGTTTGCTCGTCATGAGAGCATCGTTGCTCGACGCTTTTACGATGTCCTTGTACGTCATTTCCGAAGCTTCTCTTTTATGCTCGGCACCTGAAAAACAAACAAAATCGAGTCAATGCAGTTTAGAAATTTTTTTTTTCTTGCCTGTCGCCGTGATTTTCGATCAATTGAAAAAAAAAAACATTTAATTGTTTATGAATAAATATTTGTAATATTTATAAACAAATATTTACAATATTTATAAATAAATGTTTATAATAATTTAATAATGTAATAATTTTATTTGTTGATAAATAACTATTTGTTTTTTATAAATATTAAATAAATAAATAAATGTTGAACAGAAAATATTGAAAAAATAAGAAATTTATTTATTAGAAATATGAAATCAATATTTTTTCATTTATAAGAAAATATTAATTTATTTTTCATTTATTTATTGATTCCTTCAAGAAATGGTATTACCTGACATCCTCATCCAGATTCGTGGTCGCAGCGAGTGCGGTATACCACGCCGTACCATTTCGCGTAATTTATCGGTTTTGGGTAAGCGATGATCGGCCGTTTGTCTGGACGTCTCAGCAACTTCTTTATTGTGACTGAATTCCATAAGAGCTACCCATTGCAGCCTGTGCTGTGGATCCTCGACGAAAGGAACGCCGAGTAATTTTTTCGAACTTTGTTCCGGTCCGTCTTCCTCCTCCACTCGGAAGCCGAACTCGTCGAATCTGAACCGTAACGAATCAAGATTTATTTACTCAAATTGTAAAGAGAAAAAAAAGAGGACGATGAAAAAAAAAAATGCCATGAAATTCATGAGAAATAATTTTGAAAATTGGACAATATTTTTTTTCTCAGACTTTGAGGACAAATGATAAATGCATCCCCACGTTTTTATGGATTAGCAAGTTTTTATCTTTTCCACCTGTATTCTGGTTGCGAATTCGGATCATCCGGTTGATTGAGCTTGACAAGAATATCCTGCGGCCACATGGAAGGTGTCAGCGCAGAGAACGGACCGCCCGGTGCAGGCGATATATGATCCTCGCACAAACTCGATCCTTCCACGTCACACTCATCCTCCGACCCAAATGTTTGGAGCTTTTTCTGTTTTTCAACAAAAACATTGAACGACAATTTAGATTTATAGCAATTTTTGTAAAAACGCATAATGGAATATTCATCAGTTTACAAAATACTGGCCTCCTTTGCCACATTGCTTTGAGACTTGAAAAAATTGAATCTGTACAAAAAGTAAGAGCAAAAATGTACAAAATTCTCGCCGTTCATTGCTCCCTGGCCATACTCCCCTCTGCGATTAAGAATTCTTTTCTAAACGTGAGCAAAATAATGTTCAGAGAAATTCTTTAGAAAATTCATTTTTCCCTGACAAAGTAGGTGCGGAAAAAATGTTTACAGACCAAGTGTTAATTATGGAAGAACATGCGACACCAAAGTTTTTATTGAATTTGCATTTTGATAGTTATTTCGATCGAAAATGGAAAAGTAACAAAAAATGTGCGAGAAAACGTGGAAATAAAGGTTAAAGGATCACGAATGTTTGCATTGTTAGAAAAAAGTGAAAAGAACTTTATTGCTGCTGTTTATTATTCGAATTTGGTCTGCTTTTTATCGCAAGTTCGATTCTCAGGTTCTAAAAACAAATTTGATTGAAAAAGAAATGTTTTTTAACGAATTTTGAGCTGTGCAAGTGGAAAAAACAAGAATTTGTTGAATTTCGATGATGCAAACTCGAGTGTCGTACAACAGAGAATCGACTTGTCAACAAAACTGCGGTAAAATTTTCGTCGATTGGGAACACGGACGTGTTTTGTACTCGGAAAGAGTTAAAACGAGCGATGATAATGTTTATTATGAATGTATTTCGTCTTTGTTTGTAAAGAACTCGAACTTACGTTGTGATCATCTTTGCCGACATAACCTTCGTGGTCCCGTACATTGAAGAGTGATTTCGCAATGTCCATTGTTATCCTAGCTGGGAATAAAAAGAACAAACTAGTCTCAAAGCCTCGACACTGACATTTTTGTCAAAATGAATATTTTCTCGTGAGTTTCCGATGAAAAACAATATTTCCGACGTTGTAAACATTAATGACAGCTGTACGGTGGCGTGGAAGTATTGACGAATTCGCACGACGATAAGACGCAAGAGGAACGAGAAAGCGCCACTGTACTGCTGGAGCGAATTATTCTTTCGAGTGTGCGGGCAGCAATTTCCGGCAAGTGGCGGCCTCTCGATGAATTTGAATATTTCAAGGAAACTCGTCAGTATGCCGATGAGGTGGAAAGCGCATTTCACGATCTCACGCAATTTTTTCTATAATAACTGCAAATTCACAATATAAAACAATCGGAAATTTCTACAGTGTGCATATTGCCTTCGAAGAATTTACAATTGAAGAAACATCCGGCAGCGGATTATAAAAGTCGGGACTAGTGAGATAACTGATTGGAATGTGAAAATATTATTGTTTCAAAAACGAATTCGTTCAACGTTTTAAACGCGAAATTCAAATTTCCGGCGGAATCAATTTCGTGGGTAAACAGATAATTAAAGAACGAAGATCTACTGGTTTGGTAGTAATCTGCAAAATTAAAAATAATGGCGAGCTGTAAAACAAAGATGGGGAGTGGCTAAGCTTTTGCATATCGCGTGACGTTTGGAAAAGCGGAGTAAATCGATAGAGGCATGCAGAACGACGTTTCGGTCGCGCGGTGGGAGGGATTCGCCTGAAAAATGGAAGCGTAGTATCGAGAAGTGGCGGGAAAACGAGAATGCGTCGTTGGCAAACGCGGTGAGCCAGCGACATGATTGGCGAAACGGATATTTTCCGCGATAGTTGTTGTTACCGCGGGTTGGTAAGGTAGTTTTCTACGCGCGTGATAGCCTCAAAAAAATGGCGATTGCAAAGGCGGCAGCACTGTCGGAAAGCGAATGCGAAGATGCGATTGGCTCCGAGTTTCAATAAAACCACATCCGGCTGTCGAAAGGAGCGCGTCGATTGGCTAATTTATCCCGTTTCGGGAGCGAACTCGTGTTGAGGTTGAGCGATGGGCGAAGTTGATCGAAAGAATTTCCGCAGCTAATCGCGCAACAAGAGACAAAAGTACCGACCAAATATATTTATTGATAAAGTAGCCTCGAGAACGCGCGGCTTCTTCCATATACTTTTATTTCCTTTCTCATCAGACGAGAGACGCCCCGTCGTCAAATAACGCGTGACGTTGTGTGTATTGTTTTTCTTTTTTATTACACCGTTCGCGAATCCTTCCAAGTGTGCTTTTGGCGTTGTCTGCCTGCATAATACGCGGATAAAAGAAATTAAAAAAAAATAAACCGCCGTTCTCATTTCCTGTGCCCTCTCTCTCTCTCTCTCTCACACACACGCACACGCTGGCGCACATACGTACACACACATATCCGTTGGAAACGAAAATCGCAAGTGCAGAAGTGTATATAATTCACGTACTACGAACTCCATAAGTGCAGTGGCTATGTGTCCCCTCCAGCGAGTGAAACGAGTCTAAAGATTAGTCTCCAACGAGTATTGAGAAAGAGAAAAAAAATGTACGAGCGATAATGTGCGCGTCGTGGTGACCCACGTTCTTTCGCCCTATTCGGGAGCCGAAGTGTGCGTGTACGTGTATGTTCGCGGCCAAACGGAAGGGAAAAAAAGCCTGCGTAGACGGAATAGCAAGAAAGAAAGAGAGGGAGTGAGAGAACGATAAAAAAAACGAAACAAGAAAGAGAGAGAGAGAGAGAGAGAGAGAGAGAGAGAGAGAGAGAGAGAAGAGCCGCCCATAACCGCCTCGGGCAAGCGAGAGCGCCAGCTATCGGCGAAAGTGTGAGCGTGAGAGAGAGAACAAGATAGAAAAACGAAATCGCAGAACGCGAAGTCAGGCACGGACGGGAGCGAGGGAGGGGGGAGGAACGCGCAACGCGGCGCGCGGAGCGGAGAAGGCGGTGCGGACCAGTATACTACGGGATTGCGTTGTCGAAGCATCGCGCTTCTGAGCTCTCTCCTGCGTTTGTGTGTGTGTGCGGACGGAGCGTCGCGATCGGAAAGTGAAGAATCGAATATATATATACGTATAGATACGCCAAAAGTGATTAGTGTACCTTGCGCGCTCTTGTGTCGGTGTGTGTGCTTTGTATGTGCGGTTATGTGTGCTCGCGTGCGTTTAGTGCACGACAAGGTGAAAATAGCGGAAAATAAAAGTTATTGTGACCGGAAAGAAAACAAAATATTGTTTTTTAGTTCACACGGAGCTTAAAATCTTTGACGAGATATTTTATTTCCCACATCCTCACTCTCCTCTCTCCTCTCTCCAAGTTTTTCGTATCGTCTTGTAGCGGTGCGCGGCTCGACGAGCGCGTGTTTTTTCGTCCGAAGACCTGGGTGTGACGGATATCGTACCCTTGTTATACGTTATTCTCGAGGATAATTTCTCTCTGAATTGCTGCTAATTTGATGAAACAAAACAGAAAAACTAAAGAAGAAGGAGCGTCATCGATTTGTCAACTTTTTAGGCTACGACGAGGAGGGATTAGAATGCTGTCGCGGTAAAAATAGGTGAGTGTACATGTTTTTCACTCTTCTTCGAATCCGAAAATCGCCAATTTAGGTCCTACATTTATTTAGCACGCTTGACGAAAATTCGGTACGCGTATTTCGTAGCTTTTTTCTTTCGGTTTTTTTCTCATTCGAGCAGCGACCAAGCGGCTGTGTACAGTCTTCTGTTTCGTGTACTTTCGACCGGTGTTGTATATATTCACGTTCTCTCGCGGCTCACACACACGCACACTATAAAAACGTGCATGTATATATTTCTGTCGATAAAAAGACTGAAGGCTCGAAAAAAATAGATTTTTCGCTTGATTTTTTTGGATTTATACGGCGTCGCTTGTTTTTTCGATACTCTATCGAGTATTCTTGTCGATTATTCGCAAATCGTACTCCGTGAACGACTAAAGCGTGACTCGACGGGCCGGGAGAGTCACCGCTAAGGTGGTCGTCCTTCTCTCTCTCCCTCTCTCTCCCGCTTTTTTCTCTCACTCGCGAATTTGTGCCTCCTTCTGCCCCCCCCCCTCGCCCGCCTCTCGCTTCTTCTCTCTGGCAAAGCTCGTTGCGGCAACTGCGACGAGAAGAAAAGAGCGCGGCGCTGTAGTCGGCTCGCGGAGAACAGCGAGCGACGGAGTAGATTGCTCGTGAATTCGTGCCTCCGTGAGAGCGATAGAGACACTGTTTGTCCTATTAGAACGGCGGAAAAAATGACGGTGGCGGGAGCGAGAGAGAGAAAGCGAGGGAGAGCGCGAACGAAAGATGGAAAGAATAAAGAAAACGAACGACTAGCGATAAGGCCCGGAGAAGCTTCGAGGATTCTAAAAAGGATCGCCAAGATAAATAACACGAAATGCGGGACGCTGTAATGAAAGAAAAAGGAAGAAAAAAAATGTCGTTTTATTTTCTCTAAACGCCATTTGTAAACCTTGATCACGCGGTCCGGAACGCACATGATTCCGCTTCTCTTCTGCTTTTTTCCCTCCCTTCGGAGACCCGTATAAATCGTTACAAAAACACGCGTGTACCCGATAAGAATAGTCACACGAAATAAAAATCATCTCATCTCTCGCTACATACTTTTCGATGTAGAAATTTATTGAAAAATTTGAAAAATATCTCTATCGGTCTTATCCAGTCATCCATCTTTTTTATTACTCAATCGAATCTCGCATGCTTCGCGCCATTCGGTTCAAACACGCATATGCATTTTTCTCTCTGACTGCTTTTCAGTTATTCATTTATTTTTCGATGTTTTTTTTTTTTTTTTTCTCACTTGCGATTGCGAACATTTGCTTCGAGAAAATTAAGCAATCCGGTGTGCTCGGTGTTTCGAAAGCCTCGACGAAAAAATGTTGTTTAAATATTCTTCAGCGAATCGAACAATTGCTCGTGATTCTTTATTTACATTGCTCAACGGCGATGCCACGTTTTGGGGTCGTTGACATTTATTCGCGTTGTTGAGCGCGAAACGCGGAGAAAAATTGAATATTCGACAAAGCCAAGTTAATTGGCGTCTTTTTTTTTTTTTTTTACGAATTATCGAGGATTCCCATCCTTGGAATGATGTTCGTGTCGTTGACAACAAAAGCGACGAAGAATATCAAGCAGAGAATCTCTTTTTTATATATAGACACATATGTGTCGCTCTCGCCGAGCGCTTCCCGTGGGCGCGCGCGCGCGAGAGCGCGTTCTCTCGCTTTTTCTCTTTCTCTCGCTCACGCTCTCGCGTGGTTTCCCGCACCCGGCACCGAGAGCCGGATTTCTCACAGCGACGCGTCATTATGCAACGAGTTTTTCGGTCGACACAAAGTCCTGCGTTACTGGCTCGTACGTATAACGAAAAATTTCGGCTTTACATTCCGTCTCATCCTTTCCGATGCTTTTCGAACCTTTTTTCGAGAAAAAAACCTAGAAAAATGAAAATAAAAAAAACAGTGGGAATAAAAATAACAAATAACAAATGTCAACGCTCGGAAAATCCGGATTCTGATGCAATCTCAAAGTATCGAATCGCAAATTTCGTTGGTTTCGAGCTCGTTACCAACAAAATTATGCCGAAAAATTTGCCTACACTGCGAGTCGGAAATATCGATGCTCTCCATGCTGCATTTTTCTTTTTTCTTTTTTTCATTTTTTTTTCTTTATTGCTTACAAACAAGACAACGCGCGCTCGCCAACGAATCACGTGGTAATGCGTCAGGCCTTGTGCGACTGAACCAACACGAACGAACGAGTTCCCAGTCTCTCTCGCTCTCGCTCTCATACTTTTTATAATACGCTTGTCCGTGTATAGTGCTTTTGTGTACATCACGCGCTTCCTCGGACGTATACGTTGCTTGTGTATTAGTCCGCTTGCGTGTGTTAGAGAGAAAGAAGCGATTGCGTGGTCTTTGCCGAGTCTCTTGCACCGGGCCCTCGTGGCTTGAACTTGTTTTTTCTTTCGCTAGCTTTTCAGCGCTTTTTTCTCGGCTCTCCTCGTTCTGTTTTCCTTGCAGTTTTGTTTTTTTCGTGTAACCATAATTGGTTGGTTTATAGAATTGTTTATTTTTATTTTTTCGACTACAAAATTTGAGATTTTCTTTTATTCTTTTTACAACGAGCAGTTGGTAAAAAAAAAAAACTAAAAAAAAAATTCAATTAAAAAAAATAAATAATAAATAAAATTTTGAAAAATTTAAAAAAAAACTTATATACACTGGAAATGTAATTTTGTTAAAAATCGTCGATATTTTTTTGATCACGGCAAACCAAATATTTTTGGATAATTTCAAAATTTTCGTATCGATTTTGGGTTTGAATCCCAAAAAAGTATCGTTCTATCTTCCTGGACAAATATCGAATAAGAATCTTGAGCTCTGCTCAGAAAAAAATGGAATTTCGTTGCATTCCAACGATGCAAACTTCAACATCGTACTTAATGAAATTTGGTGAGTATATTCTTTAGTATTAAATATGAATATACAAATTTTTAAAGATTTTTCTTCTTCATAGTTTTCGAGTTATTGAACACTAGAGTTTACATGGATAAGCATAGGATTCACATATATATAGGTATATATTTTGCATATTGTAAACTCTAATTATTCGACAACTATGTAGACGATAAATTTGAAAAAAATTGTGTCATCGTATTTGATGCTAAAGAATGTCATCATTGAATTTTATTGAATTTTTATCACATTGTCGTATGTAGCCGTGTTAAAAGCATAGGAAAATTCGAAATTATTAGAATTTCATGAAATTTGGTGAGTATATTCTTTAGTATTAAATATGAATATACAAATTTTTTAAGATTTTTCTTCTTCATAGTTTTCGAGTTATTGAACACTAGAGTTTACATGCATAAGCATAGGATTCACATATATATATAGGTATATATTTTGCATATTGTAAACTCTAATTATTCGACAACTGTGTAGACGAAAAATTTGAAAAAAATAGTGTCATCGTATTTGATGCTAAAGAATGTCATCACGAAATTTGATTAAATTTTTATCATATCGTCGTATGCAGACAACCTTCTTAAAGCAGAAGAGAGAATTTTGTACTTCAGGAAGAAAGAAAATCAACCTGTGAATAGAAATTTTCAAGGATAAACGTTCTAACGCTGTTGGAGAAAGAAATAATAATTATAAAGAAAAAATATTAAAAAGAAACGAAAATCCGGGTCTCGTCCTCTTGGCATTTGTACCTCGTCGTTATGCTCGAGCATCAGCAGCGCTCACACAACTATACTCTATCTATCGACCCTTCGGATTGGCCTGAACTTGTAGCGAAAAACTGATCCCTATATACCCCGACCCTCCTCCATACCCGTTTTTAGATACACGAGTTGCCTCACTCGTGCGACGTACACTATCCACCTCATGGCCGCCTCCCAATATAATGCTTTATGAGCCTCCAAGAGCTGCTTGGTTCCCTTGAAAAGCCAAAAGAGCGTGAGGAAGGAAAAGGCCAAAATTTATCTTGTTTCCCTAGCCCAACCTCTCGCTTTCTCGTTTTTCTAACTCCTCCACTTTAGGCCTATGGCACTATCCTAAACACACAGAAACTGCGCGTACGCCTCCAACGTCTCCTTTTTGGATCCTTTCTTAATCAATTATTTTTTTTAGTCTTGAGTATTTATCATTCGTCAGCTTTTTACAATCCTATTTACTCGCTTTTTCTCTTGAAATCAGGCATTTGCTTTGAGGTTGCTGTCTCGATGATACGTCGTTTGAAAACAACGAAAAATATTTTTTTTATTCATTATTTTGATAATTAATGCACTCGTTGCCGAGCTCGTTGCTAATTTTCTGGTTAATTCAGTTTTCAAATAGCACAGAAGAGATGATTATGTGCGCAAAAAGAATTTAATGCTCCACGCTTTTTTAATAAAAATCATGGCATTCTCAAATTTTGAAATTTTTTTTCAAACTTCTATTTTTTTTTCAAAATTCTGTTTTTTTCTTGGTCGGTGCTCAAGATTCTTATTCAATATTTATCCAGGACAATAAAACCATTTTTTTTTTTTTAGGATCCAAACACAAAATCGGTTAGAAAATTGTCATGATTTTCGAAATTGAACAAACAATCGATAGAAAAAGTATTTTTCGTTGAATCTCAACGTTGCAAACTTCGGTGTCATAAATTTTGTGCTATGCCATAAAAAATAATGAGTTTTCGTTGCATTTCAACGATGACAATTTAAACATCGTAGGTAACGAATTTGTAGTCACTCTTCGGTGTTATTTCGTGGTGTGAAGTTTGCTAAATCGTCACTAAATCGCGTGAGAAATTGTGCAGTTTTTTATTGCCAATATCTCGAAAACGAGATGGTTTATCCTTTCGAAATTTTACACATAGTTTTATAACAACGAATACCCCGGTCTATACACAAAATTTTAGAAATTTGGCTACTGTGACTGTTTAATGACAACGAAGTTCGCAACGTTGGGGTCCAACGAAAAATACATTTTTCTATCAATTGTTTGTTCAATTTCAAAATTCATGACAATTTTCGTATCGATTTTTGGTTTGAATCCCAAAAAAATATCGTTTTATCTTCCTGGACAAATATCGAATAAGAATCTTGAGCTCTGCTCAGAAAAAAATGGAATTTCGTTGCATTCCAACGATGCAAACTTCAACATCGTACTGTTTAATGCTTTAAGGACGTTGTATGCTAAATTTTGTATCGATAGAATTCCTTTTTACACCACACAAAGAAAATAGTGATGTCTAATTGCTCGCGCTATTTTAAGAGGGTTTGTCATGTAGAAGTCGAGATATTTATTCATAAAAATCACTATTTTCAGTAGTTTCTCATAAGAGCACGTGTTAAAAGTTGCAATTTTCAACATTAAATATTTCGATTTCTAAATGGTGAAGCCTCTTAAAACTTTGCACACACTTTTATGAAACATCGAAGAAGCTTTATTTAGTTTTTCAAAAAAATGGGTCGTAAAATTTTTTCAAAATTTTGTTTATTATATAAAAAATACAGATTACCTCGGACAATCTTGGATTTGGAGTATGTTGTTCTTTAGTAAATTTGTAACAACTTTTTTTTAATGAACTTTGGCTCGCAAAGCATTTTGTATGTTAGAAAAACTGAAAAGAAATATTTAGATTTGATCGTCGCCATACAACGTCCTTAACCAAGCCGAGCGAAACTGTACACCGGGCCCAATTGGAAATTGCAACACTTGGACACACGAGCTAGCTGTGTCGGTGTCGGTATTTGTGTATAATCCTAGTCCTGCTACCGTGTTCGGTCCAGACACGGTGTACAGTTTCGCTGAGCTCTGTTGCCACGGTGCAAAGTTTACGATGTTGAAGTTTGCAACGTTCAGATGCAACGAAAAATTCTTTTTTTTTTATTTGTTGCTTGTTCAATTTAAGAAATCATGACAATTTTCGTACCGATTTTTTCTTTGGATCCTAAAAAAAGATGGTTTTGTTGTCCTGACGAAATATTTTATCTGAATCTCAATAAAAAAAAAAAAACTCTTCACTGTTTCCTGTTAAGAAGCTATTTGTTGAAAAATTAATATTAACAAGTTTCACAGGGACTCAATATCCTTAAATCCTCTTCTCTACCGTTTATCAATGCTGTGTATTAGTTCGGTGCATTTGGACGACTCTGAAGTTTTCAACGTTGAGCTCCAACGAATAATTTTTTTGTTACTAATTATTTAATGAATTTTAAAAATCATGGCAATTTTTTGTGACGATTGAGGTTTTCGTTTCCAAGAGAGGATCATTTTTTTGTCTAGACCAAATATTAAATAATTATTATGAACTCTGCTAAAGAAAGAAAAGAATGTCGTTGCTTTCCAACGATGCAAACTTCAACATGATTGCTACGATTTTGAAGTTCTTATCGTTGGAACGCAACGAAATCTGATTATTTTTTATAGCAAAGCACAAAATTCTCATACAGTATTCGTCAACGATAATGGGACAGTCTTCTTTGCCATTTGAAAAATGAATTTACTAGAAAAATTTCAACGAATACATTAATTTTTCAATTTTAATGAATTAAAAATATATTTTTCATTGTTTTCCAACAATGCAAACTTTAGTATCACATTTTTTAGTCGTTTCGTGATAAAGTAAAATTGTACGGTGTTTGATTTCTTTGAGAGTCTTCGTCGTTGGTTCGGTCTGGTTTGTTTGAATGGCAAGTCGAGCAATCTTTGAAGCTCGATCCATCCATACACGATCGACCAATAAATCTCCCCGTCAGAAATATCGTCGCGTATGTTTTGAGAAATGGCCACATTTTGTTCAAACTAAACTTTCAGCCAGAAAAATGATTGCGAATTTTTATTTTTTCACTCATCGACACTGCTGCTCGAATGTTAATATTCTCTTGATCGACGGAGTCATCGTCCCACACTGTATAACCGTAAACTTGGATTGTGCTAAACTGACCTGTGTATAAAACAAGCTACGGAGAAATAGCTGCTGAAATACATTTCTGCACTATTATGAATCGGAATAGACTTTTGTCATCGATCTTGAAACGATGTTGAAGTTTGCATCGTTGGAATTGAACGAAATCCTTTTTTTTTTTATTGAGATTTAAATTCAATATTTGGAGGATCTTGAAGTTTGCATCGTTGGAATGCAACGAAAAATCATTATTTTACATAGCAGAGCACAAAATTTTTACACAGTATTTGTCAAAAATAATGGGACAGTCTTCAGTGCCATTCAAAAATAAAATTTACTAGAAAAATTGAAACAAGTGCATTGATTATCAAAATAATAAATACAAAATATATTTTTCGTTGTATTCCAACGATGCAAACTTCACTGTCATAATATTTGGTCAGGATGACGAAATTACATTTTTTTAGGATCCAAAGAAAAAATCGGTGGGAGAATTGTCATGATTTTTGAAATTTAACAAGCTACGAATAAAAAAAGAATTTTTCGTTGGATCTCAACGTTACGAAATTCACCATCGTATTTATTTACGATGTTGAAGTTTGCATCGTTGGAATCCAACGACAACTGATTATTTTTTATAGCAGAGCACCAAATTTTCGTACTGGATTTCTCAACGATAATGGAATCGTCTTCTTTGCCATTCGAAAACTGAATTTATTAGACAAATTTAAACGAGTGCATTAATTATTGAAATAATGGATAAATTCTTTTTTTTTTTACGATGTTCAAGTTTGCATCGTTGGAATGCAACGAAATCTTGTTTTTTCTTGAGCAGAGCCGAAGATTCTTATTCAATATTTGGTCAGGATAATGAAACGATATTTTTTGTAGAGCCAAACACAATATCGATACGGAAATTGTCATGGTTTTTGAAATTGAACAAACAATTGAAAAAAAAAAAAAAAAATTTTTTCATCCACCTGTTACGGACGAATTTGAAAATTTTCGAGATAATTTGTTACTGACAAAGTTACGGTGCTCGGCTCGCCATAAGAAAGTCAAAAAACGTTTAGCATTTGTTTTTTAAATATTTTCCTCGCACTCTCGCAACTTACCAAGCATCGCGAAAGGAACACTATTGAGCGTTCAGCTGGTCCAGATTTTTCTCACTCTTGTGCTAATTGCGTAAAACTTTTCGATAACATTTTGTCGTTTTTTTTGTTTCCTTACAGATTTTCACGTGGTCAGTGTCGATCGCGGTCACCATCGTGATGAGAAAAAATGACGAGGCTTTCCCGTTTCCTAATTAATCTGGCCAACACGATCAACAAACGTTGAAACATCTCAGAATATTACGAGAGAAAAAAAAAAGACCCAACGAGCTTGTTTTTTTTCTTTTCCCTTTATTTTTTATTTCTTGTTGAAATTTCGTTGCTCTCGAAGTTTTTCACTATCGCTGAGTAAAGAAGGGAAGAGGGAGGAAAGGCGAGACCGCCGACGATGGATGAATGGGAGTGAGCACGGTGCCTGAGCAGCGCAGCTGTGGGCGTAGGGGTGACTGCGGGTTGTGGCCTCTGGATGTCGAGGCAGCAGCACCTGCATCGTCAGTGGCAGTGATGGCCCCTGCTCTGACGGAAAGCGGTCCACAAAAGCCCGAAAATTTGCTTAACCCTTTACCGGCTGGTGGATTTCTCTCGGCTGAACAGGCCGCTCAGGTAAACGATTCAATTATCGAAAAAAAAAACAAAAAATTCTCTTTTCTTTGCTTTCTTTTTATTTTTTTACTTGTCCGTGCGGAAATTAACAGTTTTCAAATGCATCGATATTTTTTTTTTTTTACCGATTCTTCCTCTTGCTTCCTCCGCATCGTGCGCAACTTACACTGAGAAATGAAATTTGTTGATAGAAACAAAATTTGTGTTGAATCAACAAATCCTGCGATCACGGAGAGCGAAAAAAATATTTTGATCATTTTAAAAAAACAATTAAGTCATTTCAACTGCCCAAAAATAGACAGTCCATTATTTTCGGACCACAGCTGGTCCACCCAACAATCCAAAAGTTGATGAAACTCATGATTTAGTTTGTACAATTTAAAGTTTTGTTTAACGGAACGCACGGTATTTTTTTTTTTTTGAAATTTCTTAAATCAATCAAACATTTAGTCAGAGTTTGATTTTTTTATTCAAACTACTTCATTTGGTCACAATAAACGAATGAAGGTGTTGAAACAACTGAACGACTGCATCAGGATTAATTGATTGATTAATTCTTTCACCGCAAAATGACTTTTTTTGAATCAACGAAATTGTAGCGAACAAATTGAAATTTGTTGATTCAACATGTTGATTCTTTTCTCAGTGTACGATCTCGAAAATTTTGACAATAACCAATTTTTTCTGCTTCATTTAATTTGAAAATTAATCATATTTTTTGGGAAAAATTTCCAGTCGTGTTATCAAGTTTTTAGAGACGAGAAAATTAACGTGTTTAGGTTTGCGTCGTTGGAATGCAACGAAATTCTATTTTTTCGCGAGCAGAGATCAAGATTCTTATTCAATATTTGGTCGGGACAAAGAAACGATATTTTTTTATGATCCAAAGACTAAATCGGTACGAAAATTGTCATGGTTTTGAAAATTTACCAAATAATGGACAAAGTATTTATTGGTAGAAATTAAATAAATTACAAAAATCGTAAATAACGTCTGTTGGGATGATCCAGTTCGTTGAAAACAATAAAAATACGATTTTTCATAATCGTAGGAAGGCAGTTTCTTTTTTTTTCCGATAAACGAACTGGCCATCGAAAAAAATGGAGCAAATTTCACGAATTTATTAAAATCGTGAATACTTTGAAAATTTTGCTATTTTTTTTTTTTCTATTAATTTGAGGCTTGCAGCAAAGGAATATATAACGAAATATTTCGCCTCTGAATTGTCCGTTGGGTTAATGGTGTCGGAAAAAAAAAAAAAAAATCTCTGTCGAGTGTCAATTCTAGAATCGGATACAAGAATATCGAATTGCTGTTTACGTTAAAGTAAACAATGGGTAGTCAATATTGCGAGTCGTTGAGGACAGAGCGAAAGAGTCTGAAGAAAGAGCATAACACAAAAGCGTCTGTAGTGTTTCCAGACAAACAGTAATAAGGCCTAGAGAGGCGTCCAGGGTCAACTAGAGTCAGTTTGACTCTGAGAAAGAAGACCAAACGATGTTGAATTTATCATCGTTGGAAATGACACTGAAGTTTTCAACGTTGGGGTCCAACGAAAAATACTTTTTCTATTCATTGTTTTTTCAATTATAAAAACCATGACAATTCTTGCATTGATTTTGTGTTTGGATCCTGAAGAAAAATCGTTTTGTTGTTCTGGGCAAATATCGAATTGAGAAACTTGAGATTTGCTCAAGGAAAAACGCAATTTCTTTGCATTCCAACGATGCAAACTTCAACGTCGTCGTTGGAAGGTAACAAAATACTTTCTTCTTACTGTTGTCTCGAATCGTACGTTTGTGTCTACGGGGATTAGGCGATTTTTCTCTCGATGCCAAACAAGTGAATTCAAAAGTTTTTAACTCGAGATTGAAAATTCACATTTCACTGCTTTTTAAACGTCCAAGTCCAACGATAAATACTTTTTCTTTTTATTGTTTGTTCAATTTAAAAAAAAACTATGACAATTTTCGTACCGATTTTGTGTTTGGATGATGAAAAAAAAAAATTGTTTTATTATCCCGACGAAACATTGAACAAAAATCTTTGGCTCTGCTCAAGAAAAAACAGAATTTTCGGTCGAACGCATTTTTTTGTTTTTTTTTTGTTTTTGTTCATAACGAATTTAAATGTTGAGGACTGAATCTGTGAAATTTATATATTTTTTTTTTGAATTTTCCTATTGAAATAAGAACTCGAAAAAATGAGTTTTTTTGCTGCTTTTTGGGGGGAAGAAAAATGATCAAAAAGATTGTGATTATGTAAGAAAGTACGAATCGTATTTTCAAAGCTTCGAAAACATCGTCACGTTGCATAAGTAGAAGCTACGAATTCCCCATCGTTTGATTCGTCACCTGTCGAATACAGAAAGATTACGAAACTTTGGGAACAATAACGACTTTTCTTTTGCAAACCACTCTCGTTCTTCAGTCACTCAATATCGTCTTTGTTGCGAGAAAATTCACAAGCTCGTTAGAAATAAATATTTCAAAATTTGTTCCATTGTCTCACTGCGAAGCGTAGCAAAATTAATTATCAACGTAATTGTTCTCCTTAAGAGTTTATTACAGATGATCCTGAAGTTTTCATCGTTGCAAATAAACGAAATTAAAATTATTTCAAAGTAAAAAAGACCATTTTTTTATTCCACCAAAAGTTTAGGAGAAATTTTTTCCGCTTTTTTTATACTTTTTCTAAACTTTTCGTGGAATGAAAAAGTTTCTTTTTTCACTTAGAACAACTTTCAATTTCGTTTATTTGCAACGATGGAAACTTCAGCATCATTTATTACAGTCGATTCATTTTTCGATTTAAAAATATACTTTTTATTTTTATTTTTGGTTTTTTGCATCGGGTCAGTAGTTGATTAATTTTATACATTTTTTTTCCTAAGCTCGATTTTTTTAATTTCTTACAAATTCAATTCAATTTTTGAAGGCAAACTGGGAAGAAATTTCGAAAGTAAGAACGAATACCGTTCTTTATCAGTGACGTTCAGTGACGTTTGAATTTTTTAATGAATTTTCTCAGCTAAGAATTTCACGAAAAACTCAAATTTTCCATTTCGAAGCTCTCGTTTTTTTTTCTTCTTCGTAATTCTCGGAGCATGTGGAATTTAGAGAATAATTATTGTCTCGATTTGTCAAGAAATTGTCGATTAAAAACAAAAATTACGATTGAGCAATTTTGATTTTTCTGATTGAATAAAAAAAATGTTTTATTATTATTATTTTTCCTCGTTTCTTTGACGAAACAGAAAATCGAGGATTTGTTAACTTAGCGTTAAATTTTTATCACTTTTTTGCATCGAAGACGCTGATCGAGTGTTTTTTTTTTTTATTTTCGCTACAAATTCTTTTTGGCATATCGATTTTGGAACATCTGGACGAACGTTGAAACTCAATAATGTAATTTTTATCATTTAGGGAGCTAAGAGAAACGTTCTGATTTTTTTTTTTCAAATTTGATAATTCAGCACGTGGTTCGAATTTTTAAGGATTTTTCAACTTCATTTGATTACGCTTCGTTAGTAAATTATCGCCACTTCTCTTTTCGCCATGTTTGTTTCTCATCATCTTTAACGATAAGCCCATGTCCGGCTTCTCTGGTGTGTTAAGATGATAAGAAACAGGAACACGGGCAAGGGAGCGGGCCCTACCGTTTGAGCGAGAGAGACAGTCTGACAGTGTATGTTGAGGCTCTCGAACAAATGTTTTTGCTGCTCGTACAAAGTTGCCAACGATATCCAGTTTCGTGAAATTCAAGTTCGCTACGTTGGCATCCAACGAAAAAAAAAATACTTTATCGTCTCATTGTTTGTTGAATTTTAAAAATCATGACAATTTTCGTATCGATTTCGTCGTTGGTTCCTCAAAAAAAAAAAAAAACGCTTTATTGTTCTGACCAAATATTCAATAAGTCTCTTGAGATCTGCTCGAGGAAAAAAAAAACAGGATTTCGTTGCATTCCAACGATGCAAACTTCAACATCGTGATAAATATAAATTAAAGTTTGCATCGTTGGAATACAACGAAATTTTTTTTTTTAATTCTTTTGTATAATATTTTTAATTAAAAAAAATATTTTTTTTCTTCGTTAATTTAATAATTAATGCACTCGTTGCAATTTTTCTAATTAATTCAGTTCTCGAATGGCAAAGAAGACTCAAAGAAAAAAATCGTTGTGCTCTGCTGTGATAAATAATCAATTTTCGTTGCATTCCAACGATGCAAACTTGAGCAAACGTTTACGTTCGTCGTTATATTACACGATGTTGAAGTTTGCATCGTTGGAATGTAAAAAAATTGAAATTTTTCTTGAGCAGATCTCAAGATTCTTATCAAATATTTAGTCATAAAAATAAAACGATATTTTTTTTTAATATCCCAACACAAAATCGGAACGAAAAATGTCGTGATTTTTGAAATTGAATAAATGAGAAATAGAAAAAGTATTTTTCGTTGGACCCCGACGTTGCAAACTTGAGTGTAGGAGAGTAGAAGAAAATTGACAATTGTCTTATTATTTCGTAATAATTTTGTGAATAAATGATTGAAAAAGTTATTTAATACGAAAATGTGTTTTTTTATTTAAACAGGTCTGCCAGAATCGCGAGGTGCTGGCAAAATTCGTCGTATCAGCGAGCGTACAACCATCGAAGATCGACGATCAGTGCCTACGCGGTATATCAAAGGATCTAATTCGTGATGTCATCAATTCGTCAAAGTACAGTAACGGTCTGGATAGCCTGTCGACGTATCGCAACGAGAACAAGGTTGTCAAGACGGAAGCTGATTTGATTGTTGCGGCTGCTGCTGTTGCCGCTGCCATACGGAAAGTCGACGTACCCGACGACGAGGTTGACGAAGTCGGTGATAACGTCTCTAAAAAGCGCAATATCACATCGTCGTCGTCGTCATCGTCATCCTCGTCATCATCATCATCGTCCTCATCATTCACCAAAAGTTTATTCTTCGAAAGCGTTAATTGTCCCGCAGGTAATTGCATCAACAAAACAATTAGGCGAGATTGTTCAGGTGGCATCGATACGAGGACGAAAAATAAGAATAATAATACGAAGGAAAGCAGCAGCAAAGATTTATCGAACCAAGAGGAGCCGAAAGAATCCTCGGAGAATAGATTTTCTATAATGAGCAGCGATCCCTCCGCTGGTCAACGGACCGAAGATATGGGCTTTGTCAAAACATCAACGACAACAAATTCGTCATCAACGTCGATGAATAATTTCAATGACGATATCGTCATGGGCAACTCGACTACAGATTTAGGCCCAAGGCTCGTCAACACTTTGGGATCGATTGTTAATACCGATTTGACGTCGGTCGTTGATATCGATGACAAAGACGATCATCTCGATGTCGATCGGATCGTTGGTACTTTTACTACCGATGATTTACCCAGCGAAACTATGACCGGGATCGGCGGTGTCGTTAACGAGATTGGACAAAATGTCGAGGAAATATTGCAAGTTATTAAATCGATGGAAGGTGCCGAATCCGTTGGTTCCATCGCCAATGACAATTCATCCACCGAACCATCCCAAAATGAAATATTTCCCATTTCTGACACTTTTTCATCCTTCGAGAGAGATTATCTCAATGATGTCGATGTTGACGTTATGAATAGCCTCTGTACCGACAATATTAATATTGTTAATATCGAGCATGTCGAACAAGATAATTCGCAACGTCTTAGCCTCGATTTAAACGCTATGCAAGAAAATTCGGAACAACGACAGTACGAAACCGAGCGACGTTGCGCTTTTTTGTTACGGAGATTGAGAAAATTACAAGCGAGACTTTTGGGACGTCACGCTGCCGAAGAAACTACCGGCGTTCTCGAACTCGCACATCACAGTGTTAAAAAATATTTTTTTCAAGAAATTACCAATATGGGCACGCTTCATCCACCCAGAAATTTTACCCACCGTATCGGCGGTAGTCTCACCGATTTTATCGCCAAAATTGACAAATCTTGCGCCTTACAAAGCAACTCTGTTACCAATCGACAACGCAACCTTTGTCGATACTTTGGCGCTGGATCACGTGATTATTCAAACCTTTCCAATACCAACAATGAACGCAATCTTGCCACACATTCTATCAACTCATTGAGACTCGGGATTTTTGGTAATCCTCAGCTCAATATCGATGGCAACGAAATTGAAAATGTCGCTGGCAATCTCGCTAAAGAAATCGAGATTCTTAACTATAATCTTGACTCTGACTGTACCGCATCCAGCTCTGGCGGCGAGAGCGCTGACGAGATGCAAACTTTCAATAATCCACATCAACAGACACTTCCCATGTGAGTTTTTTCATAATCCCAATCATTTATAATCATTTTACACATTTTTTCACCTTTTTATTGATAATTCCTCGCATGCCAAGTTTTTTAAGGAGCTTGGCTACACACAACAATGTCGCCACGTTAAAAGCATAGGAAAATTCGAAATTATTAACATTTAATGAAATTTGGTAAATATATTCTTTAGGAATATACAAATTTTTTAACATTTTTCTTCTACATAGTTTTCGAGCAATTCAACACTAGAGTTTACATGCATAATATATATAGGTACATCTTTTGCATATTGTAAACTCGAATTATTCGACAACTATGTAGACGAAAAATTTGAAAAAAATTGTGTCATCGTATTTGATGCTAAAGAATGTCACCAATGAATTTTATTGAATTTTTATCACATTGTCGTATGTAGCCATGTTAAAAGCATAGGAAAATTCTAAATTATTAGAATTTAATGAAATTTGGTGAATATATTCTTTAGTATTAAATATTAATATACAAATTTTTTAAGATTTTTCTTCTACATAGTTTTCGAGATATTGAACATTAGAGTTTACATGCATAAGCTTAGGATTCAGATGTACATCTTTTGCATATTGTAAACTCGAATTATTCGACAACTATGTAGACGAAAAATTTGAAAAAAATAGTGTCATCGTATTTGATGATAAAGAATGTTATCACGAAATTTTATTAAATTCTTATCACATTGTCGTATGTAGACAGCCTCCTTAATGATTTTTCTGTATCTTCGTTTTTTTTTGTTTGGACAGCAATTTATAATCGTCAACAAACGTTTCCCATGTGAATTTTTCGACAGACGAATTCCTTTTTGCAAATTTTTCATATTTCTTGCACATTTTCTCGCATACCACCAAGTTGTTTAATGATTTTTCTGCATCTTCGTTTTTTTCGTCTGCAATTTATACTCGTCAAAAAAACACTTTTTATGTGAATTTCTCGATAGCCCAATTTCTTTTCTATTTTTTTTTTTTTTTTGACATTTTTATGGAAATTTTCTCGCATGCGAAGTTGTTGAATGATTTTTGTCTTTGCTTTTTTTTTCGGCTGCAATTTATATTCGTCAAAAAACGTTTGCCATGTGAATTTTTCGATAACCGAATATTTTTCTAGTAATTTTCCGTTTTTTTTTTTTTTTTTCACATTTTTATTGAAAATTTTCTCACAAGTTGTTGAATGATTTTTGGCTTTGTTTTTTTTTTCGACCGTAATTTATACTCGTCGTTTCAATAATTAAACTTTTTGCATTTCTTTTTATTGGCGTGATTTGTTTTTGGGGCTAAAAAATGGTTTTTCGAAGATGGTCCGATGAGTTTTTATGGTGGAACAAAAAGTACGAACGTTTGAGACGATGATGTTGTTTATTAACATCGAGATACTTTGATTATCTGATGAACGAATTTGATCGATATTGTTCTGGTCGTTGTGGCTTGTTTCACATCCGTGGCACGTTGTTGCGTCATCGTCAATCCCACGATGACTCAGTTGGAGCGTAGGGCACCTTTTTTGCGTAAGCCAAACAGCTTCGCGCGATTATTTTTTTTTATCTTGTTAATTTGTTTCTTTTTTTTTTCCTCCTCCCACTGAATAACACTAAAGTGATACACGAAAATTCTCGGTTTCATTGGTAAAGAGTTTATTTTGGAACTAAGGAAGCCGCTGTTTGACGACGAGAATATTATTATTGGAAAAAATTGATAAATCCATTGGCCGAATACAAATTTTTGGGCTCGGTCGCGGATTTTTTTTTTTCTAGATTCGATTTTTTTGTTGCTCTGACTAAAATGAAGTTTTTTGCACGTTTCCAAAATGGTGAATATTTTTGGGTATCGTCATTGTTCATCCGTTTGTTTTTTGTGTTTTTTTTTTACAAAATTTCCATGAAAACGCGAAGAAAAAAATAAAGAGTTTCGTGAGATAAGTGTGTTGTCTCTTGGTTTTCAGCTCGAAGCGGGCGAGCTGGCGTTATGCTCAGGATCGTGCCGGGGTCGCGTCACGATGGACCTGGCTACAGGCACAGATTTCCGATCTCGAGTATCGCATACGTCAGCACAACGATTTACAACGTCAAGTTAGATCGAGCAAGGGTCTCGTTGTCCTCGAAAATTCCGAGACTGTTAATGGCTACAGCGGTGTTTTGCCTGGCTCCACCGGACGTTTCAACAACACTGAAATAACCGAACCAATGGCTAGTCGTACACGACCATTTCTATGGGGAATTTATCGTAAACGTAAATTATTGCAAGTCGAAAGACTCCACGAATTGTCGAAAAGAGCTGCCAAGTCATCAACCGTTCGCTGCGATTGTGATCACGTTTTGCCGTCTTGTGCCCTCTGTACCGGTCGCAGGGATCCCAGACAGCCTCAAGAACCCATCGAACTCTTATCGATACCAGAAAGAATCGCTCGAGTCGATCCGAGCTATCATCCTGTTCTTTCATCTTCCGATGGTAATTTATTCGTTTTTACTTCCAACTTTGCATCCCTATCACGTTGAAATTTTCAACGTTGCAACGTAACGAAAAAAATATATATATCAATTTTTTTTTTCATTTCCATTTCGGTTAATCTACAAAATCATGGCAATTTTTTAAAGTCGACATACTTTTTGGGTCGCAAAAAAACGATCGTTTTATCATTTAAATACTGAGCTTTGTTAAAGAAATTAAAGAATTTCGTTGCATCCCAACGATGCAAACGATGCGATGATTTTTTATAGCAGAGCACAACATTTTCTTTTACTTTTTCTCAACGATAATGGGACAGTCTTTTTTGCCATTTGAAAAGTGAATTTACTAGAAAAATTGCGACGAGTCCAATTATTATTAAAATAATGAATAAATAATTTTTCTTTTTTTGTATTCCAACGATGCAAACTTCCGTATCATATTTCTTGCCTGTTTTTCATACGTTTCGATCCTTCGCCATTCGATACTCTTTGGCTATTTAAATTGCAATTAATTTTCCAACAAATTTATTCGATCCTCCATAAAAACGTGGGCACGAGCACGCTACGATCTACGGCTTCTCGTAAATGATAAAATCGGAGAATCGGTTCTTATCGCTCTAAATTTAATTAGGTGACGAGCAACGATAAATCGTAATTTTTTGAAACGCCGGGAGTGTCTCAACAACGATACACTGGACGGCGAAAATTCTACAAGCCACTTAGCTCGTGGATTTAAATATTTATTACAAATTTTTTAAAATTCAATTTGCGAAAATTTAGTCATTTTTTATTTTGAGAAAAGCTTCGAGACAATTGGGGATCCAGCCACAGCTCCCATTTTCTTCATTTACGAATTTACTTTCAATTCGCAATTCACATTTTTTATTTATTTTCATTTATTTCCCACTTACCGATGAATTTTTCCACACTGAACGAAAAGTTGAAAATTTTGAAAACTCGCTCGAGCTGATTTTAAATTTGTGTCATTTTTCGTAATTAGACATTGTTCATGGGACTCACTTGGAGGCAATTATGCGATCGGTCGAATGGCAACAAAAAATGTTGCGAGGAAATCTTCGTATGCCACGGATCAAGGACAAGGAGAGCGGAGCCGAAAGGAGAAGCAAAAAGCAACAACAGCAGCAACAACAACAACAACAACAACAACAACAACAACAACAGCAACAACAACAGCAACAGCAACAGCCACTTATTCAGCCTGAACATAGAACGAAGTATACCTCGAGAATGAAAAAATCTTCCTCGACTATTCTCACCGCCAGTGAGTAGAAAAAAAAAAAAACAAACAAAAAATAATAATTTTGATATTTTCTTCTTGTTTTTTGTCTTCGTAATTTCATGTTTTTTCATTGTCACTTCGGATTTGACGTTTTGCAGGAATCAAGAGGAAAATGCTGAAGGGAAAACGCGAACGATCCAGCCACGGACGAGTTCACGGTGGTACGGTCAGTGCCAGAAAGAGAGCTGCCAAATTACCCCCTCAGCAACAGCCCGAAGACGACGACGATGTCAGCGCCCTCTCGAGCTCGAGCAAACACTCGTCACCAGTGCCTTCTCCCTTACAACAGCATCACACGACAACTTCTATCGTTGAAAAGAATTCGACGAAGGAAAAGACTTCAAATTCCCACGGGTAACTCAACAATTGACTCGTTTTTATTTTCTCACATTTTCCGATAACGTTTCAACCGTTTATCCAAATATATTCAGCCCGTTTGCCTCTGTTTTTACCTTTGGGAACATTTTGAAAAATGTCGCAAAATGGTTTTTTAACTCGTTTGCTAAATCACGCGAGACAGTATTTCGTTTGCTTTTGTCGACGAACCAAAAAACTCGAAATTCCCAAGGGTAACTCAACAATTCGCTATTTTTTGTTTTTTTTTTGTTTTTTTTTTTTAATCTCAATTGCCGAACTCGTTTCAGCCGCTTATCCAAATATATTCCGTCCCTTTGCGTTTGTTTTTGTCTTTTTATTTATTTGCTAAATCTCGCGAGAGATTTCTTTTTTTTTTTCGTTTTTATTTTTTAATTTATTTTACAAGCCAATAATTTTGGTATGGATTTTATTTTCTCCTCAGGCGACTAAGACAAAATTCGTACGACATTGATAACATCGTCATACCCTACAGCGTCGCGGCTTCTACGAGACTGGAGAAACTACAATACAAGGAAATTCTTACACCAAAGTAAGTCGATTTGTGTTTACAACTCTCTGTGTGTTTACATGATTGCTCGAGGGTACTATTATGACGAAGAAAACATTGAGAGTTTAGTCGTGAGAAACTGGGAAACTTGGGGCTAACGATGAATTCATAACACGGCTCGAGAAATCGACAATAATCAGTGCCTGGTCGCGCGATTGATCGTTACTGTTTTGAACGGGCCGCTGGAAAATCAATTGCTCAGGTTTCCATGGTCAAGGAATTTTAACCTTTTGTGGTCACACTGACTTGATTCTATCCAGTCTATTTTTTAACCAGCATTGTGACCAGCCTATCGGCCCGAAAATTCTCAAAAAATGACTGAACATCCTTCAGACATTCCAGTTTATTTACTCAAAAATGGGAAATTAAATATTTCAAATTCTAAACGTCAGAAAATTTTGAAGTATTTCCAATTTTTTATTTTTTCCATTTAAACGCGTGTAAATATAAGTCGCGCTTCCTTTATTTTTTTCTTACAACTTTTCAACGAAACGTTACTTCACATTACGTGCGTTTGGATGGGAAAAATAAAAAATTGGAAATTAAATATCTCAAATTCGAAACGTCAGAAAATTTTTATTCAGATGAAAAAACTTTTAGTTTTGGTGCCAAGAACGTTTATACTAATTTTTGAAAGAATCCTAAATTCTTTTTGTGATAATTAAGCAAAAACTGTGATTTTTCAAGAAATTTTAACATTTTTCGCTCGATTTCGGATAAAAAATTACTACGCATTCGTTAAAATCTTTCGAAGGAACGATATGGCACCAGGAAACTATGATGTCACAGTATTTTTCGATATAATTTTCTCTCTGCACAAATTGTGCCCTATTTCATAAAGTGTCTTTGAAAAATGTGAAAGAGCGCACTCCCCTTGTTGAAATTAATGGCGTGGAAAAGGATCTGAGGGTCGTTTACATTTTTTTTCGTCATACTTCCTTTGGACAGTAAATTTTCCATCCTGGCAAAGTTGTACAATCCCCAGGAGTGCGCTTAGACGCAGTTTGCGTAATTCGGGCGGGAAAAACTACTTTTTCTTTCTGGTTGCGTAACGCCACGTCCGAGTCTTGTTGTTTGCCTTTTTCCAGTTTTTTTTTAAATTTATTTTATTTTATTTTTTTGTTCATTGATTATTCGTTTTTGCCATTAGGTGGAGATTGTGTGAAGAGGCTTCGAGAATGGACGTAAAGAACGGTGTTGTGCACAGGCCTAGTCAAGACAGCGATGTAAGTCCAAGTTCTCGAGCTTTTATTCTCTTTTTTCTTTTTCATTTTTAATTTTTTTACGAATTTCGACAAATGGGGCTTGGATTTGATTTTCTAATGTTACTTTCTTCGTTGACTAGGTCGAGGATGTCTCGGAGGAGGCTATTGCCATGAGACACGAGAGAAGCGAGCGCGAGGAAAACAAACGATTCATGACTTACGTCAATATGCCTCATGGACGCATTCGGCATAATCGTCGAGCAGACAGTCGCGCCGACAGCGGAGCCAACACGCCAGGTTAATTGTTGACATTTTTTAATTTTTTAATTTTTCATTATTTTTATTATTATTTTTTTCTTTATTTATTAAAAATGATTCGCAATCTACGATTTTTTTTTCTTTTTCTATAATAAGTGAGCGAATTTTTTTGTCTGGTTGTAAAATTTGAAAAAATTGATGGAAAAATAATGAATATTCATTTTTCATCTCGTTGCTCTTTGCAGATCCAATGTCGCCACACGCGAGTGATTTCGGTGGCGACATCACATCTCCAATCACATCACCACCGGCGACACCTTCCTGTGTTAATCCGGAGACGGAACAACAACAGCCACCGAGTCTCGATGGCCAAAGGGGTTCGTCCTTGCAAAATGCTATACGCCGAAGAACCATCTCGACCATGAGACTCGTCAAAGATGACACGGGAACTTCGTTCACCGAGGACGATAATGAGGTGAATAAACGGTTTTGTTTTGTTTTTTTTTTTAAATTCTTTTCGAATAGACAGAAATGTTGCCGAGAAAATGCCGCTAACGATTTTCCAACGCTCGACTTTGTTGACACAATTATTTTATTTTCGTAATGCTCGCTAATTTTCAACGATCGCGAAAGTACATTTTCAACAATCGTGGAAAAACCTCGCGCGTGTTTAAAAAACAAACAAAAATTGAAACATTTTTCGTAGTTTTTTTTTTTTTTTTCTCAAATTTTAAGTTTAGACACGCGCGAGAATGAAATCGTTGGCGGCACGTGCGAATTAAATAAAAAGTCGAAAAAAAAGATGCGAAAAAACCTGATGGAATTTGCTGCTCAACAAAGCGGGCATTTGACATTCAGATACCACCGTACGATCCTCGTATATTTCCACTCTCCGAGGAAACTTACGACAAGATGCTCGAAGTTATGCCCGATGGTTACTGGCAAGCGTCCACCGGAATTCTCTGCTCTCGCGAAGAAGATAAGATCGAAGACGTGAGTATTGTTTCCTCCAGTTCCTTCAAATCTCAAGCAATAAGTATTTCAGCTTCTCAAATTCGATGAAACGAAACGATAGGCTTGTCTCTCATTTATTTTCAATAAAAATTTCCATACTGTCGCAATTGGAACGGATTTTTGTGCTGGCGAACATTTTAGATTAAACTCACTTCGAGTAAACAAAACATTGTTGAAGTTTGCATCGTTGGCATGCAACGAAATTCGTCAATGCCTCAAGATTTTTTAACGTGAAAATTGTAATTTTCATTGAAATTAAACTTTTTTCGAAAATCAATCGACTCCAGCGTCTCACCCTACTGACAATATTGAAAACTTGAATATTGCTCGTGCCTAAAAAACTTGGAAATGAATAAAGTGTGAGGAGGAATCGACGAAGAAAAAAAAAAAAATTGAAGGAAACGGGCGTATTTTTAGGAACCAGAGATCGAGTCGCCTGAATCGGATTCGACGGAATCAGCATGTTGCGACGTCGAAGGTGAGGATCCGAACGATCCCGAATGGACTGTAGCCGACGATCGCGACACCGAGAAGGAAAGAATTCGACCGACAGCCAAGAGATAGGAGAGAAGAATATTCGTCATTGCGATAATAATTATAATGATAATAACGATAACGATAATTCATCATCTCTCTGTAATAATATTACTCGTAATGAGTGTTGTTTCAATGCGATATTGGTCGATTTCTCGTTGTTTATCGTTAAGCGAACAATTACCACGAGGTTTATCATTCACGCCGACAACGTCGATTACGGTTTTATGAATTATTTATCGATTGGTAACGCCAAATTGATTTTAATAATGAAAGAAAAATAAGAAATAAAAAGATAAACGAAAGAAAGAAAACAAACAAAGCAACCAACATGAGAAAAAAAAAATCGTACTACAAATGCAGATGCTACCTGTCAATTGTTATATAAGCCTCTGTGGCTAATGTGACATGCACCTTAAGTTAATAGTATTATGAATCTGTAAAGTGTATTATAAATATAAATTTTATAACTTCATTGGGGATTGGCCTTCACTTTGGTTAATCAGCTATTTGTCGAGAACAAAGAGACAAGAAATATTGATGGAACAATTCAACAATCGATGTAAAGAATGATGAAAAAAAAAAACAAAAAACAAAAAATAAGAAGAAAGAAACAAGTAAAAACTGAAGAAAACTAAACAGTGCTACGTGTATTATAGTGTCAATTCTGTGTGTTTTGCTATTGCGCGTCGAACTTTGCGCTCTTAGCGAAAAGCCAGTTTTTTTTTCTACTGATAATACTTTTTATTTTATTATTATTACTTATTGATTATTAATATTATTTTTATCGTATTAAGATTAATTAATCGAACGGGCCAAAGCGTTAGAATTTATTCGTATCTATCTCGTGTATTTTATTTTTCCATCTTTTCATACTATTTTGCGTTTTAAACGTTCTCACTCTCTCTCTCTCTCTCTCTCTCTCTCTTTCTCCCTTTTTCTTCGTTCAATCTGTTTTACGCTGTAAGCTTTTTTTTGTTGCCCGCACACACCCCCCCAAGACTTATTATTGTCGTTGATTCCGAAGTCTCCAAAGAACTCGAAATTATCAATCGGATATCGAACAGCGTGTCAAGCGTGTTTATTTTCTTTATATATTTTGTACAAACTATTAACTTGTTATTTATGATTGTAAAATTGATTCGGTTACACATATTTTGGTTTATTTCGATCAACGACATTGGAATAAAAAAAAAACTAAAGAACCGTGCCAAGTGTCAGCTCGTCGTTTTTTTCCTCTTTTCTCCAGGCACTCGGTCGCTTTATCACATTTTCTTTTAGTTTTTTTTACTCTACGCAACTGCTTTGTACACTTTGCTAGTTTTTTTGTGAGCGATATCGATCGGAAGGTTGAAAAAAAAAATGATAAATGTTGAAATTTGAAGAAAATTATTTTGCAAAAGTCAATTAACTCGGCCCGAATGAAATTGTCTCCGTATCGAGCGTCTCTAGATCCACGAGCACCACACTCTTTGTCATGGTGAATTGGGGCACGCATATCAGTCTTACGGCCTCGCCATCGTCGCCTGGGAACGACAAATTTTTAATTGTTTAAAAATGAACCTTTTGCGATTTTTTTTATATTTTTTATGTCTTTGACGGGACGCCTCCTGTAAGTGCATATTGGGTCAATCTGACCCGAAGGGTTTTTTACATCGTTTTATTCCGAGAAATATGAATTTTTTTCGTTTTTTTTTTTGTAGATACGTTTTTCGTAATAAATTGTAGATTTTTTTTGGGGTCAAAAAGACCCAGTATGCACTCGAAGAGCAAATTCTGGGTAAATTCTTTTTTTGTATAAATTTGAGGAATTGGGAAATTTTTTCTCTTACCTTTCCACAGTTTGGTCTCAAACTTTTTTGTGTTGCCGACGAAATATATGTCCGGACACTCCGACATTATGAATAAATCCTTTTCGTAATAAGGCTGCGATGGCAAAGTGTCCGGTCCGGTCGGACACAAATGGCGCCATAATAATGTTCTCTCCAGCCAATCCAACGGCGTTAATTTACTCGTGTCACCACATACTCGCGCTATGTCCTCGATCGGTTGGCCGCTCGAACCCGTCACCAAACGATCACCCACTTTTCCGATCCAAGGATTGCTCGCTCCTTGATAATGCGAATATCTAAAATATCGGTCAGTCGGAATTTTCATATCGATCTTTAGTCACGACGACAACAAATTTTCGAATTTCGAAATCTGCTTCTGATACGTCGCGACGTCAGTCAAAATGTTTATTTTTTATTCATTATTTTGATTATTAATCCACTCGTTGAAATTTTTCTAGTAAATTCAGTTTTCAAATGGAAACTGTCTCGTCATCGTTGACGAATACCGAATGAAAATTTTGTCCTCTGCTACAAAAAAGTTTGCATCCTTGGAATGCAACGAAATTGTTTGTTTTGCTTTGACAAAGTTCGGTATTTAAATGCAGAATGTAGCAACGATGATAAAACGATCGGTTTTTGCGAATCAGAAAATACATTGTCTTGGAAAGTTCACACGATTTTGTCAATTTTCTGTCAATGTTTATTTTTTTCTCCACTATTTTTTGCAGTAGACCCTAATGATGAATTTTTTCATGTAAATCATTTTTAAAACTCGAAATAATCCAAGACTCGATCCCACGAACATTATCGATTATTATTTCTCGTTTTTATTGGTTTTTGTAAATATTGAAAATTTTACCTCGTTGAGTGTTGCAGCATAAAACGGTGGAAAGGCTTTTGAGGGAGCATAAAATTGGTCGGATCGTGTTCTCCTGGCATCAGAGTCACACAAGAATGCTCAAGAACCCCCGCAAGCCATTTGTCCAATTTTTCTATTGCCGTCGATGTCTGAGCAATTGATTCAGTGTTGTGCGCAGCGTTGACCAACAAGTCCTGCACATTTCTACCAACGCTCGTCGACGAGACACTGTTCCCGGTAAACACGACGCGCACTACGTTCGCTTGTTCCGACTGAGACATCAAATTTCCCGCCATTCCGCTTATCCATTCTGACAGAAGGCTCAACGATAAAGAATTGGCGTTGTTCATGAAATCGAGGGTCGAAATGAGAACCAGCTTTCCTTTTACTGTGCTTACTGGAGCGCGTGATTTTGGTGGACAGCCTGGAAAACACCAGTCCTCCATCTACATGAGAAAGTAATTTTTCACGCGTTAATTAAAACACAAGAAAAAATTCAATAATTAGTTTCTTCATTTTCAAAAAACTTGCCATCAAAGTTAAAAAATGTTTTTTTTTTTTTCCATGCCGAACGAAACTGAAATTATTTTTTCTTGGGGATCCAACTATAAAGAGACTCCTTCATAATATGGAAGAGAAAACAAATGTTGGAGAGCTAATTCTCGCTATTATTGAAAAGATGGATTTTTAAATGGCTCTGACGTTTAAAAAAAAATTTTTTTAAACCATGACAATTTTCGAACCGATTTTGGCTTTGGATCCTGAAAAAAAATCGTTTCATTGTCCTGACCAGATATTGAATAAGAATCTTGAGATTCGCTCAAGAAAAATGGGAATTCCGTTGCATCCGACGGGCAAAACTGAGTTATTCGAAAAATCGTTCAACCGCTCTAATTTCTGCAAATTTTGTAAAATATTGTGTGCAAGTCTGTTCTTCCTCTTTTCTTTTTAGAAAATTTTCCGAAATTATATCATTTAAATGCAAATCCAAAAAAAAACGCTGCAAATTGAAGTTTGCAAATTGTTTTAGGATTTGAGCACAAAATCGGTGCAAAAATTGTCATGGTTTTTGAAATTGAACAGAAAGTTAATAGATAAAGTAGCAAACACTCGTTTGCTACTGCGGAGCCGCTCTATTACTCCAAGAGAATTGACAAGTAGTTTCTTACCTCAAAAGTGCCGGATTCTGTTTTGTGGCCCAAAACTGCGCACACAACGCCCGTTATGATTTCTTGGATGTTAACTTTGTCTCCGACTAATTTAATTCTCAACATTTCGTCTTCCAGGAAAGGTTGATCTTTTTCGTCGCTGTAATGTTCTTTTTGTTCCACAACGACCTCGGCAGTCTCTTCGTTGAGCTCGCGCAATATCGACGGTTTCCATTGTTGATGCTTGTAGAGAGTGCCAATTATAACGCAACGCTTGTCGTGCTGATGCTCCAAATCAGCCAATTTTACGATCGGAACGTCAGCTGCGAATAATTTTGTTTTTTTTTTCTATTTTTGCTGTAGATTTCATTTATTCGCATTGGAAATATTGAATTTGGAGGATTCTTACCCCATTTCGATGCGGCCTTGTCGATCAAAACTGGTCGCAGCTCGGCGAGCCTGCACGCGTACATGTGAGCAAATTGTTTGGAAAAATCAGGCTTTTTCTCACGAAATCGCGCAGAGTAATCCGCGTACTCAACAATTTTTCTCTCGAACGTCGATGGTTTACCATCTTCACTTTTTAAAAGTTGAGATTCTGGATTATCGTTCTTCGCCAACACCATTTTCACGAGTTTATGTTAAAAACAAGAATTTCATGGGTAGTTGCAGTTTTGTCACTGGTTTCCTTGTGTTTTATGATTTGTTGAACGTCTCGATGTCAACAATCCGCACAAGAATCCACCATGCTGTGTTCTCGAGGTACTCGATCTCCCGCCGAAGGGAAACGCATACTGTCGCCATCTCACGTCGGTCGAGGCATAACGCGTTTATTCGTTCCATCGATAACGTCACTTCCTGCTACGGTCATAATAATTATTACATTTTTATCTTTTTTATTAACATCGTGTACGATAGAATCGATTGTTACGAATTAATTATTGAACAACACAATTTTTTAAAATTGTTTTTTGAAATTTTGTTGTGTAAACTTTGACAGAGAATCGTCACGAGTTTTGTTCGCGTCTTTTGCCTAGAAACTTCGACGAAATCCCTAGGTAAATAGCAGTGGAAAAGAATGTTTTTTCGAAAAGTTGGCAAAGCTGTTGTGTTTACGAGCTTCTTTTTACGCAAGCATATATTCTCTCGTGCTCGTTTCTCGCGTTGGTTTTTATCTCGTGGCTTCTCACAGAGCGAGAGAGAAACGGGAATGATATATGTAATATGAGATAAACACACGCGAATATTGTAAATTGAAGCGACAAACTGGCGACGCGTTCTCGAAAGCGATACTCAACGGGATTAGAATCAGTTGAGGCGGTGTGAAACAGACAGAGACCAAAGTCGCGATAAAACCTTTTCATTTCGTTTTTTTTATTACTCTATTCTCCCTATATGCGATGGAAGTCGCGAGCGAACAACAAACGACACCGGTCGTTGAAAATTTGACCGCCAACACCGAGCAACAACAGCAACCGCCGGAACATCACAATGATGAACCGATGGACGATACCGAGACCGATTACAACTACGAAGCTAATCAGGGCGCCGAAGAATACAGACATTTTATGCCCCGTGGACGAGGCGGTTTCGGGTAAGAGGAATTACTTGGCTACTCCCCCCTCCCCGCCCCTCCCCCGCCATCCTAATTCGTTTCCATCACATTTTAACATTCCAAACGTGTCAATCTTATCTCCGTGTTGATCGCAAACATCATTCACCGAAAAACTCGCACCATTTCTCCGCTTTATTCTCGAATGCAGGTCAAAAAGTCTTGATAATTTTTTAAAATTGATCCAATTTTTTTTTTCGAGTTCTTTTCGTAGTCGCGGCTATGACTATTCCATGCGAGGAGGTCCTCCTCGCTTTCGCGGCAGAGGCGGCTTTGGCCCGAGAGGTCCCATGTTTCGCGGCGCCAACAACGGCTACCCGTTCGAAGGTCCGCCCAGGGCTAATTGTCCTCCGGGCTCGGGAGGCCCCAGATTTCGCGGGCCGCCGCCTTTCGACCCGAGCTGGGGACCCATGGGACCACCTAATCTCATGGGGCCTCCCAATCTCATGGGACCACCCGGAATGGTATTAAAATTTTCGTTTTTTTTTTTTTTTCGAATATTTAAACGAAAATGCATTTTTTTCCATCACAAAAGCTTGTTTTTTCGGTGATTAGCCTCCACCTCACATGATGAACGGACCTATGGGAGGAGGACCCGCACCGTACGGACCACCCGGAATGGGACCCCCTAACATGAATAACGTGAGAATCTTGAAACAATTCATTCTCACACGTTTTTTTCATTTTTTATAGGAATATTTTTATAAAATATTCGTATTAACCGTTCGAGTGCACACCTACAGGTGCATATTGGGTCAATCTGACCCAAGGCGTTTTTCAAATCGTCGTATTTTGGCAAATATGCATTTTTTTATTTTTTCTTTGTACAGACGTTTTTTGGAGTAAATTTTCTATTTTTTATTGCCCAAATTGATTTTTTGACAACA
Organism: Hyposoter dolosus; assembly: GCA_963921915.1. Lineage (NCBI taxonomy): Eukaryota > Metazoa > Arthropoda > Insecta > Hymenoptera > Ichneumonidae > Hyposoter > Hyposoter dolosus. The sequence goes on from OY998140.1 coordinate 5,107,537, forward strand.
ACGAGAAATTAAATGGCTAAACATTCGTTGCAATCAAATGCCAAAGGATCGGTGACGGAAAAGTGTTGGGGTCAAAAAGACCCGGTATGCATTCGAAGTTATTACGTTCCAAAAAATCTGAAAAAATGCAGGATACTGTTCGAAATCTTCAACTTGGAAATTCAATTATAAAATTGTAGAAAAATAAATTTTTCCATCCATTTTTGATCCAATAAATGGACCGATCCGTTATATTTGCCCGGACACGAACGAACCACGTTTACAGACGGAGTGTTAATTTTATATTGATATTTATCTGAATATATTAAGATTTTAACAAAAATGTATTTTCAGATATGTAAAAATATGGCGAATTAATATTTGGCATATTTTGAATTTCTATCGATATTGAAGACAGATTTTGAATAATTGTCCGTTTTGTAAAGATGCAGCAGCCGCCTCAACAGCAGCAACAACAGCAAGCCGGACAACAGCAAACAAACATTCCAGGTCTGGACCTTAACGGCGAGGTATGGGTCGAAACAAAGACCACCGACGGCAAGTCTTATTATTACAATATTCGATCTAGAGAAACTACGTGGACGAAGCCCGAGGGACCAAACGTCAAGGTCATGGTCCAAGATCAGGTGAGATGAATTAATTATCGCGATGATTTTGTTTTATTTGCTCACAAGTTTACAGACACGAAACTTTGAAAAGTTAAAATTGAGAAATTGTCAGATTTAAAATGTTGAGAACGTGTTTCGTCTCGTTTAAGCTCGAACAATTGGTGCACGGGGCAACGAAGCAAAATGCTGCTGGGGCGACCCCAACAAACGCACCGAATGTACCTCCTTCCGGAGTACAGAACCAACAGCAATCACAACAACAGCAACCCTCCCATCAACAACAACAAATCAACGAAAATAACAGAATCGCCCAGCAGGCTGGAAGCGAACAACAGTCGCCTAGCAACGCCTCCGATCCGATGAGTCAGATGAGCACTGCACCGCCGGGTACGGGACCACCGCCAATGCTCAACGATACTCCGAGTTCGGATATCGCTCAACAACCGCCGCCCGATGTCACTCAGACCAATGGTAACAAAAACAAAAACACAAATACTTTTGATTATCTGGATTTTTTTTTTTTTCATCTTTCTATCGAATTCCGAAAAAAAAAAAAATGCCGATTCCAACGAATTGCTCGTCAATCTTGAACGGAAAAGTGCGAGAGTTTCATTCCGGGAATGAAAGGGAATGAGAATAATGTAAAAATCCCATTCGTTTGATTAATTAACGCTGCTGAAGTTTGCGTCGTTGGATTTCAACGAAATTCTGTTTTTTCTTTAGCAGAGATCAAGATTTTTATCCAATATTTAGTCGGGACAATAAAACAAACTTTTTTTACGATCCGAACCAAAAATGGGTAGGAAAATTTTCATCGTTCTTGAAATTGAAGAAAAAATGAATAGAAAAAAGTAGTTTTTCGTTGGACCCCAACGGTGCGAACTTCGGTGTCATTGCAACATAATTTTCTTGCAAATCAACTTTTAAGTGCGAGAGAGAAACACTTGAATATTCAAACAAACAAAAAATGGAATTTCTCGACACCGATCGTCCGACCGCAATAAAGTTTTTACCCACGCGAGCAAATAGCAAAAAAAGTGTACGGAAAAACTTTGTTTTTCTAATCGTTCGGCGTGCCCATGCCCGAAATAGCAGAATTTACAGTCCAAACATTTTATCTCAGGAACTGCACCTGCAACTGTCGTCAACACTCCGCCGGTCAATACCCAGACAACGGTGAACACGACCAACATGATGCAACCACCGCCAAATATGCTCCCAATTCAGCACAGAATGCCAAATCAATATGGTGGACCAATGGCCGCGCCTTTTGGAGCTGCTCCTTTTGGTATGCCACCGCCAGGATTTCAGCCCTTTGGAGGCTACGGCCCTCCTCAAACCAGCTGGGGTAAGAATATCTGCAATCGTAAATCCAGGCACAAAAACTGATCTTAAGATGATGGATCAGTCACCTCGATTTTTCGAAATGAAAATTCTCTGATATCATTTGACTAATCAAAAAAAGGCTCTGTCAGCGTACGCAGGACGATCGCAAAAATCCACTGACAGGGGCTTTTTTTTTTTATAGGTGAAACCGTTTCAGAAATATTCAATTTCGAAAATTGCAGCTATCTCTCTCGCACTCACTTGGCGAGAAAGCGACTGCTCCATCACCTTAACCCTTCGTGGTGTACACTTCCGCCACCGATCTGGGTAGTCACACTGGGTTAATTCTATCCAGTCTATTTTTTAACCCGCATTGTGACCAGTCTATCAGTCCGAAAATTATCAAAAAATTACTGAACATCCTTCAGACGTTCCAGTTTAGATACGAAAAATTTTCCTGAAAGAAATCAAAGGCAAACATATTTTTTTAAATGCAGAACGAAGAAAATAAACGGGAAAAAAAAAGTTTTTTCACTAAAATAATCGTCACTTCGTGGATTTTCAATATTTTTGCCTTAAATTTGGACCTGATATTCATCAGATCTGGTTTTTTTGTGAAAAAAAATAGTAGGATAGTGCGCGTTTAAAAAAACATATTTATTCTATTATTGGAAGCGGGTCGATCAAAGAGTAGATGTTGGAGATTTTAGCCTTGGCGGTGGTAATACTTACCAGCGCATAGAGGACACTTGAAACTGTCCTGAGATGCCGATTATATCCCCATTCAATACTGGGAACTTGTAGATATTTACGCCGAAAGGTGGTCACTGGATGGATTCTACCCACAGTGACCACGAAGGGTTAACCCTCGATCCGTAAAGTCAATCTTCAGGCTGTACGTTCGAAGCGGGAATAGATTTTGTTTTCTAATAATTTTTTTTCCTTTTTTTTTCATTTTTTTTTTCCTTCTTAGTAATTTTTTTTTACATTAAATGTCGAGCAACGTGCGAAAAAGGCCGGACGAAAAGGACCCCGGTTCACGGGTTGAGGGTTAACTTTCCACAACAGCTCGAAAAGTGTAATTTTTTATTATTATTATTTTTTTTTCTTGCGACTCGTTTCTTCAGGAATGCCACAAATGCCTCATGGAGTCATGACGCCCCAAACGCCTGCCGAAGATCCCGCGATACTGGCTCAGCTCGATTCCGATCTCGTTGCCTCGGCAATGCTCTGGACGGAACATCGAGCTCCTGACGGAAGAATTTATTATTACAACAGCAAAGCTGGCGAATCTGTTTGGGAAAGACCTCAAGCTCTTAAGGATCTGGAAAGTATGTGTTTCGACTGAAAAAAAAAAAAAAAAACAAGATTGAATAACTAGTTTTTAGGATTTTCCCGAGTTTCTTTTTGAAAAGGCTTCCAAAACTCACAGATTCGAATGCCAATCTTCACGCAAACATCGCAAAAGAGCTCACAGCTTCTCAAAGACTTTCAAAATTATTTTTTGAGCCTCGACATCAAATTCCCAACATCGATTTTATTCTCGATCGAAATTACTCGAAACTTGGCGACTCTGAATGTCAGAAACTCTAGTCCGGAGGGCTGTGGCTTTATAAAACTGCAAATGTCGGCCCAAACTTTCCGCCATTCAAAAAGTACAAACATCAAGTTGCAAAAAGCGCGAAAAATCAATTTTTTTTGCTCAGCTCAGAAAATCCAATTTTTTTTTCTAACGGTTTTCCATTTTGTTTTATCATGCTAATTTCTATTAGACGCAAAAATAGCTCTACGACAGAAGAACGAAGAAGCTGCAGCTGCTACAGCTGTGACTCCTGTGCTCTCGACCTCGTCAGGTACTGGAACACAAGAGACTACCAAGCAGGAAAAACAACAGCCGGAAAGCGGCTCCGATGCCAAAGACAATTCGAAAGAGACGGAAAATGCGAAAGCAAAGAAAGAGGATAATGCTCCTAAGGAACCGGCCAAACCGCAGGACAAATCCCGACCGGTCTCGAGTACGCCGGTGCCCGGAACTCCCTGGTAAACTTCCATCAATGAATAATATTTATCGTATTGAATTTTTTCAGCCACTCGGCCAGTAGAGTTGAGTTTTCAGTTTTCGATCCTTTTTTGCTTTTTGTGTTCTGTTCCCAAATCACTTACAAATTATATTTTTGATGATACTGAAGTTCGCAACGTCGGGGTCCAACGAAAAATACTTTTTCTATTTCTTATTTATTCAATTTCAAAAATCATGACATTTTTCGTTCCGATTTTGTGTTGGGATATTAAAAAAATATCGTTTCATTGTTCCGACCAAATGTTTGATAAGAATCTTGAGATCTGCTCAAGAAAAAATACAATTTTGTTGCATTCCAACGATGCAAACTTCAACATCGTGAATTTTACAGTCTCCGGACTTTTTTTTTCTCGCTTTTATTACTGTGACTAAATTTCCTGCTCGTAATCGTTAATCAATTGTTTATTAACATTGATAAAAGGTGCGTCGTGTGGACGGGCGACGGTCGAGTCTTTTTCTACAATCCGTCCTCGCGTATTTCGGTTTGGGAACGACCCGAGGATCTCGTCGGTCGACAGGACGTTGACAAGATGGTATCGAATATTCCGGATGCTCTTGGTACACCAAAGAATTCACGTACCGAGGACACAAGCGAAAGCAGCGACGAAGATCAACCGACACCGGCCAAAAAAGCGAAACAGGAAGAGCCTCCGAAAGGTTGGGACATGGAATTGATTGTCTTTTCATTTATTTTCATTCTTCTCGTGCCAACGTTCATCGAGCAGTTGAAATAATTATAAATAAATGAAGATTTATATTTATTTATTTTTTTTTCAGTTCATCCGGCGAAGGAAGAAGAGGAAAAGGAGGGCAAGAAGACTATCGACATTGGGAAAGAAGCCGCCATCGAGGCCGAGGTTCGAGCCGCACGGGAAAGAGCTATCGTTCCTCTTGAAACAAGAATCAAGTCATTCAAGGACATGCTCGCTGAAAAAGACGTAAGTTTCAATTCATTTGTTCTCTTCATTTAATTTCCCGGTGAGGAAAATTGAGTCGGTTAAAAATAGAAAATAAAATTATTATTGAAATGTGAGAAAATATTGAAAATAATTTTACTAATTAACCAGCCAATGGTTAAACGTTGAAAATAACTATTTGGACCTCGTCCGTTGGACTGGTTTGCGATCCTTCGAAATGATTCGATAATAACGATAAAATGTAATTTAAAAAAAAAAAAAATAGGTCTCGGCGTTCAGTACGTGGGAGAAGGAACTTCACAAGATAGTTTTCGACCCTCGTTATCTTTTGCTGACATCGAAGGAACGTAAACAAGTGTTTGAAAAGTATGTGAAAGAGCGAGCCGAGGAGGAACGTCGGGAGAAGAGGAACAAGATGAAAGAGCGCAAAGAGCAGTTTCAAAAACTGTTGGAAGAGGCGAATCTTCATGGGAAGTGAGTATTCTTATCAATTTTTACACTTTTATAAATTTTAACAAATTTGTCAATTTTAAATAAACAAATTTGAACAAATTTATTAATTAATTATTTTATTTTAATTAATTAATTTATTAATATTATAAATAAATTTTTGCACATTTATAAATTTTAACAAACTTATAAATTTAATCGAAAAATTCACCAAAATCATTTCATTTTTGACCGAAGATTTGGGAAATGAAAAAAAAAAAAAAACAGAAAAGTTTTTTTTTTAATTGAATTTTTGTCTCGCTGTTTTCAGATCATCGTTTAGTGATTTTGCGCAAAAGCACGGTCGCGACGATCGCTTCAAGAACGTGGAAAAGATGCGTGAACGTGAGAGTCTCTTTAACGAATATCTGCTGGAAGTGCGGAAGCGTGAAAAAGACGAAAAAACAGCTAAACGCGAACAGGTATGGATAATTGGTACTAAGAGATAGAAATTAGAAAGAAACACACTCAAAAGAATAATTAGCCGTGGGATATTTGACATAAATAGTGCTTCAGAGTTCGATATTCCTTCGTTTTAAACTTGCACGTATTTATTACGTACCCACGTATTCTAGAAGAAGAAAAAAAAACGAAAAAACAAATTCGACGCTTTATTTAGTGGATAAAAATTTTTCAAAGTGCCGAACAAACTCAAGGAGAAACTCAATTTTTCCTTGTTTTACCTAAATTTCGATAAAAATATGGATGTTGAAGTGTCAATGATATTGTTGACATGAATAAACCGCGGAAGCCGGTATCCCGCATGCCAAGGTATTCCGTCCCCAAAACAGGCAAACACACACTACAACGTAATCCTCACTTAATTAAGTTTTCATAATTAATCAATTTTCAGCATTTTAAACTCGATTGTTTTTCGATTTTTTGACCGCATCTCGTTGCTAAATTAAAATGCGAGATTAAATTCGTATTTTCAGGAAAATGAATCCTGTTGAAAAATTATGTCGAGCTCGAATTCGGTCAAAGATTTGAAAAAAACACGATAATCCTTGCAGGTCACTATTAATCATTGTTTTCAGCGTTAATAATGAAAAGCAAAAAAAAAAAAACAAGCAACGGTTTTTTTTTTTTATTTTATTTTATTTCATTTTTTTCCAGGTACCCATAGGTATGTTATTATTTTGTTCTAATAAGTATAAATAATCTCATACATATAATGCCTCAATAACGCGATGACGCGCGAAGCTAAGAAACTATATCATTTTAATATTCTACACTTCGAACGTTGTCGGTTGGTACGCGACGATAAGACCAAGTCGTAACGCAATGGCGTGTTGAAAAACGAGCGAAGAAAACATACGTGGAATTGAAAAAAGAAAAAAAAAAAGAAAAATAACAAAAAAATAAATAAAATAAAATAAAAAGACATTTCTTTCGTTTGAGCAAAAAAAACAAAACCGAATAACGATTTTTCTTTCGTGTTTGAATTGTGATTCCGTCGGGAAAGTCGCTTAGTTTCGTAAAGGAAACTGTGAGGTAAACACGAGAGGGAAATTGACGAATTTACGGAGACTACAGAAATTGTGGAAAGAGAATTATAAAAGATTTTGAAAGTTTGATGCAGTCATTGATAAACTTGAAAACAAAAGTTTTAAGTATTTTGTTTTTTTTTTTTTCTTTTTTTTTTTTTCTTATTTTCTGTTCTTTTTTATTGAGAGGACGGTTTGCCGTTTGGAAATATAACTTATGTGTGATTTCTGAACTCTCTCCCACTTCAGTCAGGAGGCAGGCAGGACAGGTTCCTTGTGCTGTTGGGGATGATGAGAGATGGGTACGCGCGAGAGATGCTGGTTGGTGTTGGGCATGGGATGATGTCATCTTATACCATCCCCATCTACAAACACACACTGCCGTGGCACTGTTGGCACACCCTTCGCGCATTCTCGCCGCATTCTTAACTCCAAACCGCAGAGAGTCATGAGAATGAACCAACTCGGTATTTGTATATTACTCGTAATCCTCGTTAATTCAACAATGAAGCAAACGCCGCAAAAGAAAACGATAAATATGCAAATTTTGATAAAAAAAAAAACAAAATAAAAAAAGGAATATTGAGTTTTTAAATGTCGGAAATACCATAAGGAGCTTCGTGCTGGATCGTTATTAATCTGTAAGCGCGTTACGAGCTCATTTCTTTCGGTCTCGTGTCTTTAGAAGCTGCGAACTCTTTTTATTCTCGTTGTTGTCGTTATTATTAATATTCTTTCGACGTTTGCATTTCCGGAAGTTTCTCCATTTATCTTGTTTGCCGGGATCTGTGACGAAACTGGTTGCAACGAATCATTTGTTTTCCCCGCTATCCGACCACTCATTAATACTGTAAATAATATTAAAAATACGAGTAAGAAGCGTGGATTTATAAACAACGTGAATTTATTAAGATTTATCCATTTTCTACATTAACGAGGGGTGGTGACCAAGTCGAAAATACCAGACGGTTCAAATTCTTTTATCTTTATTTATAAATCACATACTTTTCGCACTCGGGCATTGATCCGAGTTGATGAAAGACTGAAAAATTCGTGCCCCGAATGTACCGAACAAAAAATTGTGTCACACTTTCTTTTTTTTTTGCTTTTTTTATTTTTTTTTTTTATACAACCGTGATTTATGTTTTATGGAAGGATAAAAAGGAAAGAAATGAGATGAAAGGATTTTTTTCATTGTGAATGAATTCATACCGACGATATTATTTGGTAGGATTTGGTCGTCCAATTTTTATGCGGCCGAACCAATTCCGCAACGATCTCGCGTGCTTGCTTATACAAATAAATGACGGTTGTGGAGGAAACGAAGATGAGCGTCGAAAAATAATTGCGTTCCCGCAAGGTTGGACTTCCAATTTTGCGCGAAAATCGTCTCGCTCGTTCGTTCCTTATTCGCAATAATCCGTTTCTACTTTTTCAGCAGGATCAGCAATTAGGATTCATATTTTTCACATATATTTATTTTGTATATCAAGTTTGCATTAATCGAGCATGAAAAAGTTTCGAAATCTCGGGGATTTGATTATTGATTAAGTAATTTCGATCGATTAACGCAAATTCGATTATTTAATCGTGTTTTTCTTTTCAGAATTTAATCATATTTTTCTTTTCAGCAAGAAAAAAGAAATTATTGTATTTGAAAAAAGTCATTTAATCGGAAGGAAATGGACACTATGTTTACGTGTATATACGACATTTTTTTAGGTTTATGAAACATTATTTTAGTGTGTAATAATAATACTAATTAGCAAAATACGCCATTTTCAAATAAATAGATAAATAAAGAAATTTCTAACAAATATTTCTTGATTTTTGACATTCTAACCGATTGCTCAAAACGGGTTCCAGGTTAAAAAGGATTTCATTGCGATGCTGCGGGAGCACAAAGACATCGACAGGCACACTCACTGGAGCGATTGCAAGAAACGTCTTGAAGCTGATTGGCGTTATAGAATTGTTGATTCCCCCAGCACCAAGGAAGATTGGTTTAGGGATTACGTTCGTATTCTCAAGGAAGAGAGGAAGAGAGACAAAGAGAGGGAAAAGGATCATCGTCACAGGGAGAAGGACGCCGGCCAGCATCACAAGACCGATAAGAACAAGCCCGACAAGGACAAGGAATCGAAAATCAACTCTGCAGCTCTCAAGGACACTAACGAAAACGGTAAAACATCCTCCAAGGATAAATCCAGCAAGGACAAAATCGACAAGGAAACACGGGACAAAAAACAGAGGAAAAACGACGCCTCCAGCGAGGAAAATGGCAAGGAACCCAAAAACGATTCCATCGCCGAAAGAGAGATCGGCGAGATTGAGGATTTCGATGACAAACTAATGAAAAAAGAAAACGACGTGAGTTTATCAACTGAACAATTTTTCACTTTTTACTAAATCCGTCAATCGCGAGAAATACAAATTCCACTTGCTCTTTTCGCGAGAGAAAACTTGAATCTTTTGTTTTCTTCGAAATATTAAAAATGTCAGAAAAAAACGTGCATTTGCTTCTCGTTTCTCTCTCTCTCTCTCTCTCTCTTTGCCATGACAGACTTTTCGGTCCCGCGCCCGGCGGAAAGTGTATTGAGAATTTTTTGTTTGTCTTTTGTTTAGAAATACGAGATCGACGAGCCCTCGGATTCCGAGGAAGATCGTGAGAAACTTAGACGCGAGCGTGAGCGACGAGCCGAGGCGAGTCTGCGGGAACGCGAGCGCGAAGTTCAGAGAACGTTGGCAACGCACTTGCGCGATCGAGACAAGGAAAGACAGCATCATCGTCACACCGAAGCTGTCCAACATTTCAACGCGCTTCTCGCCGATTTGGTAAGTCTTTTGCTCACAAATAACGTTGCTACAGATTAAGAAAAAAAAAAAACACATTCATTCTCGTCTCGTTTTCAACTGTTTCTCCACTTTTTGCTCAACAAAGGTGAGGAACAGCGATTTGGCATGGCGGGAAGCGAAAAGACAATTGAGAAAAGATCATCGGTGGGAATTGGCCGAGAGTCTCGATCGCGAGGAAAAGGAACGTTTGTTCAACGAGCACATTGAACAATTGGGACGGAAGAAACGTGACAAATTTCGGGAACTTCTCGACGAGGTTGGCGCCTCGACCGAGCTCACCGCCTCGTGGAAAGACATTAAGAAACAACTCAAGGACGATCCTAGATACACTAAATTTTCTTCCAGCGATAGGGTAAGCAAAAAAAAAAAAAAACAAGAAAAATCAATTCCTTTTGTTCTTGACTCAAGGCCAAGAGTAATCGTCATTTATTTTCCAGAAATGCGAGAAGGAATTCAAAGAGTACATTAAGGACAAACTCGTTGCGGCGAAAGCAGATTTTCGAGAGCTTCTACAGGTGCGTTGAAAAAAATAACATAACAACTAAAATTCAATAATTTTCTAATTTTATCAAAAATCCAAACTTTTCTCTACAAATTGAATTTTTTCGACAACAATAATTATTAAACAGCCCGAGGCAAGCTCAATCTCGATTGAGTGCCCATAGCGATGTAAAGACAAAACAAAAAATTATATCAACTACAAATTTGACCGAATTTACAGTCAGTTTCGATGTCGAATGAATAATTTCGATTTTTTTTTTTGAGAATACTTCGTTTATGCACATATTTGAAAAATTAAAAAATTTGAAAAATGATATAAAAAAACTGGATAAATAATAGGAAGTACAAATTAGAATAAATTCACGACCCATTTCGGTGTCAAACGAATATTTTTTTTCAGTTTTTTCGTAAATAGTTCACAAATGCAAATAATGATAAACAATAATAAATAAATAATAATAAATAATGATAAACAATGGTAATTTCTGGACGTCGAATTGAATTGAATTTTTCCCATTTTTAGGAGACGAAGTTGATAACCGATAAGACGTTCAAGAAGGTGCAGGAAAATTCTTCATTTTTGGCTGAGATAGAAGAAATTTTAAGAAAGGATCGACGGTTTTTGGTCCTCGAGGCAGCTGCGGCAGAGCGTACGAGACTTCTCATGGGTTATTTAGAAGAATTGGCACGCAGAGGACCACCTCCGCCTCCTACTGCCTCCGAGCCGTCGAGGAGGCCGACCACGAAGTAAGTTGAGACTAACGAATGTAAACAAACAAAAAATAAAACAGACTCTTCAACGAGCCATAATGATTTTTGCAAATGCAATTTCTCGTTTTATTCTCGACTAATTTATTTTTATTTATTGTTTCAGTTGAGTCAGCGTCTAGTGACACAATGAACCGTATTAATGAGACGCCCTGATAACAATAAAACGTTTAATAGGTATATATAATGATAATAATAATAATAATAATACAAGAAAAAAGGGAAAGAAGTAAAATGGAAAAAAAAATAGAGTACAATTAGTTGGACCGAATGAATTAACAATAATCCGATGATCTCCGTTTGCCATTACACTCTTCAACGTTCCCCGAATATTTCATCAATTCCGTTACATTTTTTGTTTGTTTTTTGTTTTTCTTTTTCTCATTTTTTTTTTTGTTCCTTATCAGCGTCTGAATTTACGAATGTCATGTAATTCTAGGACTCAATAAAACCGTGACTTTTCTCTTCGAAGATTTGCGTCGGCGCCTTTCTCCCTCTAGCCATTTATCCTTGGTACGGATTGTGTAGTTTTCGTCAGGAACGATCTGCCAGACAAACGCGGATCCAACGCGCTATCAAGGTCGGCAAGTTTGGTGGAATTATATATTTATTCTTATTGCACGCTCTTTCCTCCTTCGTTTGTCTCGAAGCAAGGCTGCGCTTCGCCATCACGTTTCGCCATGACTTTCAGCCAACTACGAAGACCGTTCGATTTATTTATATTATTCGTCAAATCATCTCGTTAACTGGATCGACGAAATTCATCGTTCACTTCGTAAACAACTTTTTTTTTTTTACTTCCTTTCAGAGGGAAACAAATTTTGGAGTTTTTTTTTTTCCATTTCCTCCAGTAACCTGTGGCCCTTGAAATGATGAATGATTCCCATTTACTTTTGAACCTCCGTACGGAGAAAATAGCAGTTTACAATTTTCATCAAATAATTTTCCGTTACATTTCATTCATATGATTTCGTTTGAAATTTATTTTCACGTGAAATTTAGTTTGAGCGATTAATTAGCTTTATCTGAATTAGTTTATTTTTATTTTTGTTTTCTATTTTTATTGTTATTTTTTATTTATTTATTTTAGATTATTTTTCTGTATTTATTATTTATTTATTTTATTTTTTTTTTTGTTGATTTTATTCGAATTCCAACCATTGATACTGCGAATTACTTGATGAAAATTAAAGACATCGTCGAAAATGCGTTCCATGTCTGTTTTGCGTTCCAGATATTGTGGATTTTTCACTATCAAATAATTTATTAAGGACGTTGTATGGCGACAGGCAAATATAAATTTTTGTTTTGAGTTTTTCTCACATACAAAATGGTTTGCGAACCCAAGTTGATTAAAAAAAGTTGTTACTAATTGACTAAAGAACAACATACTCTAAATCCAAGATTGCCTGAGGTAATCTGTATTTTTTATACAATAAAGAAATTTTGGAAAAAATTTTACGACCGATTTTTTTGATAAACTGAATAAAGCTTCTTCGATGTTTCATAAAAGTGTATGCAAAGTTTTAAGAGGCTTCACCATTTAGAAATCGAAATATTTAATTTTGAAAATTGCAACTTTTAACACACGCTCTTATGAGAAACTACTGAAAATTGTGATTTTTATAAATAAATATCTCGACTTGTACATGGTGAAACCTCTTAAAATTGTGCGAGCTATTAGATCCCACTATTCTCCTTGTGTGGTGGAAATTTGAAGGAATTTTATCGATTGAAAATTTTGCATACAACGTCCTTAATAATAACTAATTATTAGTTATTTATTTATTTATTTATTAGCTAATTATTATTAGTTATTGATAGTTAATTAATATTGAACCGAATGCGATGGTCGCTCGGTCGGGTTGGAGCTTCGAACGCGGTCAACACTCAGTTGGGGGACCGCTTAGCTCGACACCGGCCAAACTAATGGAATGGGCTCGTGAAAATCTTCAAGAGTATTTCCCAAAATAACGATAAATGAGAGTAAAGTTTGGTGTGGAAATGACAGCCGAATGTTTTCCCAATTAGCTTTCAAATCGATGACGACGAAAAATAAAAATTGGAATGATTTGAATGATTTGAAATCGACATCGTACGGAATAAAACAGTTTTAAGAGCCAAACGATTTTTTAACAATTTTTTTTGTTTTTTTCAGACGTGGGAGACGTTTTTCCACATGATCCTATACGGTCCGCCCGGTCTTGTACTAACGGTAAACATTCCACACACGCTACAGGTCGTGCGTCGCCTAAAAATGTAACGGCAGCTCGGCCATTCTTCCTCCCTCCACGCATTCTCTTTTTTCCGCGTTTCCTTACTCCTCAATTTTTATTTTTTCGTTTCTCCGTAACTGATCCTAAAATCTCTTACCATTTCCTTTAACTTCTCCAAGTTGCCGGAAAAAAAAAAACAAGAAAAATAATACCAGGACGAAAAAGACTCCTCGAAGGATAAGGTCGAAAGAACTCGAGGGAAAAATTGGCTCGAGACCAACCAGCAGCAGTTTGTCCTCACCTTCGCTTTTCAAGGCACAGCCTTGAGCTTTTTTCATTCAGTTTTTTCCTTTTTTCCTCCATAGAAAAATTTTCTGCAAATATTTCCGATGGCTGATTAAATCCTGAAAGAAAAAACCAAAGGATTCTCTGCAGGAATGTTTTTTCTCGCCTCGTTCACTTTAGTCTCGATGAAAAAATAGGAAGAAGCCTCGAAAGCACTCGATTGCGGATACAAAATTAAGAAAACAAAAAAAAACAAAGCGTCAGGGTTGTTGACTGCTCAACGTTTTTTCAACATCACGATATAACATTACGATTCGTGTTCTCCCCTCCATTTGGTCAGGCCCACTCTTGTCTTTCTCTCCCTTCGATCTCTCTCTCTCTCTCTCTCTCTTCAGATGGAAAAGCCCATGAGGCCCCCTTCTCTTATTTTCTCTCGTGGTTGCTGGCTGGACGAGTGTTATTTCTCTTGTGGCCTCGGCGTGCCACGGACTCGTCGACGGGGCTAGCGTGTGTTCTCCGTAGTAAAAGAGTCGCGCGGTGACTCCGAACGCCTCCGAGTGAAAGTAGCTTTTTCCTTTCTACGTGTTGTACTTGTTAACCGAACGAAATAAGCAAAAGTGAGAAATATTTAGTCTGGACCGATTACGATGTTTGTCACGCTCATGTACGACCTCCAAATTTTTTATTTACCATCGAAACTCTGTGCTGTTGTGTTTTTAATCCAGTGATTTTTTTTTTTCCATGTTTTAGCGCGAGAGAAGAGAAGAAATGTGCGTAGGTGGTTGAATTATCGTGACAAAATGCGCGAGTGAACCCAGGGAAATAAAGGAGCAAGCGAAATTCGCGTCCTAAAGGAATAAACAAACTATCCTCCCGTATGTTTGCCATTTTTTCGCCTCTGAGAAGAAGAGGATACCACAAGGAGCGAGAGAGTGGAACATGAAGATCGGAAGAAAGTCCAACTCGCGATATTGCATCGCCAGTGCGCCTATTTTCATCACTGCTTTTTTTATTTTCTCCATTTTCGTTGAAACTCACCAGCAGCAACGAGGTAAAGCCACCAATGACAAAAAAAAACAATAACTATTTGCTCCTTTTTAAATGCGTTAATGCAACAACTTGTTTTGTTTTTTTTGTTTTTTTGTTTTTTTTTTTTTCATGAAAGACACTCCTTTGCGAGATCTCTCGCGTTGTATAATTTCTTGGATGCCTTAGAAACTGGTTTACGTATAGCAAGCATTTGTCCTCGGAAAAAATCACTAAATCCGCTGCTACTTTTTATTCCCGTTCAATTGCAATGTCCACGAACGTACAACGATTTTTTTTCATCGTACATTCTGCTCGTTGCATCATCGAACGAAAGTCGTGTCCAATTTTTGTTCGTACGCAAAAATATGCTGAACAATTTCATGCTAAACTCAACCAGCAGGTTTTTCCCCACGTAGAAAAATCGACCTTAGGCTCTTCCCATTGATTCACCACTCAGCTTCGGGCTAATTTTTCTAACGATCAGGACCTCATAGCAGTCCAACCTCCAAGTTGAATAATCAAGGGAAAATCGATTTTTGTAAAAAATGAAAAACAGATGGAAATTATTACTAAAATATTCTCGTCAATATTTTATTCTTTACGCGATGAACTCGAAAATTGTCAAATTTCTGGAGCAATTGGCCAATTCGCAAATGGATTTTCAAAATTTTAAGAGAGGAAAAAGATTTTTTCTGGCGATTTCAAAGATTTAAAAACCGTGAAAACTTGAAGATTCGCAACGAATCGCTATTTGAATAATATTTCTTATTCCAGCCTCCAAATTCAATAATCAAGGGACAATCGATTTTTGTAAAAAATGAAAAACAGATGAAAATTATTACAAAAATATTTCCTCGTCAATATTTTATTCTTTACGCGATGAACTCGAAAATTGTCAAATTTCTGGAGCAATTGGCCAATTCGCAAATGGATTTTCAAAATTTTAAGAGAGGAAAAAGATTTTTTCTGGCGATTCCAAAGATTTAAAAACCGTGAAAACTTGTAGATTCGTAACAAATCGTTGTTTGAATAATATTTCTTTTAATTCGAAGCCACTCGTTATTTTTTGATGCTCGAATAATTAATTACTCGGTGTGCAAATTGAGCATTTTGTTTGCAACTAGAATAAGGCCAAGTGGTTGTTGTACATGCAGATCAGACAGTCCCACAGAATTGTAAGAGCAAAAGTTTGAAGGCAGTTCTAAAAATGACAGCGTTGCAACGGAAATATAAATCTTAACCGAGTGGCAAAAGCAAAGTCGATCGAATATCAATGAGATTTCTTGATGCCGCGAGAAAGGCAAATGATTTAGAAACCAGGCGATTTCACGTATTTTGCAAGCTCTGGGCAACGAGTTTTCTCTCATTTTTTTTTCACTGTTTTTTTAAAAATATTTTCCTTTTTTTTCTTTGCTTCCTAATGAATCTCTCGTGATCCGTAACGAACGTACAGGAACGAGAAGTCTGTATGTTTACAGGCAAGAGAAGGTAATCGAAAAAGTAGTAACAGTTTGTCAGACACGATTTTGTTTAGCTCCGAAAGTCGTTTTACAAGTTGACCCGTTTTAATTCGCACGTGCAATATTTCGTGGCAGTTACTCGAGCAGATATTTTCGATTGAGTTTCCAAACTTATCAATAAACTCGTTTTTGCAGTTGAAAGTTTTTGGCACAATGAAAAAATCACTGATTCGGTGCTGCTTGAAAGATTTATAATATATATTCAAGAAATTGTTTTCTCACGACCTCGTTTCCTGGAGAATATTTATTCTTTCTTACCAGTCGCTTATGAAAGTCACTGAACAGACCAATTTTGCGAAACACTTTTTTTTTCACATTTCTAATCTCGTCAAGTTTCAACTACTCGTCATTTTTATTCTAATTTATATATTTTGAGAAAAATAATTTTTTTAAATAAATAATAAATTTTCTATTCAATTTTCGGTACAGAATTTTTTTTCCATCGTACATCGTAAAGTTTTTTTTCATCAAAAATAAGAAATTGCCACCCTTTTGTTAAAAATTCTGAAGGATTCTTTTTTTGTTTTATTAGAAAATGTGAAAAAAATCGTCCATCGACTGGGGAAAAACTTTTGATGGTTTCTGAAGCAATTTACTGCCAAAAAGTGCCAACATCTGTGACGCAAAAAAATGAAATTCATTACTCAGGGATACAAGCGTTGAGTAAACCTTTTGATTACCCGTTTGATTTGACTTTCGATAAAACGAAAAAATGTGCACTTTCTCGAGGATAAATAAAGGGGGAATTGCAAAAAGGAAATAATCAGAGATTGCATTCGTTCATTCATTAGAGAAATAAAAAGGAATCTCACGTTTCCCAGTTTATTGAATAGACGTGAAAGTCGTCGCTCGCGATTCTATCGTAATCAGATTTGCATTAATTAAAAGACAAATAAATTAGTGTAACGGAATGTTCCAAGAAGAACGTTTACTTTTACATTTTTTTCCAAACACACTCGCTCTCAATCCATAATTAAAAAAACGCCAATCTTCTGTTTTGTTCAGTCACCGAAGTTCGATAACTTTTTCGAATTAACAAAATTACGATAATTATCACGAATCACGTGCTTTGAGCCTAAGACAATTTCCAGTGTTTTTTTTCGATTTTTCCAATCGAAAAGTGACGCCAGGAACTCGAGGAATGATTTCGCAGTAAAATTGAGCCAGAGCCACGATTTTAAATAATTACCACAGCCTTTGGGAGTTGAAAAATAAAGAATTAAATCTCAACAAACTTGACGATGAAAAAGAACAAAAAGGCTGATATTTTCTCCAGTAAATAGTGAAGAATTTACTGGCGAAATGGATGCAGAATTTTTTTTCTATTTTTTATAATAATAATAACAACAATATTTTTTGTCAATGCATTTAAAATGGTCCGGGATTCTGTCGTCTGGTAAAACACAAGATACCATAGACGTTTCAGTGTTTGTAGCTGGGCGAGATCGTATGAACTGGGTTAGACGGAAACGCGAAGGTCGATCGAAAAGAGAGTGGCTCGATTCTTGTTCTATCTCTATTTCTCTCTCTCTCTCTCGCTCTCTCATTCTCTCGAGCCAACAGCCTAAGAACTCTCATACCGATTTGCAACTTCGTTAGCCACAAGTGTGAAATCCCACATGCAGTGTCTCTCAACCGGTTTTTATAACGAAGAAAAATTCTCCCATGCAGCCATCGTTAGTTGGAAAGAAAAAACGTCAGAGAGCCAAAAAAAAAACAATACAAATAAAAATACAAGAAAAAATCTACAGGAAAAATCAAATGTCGAACAAGTTTTATTGAAAATTTGATGCAACCGATGATGTACAGTTAGATTATACTTCCTGTCTCCTCGACTACGTGTCGGAACTACAAACCAGACTACAAAAAAGTTAATCGAGGTTAATAGAAAAAAAAAAAAAAACGTTACCGAGCTCATTGAATCGAGAATTCTCTAATTAAACGGTGGAGCTTTGTCTAGAGGAATATGTGAAGGATTTGTTATCAATCGTGCAAAAATCAGGAAGAATCGATTAGAAAAATTTAAGTAAAAAAAAGAAATTTTTTAAATTATAAATAATTCATAAATTTAAATTGAAATTCAATTGAAATTTAATTGTAATTTATTTTCAATTTAAATTTATAATTTATAAATTTATAAAATGTCGAGAATTAACACGCAATGCAAATGGAAATTTTATCAAATTTTTATTCGCATTTAATGAAAATATTTTTCACAATTTTGTTGAGGGTAAAGAAACGTATTTGTAAATCACAGAAATTAGTAGACCGTCGCTTAAGCGAGTGTAAACGGCTTTTAAAAAATACATTGTCATTATGATATAACGAGGCTATTAATTAATTAACGCGTCTCGAGATTTCCTTCTAATTAAGCCTGTACCAACGGCCCAGATAATTTCATTCAAAATTCTTCAACAGACTGGCTGGAAAATCTTTGAAGCGTTGAAAAAATGATTGCCGAGGCAAGAGTGCGTGCTAAGAATGTACATTCTAAATGTCCGAGAAGCTTTCGATCAGAAACAGCCAACGGAGTAGTGCAACGAAATTCTTTGATACCAACTTCTATTGTTCGAATATTTTTCTTCCTTTTTCATTTTGCATTTTTTTTTCCGCGTTACTGAATTCGCGTATCCTTTTCGTATCAAGTGGCTTGACTTTCTGTTTTATATTTCAAAAGCTATAAATCGAGAAGATTTCATAACTTTTCTTTTTTGCCAAGTTCTTCGAGGCAATTTTTTGTTGTTTGCAAAATTGATTATTTTTATTTTATTTTCAACAGTTTGCTCGTCCAGTACAGCCTCCGGAAACCGAAAGAGAAATTGAAAGAAAAAATAAAAATTCGTGAAAAATGAAAGATAAATTCAATTTTCATTCACAATTGCCAATTTTTTCAGTCATTTTTATGTTGATTCGTTGCAGATATCAAATCAAAATGGGACAATCGACTTTTGCCAACGAACTCGGTTTACGAGAAGAATCAAGAGTTCGTCTCGACCTCGGGAAACGTTGCACCGTCCTCGAGTTCGTTGAGCGAAAACCACGTGATGGAAAGTTCAAAGGGAATCGAAAATTCATCGTCCTACGAGATAGATAACAACGAAGAGGACGAGGAAACTTACGACGAAGATTACGAGCTCGAGGACACGGGCTCCAATCACGAAGGACCAAAAGAAACGTCCGAATCCTCGACAATTTCTTCAAGCTCGATAAGCCACGAGGACAAAATTCAAAGCAAAGAATCCAGCCACGAAAACACGCGAGACTTGCCAGTTGATCACCAAGACGATGCTTATTATTATTACGACGATTATGAGAATGCCACGAATCCTCAAAACGAAGCCTCAGGTAAAATAATATCGAAGAAGCAATAAACTGTAATGTAATCTGTTGTTTTTTTTTTCTACCGTTTTTTCAACTTATAATTTAATAATTCATCCGGAATTTTTGATGAAATCAACCGATAATCTTGTGCCAGTTCGATACAAAAACTCTAACCCGTTCTTGACTGTAAAGATCGCGGCCTTGGAATAATTTATTTTCCATTAACTTTCTCGTTTAATTTTTTGCCTGCTCCAAACAAATTTGGAGGAATTCAAGGCTGCAATTTATCACTAATCGCTCATTATCTCTCGGTCATTGTCTCTGGACCGACATATTATTTCCAACCGGTAAATTACTCATTTTTTTACCTCCGAATACCGTTCTTGTTTTTATTCTATCAATTTTCTGAATTAGCTATGAATTTACCGAAGATTTTCGAACGTAACAATTTTTTCTATTCAACTCTTTGAGCCATCGTGGGAATCACGTTCTCGCACCAATTTTTTTGCAGTTTTTTCTTTCTTTTTTAATCTGGGATCTCAACAGCAAATACAGAGTTTTTCGCTCCACACGATCCCTCGGGGATTCCGAACCATCAAAAAAAAACAAAATGTTAACCGTCAAGAGACAAGCAAATTTCATATTTTGTCGTGAATAAAAAAAAACGCACTTTTTTGGCTAAACTCACAAAAAACATTTGGGAAGTTTGAGGATGTTGAGTACCTACGAAACTTGTTAATGTCAATTGTTCAATAAATAGCTTCTCAATCGTCTCAATTTTAAGAACTCTATCATCGTTGCTTTAACCACCTTAAGGGTGGAAATAAAAAATGATGAGAAAATTCTGAAAATTTATTATGTTTTTGTATGAAGTATTTAAGAGTTCGTGTAAAAATTTCACGACGATTAGGGAGCTCGTTATTGAAAAATTAACATTTTGTTAAGAACAATTTTTTAAACAAATAGAAAAAATATTTATCAATAAACTTTGTTTCGTTTCCGTTGCTTTCGGTATATTGTAGATATTGAAAAATTGAGAGGTCAAAAAAAAAAACTTATCGCAAAGTTGTACCAGTTTCCATAAAACTAAATTTGACTACATTTAATTTATTAATGTTAATTGTTTATTAACGACGAATTTTCTTATCTTTTGCCATTTGGGACTCAACATCCTCAAACTCACTAGAAATTTTGTATGTTTTTTTTTTTTTGTCGTTTATACGAATCGAAATTTCAGAGCACGACATAGTGGATTATTTTGATTCTTCGGAAGACGTGGCAGTTTCGATAAAACCAGAAAATAATGGACACTCTTCAGAGTCGTTGCCGAAAGACAGTTCGGAGCCGATAGAGTACTCGTCGGTCGAGGAATCTTCGGAGATGAGTACGTCCTCGTCGAACGGTTCATCGGAGGCAGAAAAAATAATGGAATCGGATGCCGAGGATGGGAGTGGCCATCCGGCGTCAATAAAACTTGTGGACGACAAGAACGCCGACGAGAAATCCACGGAGCATCGAGACGAGCAGATTTTGATTGGCGAAGCGGTCGTTTCGGTTGTGACGACGAAAAGTGTTGTGAACGGAACATTTTCCATTCTGGAAAGTTCTCACTCGATGACCACCGAGCAAATCACCTCGCCGATGATTCCGAGCTCGACGCCAGATCCGGGAATGATTTTCACCGGAGAAACGACCGAAGACTCTAGAATCGTTGCTTCGGTTCAAACGAGTCGTAGCATTTCCGGTGCGCGTTTTCTTCCGTTTCTCGTGGTCCAAGCAATCGACAAAAACTCGGACAAGAAAAACAACGAGAAGACAGGAGACAGCTCGAGTTCTCACGAGACGACCGAGAGCATCGACGAGTTCAAAAAAAATGTTGAAAATAATGGAGATAAAGAAAAAGTGGAAACGCAATTATCAACGACGACTAAAAAGTCTGCAGTGCCTTCCGAATCGACAGAAAGCATTATTGACAAACTCGATCGCGTACAATCTGAATTATCCAGTGGTTTTCTCGCCAATGGCTTTCGCACTTCCGGCAATACTCTTCAGCTCGATGCTCTCAGCGAGCAACGGCCTGTACAAACAAGAAAAAGCTATACGACCACTTCAAGGACACCCGTTATCAGTAAATTCGTGCCGAGACGTTACAATCAGGAAAAAAAATCAAGCGTGTCGACAACGACACCTGCTAAAGTTACCGAAGCGTTAACAACGAACGACGACAACACCGGAAATAACGAAAAAGTCAAATTCCGATGGCCATCCTCTTCGAGAAACTCACGCCCTCCATCCACCGAAGCCACTTCTGCAAATAATAACAACAACAACAATAACAATGTTAATAAAAACATCAATCCTCGTCCTTTCGGTTCCACCGCCTCGGCAAAAACTACCGCTCGTCCTTCGAGTCAAGATATCAGCGCCTTTTTGCCACCGGGTTACAAATTGAAAAAAGAAGACGCCCAAGTAGTCACTGAGAAATCGTTGCTCAGTGAAATTCTTGCAAAATCTAAATTCGATATTTCTTCTCTTCTCCCAGCAAATTACAAACCTCCGCAAGCAGTCGAAAACTCTCGAGACAGCGACCAAGAAACGAAAAAGAACAACGCTGGAAAAGAGTTTGAGAAAAATTTGTCCAATTTGTTTGGTAAATCGAGCGAGGACTCGAAATCATCGATTCATAATGACGACAGCAATGCACAGAAAAATCAAGACGATCCAGAATCATCCGGACCGACGGAAAAATCAACGAAACCTGGAAAATCCCTGCAAGATTTATTCTCCAAAGCAACTGTTGATATTTCTGCTCTCTTGCCACCCGGTTATAATAAATTTAGAATCCACGACAAAGTCGACAAAACTACGACGACGACGACGACGACGACTCAGCCGGAAACTGTTAAAGAAAGTTTTACTCTGAGCCCTACACTGGCAACTACAGTCAAAAGCCCTGGTGGCATCAAACTCGTTTTTCCCAGTCGACCTGGCGGCAGGAAAGCCTTACCAAAGGTGTCGACGAGCACTCACCGGGCCGAGGGATCCGGAGCTGTGTCGCCGAGAATTCAAAAAGGATGGCCGACCAGGTAAACGAATGAAATTAAAAAACAGGATCTTGCTGATTATTTTATTTCATAAAAAAACTGAGAACGTGGCAAATCGCGTAAAAAAAAAACATGACAAAAATATCAAACATTCTCGAGCCTTGACCAAAATTATAACGCAATTATGAAATTATCAAGAAAATTGGAAATACGACCCTAGGCCCAAAAGTTGGATATGTAGGCCGATGCGAAGCCGAGGGTCGTACTATTTACCAAAGGCGGAGTTTTCATTCGAAAACCGATGAAGAAATCTCAAAGCGGAAATATCGCTATTGAGAAAAATCACAACGCGTGAAACGTGATAAAAAAATCGAACATTCTCGAGCCACGAAATTGTCAAGAAAATTGTAAAAAAATGATTGTCGGCCAAACGATTTTGTTTTCGTTTTTTTTTTTTTTTTTGATTTCGCAGACTTGCAACTTCTGTAGAAAGTCATTGGAGAAATCACTAAATCTTGCGGGAGAAAATTTTGTTATTGCTCAAAATCGATCGTTGCGAAATTTGAAAAATTCAATTTTTTTCTATAATTAAATTTTTTCTCCAATTTTTTATCA
Organism: Hyposoter dolosus; assembly: GCA_963921915.1. Classification (NCBI taxonomy): domain Eukaryota; kingdom Metazoa; phylum Arthropoda; class Insecta; order Hymenoptera; family Ichneumonidae; genus Hyposoter; species Hyposoter dolosus. The sequence goes on from OY998140.1 coordinate 5,130,599, forward strand.
CAGGGCCACAACAGAATTCACAGGTTGGCCGACGCCTTCCACGACTCCGATATCGATAGAAAAGCTGTTGGAAGCCGCAAGAACGGCAACCGTATCGTCAATTAATGTCTCGATGGTAACAATGACTCAAACGTCTTCGACTACATCGACCTCCACTACGACGACGACCACGCAACGTCCAACGACGCCAGGCATTTGCAAAGAGGAATGTGAAGTCGCTGGAACAATAAAAATCATTGGAAACGCAACTTGGGTGCCTGAGTTGCTCGATCGGAATACGAAAGAGTGGCAACTACTTGCCGAGGAGATTGAACAAGAAGTATTCCATTTATAGTGCTTTTTTTTTTTACTACTTGAAAGTCAATTCGTTGCTTTGATAGAATTTCTGATGTTTAAAAAATTGTATCAAATTTATCTCATCATTCGAAGCATCTGGACAGGCATAAAAAATTGAAAACAGTCATAATCGACTGTTAAATCGAAATGAAAAAATTATATTTTGAAAATTATTTAAAAATTAAACAGAAAAAAAAACGTTATCAATTTTTTTTTTAAATAGATTTTTTTATTTTTATAAGTAATAAATAATCGAAATAATTTTTCTAATTATTTGGATCATTTTGAAATAATTCAAATTATTTAAAAAAATTTTTAATCATTTCAAATCTTTTAAATTATACTTTGAAATGAAAAAGTTTAATTTTGATTACGAATTGAAAACAAAGTCATAAAGTATTTATTTTTTTTGTTTATTCCAGATGAATCTGGTTTTTTCGACGTCTTCGGTGCTGAAAAAATGGTACAAGCACGTAAGGATCGATGCTTTCAGTCCCGGAAGTATTCTCGTTGATTATTTCATCGAACTGAGCGATCTGAACGAGCGAATTAACACTCAAGAGCTAAAAGTCATTTTCCACGATTCGTTGAGAACTTACAACAGTGACGTCTGGAACGAAACTCGTGCGAAAGGTCCGATAAGACTCGGGAATTTTGCATTGGATCCAAAGGCAACCGATTTCGTTGGTAATTATGAGTTGGCTAAATTTTTTTTCTAAAATTACTCATAAAATAACGCGCCGAACTGTGCGAATGACGATTTGTTGTGAAGAAGAAGCTTCAATCAGTTCCATCAGGAAATATCGACTGTGGTGTCGTGAATTTTCGTAACTCGATGTCTCGGAGAAATAAATAGTGAAGAAAAAACTAATAGTCAACGATTTTGCTTTTCAGTCATTCCAAAAGTGACTTATCCTCAACAGATTCAGGACGATGACAGGCTCATTCCCCAGTGGGCTATCGCCGTTATCGTTATAGGTGTTGGTGGATTGCTTTTCATAATCGTTTTCGGTGTTTCCGTCGTAAGTATTCTCTTCGGTCTCCAGCATTAATGAGAATCGCGCGTATCGAATGGTAAACGAAAAATCCAACTTTGAGGCTTAAAATTTGGAAATAACATAGAAAAATATAGCGTGCTTCTGTCACTGGAATTATTTTCGAATCCACCGTCTAGTTGTCAAGAGAACGATACATAAAATTCACGTTTTTTTTTGAATCCTTATACACAGGCTCTTACGGCAGACACACTCCCTTTGCAACTATTTGTATTTTTTCAAGATCGATCTTTCCAACTTTAGCAAACCAAAAACGAACATGAGGAAATATAATGTTCATAGAAATCAACGCTGTCTTTAAAAATCCTTGTTACCGTTGAAGCTGACCTGGGAATTTCAATTTAAACAAATTCATTTCGGGTTAACGAGTAATCGCGACACGAACAATTGAAGGTTTGTCAACGCTGCATGCGCCAGCTGGTTGAAAAAAACGTTTTTCAAAAATTGTTATTACGTTAAACGCCAATGAAGCCCAACAAATAAGTTGCAAATAATTTCAATAACAAAAAAAAAGAAATTGTAACAATTTCTTTGATGATGAAAAAAAAACATAAAAGTTTAGTTGCTTTTTTGACTCGGAAATAACGCGTGATTCTCTTTAATGAGTTTCGTTCGACGAAATTGTATGAGAAATTAATATCATTGTTATTTTTGTAGCTGGTAAATCGACAAAATGCATCAAAATTGAAACCAAGCCCGGTCGTTTATACCGAAGAAGTTGCGAAAAATATAATACAAGCGAGTCACGCAGCTCCGTCCCACAGATCCTCCCAAGATTATCCGAAATCTGAAATATCCACGATATGGAACGATACCGAGCTCTGGAGGGACAAATCTTTCGAGTCCAACTCGAACGAGGTTTACATATTTCAATTATTTTTTCAAATTTCATTTTATTTGTTTCTTCCAACAATTTGTTTTTTTACAAGTGCATGAAATCTAGTTCCTTTGGTCACGAGAAAACATTCGTAACCAAAATGTCTCCAAACTTCGCATTTTAATTAAATTCAATGAAATTTTATTAAATTTAAATTACGAAGAAAAAAATGGGCAAAGTTTACCCATTTGTGAATCCATTTTCGAATCTTTTTCAAATTCTCATTTGATTATTTATTTATCATTTATTTGGTAACGATCAATTAATAAATAATTATTTATCAACGCAATTGCAGCAACGTTTCGGGCTTCAGAAAACTGAGCTTAATGCCATTGATTCTCTTTGATTCAGGTTCTGGTAGACGGGACGCTTGACCGTGAAAGAAACGCCGAGAGACGTCGGGGCGAACGAAAATACAACATGTACGATAGTTGGCGTTCCGAATGGAACGGTTATTACTACAATCCTTCACAAAGCAGCAAGTTTGCTGGCTACGAAAGTACGACAAATCTATCGCGGCATCCACCCGATTATGATACGAATTTTTGAATTATTTAATACTAATTAGAAGAAAAAAAAACGTCTTTTGTTTTTAAAATGGCGATAGAAATTTTACTTTCAAGAATTATCCTCCAGTTTTCTTTCCCAGCACCCACTAATATCACATTTTTTCCTTACTGATTATTGAACAATAACGATGGCTTCGGGATCGAGAATATTTACATGAAAATCGCAGTCGCATTTTCGTTTCTGATTTTTCATTTTCCATTTTTCATTTCTTACCTTTTTTCGAGCAGACATTTATTTTGGCCAGGACAGAAACTTGGCTGACAGCTCATTTTGTTTTCTGATTGTACATTTTTTTCAATTTCATTTTTTTTTTTTTTTCATTTTTTCGCTTTTTTTCGAGTAGACATTCATTTTGGCCACGACAGAAACTTGGCTAACAGCTCTTTTCCGGTATTGGGATTCTTCGTAGGAACATGCTGCTCCACGATGCTCAAAACTTTGCGGTACAGAAACGATTGCCTGTTGAAAAACCAAAAGATTTGAAATTTAGAAAAGTTTGAAAAAACTTGGCTGAACTTTGAGGCGGAATTTTGTCGGTAAAAATGATTTAAACCTGTTGGCTGGCTTGCAGATTGTCAAATGGTTCTGAGGAATCTCGAAGAATTCACCGACTCCGGGATCTGTGCGGAAAATTTGTTTTCATACAATTTTCTAGCTCATCGTCGATCTCTTCATTTTTTACAGCGAAATAATCGTTGCTTATTTTTGGAGGAATCAAAGTTTTTGGCGTAACGAATTGTACTGTAGAGAAAAAATTCTAACTCACCAGCAGAATGAGGCGTGACAAACTGGAAAGGAAACTTCAATGCAGTCACGAGGGTCGATTTAGTTTCGCTAAAACTCACGATATCGATAGCGTAACTTGACAACATTTCGAGAAAATCTTCGTGAAGTTTTAACAGAGCCGGCGATTCTGAAAAAGAAAGTTGGACGACTGCTCAAGAAAAAAGTTGGATGCCACGGAATGTTACGGGAATAGGGAATTTTGGAAATTCCTTTTATTCAAATTTTGAAAATTTTCCTTCTTGGAAATTTCGAGCAAATTGAATTAATATTTTTTATTTCTGGATTGGTTTCTTTATTTTTTTACGAATTTTTTAACGTTTTACTGAAGTTCGGTCACCTTGTCGGAGTTCCTGGACTTCAACGGAAGGCCATACGACCATTTGCGTCGTTTGTTTGAATGCGGCAAGATGGGAGCCTCTATGGGGAGTGCTATAAAAAATAATGGCTTTTGTATTTTCGCAAAGACCATTTTTGTCGCCATTTTTCCATTCTAAAAGAAAGAAAAAATAAAAAGATTTTTAGTATTTATGAGGATGATGAAAATGATCAAGCTCTTTTTGCATAAAAAGAAATTTGACGACGGGAGGATTGAAATTTGTCACAATTTCGACAAAATTTGGGCCATTTCGATGTTTCTTTTTTGTGGAAATAATTATTTCTCGAAATATGCTCGAACCTTTGACCAGCATTTTTTTAACCAGCAAACCTCCCATCGAGTGACACACCCAGACAACAGGTCGTTTGCCAACCCCGGAAACGCAGAGTTTTTTCACGAATTCGTCGCTTCTTTCGTCCAGAGTTGTCCTGGAAAGAAATTAACAAGTTTCAATATTCTTTGCAGTACTCGAGCGGAGACGAATTAAGGATTTTGAGTACCCGTGAAACTTGTTAACGGTAATTGTTTAATAAATAGCTTCTTAATCGTCGTGAGATTTGTACATGACCTCCTGAATGCTTCGTGCACAAACATAGCAAATTTGAAGAATTCTATCATCGTTGCTTCAACCACCTTAAGGATTGAAATAAAAAATGATGAGAAAATTCCGAAAATTTGGTATGTTTTAGTATGAAGTGTTGACGAGGTCGTGTAAAAATTTCACGACGATTACGAAGCTTGTTATTAAAAAATTAACATTTTGTTAAGAACAATTTTTTAAACAAATACAAAAAATATTTATCAATAAACTTGGTTTCGTTTCCGGTGCTTTCCAGTATATTGTAGATATTTAAAAATTGAGAGGTCAAAAAAACAACTTATCGCAAAGTTATATCAGTTTCCATAAAACTGAATTTGACTAAATTTAATTTATTAATGTTAAATGTTCAATAACGAGCTTCCTAATGGTCGGTGACATTTTGACACGATCTTCTGAATACTTTATACAAAAACATACCAAATTTTCAGAATTTTCTTATCATTTGCCAATTGGGACTCAACATCCTTGAGAAGTGAATATCGTTTCTTTATCGTCTGATTATACATTGTTGAATTTTTACCTCGTACTTTCCAACGGGCACGGTGGATTCCACATGGACAAATTCGTGTCGTAATTTATTCCGAGGACTCGGAGCGACGACACGTCTTTGGGCAGCCAATCACGAGGCCAACACTGCGTCCTATGGATACTGTCGTATTCAGCTTGTTCCATGCATTCTGCATCTCTACACAGAGAAACAAATTCGTGGTTGAAAAAGCAAAAAAAAAAAAAAAAAACAAAAACTCGAGTAACTCGGGCGTTCAAACACACAAAAATGAAAATTTCTCCAGAAGGAAAATGTTACCCTCTGCATGTGAAAGGTCCAGTCGCCCGGGCATTCATGTTTTCTGGACAATCGTCGAGCACTACTTCGCAATCGTGACCAACGCGTTTCCATTCCCTTCGCTTCAAGTCTCGCGCTAAATCTTTGAGAAATTCTTGCGGATGATCACCAATTACTGAGCTCAGAGGGTCCGAGGTAAAGTACACTGCTGGCGATTCTGCAATTTATTTGTTTTTCAATATTAAATTCTCCTCAGTTTTTTTTTCTTACCTACAAACGCATAACTGTGCTCCGAACGCACTCCACGCTTTTCTTTATCATACAACCGGCCCCATGCTGATAAACAAACTTTCTCACACATGATTTTCTTCATTTTTTCATAAGGAAGAGAATGGCGTCGGATAAATTTGATTTCATGCACATTCAGTTAATAAAAAAACCATTTCAAGACGGAAAACCCGAAAAATCAGAAGAAAAAAAATTTGCAAATTGCTTCCTCAAGATACTGAAGATGCACGAGGCTCAAATCTTTCTGTACGACGAACTATATTTTTAATTTTGACTTCCTCGTAGAGCAAGCTTGAGCATCTTGAGGAAGCAATTTGCAAAATACACGTGAGTGGTGAGTGTAAAATAACGTGCATTTTGTGTTTTCCCTGAAATATCAAGTTTCTACGACGAAACAGTCGAATATTTAAGTTTCTTGCGTTTTTCCCTTTACCTACGAATCTGGAGGACGATGGGTCCAAATCTCTTTGTCGCCAGGTGACAAAGACTCCACCGAGGAGACCGTGAATAAAAACAACGTCGAGTTTGGGCCTTTGGGTGACTCTGTGCTGTGGGTGAAGCAAATAAATTCTCCGTGGATATTTCTCGTTGGCATTTTCGTCGGTATCGAGATTGGCGAGGGCGCGAATAGCCGGTCCGGATAGCCGGACGTCAGGGTGACGAGACCAAGCGGCCAAAATTCCAATCCAACCTGCGATCGAAAAAATGGCAAGTAACTAAAATTTTCAACAATAAATTCTTTGCGATAATTGTTTACCCGATTTGAATATATCCTCGAGATATTCTCCATGAAGCGACAAATTCGAAATGATTTTTGCCAGTAAAATGCAAATTTCTACATCGTCTGGAAACATTTTCTGAACGTCGATCAGAATCGGCAGTCCCCCAACGTCAGCAATGTCTAGAAAGAGAAAAATAACAATTTTCAACGAAAAATAATCGAAGCGTTAAAAAAATTCATTTTTTTTTTTTTACGCTTTTCGATGAAATTTTTTTTTTCCAACCTTTTCCACATTGCTCGAGCGAAGAGTGATGGTGAATCGTTGCAATGCAGCTTTTGAGCAACTCTCGGTTCCATATAATCGCCGGAGTGACTGCGAGACCAACGCTCGACAGATCGTGATCGAAGCCCGAGCCTTCCTGAGCAAAATCCAATCAGTTATCCCTTCTCGTTAACCATTAATTACACCTTTATCGTTTCCTCAAATTTCGACCGACTTACTCGATGGGAATCATGAAATTTTTTGTTCAAGAACTGCACGAGACAAGGATGACAACTGTCGCACATCGTGTCCATTTTAATCATCAGCAAATGGAGATACTCGATCAGATCCTTGAAAAAATTTAAATATTCACGTTTGCGATGGAGGAAAAAACTTTATAAACTCTGATTATCGTTCCCAATGTCCAAATGTGTGTTTCCACAAACATCATAGTTCCCTGGCACCATATCGTTGCTTTGAGACATTTTAGCAAATACCCACTCATTTATTATCGGAAGCTGGCCGAAAAATTTCAAAATTCGGCGAGAAACTTTGCGAAAAATCTCAGAGTGCGTTATTTTAAAAAAAAATATAAATTAAAAAAATTAAAATTTTTCAATTTTATTTATTATTTATTAAAAAATAGAATTATTAATAAAATTTGAAAAGAATATCTATGAAAAAAATGACGATGTATTTGCTAAAATTAAATGAAAAATTTTAATTATTTTCTCTCCGTGCATCAAGTTTTTAAATTTGTTCGTTTTTTTTTTTCATTTTTCACCTGAAATTGAGTGAGAAATGTCAAAATTTGACGAAAAAAGTTTGCGCTATTTTTAATAGAATACAAATGAAAAATTACTATGTCCTTGCTAAAATCCTTCAGGGGGCGAGATGGCATCAGGGAACTATGGTGTCATATAGTCATTTTTCATATAATTATCTCTCTGCGTAGACGATTTGAAAAAAGCTTACATAGAGTTTGTGCTTCGTGTGATAATAAGGAGGCTTCAAAAAAAATCGTAGATCAGCTCCTGGAGTTCTTGCGAGGGCCACTGCAGTTTTGGCGTCGATTGTTTGAGCCATTTGACGATAGTGCCAATCTGTATGGCAAAGATTTAAAGAGCATTTAGGACTGAAACGTTGCTGTCTTTAACTCTGAAACTGCAAACCCATTTTTTTGATCTTTCAACTACAAACCGGGCTTAATATTTACCCTGCGGATTTCTTGTTCGTAAAATCGTTTTGAATGCAGTAATCTGACTCGCGAGTACACGAATCTTTTTATTTTTTCATGCCAAAGAGAATGGCCAAGAGCACATTCAATTTCATGGAGGTTTAGTTGGTGAAAAATCGATTTAAGGACGTTGTATGTGCGACGCTCAAATCTAAATTTTTCTTTTCAGTTTTTCTTACATACAAAATGCTTTGCGAGCCCAAGTTGATTGAAAAAAGTTGGTACAAATTGACTAAAGAACAACATACTCTAAATCCAAGATTGTCCGAGGTAATCTGTATTTTTTATATAATAAACAAAATTTCGAAAAAATTTAACGACCGATTTTTTTGAAAAACTGAATAAAGCTTCTTCGATGTTTCATAAAAGTCTATGCAAAGTTTTAAGAGGCTTCACCATTTAGAAATCGAAATATTTAATGTTAAAAATTGCAACTTTTAACACACGCTCTTATGAGAAACTACTGAAAATTGTGATTTTTATAAATAAATATCTCGGCTTCTACATGGTGAAAGCTCTTAAAATTGCACGAGTTATTGGATATCACAATTCTCTTTGTGTGGTGCAAATTTAAAGGAAGTCTATCGATAGAAAATTTCGCATACAACCTCCTCGAATACCTAAAAGTGCTGAAAAACTTTTGAACGTAATTCAAAGGTCGCCCGGGGTAAATATCTCTCCCGGTTTATAGCTCTAGGGTTGAATTTATCAAGTACATTGATTTACACGACACCGAATCCTCCGAGTGCCCACCTCCCACATGTGCACCTTGGGTCAATCTGACCCAAGGCGTTTTTCGAATCGTTGTATTTCGGTAAATATTCATTCTTTCTATTTTTTTTTTTCTAGACACATTTTTTGTACCGAAAATTCATTATTTAATAATATATTTTTTTTTTTCGATGAAACCGAAAATTGAACGCCGTAACATTCGTTGCCGTTGAATGCCAAACAATCGGAGACAGAAAATTTTTCAGGTCAAGACGACCCAGCGTGCACTCAAAGGGTTCGCATTGTCGGGCAAAGAGAAAACAGAATTTCGTTGCATTCCAACGACGCAAACTTTCACATCGATTCATAACTGACCCTTCAAATGTTTCATAGAACACAAAGTACAAACAGCCTTTGTTCTCGTCTGCCTATCGCCGTTTTTGGACATACTCAAAAGTCGATAAGCAATGTTACGGTTTATCGATTTCCACCATTTGGTGATTTTGTATCGGAGACCGTTAGTCCCGTCCATCGCTGACATATGCGGATCTGTGCTCTCCCCACGAAACATGAAAATATCTGAAAATAGGATTTTCAACAATTTTTATGTCCGTAAAGGGAAGAAAAAGGCAAAAAATCACGAAAATGGAACGAGCAGTTCCTCTCGATTCCTCTCAATTGTATATTCCATCGAAGAAACTGTATTTTTTTTTTTTTTTTTATTTCATTCGGTCAAGATGCAGCGATGGAATGAAAAAAAATGAAAGATTCAGATAATTAAAATTTTTCGTAATAATTAATCATTAATTATTCGGATCAAAAATTTGCAATGATTAGAAAAAATTTTTTTTCTTAATTTCTCATTCGAAAGCCATTTAATTTGTTGGATAAATTGATTAGTCATCAGCCAATCATGGAAATCTGAAGAAATTTGAAACTCATTTGGAAGTGAAATCGAAATTTCATTTTTTTTCCGATTTTCATTTTCGAGAAATAGATCGAAGCTGTTAAGTTCGATAGAAATAATCGTAGAATTTTATTCAGGCATCAAGCCAGACATTGTTTCGATTTTTAAGGGGAAAATTGGCATGATTTTCATTTTCGTGATTTCTAGAAACGTGGGAGATGAAAAATGATTGCTTCGACCTTTGTAACGAGGATGATCGATGTAGATGTATTGAGCTTGAGGCTTTTCCAAATTGAGTACATTGATAGCAACGGAGGAGCCCAGTATCTGCGTTGTTTGTCTCGCTTGATAAAAGAGCCAGCATCCCCTAGAGATAAATTGATTCTGGATCGACTCATACATATTTATTTTTTATTTTTTTCTTCATATTTCTCTCCTTATTCGAATAACAATTGATTTTTTGTCGAAAGCTTGAGAAAAATGAATTGAGGTTATGTTTACGTCGTACCCGACTACGACAGTGCAGCTCCCAATGGACTTGAGGTAATACACATATCTTCGATTAAAACGCGGGCCCATCCTTTACCGCGGTGACTAGTCCCGATGTCTCGAATAAATGAACAACAAAAAACTTGTTATGTGCGTCGCTCATGTTCGCGGAAAATTGACGAAAAGAGCGGCGCAATGTCTGCATGTTTTTTCTTTCAAATCTATACCTGTCATTGGCTGATTTATTATTGGGTTATGTAAAATGGCGGGAAATTTTGAAATAATTGAATGCTCCGTATGCACAAGATCTAGGAGAAATATTTATTTCAAATTAATTTGTTGATATCGTTACAGTGAAAAGATTTCGACACTCGACGTTCCTCGAATCGAACGAACTGTCGGGGTTGTAATTCTAAAGTTGTAGGCAATTCGTACGACGTGCAAATTATAGCAGTTTGCGTTTTGGTTTCGTGTTTTAATGATTGCGACATAAATAAGAATGTTGATCAATTAATTTTTCATGTTATCTCGAATAACTCGCTTCCTGAAACTCGGTATACGCGATGAAACGTATCGATGCAAGGTAAGAGGCTCGGAATCGGGAAAAAACACGTCGTTGACGATTCGCACGAGCGTTGTTTCTCATTTTCACCGACGCAATCCGGTGCAAACTGGATAGGGCTAGTCACTCTTGTACCGCAAGTCCGCAACCATGTGAGCACACAGCCTGCTCAACTTTATATATAGTTATACCTAAATTATCCTTTTCGCGATGCTTTTTTTCGTGCTTTATTTTTTTCATGCCTTCGAGAAAGGCAACGCGTGGGCCGAGGCAGAAAGAGAGAAGAAAGTATAAGAAGAACGACCCGAGGTATAGCCTCTTGAGGGCGGGGGTGATAAAATAAAAGATACAACGCGCGAACACGAAATCGAATGATTTCTAAGCACGAAGTGACACGTGCAAACTTGTGTGCTACCATTTTGAAGCCTGATTTCTATGATTCCTTTTCCGTTTTCGTCCTAACGAAAGAAATGCGATGCATATCAACGTATGAGGGGTGAAAGAGAGCACATGTAACCGTATAGTATTTTAAGGAGGTTGGCTACGTACGACAATATGATAAGAACTTAATAAAATTTGGTGATAACATTCTTTAGCATCAAATACGATGATACAATTTTTTTCAAATTTTTCGTCTACATAGTTGTCGAATAATTGGAGTTTACAATATGCAAAAGATATACCTATATATATCTGAATGCTATGCTTATGCATGTAAACTCTAGTGTTGAATTACTCGAAAAATATGTAGAAAAAAAATCTTAAAAAAAATGGTATATTCATATTTAATACTAAACGCGTTCGATCGAAAAAGATTGTTGGACCGAATGCTTGAGTTTCGATTTTCAGGAAAATGGAAAGGAACGTTGAATTTCTCTGGTTAGATTTCGTCCGATAAATAAATCAAAGTCAAGATCCGTTAATATTTGAAAGAAAAGCAATCGCGAAGAAAAAAACGGCAGGATTGCTTCAAGAAAAAGAATTTATATATCGCGGATAGTTGGTTTTCCCTTCTCGCGGTGAGCAGGGTTAGCAGCACCGCTCGTCCCGCTCGTGTGTTTCAGCGCGAAATGAACTTCGAAATTGTCGAATGCATAAATAGAGATAGACGTGGCAGCGCCAAGGCGGCAAGACTGACAATCCTGTTGATTATTATTCGTAGCGCGGCGAGGTGAGGCGGACGTGAAAGAGCGAACTAATAAACTTGACGAGTTCCGAAGGCTCGCTGCCATTATTTTCTACGCGTCTTACGTAATGTTAAAAAATGATAATTCTCTAAAAGAAATCGTATGCAAGATCCAATTAGATCCGCAGTGCAGATATGGATTTGACGTAGAAATTGGCGTTGAGACGCCAAGGGAAAACACACGAGCATATTGTCCACACGAGCATGTGCAACAAGAACGTAGTTGGCGGTTATTCCACGTTGCTGTCTATTGGCGCTGAGCTCGGGTTCTCCCTTTTTTCGTAGAGGAGGGAGAGACACGAGTGCTCGACGAAGACGCAGGGACGCACGGCGGTTCGGTAGTTTCTTGGGGGTCGGGGGTTAGCGTGCGGGAAAGGAGAGTTTCCTCGTTGCCGTGCTGTGTTCTTTCGAGGATCCGTTAGTACGGATCGTGAAATTTTCGTCAAAATCGAACATAGACATAGTCGTCCCCGCCCCGTTAGCTGCGGCAGTTAAGGAGGGCTGACATTTTTTTCTCCCCTTTCCCCCATTCGACGCGTAAATTTGTAAAAAAAAAAAAATATCTATAAAAATAAGAAAAAATCGAAAAAAAAGAATAGGCCCAGTGTGCCACGGCGACGAAGAGGCGCGCTCGACTCCGAAGTTGATGAGAGGTGTGCGTGCGCGCAAGTGTGCGTGGTTCTCTGTATGTATACCTCGGACGTTTTTCGCGTGTACATTTTTATGGGTTTATCCGCATAGGCGCGCGTGAATTATATACACACGTTTGCAATTATTTGTTTTCTCGAATAGACGAAAAACGCTCGCGCTGCTGGGGGGAACGTGGAAAGTTTCTCATGAAGTAGAGTGCAAACGAAACATCGAAAGAGTGTAAGAGCGAGCGAGAGAGAGCGAACGAGCGAGCGCGCGAAGGAGGGAGAGAATTAGTCGAGGAGGTAAGAAAGAAGAACGAGTAGTGGGCCACGCGATTTTGCACCACGCGCAGCAATGTCCAACGAGGAAACTTCCGCCGACCGCAATGTCGAGATCTGGAAAATCAAGAAGCTCATTAAAAGCCTCGAAATGGCAAGGGGGTGAGTACAAAAATGCTTCTCTTTTCATTTTTTCCCTCCAACTCGCCGCGATCCTCTCACCGAATTAACTTTGTTCACTGTTTCGACTTTTCGTGCGAGTCTCAACCTCACTCTCTTTTTTTTACACTCAACGTGAACCCAAACAGATTTCTACTCTTTCTGGCATATGGTGACTCATCAACCACGATTTTCTACCAATTACGATTATTCTTTTTCCCGACTGTCCACGTTTTTCAATTTTCCAAACGCCCCCAAATTTCTTTATCCTCAAACTTCGACACTTCGACCAAATTTTGATTCGTTTTTTTTTTTTTCCTCAAAAACAACCATTTCCCACTCAATTGTTTCTCCGCCGATGCAAATTTTCCGCAAGAAATACGAATTCCATGAAAATTTACCGCTAAACATTTTCTTTCCTCTCGACAACGTTTCTCCGCAAGCACAAATTTGCGTCTCTCAATTTTCATTAATCAAGGTCGACGCAACACTGCCTGACCTACTTTTAATCAATTGTCGCATCCAAATCCATTTTTTTTACCGCGCGCATTTAATAATCCATCGTTTTTACAACTTTTTTCATCAAGGAATGGAACCAGCATGATTTCTCTCATTATACCGCCAAAGGACCAAATCTCCAGAGTCAGTAAAATGCTCGCCGACGAATTTGGCACTGCGTCCAATATCAAGTCGAGAGTAAACAGATTGTCGGTACTCGGAGCCATTACGTCTGTACAGCATCGACTAAAGTTATACACCAAAGGTAATAAAAACCGTTTCTTACCTCGGCAACTTCCATTGTGACTGAACGAGCGACAGAGTCATGCAAAAAATGGCAAAAACTTTCATAAAATTGTTTTTGTTGAATTCTATTTTTTTTATATTCAACGTTCCACGGTCTTTGGCGTTGAAACACGTCAAAATTCAGTTTTTTCTTAAAATCAGCAGAATCGAAAGGAGTTGAAAAATCTCACAGCGAGAAATGGGAAATCGAATAAAAATCAAAATTGCGGTTCCAGTTTCTAGTTATAGATTCCATTTCACGACGTTGAAGTTTGCATCGTTGGAATGCAAAGAAATTGTGTTTTTGTTTCAGTTTTCAGTAGAGTTGATAATTATTATTCAACATTTGGTCCGGACTGTAAAAGGATCCTCTCTCGTGATCTGAAAACTCAATTGACACGAAAAATTGCCATGATTTTTAAAATTCAATAAATAACAAATATACAAAATATTTTTCGTTGAATCTCAACTTTGCAAACTTCACAGTCATTCCATTTCGATGAATTCCATATTGTAATTTTCACCGCAAACTGTACTCGTGATTTGCAGTTTTTAAAAAAGGCATTAAGTTTCGAATTTCGTCGGTATATTCATTAAAATGACACTGAAGTTGGCAACCTTGTTGTTTAACGAAAAATACTTTGTCTATTGATTTTTTGTTCAATCTCAAAAACCATGAGAATTTTCGCATCGATTTTGTCTTTGGATCCTTGAAAAAAATGGCTCTTTTGTCCTGATCAATTGTGGAATGAGAATCTTGAGATCTGCTCGAGAAAAACAAAAATTTCGTTGCGTTCAAAATTCCAACATTATTGCAATTTTCATTTTTTTCCCTTATTTTTAAATTACAAATTTATCTCTTCCTCTGAGGAGCTTACGATTCATGCTAACCCACATTTTATAAAGAAACTGGTTCAGCTCTCAAGAGGCTAAGATTCAATGAGCAAGAACGATCGAAACTCTGGAGAAGATTTTCATAGTTGAAAGATTTTGTTTGACTATTTTAAAACCTGGAAAAGAAGTTGGGATTTGAGCCTCGAAAAATGGAGAATTTAATGTTTCTGTTATTCGGTGACAGTCCCTCCTAACGGCCTGGTGATATACTGCGGGACGATTGTCACCGAAGAGGGAAAAGAGAAGAAGGTCAACATTGATTTCGAGCCCTTCAAGCCCATAAACACTTCTCTCTATTTGTGTGATAACAAGGTAAGCATAAAAAAGGGTATTGGAGTTACTCGAATATTTAGCTGCGACGGTGTATAACGTTCCATCAAATTTTGCAGTTTCATACTGAAGCGTTAACTGCGTTGCTGGCGGATGACAATAAATTTGGTTTCATCGTGATGGATGGAAACGGTGCGTTGTTTGGTACTCTGCAGGGTAACACGCGCGAGGTACTTCACAAGTTCACAGTCGACTTACCCAAGAAACACGGTAATTACCAAACGATCGAAACCAGTTTGATTATGTAACTTTAATAAGATATGAAAATTCATTTATGATCGATTCTCCACTAAATCTAAAATAACATTCACGTATTTGTAGGATAAAAAGATTCTCACTATTTTAGAGGTGACTCTTGTGCACGTTGAATTTATTGCATAATCATTATATTTAATCGTTACATAATATTTTTAGCAGCCAATTTCCACTGTATATATATTTTTCACAATTCCAAAAGAACTCTCGTTGCGGGAGAAAATATTTACCAATTATCTGGCCTTGATAATTCGATATGATTCCCATGGCTAATAATTTTCGTTGTGCTGCAAATTTGTCTTTTCGTACAGGGAGTAAAATTTTTTAACGAATAATTCATTGGAGTCTGAAATATTATCGAAGTTTGTTGTACGATTTTTGAGAAACTCGATTTATATAAACTCACCGAGTGCACACATGCTTCTAAAAGTGAAAATCTCGTCGAAAAAGCACGTGGTGTCTCCTTGGAGACACAAAGGACGCTGCCAAGCTTAAAAACTTTCCGAGTCGATTTCTGTTCGAGTTGGAATGCAACGAAAACTCATTATTTTTATAGCAGAGCACAACATTTTCATACAGTATTTTTCAACGATAATGGGACAGTCTTCTTTGCCATTTGAAAATTAATTTCTCTAGGAAAATTGCAACGAATCCATTGATTATCGAAATAATGAATAAAAAATATATTTTTCGTTGTATTCCAACGTTGCAAACCTCAGTATCATACGAAAACTCTACTTTTTATAGGAGAGCTCAAAATTTTCCTAGAAAAACTGAATTTGCTAGAAAAATTGAAACAAGTCCATTAATTATCGAAATAATGGAAAAAAAATTTCGTTGCTTTCGAACGGTGCAGTGTCGTTTGAATTTTCTATTTTCACCAAGACACATGTTTCCTTATTGACATTGAAAAATATGCTTCCAGGCAGAGGAGGACAATCGGCTCTTCGGTTCGCCAGATTGCGTATGGAAAAGAGACATAATTACGTTCGAAAAGTTGCCGAAGTTGCGACTCAATTATACATCACGAACGATAAGCCCAATATAGCTGGTCTTATCCTCGCTGGTAGCGCTGATTTCAAAACGGAGCTTAGTCAGTCCGATATGTTCGATCCTGTGAGTACAAAATTTCCTTCGAATCTTTGAATTTTTTTCCCTGTTTGAATTTCCATTGAATCATTATTCATTATCGTTTTATTTTTACAGAGATTGCAAGCCAAAGTAATAAAACTCGTAGATGTTTCTTACGGTGGTGAAAACGGTTTTAATCAGGCCATCGAATTAGCAGCCGAATCCCTCCAAAACGTTAAATTCATTCAAGAGAAAAAGCTCATAGGTATGTCGCCATTTTTTTCGCTATCTTTACGATCCACCATTCAACTTTGCCATTGAGAATCTTTCTATTTTATTTCTCTCGTTTCCAGGTCGTTATTTCGATGAAATATCACAAGACACAGGCAAATATTGCTTCGGTGTCGAAGACACGCTGCGAGCTCTCGAACTGGGAAGCGTCGAGACTCTCATCTGTTGGGAAAATCTTGATATTCAAAGATACGTGCTGAAAAATCATACGAACGCGGAAGAAAAGGTGCTGCATCTCACGCCCGAACAAGAAAAGGACAAGACTCATTTCACTGACAAGGAGGTAAGTTTTTTCAACCTTGAAAATCTTCGTATCTCATTCGAGTTTCTACAACGAAAATTTTGTTGGAAAAAATGGATATTTTGTTGGATACGCTCAACTTTTTGTCAATACTCTCAAAAATGTTGGTCCTTGCAGCGGAAAATACTGTAGAAAGTCTCTTTGGGAGGCAAATCTTTGTCATTCCAATCGGTAACTTCGCTGACAGTTTCATTCGAAACCAAAAACACTGTCGAATTTGAGAAAATTTTTAAATTGTTGAAAAATATTTTGTTTTAACGTTTTCGACAAAATATCGATGTTTTTCAAATAAATTTTTTTTTCAGTGTATCAATGCCAAGCGGACTTTCCTTTCATTCCAATTTTCCTCATGAAATCGTCTGTCAATGAATTTTTAATTAATTTTCGTTACTAAATTGATTTAAATTGAAGCTTTTTTTTTTTTTTTTAAACCGTTGAAATAATCGGATGGATTTCTTTTTGTCACAATTTCGAGTCGCACGGGATAAGGTTTTGGAAAAAGAAAAAATTGTTTTTGGAGAGCGCCCAAAAAAAGCTTTGCGATTTGCACAATCAGCGAATTTGTACGATATCGATTTTTCATGAAATAGCGAACTCGTTAACAAATTTCTTAACCAAAACGATTTTTGAAGCAAAATTTTTGAAATTGCTCAACATTTTTCGGCAAAAATTGAAAAGAAAAAATTCTCTTTCATTTCTTTGACGATGCAACGTGAAAAGTACATTATTGCGTTTTCCCTCATGATTCTCGTCTTTGATATCAATCAGATCGAATTATATGGACAGAATACTCGAGCCTCGTCTAGCAATAATTTTGTCTGGTTTGTTTGGTCAGAGTGGCGTGGAGCTCGAATTGGTCGAATGTCAACCTTTGCTCGAGTGGCTTGCGAACAACTACAAGAGTTTTGGCGCTACCTTAGAAATAATCACCGACAAATCTCAAGAGGGTTCTCAATTCGTCAGAGGTTTCGGCGGTATCGGAGGTAAGCGTTGTTTCTCCTTGAATATACAGTCCAATAAACAAGCAAAAAAGAATTTGACGGCTCGAGAAATAACGTGCGAATGTAGTGGAAAAAATGTGACCAATTGGTCGTGAGTCAATGAGAAAGAAAGCCATGAAAAAAATGATGAAATAATGAAACCGCACGAGGCGCATATTAATCGTCCAGTTATCGTATTTTCTTTGTGATACTTTGCTGTATAGGAATCCTCCGCTACAAAGTCGATTTCCAGTCACTGCAGGCCGACGAGCCTCTCGATGACGTTGACCTCGACGATTACTAATTATCCAACCGTGCAAAACAAAACAAAAAGCAAACACAATAAATACAAAAACAATACGTACTCAGATTCGAATCCAGGTAGACATTTATCTGTCTCTTTGAGTGCATTAGTTGATTCTTAATCATAATGATTATTATTTACATTTTCATACCGTAACTACATTGTGCAATCGTATGATTTCCATTTTTTTTAAAACATTATTTAATCATGTTTTAATAAACTCATTATTCAGACGTTCGGTTCAGTTTGAAGGAAGAAGAAAAATATTATCATTTCACACAATCGCCTCGCCCGAGTGTATCATTATTTATCCAACATGAGTTTCGTTTTTTATTTCTTTCCATTGATCGTGTTTCATGCACGATAAAACACTTGTGGCTTTTTTTTTTTTAAGGAGGTTGACTGTACACAACAATGTTGCCATGTTAAAAGCATAGGGAAATTCGAAATTATTAAAATTTAATGAAAATTGGTGAGCATATTCTTTAGTATTAAAAATGAATATACAAATTTTTTAACATTTTTCTTCTACATAGTTTTCGAGTATTTAATCACTAGAGTTTACATGCGACAACTATGGAGACGAAAAATTTGAAAAAAATTGTATCATCGTATTTGATGCTAAAGAATGTTATCACCAAATTTTATTAACTTGTTATCATATTGTCGTATGTAGCCAACCTCTTTAATATCTTTTTCCCAGTATTTTGCGTTTTGCATGGTAGACAAATGCCTGATCGTAGAGTTTAAGGATGTTGAGTACCTATGAAACTTGTCAACGTTAATTGCTCAATAAATAACTTCTCAAACGTCGTGAAATTTGTACAGGACCTCCTGAATACTTCATGTAAAAATATACCAAATTTTAAAAATTCTATCATCGTTACTTCAACCACTTTAACGGTTGAAATAAAAAATGATGAGAAAATTCTTAAAATTTAGTATGTTTCAGTATAAAGTATTTTCGAGGTCGTGTAAAAATTTCACGACGATAAGGAAGCTCGTTATCAAAAAATTAACATTTTGTTAAAAACAATTTTTTAAACAAATACAAAAAATATTTATCAATAAACTTTGTTTCGTTTCCGTTGCTTTCGGTATATTCTAGATATTGAAAAATTGAGAGGTCAAAAAAAAAACTTATCGCAAAGTTGTACCAGTTTCCATAAAACTAAATTTGACTACATTTAATTTATTAATGTTAATTGTTCAATAACGAGCTTCCTAATGGTCGTGAAATTTTGACACGATCTCTTAAATACTTCATACAAAAACATACAAAATTTTCCGAATTTTCTTATTATTTGCGACTCGGAACTCAACATCCTTAATGGTTGCCAGTACGTAGAACAAAAAAGTATCGGTCTCGTTGTGGATTTCGTGAATACGAGACAATTTTATTCTTTTCTCGCATGTCTTTATACCTGTGTGTCGGCTCGATTCAGTTATTCAAACACTGTCAAAGCAAATCGTTCTGTAGAAGTGAAAACGTCCCAATGTTTTTCACATTCCATATTTTTTTTCTCGTATTTTTTTCATTGCAATCCAATTTGAATTACGGTCTACTAATCGATCTGTCGTTCCCTATTAGCTCGCACATTTGGAAAGGTATAGTACATGCTTCCTACTTGCAAAATAAAATTTATGAAAATATACGAATCGTGTTACGAAGCTTTAGCCACAATTGCATATCCGCGGGAAAGCTCACTTTTTCGTAAGCTAAAATCCTTCGTGACGGTATATTTCTTCCCACGATAGAAAGCTCAACCGAGGCAAGATTGAAAAATTCAATTGTAAGCGAATCCATGACGCTGGAGCTTGCAACGTTGACCTCCGACGAAAAATACTTTTTCTATTTTTTTAGCACAGACAGTCTTCTGTGCCATTCGAAAATTGAATTTACGAGAAAAACTGGAACGAGTGCATTGATTTTCAAAATAACGGATAAAAAATATAATTCTCTATTAATTTTTTGTTCGATTTGAAAAACCATGACTATTTTCGTACCGATTTTCTCTTTGGATTCTAAAAAAAACAAAATCGTTTTATTGTCCTAACTCAATATTGAATAAAAATCTTGAGGTCTGGTCAAGAAAAAAAAAAAAACAGAATTTCGTTGCTCTCCAACGATGCAAACTTTAACATCGTGTGAATTCGTGTTTGCGAACAGGAAAACGATAGCCCGAAGCGTGACACAGATTTCGATCAAAATATTCATCGCCATTGTTTATTTTGATTGAAGCACGAAAAATCGTAAAAATAAAAAATAAAAAATAAAGAAAGATTTGGCGACCGAGGAACTAACGAATTGGGAAATTTGAATTTGCAGGTATTTTGCGGTACAAAGTGGACTTTCAAAGTATGCAGTTGGATGACATCGAAATCGAGAATTTCGATCTGGACGATTACTAAAGAAAACGAAGTAATCAAGATGAAAAAAAACGTTTTGGCAAACTCGAAATGATTTACGGTTAATAATAAGTGAGTAAGAAAAATGTTATCTGGATCACGGAGACACCGCCCAGCAGATGAAAAAGAGGAGAGAGGGGGTGAGAGGGAAAGAGAGAAGAAGAAATAGCCCAGACGCACTTCACGGAACAATTAAAAAGAGCGATAAAAAAAAAAAAAAAAAAAAAAAAACAATGTGTTTGAAAAAACGTTGATAGAAATAACTGATGGAGAAAGGAAAATGACATATTTTTTCCCCCGATATTTCGTTGACCGAAAAATCGTAGAGATGATAAAGTTCCATGAAATAACGGTCGGGATTATCTTCATCGAGTGTACAAAAATAGTTTGAAAACGAAAAAAGCGAAAAAGGATTACAAAAAAAGAAATATCCAAGGCAGACACAAGGACATAACGAATTAGGGAAAATAAACGGCGTGAATAACGAAAACCGATAAAACAAGAAGGGCAACTCGAAGACTGTGACACTTAATTAAGCCAGCTTGAATACCTGCCTACTACATTAACAGAAAAGAGGAAACAAATCACTGAGAAATGGTAAACAGGGCAAAAAGGGGTCAACAAGAAAAGATAAAATAAAAGAAAATGGCGTTTTTTCTCGCGAGGCGTTTGAATGTGTAGACTAAGAGCGCTCATTAGAACACGAACTCGTTCAAGGGAGTGTGGTGATGTGTGATCGTCATTAAGATCTATTAATTATTAATTGTATATTCAGCCGAGAGAGGATCGGCCGAGCGCGTTTTACGGTTTCGAGATTCATTTCCCCCGTAGATTCGTCGCTTGATTGTCATTTTTTTATCCCTCGAAACTTAAACATTTTGCTGGGATATCAAAGTAAATATTATCGCGCCCCCTCCGACTGGGAAAGTGTTTTTCTTTTTCTTCTGATACTTTGCTATTCCCCTCTCGAACTTGAAGCACGCCATCGACAATTATTCTGTACAGTATCGATTATAAATTGTCTCAAGATTGCTGCGACCAATCACCACCATTTAGTTATTATATTTTTTTAGTACCGCTTGGTTAACTTTATTTCGCGTGCAATTGAAGGAAAAAGATCGCGGAAACGTGGAATATTTTCTTCAGCATTTTTTCCGTTAATTGCAATTATATAGTTGTCCGATTTTCCTCCTCGAAATGCTTATCGTACCGGATTATTCGGTTTTAAGGAGGAGAGAGATTTTTTGCCGAGAAGGAAAAACCGAAAAAAGCATAAAAACAGTCGTTTGTCGTAGCCCCTTGTTTTTCTCTTTTGTTTGTTTTTATTATAACGAGAAATGAATCGAGTGTGCATTCTCTCGATGCGAGATTACTTAATGCACGCGGGGAGGAGAGAGGAGGGGGGGGGGGAGAAACAAATATTATCTCGTTTATTTTCACGCTCCTTTTCTCTTATCGTTATTCGTGTCTTCATTATAATCAATTTGTGTGTATGTACAAATGTCCGTGGCAAATGGGTGAATATGAAAGAAAAGAAGAAGAAAAAAAACCGAAAAATGTGCAATTCGTGGGTGTGTGTTTTTTTTTTCTGTATTCGACGATAAGTTACGAGGTCAATTTGACGGCGAAGAATTCCCGAATGTATTCGAAGCTCGAGATCCCGGGAAAAATATTTAAATATTTGAGAAAATTGCGAATTAAGCATTTCCGGGTGGTAAACGTTCGTCATCGAGTATCATCAACTTTTTGTTTTCTCTTGTTTGCTGGGCAGTATTTTTTATTTTTATGTAGCCTCCAGTCACGCTAGTATTTCTTGACATTTTTCCTTCGTTTTCCCCGGAAGAAGAAGCAAGAAATAGTCATTTGAAATTTAATAATTGCGCTGGACGTGTCTTTGTAGAAGAGAAAGAAAAACTTAACCAGAGACGAAGCTCTGGAGCTGAAAGCAAAAAAAAATGGAAATATTCATGGAAAAAGATAAAAAAAAAAAGGCAAAAGACTCGAGTGATTGAATAAAAAAAAGGCGCATAGCTAACGCGACGAATATACAACGAGATATTATATCCGATATTCTCAAAGAACAAAAAAAAACATAAATTCCCAATGAAATCGTGTCTTGTACAGTAATTAAATTAACGAGAGAAAACAAAAATACAAAGAGGAGATAAAATAGTGTCCTGGGCTGGTCGCGTCAGCAACACTCAATATTTTTCACACGATCTTAAAGAAAAAATAAGAAAAATGATGATTACGAAGAAACAAAATGCGATAAGTACTATAATGTCTTGTTAATACGAGTGCTAATGGTAATCGAGGCACATTCCAACGCATCATTTAAGAAGGATTAAAAACAAAATACACAAATTTTATTCCTCCGTCAATTGAAAACTGACGATTGGATAAATTTGCAGCGAATATCATACGCATATATTTTACTCAAGTTTCTCAATATAGCCTGTATCGCCCACGTTCCTGAGCTTGGAAAAAAACATACGAAATTAATTGAAAAAACAAACAAACAAACAAATTTCGCAAATTGCGCTAGAAAGAAAAAAAATCATCGAGTCGTGGATAAAATAAGGATGAAGCAAAAAATACTCTTTTCCGTTCGTTCAACAATTTATTCAGAGAAAAAAAAACAAAACAAATAATTTTTATCGCACGATCCTGCAAATATTGACGAGGTTCTATTTTGCGCATTAAACAAGGATTCCTAGACAAAGAAAAAAATAGTCCTTTTCTCTACGGCACTGATGAACTCATGAGTTTTCATGATTTTCGCCAATTTTGACGAATTTTCCTGCGTTTTAAGGAGCTTGGCTACACACAACAATGTTGCCATGTCGAAAGCATAAGGAAATTCGAAATTATTAGAATTCAATGAAATTTGGTGAGTATATTATTTCGTATTAAATATAAATATACAAATTTTTGAAGATTTTTCTTCTACTTAGTTTTTGAGTAATTGAACACTAGAGTTTACATGCATAAGCATAGGATTCAGATATATATATAGGTATATCTTTTGCATATTGTAAACTCGAATTATTCGACAACTATGTAGACGAAAAATTTGAAAAAAATTGTGACGTATTTGATGCTAAAGAATGTCATGACCAAATTTGATTAAATTCTTATCATGTTGTCGTATGTAGCCAACCTCCTTAATGAATTTACCATGATTTTGGAAATTGGGGAACTGTTGGAATTTTACGGACTCGATGGAGCAACGTCTCTCTATGAACAAGATATTCTTTTGGCCGGCTCGGTCGTAACAGCTCCGAACCAGTTAGAGCTGCTCCGTTGTTACGCATTTTTTGTGGTAATGTACAAACTAATATCACGAAACTCCGATAATACTATTCGAAACGCCGAGGATTATTTTTTCGTCATTTTCTGTTGATTGCCTCGAGAGATAAGCGAGGAGATAACGTTTTTGGGGAGTCAGGAATCGGCGGTCCCGGAATCTGGAACGAGGAGATTGATGTTTGCATCCTGAGACGTGGATCCAATGAATTTTTCTTCTCCGCCTCGAATCGAGAGCACGGCAGAGGGAATGCTCGTATTTTTTTCTGCCATCATCGCAGCTCTGACCCAATGCGAACTGTGACATTTTTGACAACTCTGCGAGGGGATTCTGTCGAGGCTGGTTGTTCTGTTGCCACAGTCGTGACACTTGAAGAAACTTTTCATGGCGTTTATCACTCTGAGGGGATGTTTGTTCTCTTTGCACAAATCTGATGCCGAGTAAGCCGTGTATTTGCAGACGAGACACTTGACAGCTTTGCATTCGATTTTGAAAGTGTTCATCATTTTTTCTTCCATCCTTTCTTTGACCTCTAGCTTATTAAAATATTTGTCTTTCTCCTGCTCCTCTGACTTTTCCACGAGGTCAACGTGCGACGATTTCGCTTGCATCAACTCTTTGAATTTCTCGTTTATTGCAGATTTTTTATGATTTTTTTCTTTCTCGATTTCTTCTTCGTTCTCCTCTCTTTGGCGTTTTATTCCGGCGTTGACTTTCTTGTCTCTGCTTTCCAGTATTTTGTTCGGATTCGATCGTTTTACTGTTCCGTTCTCCTTGATCCATTGCAACGCGTTCGAGCGGGCTTTGTCGATATGTCGTTTCGTTATTGGCTGAGAAAAATCGATTTTTCCTCCTTGCAGGCCGCTGCCTAGACGAGGAATTGGCCGATTCGTGCTCAGCGATGAAATCGACAATTGCGACGCTTTTTTCGCCTCGGAAATCGGAAGCTCCACGGACGTTGCTATCGTCGTCGTTGGCTGCGCAACGTTCCAGCCTCTCAATTTGTTCAATCTCTCGAGATCCTTTTTCAGCTGCGCGCTTGTCATTTCAACCGCGAAAGACTTTTTCTTTGTCTCTGTACCGACTGGTTTTTCTGGCAATTCCGGCATCGAGCCTGCTCCCCGGAGCAGCGCCAAACGGGCCGAATCTTTGGCAAACAACTTTTCATTTCGCTTTGCCAAAATGGGCGTAAAGTTCTGATTGACAATATTCTGCGAATACATTCCAGCAAGTGGAGTTTTTGTCTTTTTCGCCATGTTGGATGCAAACCCGTTGCTCGTTCCGTTGGACTGAATGTCAGCCCGTTTCGAGGCGCTTTTGTACTCCTGCTTAACGTGATAGACGCAATATTCACATTGCGACAAATTGACAATGTTGGAACAAGGCTCGCCGTTCTTTTTTGTCGATTTGCATTTTCCCATGTCGCGCGAGTTGCCCAGAATCAAGACTTTCTGAGCATTGTCCACGGACAGCGTCGCCTGCTCCGTAGAATCCTTGCAATCCATCACTCCCGGATTCAAAATTGCTACCGCCACCCCTGCAGCCGTTTTCCAAAACAATTTGTAAGCTCCGCTGAACAGAAACACCGACACGACGTTCATTTGGGCCCCCAAATCGGTCAATTTCCAAATGCAATAGCTGCTTCCTTTCTGCGACGTTTTTGTCGCCGAGCGGCTCATTAAAACTCCCGCGATTACCCAGTCGTCTTGACTACTCTCCGACGACAAATGATACTTGACTTTTGACACTGTCACTGCTTTTCGTCCTTTCATTCTGTCTACCAGCTCCGCGGACGATATGAGAGGAGTCGAGAGCCTGAGACCGAATATCGGGTCGCTGTAAACGTCTTTGGGCTTTGCAGCTGCGTTTTTCGATGTATTTTTCGTCTGAGCTCCGTTCAGATCGAAGCAATTTTGTCCGGGACTCTTTGACGCTTTTTCAATTTTTGGCAAATTTTTAAGAGTTCTTGGCAGAGTCTCTAAGGCTTTTGACGAATTTTCAACTTTTAATAAATTCTTCACGTTTCTCCCATACTCGGAATATTTTTGCGATTCGAAATTTTTTTTATCCTCGTCGTCGGACGAATCTGCATCTCGTTCGTGCACCACACTCGATTCATTCTCGACTTCCGATTTTTTGCTCTCCTTAATATTACCCTCGGAATCCAGAAAATTGTAAGGCAATTCTTCCAACTTTTTTTTTGCCTCACCTTTCTCAGGCTCGTCCGTGTTCGCCAAAAGATCGCCTAATATGTCACCGATATCGGAATCATTGTCACTCTCCATTGTTATTGTTAACCTCGATTCGATAATTCACGTTCGAAATCGAAAAGATAATTATTTGCAGTGAAATCCGGAGATAAACAATTATTTTCACGATTATTTGCACTTTAAGCTGACGACTGAATTAATTATTCATTTTATTGACGAAAAAGTAAATGTGTCAGTATATTTTTATTAATGTGCCACGCGTGACTGTCCCTCAAAATAGTCTACGTTGCAGATTTTGGCGCGCAAAATATACGAGCAGCGAGATCTGTTTGGCGATGCCGTGGCTCTCTGATCCGGTCGGCAATGAAGCTGGTTTCTTTACCAAGAGAGCGAATAAAAACTGCTGCATGGATTAACGACGATCGTCATTTTTTGTTTGTTTACAAATCTTTTGACGCCGCATATTCGGTTCGCTGCGGAATAGCCAATGTCGTTCGACCGTGGGCGGTCCCAAAGGCACAAAAGATCTTCGTACCCGGCAGCACACCAAGAACAACGCGAAAAACTCAGCCAATCGCTGTGTACGGTACAAATTTCTTACAGCATCATTTATTATTTTCTTTCAAGATCGACATCGACGTTCCGATTTTCGATCGCGATGCAGAAACATGACAGTCGAAAAAGCTGAGTTGTGACTTTCCCAAAAGCATAAACGCGTGCGAGGAATATTATTGCATCGCTCAGACGAGCACGAAATATTTTGCCGTTTATTCTCTTTGTTTATCAACCCGGAGGTCCAAAGATTTTTCGAAACACTATTTTTACGAGCTGTGAGATTTGCTTATTCGATAGACGAGACTGAGCTTGCGCATTTTATTACAAACTCTGCACATTGCATCGTGTCAAGTGGAGTCTGCGAATGAAATAAAAGTTTTGAATTAGAAAAAGTAAATATAGGTCACAGCCGTCGCGATCATCAGCGCTCGGATCCACATGGCCAACTGCTTTATCCACTCGAGTTGCCTCTCTGGCTCGCAGTTATTTGGTCCAGAACGCGTTTACGTGTTGTGTTGGGCGCAGGGCGCGACCTTTCCCGCCACAACGGCAAAAGGAGCGTGCTCCATGCATTTTCGGCGCCAAATGATCGCACGCGTTGATGTAAGCCGGATCGCTTGTCGGTGATCCCGATTTCGCCGATTTATTCTGTGAAAGTGTAACGAAAATTGTACAGCAACAGGCGATCGACACATTTATCACTGAATTTTCTACTCGCGTAAGTCCAACTTTTGCTCGTTTCAATCTTTCGATCGGAGATTCGTTTTATATTCTCTAAATCCCATAGATCATAACAAATTTTAATCAAACAGCTTTCGCAGTTTGATCGATGATAATCGAGCCACATACGCGAGTTTTTTTCGTTAAATTGAATCAACATCAACGATTAAATATCTTTGAATTTTTCTGCATTGGGAAAGCTCCAGTTTAATCAAGTTTTTTCCTCGCTAGATCAATGATTCTCTATTTTTTCAAAATCTCGTATTTTTATCCTCAATTATCACTATGCTCCATCTTGTTTTTTCTTTTTCCCTCAAAACCTCGTCAATACGACTCGATAATAATTTTATATTTCAAAATAAACAGCCGTCAACAAATTCAACAAAAATGCTCAGCGTCTCTGCAGCCACTGTCCATCGAACGATCCGACCAAAGACACCGGAATCGAGTCGCAGTCCGCCGTCCAAAGGTTCGTTATTTATTCCATCGTGCACCGATAATTATTCATTTTTCCTGCTGTTTCTGACGACTTTTTCTTCCTTCGCGGCAATTCCTCAAAAGAACAATGCCCGGAGAAAAAATGCAATAAGAACTGTCAAAAATTGTGCCGGAGCTCTTTGCTCTTATATTTTTAATAAAATTTTGACGATTGTGTCGTCAAAATGCAAGAAAATTCCTTCACCCGCCATAGTGATTGCCAAAATGGACATACATTAGTTGATGCGTCGAGAATTTGTGATTTTATGAAAAAATTTACCCTCTGAGTACATACTGGGTCGTTTTGACCCGAAAAATTTTCTTTCGTCAATTTACGTCAAAATATAAATTTGGGGCCATGAAATATGGACAATTTACTACAAAAAACGTTTCTACAAAAAAAAAACGAAAAAACGTATATTTACCGGAGTACGACGGTTCGAAAAGTGCCTCGGGTCACATTGACCCAATATGCAATTATAGGAAGTGTGCACTCAAAGTTTCAAGATGAGTCCCTGCAATCTGAAGTTTTTTCTCATCGAAAAGCTCTAAAAAATCTCGTTCTGTTGCATTCCAATTATTTCTAGTCTCGAAAAATATAGCGATGTGTAAAAAGTGATTTTTTGACTTTCCTTCCCGCTGTAGCTATCGAAAACGGTAACCACTGGAATTGTCAGTACAGAGTAATTACAAAAAGGCGATGTAGGCCAAGCCCAGCACGCAAGAAGATTATCCAAAGCATCGGAGATGAGGCCACGATCGGAATTGACGTGCATTGTCAAACGGTGCGATTTGATCAAACGCCCTTGATCGATCCGCTTTTTGTGGAGAAAAAGAGGGAAAATGATTCGAAAGCGTCGTCGTTATTCGCGTCGGAAGAAACTTTTCGTCCTGTGCACTCTGTTCCATTTGTCAAGAGTGCCCGGATGCAAGAGCGTGTCGAGGTCAGTCGAGAACTCGACGAGAATAAAATCGAAAATTTTGACACTCAGGCTAACGTGAAAAACGATGAAAACAGCGAAAAACCTGCAGAGGAAAATATTTTCGACTCTGAGAGGATTAAATCGGAAAACGACCTCGCTGAGAAACAACAATTTGCTTTGTCGGCTCTCGGTTTGACCGCTAAATCGCCTGTTTTATCCTCGAGGATGTCGAACGCAGTGAAATTCTTGCAAGCGAAGAAAAGTTATGGTTGTCGGAACGAAGAGGAATTTTTAAATCCCGGGATACCGGGAATCCGCGGCGAAGACGTCCCGAGAAACAACGAAACGAGTTTTCCCGCAATAATGGAGGACAATGGCTGGGATTCCGATGCTGAAATCTCGAAATTGAGCGATCTCCAAGAACCCGTTGCCACTGTCGATTCTTCCGATAGAATTGAAAACGATGGCTGCTTTTTCAACGATCCAATCGCCAGGGATGACGAGCCTTATTACATGGTCGGCTTGCCCAATCCACCGGGTGAAAATCGCTGTTGGCTGAACGCGACTCTTCACGCGTTATTCTCCGTACCACTCATCGATCATATCGATCCGTACGAACGTCAACAATGGCGCGATTGTTCGCGCTTGACAAAAACATTTTTGGCACTCAAATTGTTTTGGTCGCAGGGAAAGAAAGAACATTTCTACCAATACGTCAAGTGAGTTGATTATATTCTTAGGTAATAAATGAATGAAAAATTATGTTTTCGCAGTAAGGAGGATCACGCGTATCTGATGGAAAACAAAAATTCCAACTTTGAGGCTTAAATTTTAAAAGGCTTTTTGAGGCTTTAAAATCTCTGGGCTTTTAGTTGCCCAGAGAACGATACATAAAATTCACGTTTTTTTTTAATCCTTATACACAGGCTCTTACGGCAGACTCACTCCCTTTGCAACTATTTGTATTTTTTCAAGATCGATCTTTCCAACTTTAGCAAACCAAAAACGAACATGAGGGAATATAATGTTCATAGAAATTGTAATAATTTCTTTGATGATGAAAAAAGCAAAAAAGTTGAGCTGCTTTTTTGACTGACACGTGATCCCCCTAAGCCCTAATAACTGCAAATTGTCGTCGAGGCCCCGCATCAATAAATTTGATTTCTCAACAATATTTTTCGTCCATGACGTCACCCTCTAAGAATCTAATTTTTTTGTCGGCTCCGAGTTTTTTTTTTCTATAAATTGAGTTTCTCATTTCCATAGCCAACAACATGGCGCCGAAAGCATCAGCAAGTCGTTTTAATTCGTTGAGTAGAAAGAACGAAAAGGAAACTTTCCACATTTTCGCAGTTGCAGATTTTGTTTTATCAGTACTCGAGAATTTGATAAATGCTTTTTTACTTTGATAGTTGGTTTTTTTTACTCTCAAGTAACACGTCATCCTTCTTAAATGAATTGTGAAAATATCATGAAATCTTGGTCCAAAAAGAATTCTCTTCCTCGCGGAGAGCGTTGATTAACGATTCTTTCTCATGATTAGGTTGTTCAAAGAGAACCTGGGAATTTTGGACGAGTCTTATCCGTCGCAGCGTCAACAGGACGTGTCCGAATTCCTGACGATGTTTCTCAACTATTTGAAAACTGATTTCGAGAAATTCGTAGAGATGGAAAATAGTTCAGCGATGAGGAACGGTAGCGAGGACACGGAAAACATAACGAACAATTGTCAGGAAACCCGTGAAACGCCTCGCTCTCCGCATACACCGAACAAACGCACGCCACTCGCTGATATTTCACCGTGCAAGCGGAAGTTCCAGGAGATGAGTTCCGATGGGAGTGTCGAGTCCAGCCCAAAAACCCGAAAAACTCATCTGACCTACACAGCTCGAGATCTTATGAGCCCGCGAGTCAACAGACTCTCCAACAACTCCGATCCAATGTACAAAGTTCACACGCCGCCGCACCATCGCGACAAAGCTTTCCTCAAAGAGAGCGAGGAGAGAATAAACTTGAGCAAAAATCCAATCGACCGTTATTTTTTGCTCCACATGATGGAGCACTACGTGTGCAAAGGCTGCGCCAAGCATCGTCAAAGGAAAGTCGATAATCTTATGATTTACATCGACCTTATGCACGGCAGCGAGGATGAAATCGTTTCGCTCGATAAATCGATCAAAAACACAAGAGAACCGGAAGAGCGCACTTTGACCTGTGGCAAATGCAAATATGGAAAACACAAAGTTTTCTCCACTTTTCGTTTTTGTCCCAAAATCCTCATGGTACAAATCAATCGTTATGGCATGTGCAGCGACGGTTCTGTCGCCAAATTCAACACACCGGTCGAAATACCGGAAACTCTCCAATTGGATCTTGGCATGTCGTGAGTATTTTTCTTTTTACGTTACAAGTTTTTTCTTCATTTCTTCAAGTAATTTTCACCATTTTCCACCATTGCTGAGGAACATCGAGCTGTTTTTTCACTGCCAAAGAATTTTAGATCGAAAAAAAATAAAATTCACAGCTAAAGATTTCCAAAATTATTAATCAAATTTGATAACAAAATTATTATTAAATTTCACGAAAATGTAACAACGTTTCCAAAGTAAAAATTCAAATTTTTTTCAACAATTAAAAACGTTTTAATCGCTGTGGCACTTCCCAAAATTATTTATTAAATTTCACCAAAACGTAACAACGTTTCCGAAGTTAGAATCATTTTTTTTTCTAGTCTCAAAAACATTCCGAAATTTGCATTGATAACATTTTTTTTTTTTTGCAATTTTTGTAGCGATCTGGAAAATGGAAACGAAACAACGGAAAATTTCGAACCCGTGTGCGTAATAGCTCATGTGGGCAGTGCGATGGATTGCGGACATTACACGAGTTACGTGAAGCACGAGGACAGTTGGTTCCATTACAACGACCTCGTAGTGACACCGATGCTGAGGCACGAAGCCCTTACAGCGGCTCAAACCACCGCGTACGTTGTGTTTTTCGCAAGTACAAAGCTCTGAACAACTCGCCCGAACAAATAGGCAAAAATCAACGTTTGTTTTTTTTTTTTTTTTTACTTATATATTAAATTATAATTAAGGCAATCATATCATCCCCTTAATGTTTTCGTCCTGATTCCTCCCTCATTTTTCGACTATTTCAAACAAAAGTACGAAAAACTCGAGTAGATTTCGAAATTTGGAATCGCGAACATGACGATCGGTTATTTATCTTTTTGCAAACTTTTGTACAGCTTTCTGGTAATGCGTGAGATCGGGAATTCTCACGCTTCGTCGTTGATGGGCCTCTCGTTTCCAATCGCGAACGAAACTGATGAGCAATTAAAAAAAAACAAATTTCAAGAGATTCCTCCAGTCCCTAAAAAAGTATCTATAGTTTTTGTTTTTTCGTTGGATTCGAGTTGATTATTTGGCAAGCGACTCGAGTCTAATGGAAAATGTTTAAAGTTGACTTGAAAAAATCATTCGAACGATTCAATCGTCCTCGTAATATCATTTCCCTCGCAATTGACCGCGCAAGGATTCGCTCAACTTCTCCTTACGCGGGCAAATGCAACGGGGAATAGTTTTTTTTTTCTTCTGTTGAGACGACAATGTGAAAAATCGCAAAGCACCCCAAAAATCTTGCCTTGCGATTCTTCGTTCCTCCTTTTGACGCACTCAATCTTTTTCGTCTCGAACGCAAAGAAGAAAATCAGAAATTCGATAATCTATCAGTAAATTAATTATAACAATTTATTATAAAACGAATATTTAGGTTTAAGGCAACACAAATAATTGGAGAATAAAAAACACCCTTTCGGCTTTTTCGACACCGTTGCTGGGTGTCGCTGCTGCCAGAAATGTGGGATTGAACATAATAGATGATGATATATGGGAACCATTTGTAAGAGCATCGAATAAATGTCACAATAAACTTTTATTTTAAATTATTAATTCATCCATTAGTACGATTTTTTTTTGTCAATTGACAATCGCAGATCACTCGTCAGTTTTAATGTCGTTCAGTTATTTCATAATATACTCTGTTTCAGGAAGTTTAAGCCCCAAGTCGTATTCACGTTTTTGAAAGATTCAAGGCAGAGTTTTCTTTTGAACTGTGTGCTGTGCCTTAAAAAATAATCTCGAGGGCTTGGAAACGTTTTTGAAAATGTCGTTTTTCGTTTGCCTCGCTGGAGGCATTTTTTGGGAAACTCTACTTCCGGTACGTTAAGAATTTTTATAGATTTTTGTAGAATTTTTACGATTCAAAACGCCTTTGGACATGTTGTTTGATTATCTCTCTGGCGGCGGTTTTTGGGTCAAACTGCATCCGGTACGTTAAGAATTTTTATAGAATTTTTACGCTTCAAAATGCGTTTTTAAATATTATTCGTTTATCTCGCCGAGAATAGTTTTTGGGAAATTTTCTAGAATTTTTGCGATTCAAAACACTTTTGGAAATTGCGTTTTTTGTTTATCTCGCTGAAGGCGGTTTTTGGGAAACTCTACATCCGGTACGTTAAGAATTTTTATAGATTTTTATAGAATTTTTACGATTCTAAACGATTTTGGAAATATTGTTCGTTTATCTCGCCGGAAATGGTTTGTGGAAACTCTATATCCGGTACGTTAACGAATTTTTATAGATTTTTATAGAATTTTTACGATTCTAAACGATTTTGGAAATATTGTTCGTTTATCTCGCCGGAAATGGTTTGTGGAAACTCTATATCCGGTACGTTAACGAATTATTATAAAATTTTTACGATCTGAAGAGAAAAATTGGTAATTATTTGTTGGAAAATACTTTATAACGATCAAGTTCATAATCGTGAGTAAATATTTATCAACACTCGAAACTGGAGTTTTCTCACAAGGTTTTTGCGAGTCCGATTTGTTGGCAATGACGTTCCAGCAGCTGATTCAACAAATAAAAAGATTGATGACAGCTCAGATCAATTTTTGGAGAGTCGCGAACTCGAGAAAAAATTAGTCCTTGTGCAGTATTTAGAATAATTGACGTTTTTGCCAAGGAACTGATTCAATTAGCCGATTATGTTATGCGCTTGTAAGAAACAGAAAACTGGATGTTTTTCGTGGGCCATTGCGAAAAGTTTCGATATCCTGACCCAATAAATTTTTTAATTAAGCAGTAATTTATAATTATTTTTTATATTCAAATTGAATGAATAACGAAGTATTTGTAATGATTATTATTATAAATCTTGTGACGTCAATAGATTCCTTTCCTTACATCGCAACATTTTGGTGTGACGACGATAGCGAGGGCTGTGACGAAATTGCTAAATATATGACACAACATCCCTTTTTGTTGAGCCAATAAATTCGAGGGGTTAAGAGAATCAAAGATGGCGTCGCGCATAGCAGCGGCTGCCACGGTTCGAGCTGTCAAAGGCAAAAGAACACTTCCGACTAGAGCTGCCCTCGTTCTCGTGAGTTTAAAAACATCATTCCAACATGAATAAACGAGACGACAAATTTCTAAACATTTGTCATCAACGTAAAGACTGTTTTAAAGTAAATTCGTAGACATAACCTCAAAATAGGTGAAAAAACATCGTCTGCATCGTAAAAGTATTTACGATCATGTATTTTTCTTTACGATATTTCAGACACCAAATGCGATCAAGAAGATCAAAGAAATATTGCACGAGAAAACTGAATACGTAAGTCCGAAAGATTCCATTGTTTTCTCCCTCTTTCCAGTGACTGCAAATTAATTCCTCGTCCGTTGCATTATCTCTCATGACATTGTTGAAAAAGTTATTTTCGTCCGGCGTCCTCATTGCAACAACGTCACATGATTTCTATTTTTCAATATTCTCTCAATCTCTTCTCGCGCGCATCGCAGATCGGCTTGAAAGTTGGTGTGCGGCAAAGAGGCTGCAACGGGCTTAGCTACACGCTGGATTATGCCAAAGAAAAGAGCAAGCTCGACGAGGAAGTAATCCAGGACGGTGTGCGCGTGATAATCGATCGGAAAGCGCAGCTTTCGCTTCTAGGAACCGAAATGGACTACATAGAGAACAAATTGAGTTCAGAATTCGTTTTCAACAATCCGAACATCAAAGGCACGTGCGGATGCGGAGAAAGTTTTTCCGTTTAGCTCAATTCTTCATTATTACGTAACGTCTTTGCCGACGCAATGTTTGTAGGAAAATTATAATTGAGTCACCGTTTGCGGTGGACTTTGCCGCACTGTAAAAATGTTTATATTTTTTCCCGGGGAGTTCTCTTCGTCGAAACGGTCTCGAAAATTATGATTCTAGGTGCGGAAAGAATTTTGCCGGAAACGCAGAAAAATCTCTAACAACTTTGGTATTTTTTTTCAACAACGGATCTCTCTGCTCGAAAGTATCTTGCGATGTGAACGTAGCGACGAATTAGAAGTTAGACTATCAAAGAGAAATTCATCAACGAGTTTCTCGAATACTTTAGAAAACTCTGAGAGGATTCGCGATGCGAATATCCACTGAGTCTTATTGTACGACAACAAAAAACTCAGTAATTGTACAAAGTAGGTAATATGGTATTTTACTTTTAAAAATGTACTATAGTCTGTAAGAATAAAATAAACGAAATGATAGTTGATGGCAAATTGTGCAATGTTTTACAACGATTACGTTCTCAGCTTTGGAACGCAGCAGAGAACACAATGTTGAAGGTATTACTGTATCGAAACGACTTTATTTAGGATTCTTTTAAAATTTTGCATAAACGTTCTTGGCACCAAAACTAACAGTTCTCTCCTGTGAAAAAAATTTTTCTGACGTTTAGAATTTGAGATATTTAATTTCCAATTTTTTATTTTTTCCATCTAAACGCGTGTAAATTAAAGTTGCGTTTCTTTTGTTTTTTTTTCTTGAAACTTTTTAACGAAACGTGACTTGAATTTACACGCGTTTAGAAAAATAAAAAATTGGAAGTGAAATATTTCAAATTCTAAACGTCAGAAAATTTTTCTTCATTGGCGAAAACTGTGAGTTTCGATGCCAAGAACATTTATACAAAATTTTGAAAGAATCCTGAATAAAGTTGTTTTGTGATACGTGAAGTTTGCATCCTTGGAATGCTCAAGCAGAGCTTAAGATTCTCATTCAGTATTTGGTCAAGACAGTAAAACGATATTTTTTTAGGATCCAAAGACAAGATCCGGTACGAAAATGGTCATGGTTTTTTAAATTGAACAAACACTTGATAGAAAAATATTTTGTTTATTCGTTATTTTGGAAAATCAATGCACTCGTTCCAGTTTTTCTCGTAAATCCAGTTTTCGAATCTCATGGAAGACTGTTCCATTATCTTTTACAAATACCGTATGAAAATTTTGTGTTCTGATATAAAAAGTAACGTGCACACCTCCTATGAGTGCATCTTGGGTCAATCTGACCCAAGGCGTTTTTCAAATCGTTGTATTCCGATAAATATGCATTTTTTGTTGTTTTTTTTTATAGAAACGTTTTTTGTAGTAAATTATCCATATTTTATGGCCCTAAATTTATTTTGATAATTTAATTAATTAATTAATTTATTGTTGGAGTCAAAACGACCCAATATTCACTCGAAGGGTGAAAATCTTCCAATCTGTAAATATGCCGATGGGAGTGAATGAATTTCCTCTCGTTGCAACGATAGGATCATAAAATTTATTCAACACAAAGAAACAAACGATTTTCAGGGCTAAAGAATTGTAACAACGATTGGATTTGTGGAGCAGGTTTTTTTTTTATTTACTGGACTCGGACCATTGTGTTCACTACACGATAATTAATGATTACGATACATTTATTTATTCGTTAATATACGACAAAGTACCAGGATGTGTAATCTCGAAATATCGTACGAACAACGATCGATCACAACAATATACCCGGCGATTTTTCTCATTACCCAAAAAACGAAACCGAATAATTTGCCTCAGTGGCGATACAATAGTTTTCAATGTTCAAGAAAACAACCACATGAAAGGAAAAAGAGAAATTAAAAATTTTTTGGAAACTATACATTTTCGATAATAATCTACTGCGAAATGTTGAGCTCACGACTCATTTCTTTTAGTTTGTTTAACTTGCAAACTTCACGACACACTTACACAAAAGACTTTTAATTATTTTCATCAATCAACGCACATGACTCTGTCACTCTCTCTCTCTCTCTCTCTCTCGCTCACTTAATCCTTTATCTTTGATACACTGATACATAGGTTTACGAATTTAACAATTTTAATTCCATTTCGTTTTTTTAATTATTATAATCGGCAGTCATCGCTGGTGTCTGTGACATCGCTTCCACGCGACGGTTGCGAGATCTAATTTTCGAGAGTGAGACTCGAAGTCGAAATCGTCGAAGATAAGTTTCGAACCGTCCGGGAGCGGCTATCGGTTCAGGTCCCCAAGTAATAAATCTCTCCCTCGTCAATCCTTTACATTATATACAAACAAATATCCATTCTTCATTTGGCTTCAGAACAGAAATTCCTCGCGTCTATCATTTCGCGCAATATATTCTCTCCTCCTCATTCTTCCTCATAAATAACTTTCTCGTGCCTCCTTAACTCCATAACTCTTAATCGCCATCGCTCTAACTACTCCCATCTCACTTTTTAATTATTATTTATTTACCAATATCATTTAGAGCATTTATTTATTTTTTTTTTTTCCAATTCTTTCTTTTTTCTCCGAACTCTTCATCCGGTCCCTCAAACATTCATCTTTGGTACGTTCTCCTTTGTTACTCCAATCTTTTTACAACACTACACTGATGAGTTACTTAAAATCTACGTTTACCTGAATCCAAAGTTTCTTTTGCTCACGAAAAATCAAAAAATCACGCAAGAATTTATTGATACCGAAGTTTGCATCGTTGGAATACAACGAAAAAAATTGATTTTTTATTTATTTTTTTGATAAATAACCCTTCGAGTACACACTGGGTCATTTTGACCCCAAAAATTTTGTGTCACCATTTTTTTGGCATTTAATGGCAACGAATCATTTGCCAATGAATTTTAGTTTTTGTCCTTATAAAAAAAAATACGAAAAATGCATATTTTCCGGTTTGAAAAACGCCTTGGGTCAAATTGACCCACTTGTGAGATACACTTATGCGAAATGTACACTCGAAGGGCCAATACAACTCGTTTCAATTTTTCTAGCAAATTCAGTTCTCGAACTTGAACATCGTAGAATTTTTAAACAAAATTTCCTCCATCGAGAGCCTGATCGATTTTGTTTGGGAAAAGATTCGGTAATTGAGAAAAATCGGCGATATTCAGCTCGACGAATCGTTGTTCGTAACTTTTAAACATTCGAGACGATCGCTCCGTTGCAATGAAAATATTTAACTATCGATCACTATGCTATCTGTAATACTAAATATAAATACGCATGACGAATACCCGTTCGAGAATATTTTCGTTGTTACAAAATCTACACTCGATCCTGACTAAACATCTGCTCGACAAAACAGTTAAGATAATTGTGCGTTTTACGTAAACATGAAAAATAAGAACTGAAAAAAAAAAAAAAACTTTATCTGCTTGTTACGCAAACAGTTCACGTAATCACGGTTGGTGCGTCACGGCCTGTGAATTTCTTGAGGGAAGAAAGCTCCAGAGCTATTTCTACCAATGGCTTCAGAACCAATTGTGCGTCCTTCTCAAAATTTTCTGGATTTGTTTCGTTGCGCTCGACGTAAAGACGAATTGTCGCACCGGAACTTCCGGTCCCGGACAAACGGAAAATCACTCTCGAGCCTCCCTTCATCAGTATTCGGAGACCCTGCAAATAAAAGCGTGAAACTGTATTCTCTAGTTTTCATGCTGTACGAAGTGTTTTCCAGCGACGGTATCGTTCTTTTTAATTCATTTATCAAATTCTCCAGTATTGATAAAACAAAAATCTGCAACTGCGAAAATGTGGAAAATTTCCTTTTCGTTCTTTCTACTCAACGAATTAAAACGACTTGCTGATGCTTTCGGCGCCATGTCGTTGGCTATGGAAATGAGAAACTCAATTTATAGAAAAAAAAAAAACTCGGAGCCGACAAAAAAATCAGATTCTTAGAGAGTGACGTCATGGACGAAAAATATTGTTGAGAAATCGATTTTATTGATGCGGGGCCTCGACAACAATTTGCAGTTATTAGGGCTTAAGGGGGATCACGTGTCAGTCAAAAAAGCAGCTCAACTTTTTTCCTTTTTTCATCATCAAAGAAATTATCACAATTTCTTTTTTTTTTGTTATTGAAATGATGTGCAACTTATTTGTTAGGCTTCATTGGCGTTTAACGTAATAACAATTTTTGAAAAAACGTTATTTTCAACCAGCTGGCGCATGCAGCGTTGTCAAACCTTCAATTGTTCATGTCGCGATTACTCGTTAACCCGAAATGAGTTTGTTTAAATTAAAATTGCCAGGTCAGCTTCAACGGTAACGAGGATTTTTAAAGACAGCGTTGATTTCTATGAACATTATATTTCCTCACGTTCGTTTTTGGTTTGCTAAAGTTGGAAAGATCGGTCTTGAAAAAATACAAATAGTTGCAAAGGGAGTGTGTCTGCCATAAGAACCTGTGTATAAGGATTCAAAAAAACGTGAATTTTATGTATCGTTCTTTTGGCAAGTAGACAATGGATTAGAAAATAATTCCCATGATAGACGCACGCTATATTTTTCTATGTCATTTCCAAATTTTCAGCCTCAAAGTTGGATTTTTCGTTTTAAAGGATAGAAAAGAATGATTTTCTTTACCTGCTTCGTCGCGACGCTTCCGTCAATGGGATCCTTGTAAGAATAATTGTCTGCTTTCTCGACCTCGTACTCGCCGAGCTTTTTGCCGACGAAGGACGGATCGGTAATTGCGGTTTCGAGTTGTTTCATCATTTCGTTCGATTTATCAGAATCACAATTCTCGTAGTCGTAACGAGTGAAAAAAGTTCGACCGAATTTTTTCCAATGATCCTTCAGGATGTCCTCTACAGATTTTCCGATTTTAGCCACGACGTTCAGCCAAGCCAAACACGCCCAAATGCCATCTTTCTCCCGGATGTGATCGGAGCCCGTGCCAAAGCTTTCTTCACCGCACAAGGAAAGACGTCCGGCATCCATGAGGTTTCCTGCATCAAGAAAAAAAAAAAAAAAAAAAAAACGCCGTTAAATTTTTTTTCTCAAAATCTTGGAGAAGCAGAAAATATTGAAAAACATAATTACCAAAATATTTCCAACCGGTGGGAACTTCGAAACACTCGATATTCAGTTTCGCAGCAACTTTGTCGACTGCCCCACCGGTTGGCATCGATCGCGCAAGGCCCTTGACTCCTGTTTTTTGGAAATAAGGAATAACCTTGAGATGCTCAGCGAGGACTGCCAGAGAATCCGAGGGCGTCACGAAAAAAGCTTTCTTTCCGATTATCTGCCGAAAATGTGGTAAATAATTTAAAAACTCGGAATAATCGTGACTGGAAATAATTTTTTACTTTTCTGCGAGACAGTGAAAAGACTGAGATTTAGGGTTCTTTTAAAAATTTGCACAAACGTTCTTGGCACGAAAACTAACAGTTTTCTCCTGTGAAAAAAAATTTCTGACCTTTAGAATTTGTGATATTTCATTTCCAATTATTTTTCCCATCTAAACGCGTGTAAATTGAAGTCGCGTTTCTTTTGTTTTTTTTTTTCTTGAAACTTTTTAACGAAACGTGACTTGAATTTACACGCGTTTAGAAAAATAAAAAATTGGAAGTGAAATATTTCAAATTCTAAACGACAGAAAATTTTTCTTCATAGGAGAAAACTGTTAGTTTTGATGCCAAAAACGTTTATACAAAATTTTGAAAGAATCATAAATAAAGTCGTTTTGTGATAGTAATACGTTAAGACGTTTTTTTCGGTTATTTTTTTTTCCATATACGAAATATTCACCATGTTTCTATCCCCATCTCCGTCAAAAGCAGCGCCAAGATCGTAAATACCGTTTTTCACGGTATTTACGAGATCGGCAGCGTAAGTAAGATTGGGATCTGGATGGAGGCCTCCGAAATCTTCAAGGGGAGTAGAATGCACGAGGTTCTTCTCGTCGACGCCGAGTTCGAGGCCAAAAATACGTTTAACGTAGGGGCCGGTAACTAAAAAGCCAAAATTATGTAACATTCGAATTAGCGGATCAACGAGATGTTTGCATCGTTGGAATTCAACGAAAAATACATTTTTTATTCATTATTTCGATAATCAATGCACTCGTTCCAATTTTTCTAGTGAATCCAATTTTCAAATGACAAAGAAGACTGTCCCATTATCGTTGAAAAATACTGTATGAAAATTTTGTGCTCTGCTATAAAAATAATGAGTTTTCGTTGCATTCCAACGATGCCAACTTGAACAGAAATCGACTCGGAAAGTTTTTCAAGCTTTCCAGCCTCCTTTGTGTCTCCAAGGAGACACCACGTGCTTTTTCGACGAGATTTTCACTTTTAGAAGCATGTGTGCAGTCCGTGAGTTTATATAAATCGAGTTTCTTAAAAATCGTACAACAGACTTCGATATTATTTCAGACTCGAATGAATTTTTCGTTAAAAAATTTTACTCCCTGTACAAAAAGACAAATTTGCAGCACAACGAAAATTATTAGCCATGGGAATCACATCGAATTATCAAGGCCAGAGAATTGGTAAATATTTTCTTCCGCAATGAGAGTTCTTTTGGAACAGTGAAAAATATATATACAGTGGAAATTGGCTTGTGTGCACTCCGTGAGTTTATAAAATTGAGTTTCTCAAAATTCATACAACAAATTTCGACATTATTTCAGAGTCCAATCAATTTTTCGTTTCCAAATTTTAGGCCCTGTGCAAATTTGAGGAAATTGGAGAAAATTCTATCGTATTTATTTTTTGCAAACCTCCGTTCATGGCGTCGATGAGGATCTCGAATTTTCCTCGATCGTTACTCCCTTGTAGCAAATTTTTGATACTATCGAAATCGAATATTTCTTTCATGAGAGCGACGTAGTCATTGACCGAGTCGACGACGTCCACGACGAACGATTTTCCATCGACACTCAATGTGTTTGTTTGTATTTTGCCGATATCGACATCAATACCAGGCACGATTTTGTACTGCTTGATCGATGTTGTTATATCGTAAATCTTGTTGGTCACGTGGTCCGGAGCTGGACCACCGTTTTCGCAATTGTATTTGATCCCGAAATCGGCATCCGGTCCGCCAGGATTGTGCGAAGCTGTCAAAACTATTCCACCGAGGGTTTTGTACTTTCGTATTATTGTCGAGACAGCCGGAGTCGAGAAAATTCCATTCTGTCCAACGATCAGCTTGCTCACCTGGCAAAAAAAATAAAAATTTCGAGTTTTCGGCTTTCAAAAACGGCGCGATTGACGGTGAAGAACGTTCGGTAAGAAAATGGAGCGATTTTCCTTCAAAAAAACGGTGTCGCCGCTCTAACTTCCGCAAATTTTAAGATTTATTACTAATTTTTTTTTTATACACAGAGTATCGTAATAGGAAGGTTGGTATTGAATTTGGGAAATATTGGTTGAACGGTTTAATTCTTATGATTTTTCGAATTTTACGAAAATTTGAGTTTTTTGAAAAATCGTCTATCCGCTTTAATTTTTACAAATTTTCCAAGATTTCGTGTTCAAGTCTCTACTTCCTCTTTACTTTCTGGAAAAGTTGTCGAAATTATTTGAAAAAAAAATTAAAAATCGATAAATGAGTTTTAAATGAATTTTATTAATTACGCTTGCAAATTCAAAGTTGCAAATTGATTCCTTAAGATTTAGCACGATGCTGAAATCTTCGTCTATGGGGAAGACAAAATTAAAAATATAATATTCTCATAGAGGAAGATTTGAGCATCGTACTGAAATCTTGACGAAGCAATTCGCAATTTGCAATTTGTTGTATTTATTTCGAAATCACGAAACGACTTTATTCAGGATTCTTTCAAAACTTTGCGTAAACGTTCTTGGCATAAAAACTAACAGTTTTCTCCTGTGAAGAAAAATTTTCTGACGTTTAGAATTCGAGATATTTCATTTCCAATTTTTTATTTTTTCCATCTAAACGCATGTAAATTCAAGTCACGTTTCGTCAAAAAGTTGCAAGAAAAAAACAAAAAAAACGCGACTTCAATTTACACGCGTTTGGATGGGAAAAATAATAAAAAATTGGAAATGAAATATTTCAAATTCTAAACGTCAGAAAATTTTTCTTCACAGGAGAAAACTGTTAGTTTTGGTGCCAAGAATTTTTATACGAAATTTTGAAAGAATCCTAAATAAAGTCGTTTTGTGATAATAATACGTTAATCAAATTTTCTTGTCCCTGAGCCAAATAAAATTCATGTAACGTGCGAATACGGACGTTGAGGAACATGCGCACGTAACGTCCATGATAAAGTTCAAATGGTACAACAATAGTGAACGGGAATGAGATTTTCTCAAAAAATATTTGATGCTCGTTAAATTTTGATAATTTGGTTCAAAAGTTCATTCGTGTGGATGCGATAAACTTTGTTCCAATGGCTCAGCGTTGTAGACAGTTTTTATATTATTTCGTCGAATCAGAGCTGCGCACTTATCGCGTCAAGTTTTGCTGGATGTGACGCCGCCATCGTAGGCCCAGAACTTTTGCCACCGTGCAACACTGCGATCGATACGAAGCTCGTAACATGAGAATTTTACTGACGCGAGGAATCCGTTACGAATTACAAAATCTTTGCAACAAGAAAAAATGAATGACTCTCGCGTTATGGCGTCGAAATGCTTTTTTTCTTAATTAACCCTTCGAGTACATACTGGGTCATTTTGACCCCAACAATTTTCCGTCACCGATCGTTTGGCATTTGTTGGCAACGAACCTTTGGGCATTTAATTTTCGTTTTTGTAAAAAAAAAAAATTAAAAAAAAAGCATTTATGGGAATACGACGATTTGAAAAACCTCTTGGGTCAAATTGACCCGATATGCACTTTGGGAGGTGTGCACTCGAACGATTAAAATGCAGAATGTAATTACGATGAAAAAACGATCGGGTTTTGCGATCGAAAAAATATCGCGGCTAGAAAAATTTCAATAATTTTGAAAATTTAAAAATCAATAAAATTAAATATTTTTCGTTCGACTTCGGACTCCTCGCTTTAGATTTGCCATTTCTTTTGTACAGTTCGGTACATTTCCCTCCAATATGTAATTTCGTAAGAAAACAA
The DNA here is from genome assembly GCA_963921915.1 of Hyposoter dolosus. NCBI lineage: Eukaryota > Metazoa > Arthropoda > Insecta > Hymenoptera > Ichneumonidae > Hyposoter > Hyposoter dolosus. The sequence goes on from OY998140.1 coordinate 5,174,468, forward strand.
AAAAATATTGTGAAAAACGATTTTCGCTACGATCGTCTTCGCCGAAAGGTTTGAATTTTTATGAAAATCTTACAAACGACTCTCGTCGTTGTTTTCTGCACGAAATTTTTTCTCTACCTCTATTAATTTCGGATTCTGCACTTTCCCAATAAAAGGAAAACAATGGAGTTCCCCACAAAAAAAAAAATTTGCAGAAATTAGAGCGGTTGGACGATTTTTCAAAAAATTCACATTTTCGTAAAATTCGAAAAATGATAAAATTCAAACCGTTCAACCGATATTCCCCAAATTCAATACCAACCTTCCTATTATGATACTCTGTTGATAAAAAAAAATTAGTAATAAATCTTCAAATTTGCGGAAGTTAGAGCGTCGACACCCTTTTTTTGAAAATTTCAAAATGCCGTAGAATTCGTATTTTTCTAGCGATTCCAACAAAATTCTCAGAGAACGAAGAGCTTGTATAGATTAACATCTGTGCAAAACGGGAGCCCTGTAGCTCAAACCGTTCTCGAGTTATAAACGTTTGAATTTTGCAGTGCCAGAACACACACACACACACACATCCGGATATTTTTTCTAGATATGATATTTCGATGTTTTAGGACATTTTAATGAGATTGACATTGAAAACTAGAAAAAAAAAATGTTTTACTTCACACCTCTATGATGAAGCAAAAAGTTGGAGAATTCACGTAAAAAGATCGCAAGAAAAGAATTTCCAGTTTTTGTAATTCTCATTTGTTTTTTCAAACTTTGGCGCGTTTTTATCATTTTAGCTCAAAATGGCGGGGTGGGGAGAAGGGTGCGGCGCGGCATTAGATCGCGATGCTTGCGGAGGGGCATATTCGCGTAGACTCTACGCGATGACCATCTCGAAAGATCGAAAGTTCCAAAGTCCCTGAAAAAAATTGCAGGATTCGGCGAAGAACGACTCGATGACTTTTTGATTCGAGGAAAACAGTGAGACTCTTTATGCCCAGCTAAAAATTAGTTTTATTCGAGCTCGAAGTATATTTCAAAAAGAAAACGCGAATGGCTCGGTGCCAGAACACTTGTAGATCAAGGCTCGGAAAGCCGCGAATACGCCCTGTCGAGCGAAAACGATGCTCCACGCGATATAAAGTATATAGATGACTTTTTATGGCTCTCGAGATATCATATGACCTCGTCTCGACTCTGAGAAAGAGCCTTGCGAAGCGCCTGCGCGTGTAGTATCATTCACCTTTGACCCCGGGACAAGGTTATGTGGACGTGTGTGTATCGAGAGCTCGCTCGAGTTCGGGGCGCGTATATATATGTGTAGAGAGATATTTGAGGAGAGAACTCTGTAGAGTTGGATCGTGCAAAGAATGGAAAAGGCTTGAGAAACGGTAGAAACGAATATTTTGAGAAAACGGAGTAGCAGGAGCTCGAGACGTTGAATTTTTATGGAAACAATAAAAATGGCACGAAAAACCACGTACCCCATTGGCAGCAGCCATTCGAATGATTTTTTGTACGACGTCCTTGACGTAATAGCGTCCATCGCCACCGACAACGAGAGTACAGCCGCTCAGCTCATCACCGACAGCCTCGAAGATCGATTGTATGAAATTTTCGGTGTAATGCTCTTGTTGGAATACTTTAACGGCTTTGCGAAGCCCCGATGTCCCGGGTTTTTGACCTTCGTAAACTCTCGTAGCAATCACTTGGACACTCGAAGACATTTTGATCTCGATATTCAAGATTTTTTCCCCCCCGCCCCGGTATTTACGCTATTTTTGTCGAAATGGAAAAAAACGGAAAATAAAGGAAACTAAAAGAAAGGTTTTAGGATTTTTTCACGTCGATTTTGCAGCGAAGCCTATTTTTACTAATATATTATTTTTATGTACATATGTACAAGAGCCCTGGAGACTTGCCGGCCCGAAAGCTGATAGCAGACTGAGCGCACGGCCACGCGATATAGCGAATGTGTCAATGACATTCAAGGACACGGGGCATGGACCTCTTCTTCCTCGCATCTGTATAACTATATAACGCCATCTATCGCTATATACCTCACAACGTCACATATTATTTTATTCTAACGTGTAGTGGTGAGAACGATGTATAAATATATATTATTATTTCGGCTAAGTTGGCCGGTTCATTTCGTAATCAACGCGCATGCGTTTCGCCCGCTTCAACTGCCTGCAAGTGGCGCCATCGCGCAACAAAACTCGACAACGCTTTTGAAAATACAGGACGCTTTGTTTCCGAGAACACCTCCACGCTGTGCGTCAACTGAACACACACGATTCTCTAGTTTTCACACCGTTCGTACGTCAAAAAACTTTACTTCGAAACTCCACCACCCGATTTTACAGAGTTACAAATTTACGAGAAACCATCAGCATTTTCAAACATACCGGGCGCAAAAAACCTTGCGGGGGCAAAACCAGAAAAAGAAGCCAATAAGCGTGCTTCGCAATTTTTTTCCTTCTTTTAAACCCCGTTCCTGGCTCCTGTTGTGTCGGGGAGGAAAAGCAAGCTACAGGCTGACTCTTGTTTTCGCCGATCTTGTTTATATCCATTCACGTACACACTACGAGACTTTATCATCGAGATGAAGGCTCTCGCGTGTTGTCACTCCGACTTGTACAGTAAATTTGCCTCGATTTACTTTCTGACGCGAAAGCACATTTTGCTGTTACTTTCGGAAGCAACAGTTTAGAAAATCACATTTTCGTAGTCGGAGTCGCGCGTCTAACCTCGCATTGCGACGTGTAATGTGTTTGTATTGATAGTGTATCGTCATTTCGTGCGTTCTGATTGGCGGATACGCGGATTTGGCTAAAGGTCCGAAAACAATTGAATTTTTATCATCGAAATACGTTTTTTCTCCCGATTTTCGTTTTTTCATCTCCGACGAGACCTGCGCGTGCAGTATTTCGAAAATATTTCATCGCCGCACGCGTTTCTATGACGATCACTAGAAAAAGTCACAAAATTTACGAAATAATTGCGGAAACTTGTTTCCACATTTTTTCTCGAACACTATCACGAGATTTGTTTAAAAAAATCAAGAATTTTAACTCGACTTTGATAATTTTAAAAGTTTTATCCGCGTCTTTGAAAATAAACCGAACTGTCGATTGTCTGACGTGATTGTAGCGACTCTTGGCTCAAATCGAAGAATTTTTCTATTCTTCGTAACGAAATGCGATTCACATAGTTCTGGAGACGTACGAGAAGCTCGAATGTATATCTATACGTAGATAACGTGTGTTTCACAACACAAATTACCGAATCGAGGGAAAAAAAAATTTTCTCCAACGAAGCGAGAGACTAGGGGCAAACATCATCGATAATTTCTTCGTTATGTCATTTTATAAGGGGACGATATAAATCTCTCGTTGCCGGAGAATAATTCTGCAGTTTCTCGTCCGGGTTAATCCAGTAACGTTCGGTTCGCCGATGAATTCGGTCGTTGAATAATTTCTCAAAAACTAAACCGCATTTGTTATTAAAAAAAAAAGTACACTGGAGATGAAATTTTATTAAAAATCGTCGATTTTTGTTGATCACGGTAAACTAAATATTTTTCGATAATTTCAAAATTTTCATCATTTTTACAATATTTTTGATTTCTAACGGAACTGTTAGCAAAATTTACGATTGGAATGACAAAAATTTGATTTTCGAAGACTTTCTAGAATATTTCTTGATGCAATGACACCATTTTTGGAATTATTCAAAAAAATGTTTAGTTCGAACGCATCGAACAAAATATCGATCTTTTCCAACAAAATTTGCTTTTCAGTGCATATACGAAAGGAATAAAAACGTTCGATCGAGTTTTTCACACTCGAAAATGAGGACGACAGTGAATATCGAGTGCACGAGTGAAAATCATTTTTTCTCAACAACCTCAAGCTTCGTTCTTCACGAGTGATTCGAAAAAACGAATTAACTATTAATTATTAATTATTTACGGTAGGGACATACGAACTTCATTAAAAAAATGGAAATTAATCGAGTTTCGAGTTTTTTCATTCAATCACGGTATAGAAAACAATCGGACAGATTCTGGAAAGTGATTCGATTAGTTTACGAGTCTTTTGTGATAATAAATTAAAATTGAGGTCAAATAAGTGGAAAACGTCAATCTCGAATCCCTTATCGTTGGAATATGCTAAACGTGGACGAACGTTTCGATACTTTTGTGAAAAATCTTTCGACACAACAAAATTCGCGATTGTCGTATTAAGGCGATAGATCGGCGTAATCGCTTCACTGAAAAGAAAATTTTCAGGATTCACTGGCCACTGTGTAATCTCTACACTGAGAAAATAAATTTGTTGAATCAACAAAATTGTAAATCAACAAATTTCAATTTGTTCGTTACAATTTTGTTGATTCGACAATTTTCTTTTTTCAGTGTACGGATAAGGCTCGTTCTCAAGGTTATCGTCTATCGTTGATTATTCATAGCGCGTCACGATCGATTTGAAATAGTTCGTGGCAGCAAAAATCATGGAATATTTTTATTAAACGAGATAATCTCATCACGAGTTGTCCGCGATCGGGAGGGTTAGGAAAAAGTTTAGTGAGGAAATCGGGGCAGAGGCGATTGCGAGTGATCTATTTAGAAACGGCGCCGCGTCTCCTTCTGCCATTTTTATTATCTTTGTTTATTTTTCACTCTTCTCAGAGGAAAGGGAATTTCGTTTAAATTATTAATTGTGTTATGAAGTTCAGTGGGTCGGAAAATGTAACGACGAAATTTTTCCAAAAACAGCGACACGCGGTGTGGTTTATTTTTTAAGAAAAACGTATCGATTCGCATCGTTGACACACTGGGTCAAATTGACCCGGACTGAAATCTGAGCATATTGGGATCCTGGTCGAGAAACATTTCAAAAAATTCCTATCGCGTGTGTATTTTCATGGGAATCCAAGATTTCGATCATTTTGAAAACCAAAATAATTTGAGATAAAGTTTTTTTTTTGAAATTTCGTCGGAAGATTTTCATTTCGAAAAGTGGCCTTTCCGATCGGTAACGTCGTCGCTTATTTATTGGTTAATATTGAAAAATGAAAAAATTCAAATTCCTTTAGTAAAATTTCGACTTTTACAATTTTTTTCAAAATTTTCGATTTTTCATGATGCACGGATATCGAGGAATGTTCCAAAATGTCGCTGATTTCTTGCAAAAATATTTGCAACAATAAATTGGATGAAGTACACACTGGGTCAAATTGACCCCTTGCGCCAATAACGCGTTAAAAAAACAACGCTCATTAATTTCTCAATAAAAAAATTAATTATTTATTTTCTTGTGACTCTCAGTAAATTAAGCTCGAGGCTTCGCAATGCCTTCTGGACAGGAGAACCATACGGAGACGGAGCCAGAAGTGAGACAAAGGGCGAATTCGAACGACCTGGAATTTACGAGACCGAATGTAGAATCGAAATTGGAATCGTGGGCAAAAACTCGACAAGATCCGTTGCCGAAGAATCAAGCCCAGGTTCGCGTGTTCAACGTTGGTCGCAACAGATCTCTCGTGTCCAGAGGAAAATACTCGTCCCCCAACGACACCGACAGCCCTGCAGAGAATCAAGGTTTGGATTTTACAAAGAAAACTACATCAGGAAATTCTCGATGAAAAATAAACACGCTAAAGTTCCCATCCTTGGAATGCAACGAAAAATTATTATTTTTTGTAGAACAGCACAACATTTTCGGACAGTCTCCTGTGCCATTCGAAAACTTTATTTACTAGAAAAATAAACTTTCAATAAATGATTAATAAATCAATAAATTATTATTATTAATAATTAATAATAATTAATTAATTAATTTAATTAATTTAATTAATTAATAAATTGTTAATAAATTATTGATTCATTATAAAAATTAATAATGAGAGAACAAAATTGATTGATTAAAAAAACAAATTTCGTTAGCGTTTCTGCGAAAGTTAAATTCGCTTTGAGAATTTGAAATTGCTCTAATTTCCTCAGAGGACAACCGACATCGAATTTTCAAGAGGAAACCCAGAAAATATTGGAACTCTAGTCAGACCACGCTCCACCAGGACAGCGGCTCCGAATCTGCTCCACTTTTATCTTCGGCGTCACATAAAAGTGCCGGTTCTGTTATGTTCCCGAATTCAGAGACGAGTGATCTCGATGACAGTCCCGTCTGTGACTCATCAAGGTATGCAATCATTATATCTCACGTATTCGGACAGAGAACAGAATGAAAAAATTCTGGAATACTTCCCATTGATTCCACTTTGAGGTTCCATAGTTTTTATAGTTGCTTTTGTTTAATTTTTTAAATAAAACGTTTTAAAGAACAAAATTTTTGATAAAGAGTTGTCGCTTGGGTCCAAAAGACCCATACGATCCGCGGAGGCTTAGGATCCGTAGAAATTTTCAATCAATCTCTCCATTCTCGAAAACGTCAGTACTTTTTGCTTTAAAGTGTCGAAAACGAAGAATAAAAATTGTCATTGTTTTTGGAAGTGTCCACGAGGCGCTGAAATATTTTTTTGACAAATTCCTCGAACGCAATCGTTAGACCCTGTCTTCAGCTTCAAATCCTTTTTTTAAAAACTTTTATCCGACCATTTTTTCTCGAGTTATATCGAATGGAAGCAAAAAATGTAATTTATTCTTTGATCGTTCGTAACTCGGTGACTCATGGTCGTACAGAAAGCTGGAGGGCGGTTTTGGAAAGCTGGGAATGTGCTCGTTAACAGCCCTTGATTATAATTTGCACGAAAAGTTTTTCCGACCGTGCCAAATCGTTTGCAAAGAAACACTTTGGAAAACGGAAATTATGAAAATTTCTATAAAACTTGACGCGAAATGCTACGAAAAGAAACAGCAAAATATTTCAACGTTTTGCAAGTTTCCCCAAATTATTGTACGAGCAAATTTCAATTTTAGAAAAAAAAATAAATTTCCTTACCTAAGAATTCGTAATTCGCACATTTTGAAAAATCTTTCAACACATTTTGCCAGATATGGGAGTATCGGAGCTGCGAGTTTGAATTCCGTAGTCTCGGTATTGCCCAGAAGATTACCGCCACTCGCTCAAGAAAATTCCATGATCAATCCAGATCCAGGAAACTCCAAACCCGGTCTCCACTACATGCAGCATCAATGTTACGAGATTCGAGACATCGACTTGGTAAACTAAACAAAAAAAACTAAAAAAAAAAAAAAAAAAAAATGACATGTGTTTACGATGCTGTAGTTTGCATGGTTGGAAAGCAACGAAATTCTATTTTTTCTTGAGCAGAACTCGAGATTTTCATTCAATATTTGGTCAAAACACAAAATCGATACAAAAATTGTCACGATTTTTGAAATTTATGAAAAAATCATTATTAATTTTTTTTTCCATATTTTTCTATAAGAAGCTATTTTTATTTTTAAGCTATCGTAAAATGGGTTGATTTAGGATTTTCTTAAAATCTTGTGCAAATGTTCTTGACATTAAAAAAAAAATAAAAAAAATAATCTTTACGTTGTCCATTCAAGTTGCTGTCGGGCGAAAAATACGACGACGTCGATCCTGTGCACGCCAACAAAGAAATCCGGAGGGAATGCAACAGAATAAACTTGGGAAGCACCCTCGAGATTGGCACGAACTTGGGCCTCGATTCCAGACCAAAACAAAGTTCCCTCGTAACGATGTGAGTAACAAAAATATTAAATTTTCCAATCAATTGAATGAATTTCGAGACATTTATCGATTTTCTCTTTCCATTCAAAATTCTCCATCAACCAAATGTCTTCGCAGCTTTTTCCACGTCAAGAAATATTTCCGACAGTGCGACTGTCGGACTGCAATGAAAATCATGAACAAATTTACGAAAATTGCATTTTTTACCTTAGGGTACAAACTACCCCAGGCCTATTAAGGAAAATAGTCATTTTTCCACTTTTTTTGGTTTCAGCATTTTTTTTTTTGAAAAGTGGTGATTGTAAATATTTACCAAAAGCTTTCAATATGCTCTACAACAATTTTCCAGTCGAAATATTCGGTAGTTCATTTTTTATAACAATTTTTATCACTGGGGTACAAATCTACCCCATGGAAAAGAATCTTAACAACTTGCTGAAGAATAGAATTTCGTAAAATAGCAGGAAGCCAATTATGACGAGATAAGAAAAGAATGAAAAATTTCGATGAAACAATAAAGCCCCAGGTCGACCATAAAATTGCCATTTGTAGTTCGACTAATGTTTTTGGAAATTAAAGGACAAAGCTGTGAAAAGGAATTTCCCAAGCCATAAACGTTGTAATTGCTTTTTGAGGATCTGCAAATTTACCATTGAGCCTCATACCTGGCAAAATTCATACCTGACATTTTCTTCAGACACATTTCGATCTCATTGTAATTTCTTTAAAAATTCTCTTCGTGCAAATACAAATTTATTTCCCATTCGATTATTCGATGTTTCTCAACTCGTCGTTTTTATTCTGTTTCTCTTTGGTGACGCGTTTCACTCTTTTTCGCTTCCTTCTTTTCCAACCCGTGAACTTGAGCTCTTACTCATCGATCTCTCCCATTGTTTCGACTCGTACAAGCAACTAATTGGCTGATTGGCATTATCGCAATCGTGCACGAAGCTTGGATGTCGACAGAATAAACAGAAGTTTCATAAGCAATTTCGTTTTCTATATCAATTTATTTTTTTAGGTCAACTCGCGTGTCTCGAGGGTTTTTTCCTTCTCTCAAAATTGTTCGTGTCTTTCCTGGGGAGGAGGAAATTATCTACGTTCCAAAGAGAATCAATTTTGTGGGAAATTCTTAACACTTTTTTCTGCGAAGCTGAATGGAAATGTTATGAAAATCCAAGACGATGAGGAGATAAATTTCATTTTGCATGCAACAGTTGTTTCTTATCGACGCAGCATTTCTCATCGTGTTTTCCTCGCAGTAAATCAATTATTTCGTAATCCACGACGCGTTGTAAAAACGTTTACCGAAGATCTCGACTTATTCTTGGTCCAAGCCTTGGATTCGGTTCGCGTAATCACCATTTTTTTTCTTCGTGATGATAAATCACAAAATCCCCTTATTCACCAAACTGCTCCAATTTCTGGTCTGAAAAATAATTTTCGATCAAATGGAATTATCAAGTTTTGGAATGTCGAAAAAATGTTTAGATTTTTGGATCGAGCGTGAAACGTTGGATGATTCGACAGCATGTTCGAGTTATTCGCCAAGATTTCATAAAGTTTTCAATAGTTGAAAAAATTGGCTTTTAAGATCTCAGAAATTGCGCCAATTTGTTATTTTTCATTATCAGCCTTTCTCTTGCAATCCGTATTTCCGATGGTAAAGTTTGCATCGATGGAATGCAACGAAATTCCAATTTTTCTTGCGCAGATCTCAAGATTCTTATTGAATATTTGGTCAGGATAATAAAATGATATTTTCTGAGGATCCAAAAAGAAAATCGATGCGAAAATTGTCATGGTTTTTTAAATTTACCAAAAAATTAATAGAAAAAAGATTTTTCGTTTGTCCTCAACGTTGCGAACTTTTAGTCATTGAATTTCCTACTTTTTACGTCACGATAGAATCTCGGAATCCTCTAATTCCCTAATCGCAGGCTTTGAGTTTCATTAAACAACAAATTAATTCCTAAAGAGGCAGCCGAACTAATTTCATGCTCCCAGCAGCAAAGTCTGTATTTTTGAGAAAGTTCGATTAATAAAAATAAACCCAAAATTGGTTTAAAAAAATGCTCGAAATTTCATTAAATTTTTCAAAGATAAACAATAAATTATTGGAATTAAAAATACATCGGACTTTTTCATTGACTTTAATGTCATTATTTGTCTTTTTTATCAAATTACAGATTCTCGATATGGAACACTATATTAGGATCCTCGCTGTTAACCATGCCATGGGGATTTCTCATGGCTGGACTCTTTCCAGGAGTCTTCATGTTGCTCCTAATGAGTGGGCTCTGTATGTACACCGCTCATCGGCTCCTACGAGTGCACAAATATCATGGTTCGTTAAAAATAACTCAAACTGACAAAAACCTTTAAATCGAGCCTTTCGAATAAAAGTTCGTATAAATTATCATTTTGTCTTCCTTCAAGGTGTCGCCACATTCAGGATCAAAAGTTCAAAGTTCAAAGTCGAAAATTTAAATAAAACTTGCCAAAAAATTGAAAAATGTTAATTCTGTTTATTTCACGAATGTGAGCAACATTTGAGTTTCTGGAAAATAGTCCAATTTGATGTTTCGAAGTATTTTTTAAAAATGGATTCGAAAAAACTAAAAGCCTGAAATGTCGTCGTTCCAACATTTCCGGTTTCGCGTTATTTCTTCGTGTTGCATAAAGAAGCTTGGCTCCTCAATAAAATATAGAAAAATAAACAATAATTAAAAATGATTTTAAGGTGGTGACGAGAGAATCGAAGTTCCCGAGTTATGCAGAATATATTTGGGCCCGTTCGCCGATCACGTGGCCCGAGCATTCAGCATTACTGTGCTCCTCGGTGCCAACGTGGCTTACTGGATCTTGATGTCGAATGTGCTTTACAATTCCGTCAATTTTGTTTATGGTAATCCTCAAAAAAAAAATAAAAAACATAAAATAAATTCCCAATGTTTTTATTTACATTCGTGACAAATTTTCATTTCCAGATCATATTGCCGGCTATTCGGAGCAACCAGCCGTTGATAACGCGACACGAATTCTGGAAGGTTGGTAACTTTTCATCGTTGCACTGTAGCCCACATCGTACGATGCAATCTCACGAATAAATTGATATTTTTCCTTGCTTTCATGTTTGTCTCCAAATATTTCGTTTCGTTATTCATTCGAGTACAAATTTTTTGCAAAGCTTTCCAAAATCTACAATTTTCTGGGAATCATTCTCAGAGTAACTAAAAAAATTAAATTTAAATTAAATCAAATTAATTCAATTTTTTAACGAACAGTACTCTGGGAATGATTCTTAGAAAATATTAAAATTAATAATTTTAAAAATCGATGAATTAATCAATTTGATTAATTGAGATTCAATTAATTAGACCTTTTTACGTTTTCAATTAAATTCATTGATTTTTATCTTTTTGGAGAAAATTTCTCTGGGAATGATTCTTAGGAAATTTTTAAATTAATAAATGAACAAATGAATAAATTAATCAATTTTATTAAATTAGATTCAATTAATAAAATTAAAAAGGCCTAATTAATTCAATTATCAATTATTTGTCAATTAATTTAAAAATTTCCTAACAATCATTCGGCGAGTAATTTTCGATTAAAAATTGAATTAATTTGATTAAATCAATTAATTCAATTAGACTAATTAAATTTATTGAAATAATTGATACAATCAAAATAAAAGTCGTCCACTGCTGTCTTTATTGTTCAACTATTTTTTTGTTTGTTTTCAAGTAATATGTCCAAAGCAAGAAGCATTGAATCACAGCAGTGATGCAAAACCGATTGACCGATCTTTCGACAATCTCGGACCAAGCTGGGACCTTTACAAGACCGTGCCAATTTTTCTCAGTGTCATTATATTCCCCCTTTTGAATTTTAACACGACGACCTTCTTCACCAAGTTCAATTCACTCGGTACGTTGCAATAAAATTGATTTTTACGATTTTAAACAATTTTACAGAAAATATTGTGTGTCGCATTTTCTTTGGACAGAAACTTGATGAAATTTTTGATTTCTCGATAGGAACCGTCGCCGTTATGTATCTGATCGCTTTCGTGATCGTCAAGTCGTCCAGATGGGGGATCAATATGTCAACCGCAGCTTGGGACAATAGCTGGAGACTCCAATCGACGTTTCCAGCTCTTACTGGCACTTTGACAATGTCCTTCTTTATCCACAATATCATTATCACGATAATGCAGCATAATCGTGACCAAAGCAAAAACGTAACTAGATAGATAGATGAGTTTTATTTGCACTACTTTTCCGCTTTTTACAAAAGTGTCAAAGTTTTATTTTCTTACTTCTTTTCACCCTAGAACCCTACACTATGTGTTTTAAAAAAAATCCCCTACACTGAGGCTACGGGCATCCCAGCACTTTGAATCGATGCAGTTGACTCGCTATTTGTCGTAGAGAGCTTTATTTTTTTCTCAATTTGATCGTTTGAATTCTGAAAAATGAAATAAAACATTGAGAAAAAATGTAATATTCATTTTTCACGGTGAAAAATGCAATTCCAAAAAATTAGCAACATAATCTTCGAATTTTTCACTATTTAGTGGCGGTTTTGGGGAATCCCTGAGTAGGGTCCTAGGGTTAATCTCGCTTTTCTACTCTTTATCCATTATCGTCATCATTTTTCCTTTTCTGCATATTATTTCCTCTATTTCTCTGTAAAATTGGCATAATTCACTTTCCACTTCTCGCCTTAGTCCCTTTATTAGTTTTTCCCTCAAGTCCTTACTGTCCATCGTTTCTCTTTCCCAGTTCTCAATGTAAGTTTCAGTTTTTTTCTTTTATTAATTATCTACCTAAAAACGTAACTATATAAATATTCGTTTTTCATCGTTACTAACAATTCTTTTTGCGGTGGACAAATTTCATAAAAGTTTTTTCAACTCTTACAGGGACGAGATTTGTCGATAGCGTACGTGCTCGTCACACTCACTTATCTCGCTGTTGGACCAATCTTTTTCATGTGCTTTCCCTTGGCCAAGTATTGCATTCAAGATGTGAGTAAAAATCGATCCTAAAAATCGCAGTTATTCAAAGTGAAGATTATCAGAACATACTTGTTTTTTTCATGATTTCTTTCACACTTTTCATGAAAACTGTTCGGGAAAAACGTTCCTGGTTATCAAATTGCTTGAAACGTTTTTATCCCAAATAAATATCTTACGCGTCGCCACACTGGGTCAATATGACCCGGAGAGTATATTTTATTCGCCGGTGAGCAGCAGCTGCCGGTCGGTATTTATTAGACGAAATCCAAAAATGTAAAAATTCTAAAAATTCGAGTTTGTCTCAAAAAATGATAGAAAAGTTTCGACTTTTGCAAAAGTTTCTCAACTCTTTGATACATTCTCGAAACTGTGGCTTCATTGGTGCCGAAAAATCACTCCGGGTCCCACAGACCCAGTGTGGATACGATCGTATTCTGTGGATAAAAAAACTTCTTTTTCTTAAAGAAAACGTTTTATGTTGCAGAACTTTTTGAACAATTTTGAAAAATCGGATCCACTCACGTTCGGAGCTCGAGTCGTTTTGCTCTTTCAATTACTCACCGTATTTCCCTTGATTAATTACATGCTCAGAGTTCGTCTTCTCACCGTCATATCCTCCTTCGTTAAGTCAACGAGATGCAACGTTATTATCGTCAATCTGTTCATCGTTACTATTTGCGTCCTATTCGCGAGGTACATGCCCTTCATTGGCACTGTCATAAGATACACAGGGGCCATCAGTGGAATGATTTACATTTTTACATTCCCAAGCCTTTTGCATCTCGCGATACTTTGCAAAAAAGGCGAAGCTACTCTTCGCTCCGTTGTACTCCATCTGGCCATTCCAGTTCTCGGCGCAGCTAATCTCGTCGGTCAATTATTCGTGAGTGCTAACTGAAAAGCCCAAATTACGAGGCCTCGTCGGTATAATCGTGTCGAGAAGAAAATTTGATGAGGCTGGTGAATTTGGGGATGTTGAGTCCCGAGTCGCAAATGATAAGAAAATCCGTCAAATTTGGTATGTTTTTGTATGAAGTATTTAAGAGATCGTGTCAAAATTTTTACGACCATTAGGAAGCTCGTTGTTGAACAATTAACGTTAATAAATTAAATTTAGTCAAATTTAGTTTTATGGAAACTGGTACAACTTTGCGATAAGTTTTTTTTTGTCCTCTCAATTTTTTAATATCTACGATATACTGAAAGCAACGGAAACAAAACCAAGTTTATTAATTTGTATTTGTTTAAAAAATTGTTTTTAACAAAATGTTCATTTTTTGATAACGAGCTTCCTTATCGTCGTGAATTTTTTACACGACCTCGAAAATACTTCGTACAAAAACATATTAAATTTTTAGAATTTTCTCATCATTTTTTATTCCAACCCTTAAGGGGGTTGAAGCAATGATGATAGAATTCTTAAAATTTGGTATGTTTTTACACGAAGTATTCAGGAGGTCCATGTACAAATTTCACGACAATTAAGAAGCTATTTATTGAACAATTAACATTAACAAGTTTCATAGGTACTCAACATCCTTAATAAACAAAGGCTGCTCGATTGGCATTCTCGAGAACGAGGTGCAGTCGCATATTGTCGCGTTCGTGATTTATCGGTACGTGTAAGTCGTTGCTCAATAAATAGAAATTAATAAATGAAAAAACGAGAAGAATTTATTGCTAATTCGAAATCTGACGACATCGAGTTCTTTTTTGCTTTTTTATGCAATTCGAGCAACGATCACGACAGCGCAGAGTCCTTGGAGGACGTCGCATAGACCCAAACTGTGTCGACTCCGTGGCCAATCGTTCTCACGGGTCTCAAACTCGGCAGAGGGAACCGACACGCCACGATTCTGCAGTCCGCCTTAAGCTCCCTCAAAAACTTTCTTTCCAGCTCTTCCATCTGGAAAATTCGGTGAATTTTCATTTTTTTCCAAGAGATTTTGAGACTTTGTATCGCGAGCATTTTTCACAGAGAAATAATTACCATTTGCTCAACGCCGAATATTATTACGTTGTCGTAACTGCTCAAGTCGAACTTCCAAAGGTCTTTCCTGTGGAACGACGTTTTCGAGGACAGTCCCTTGACCAAAGACGAGAATTTTGAGTACAGAACCAGCCACGTGTTTAGTTCTACTCCACTAGCCACAAAACCCTTCTCTGCCGCTGCAAACACCTGACGACGCTTTTTCCATTAGTTCTTCCTCGAGAAAAAACATGGAATCTTGTAAATTTGATAAATTTTCGAAAAAGTGCAAGAAATCTTGAGTCAGAAAGCAAAAGACTGACCAGCCGTCCGTCGCCGCTGCCCAAATCTACTAAGGAACCCGAACGATTCTGCAGAGCCACCAATACATTTTCTATTTGCTGCGTAGTCGCAGGAACGTAAGGTAAACAGATTCTGCGCAATGCCGGACTGACAAATGGAATGCAAACTATGCTGAGAGCTGCTCCCACGCCACCTGAGACAATAGTCGAATTTTTCATCTTTTTTCAACACATTTTTACTTGATCATTGTCGCACTGGGTCAATTTGACCCGCGGCTACATTCATGCATCTCCAGGAATCACCAAAATGATTTCTTCATTGGAAAACCGTTAATTTTACTGAACAAACTCGCGTGGTTCGTGAAAACGTGTTTCGGAATTGTCATTCGTTTGACCTTGGGAGTCGTTTCTTTATTTTTTATAAATATTGTAAGAAAAAATTTGTTACGAAGAATCGATCGGAATCGAATGAAAAATGTCGCAGTTTCGAGCGTACTTTCCTCGGAAAAACTCATTGACAGATCGTAATAATAGTGGAAATTTGTTGTTTTGTAAAGACGAGTGAAAAGGAGCAGAAAGAATGTTTGGAATTGACGTACTTTGTTTTGAAAAGTTGGATCAATGAAACGGGGGTTAGAATCTTTATCGCGTCTCTGTATTGAAGGACACTTGACACAACGAACCTGTCACACCGATAAGAAAAAGGCCTATTTTCGATGACCCTCGAGGTATTTCTTTTACGATGTCATCCTTCGTCCACGATAAATCATTCATACTTGATTCGATTCTAGGAAAAGTGAGGTTAGAAATTTGTTTTTGTTACAATTACGCGCTGAAGGTCGAAAAAAGCAAAAACACGATACGTGGCGCTATCTGTGCGGGGGATTATGTAAATTTTCTGTTCGACAGACTGCAGGTTTCAGCGAGTACGTTTTTGAAACAATTAAAATTTTAATTAACATTTTCAGCAGATAGTGCGTTATCTTTTGAGAATATTTCGCACGAGGCTGACTCGGTCGAATACTCATGGCTCAACATATAGCTCCGTTGGTCAAAAAAAACTTTTTCCTTTTCCAAAACACATATGTGTATTTCCATGTGCCTCCGTAATGATTGGATTTTCGATTATCTATCGAAATCGTCGAGTGAAAACGTGTGGAACCGAGTTTTTTACGAGTCTGTATGGAAAGGAGCGAGAGGATGAAAATAAAACGTCAAGATATTGCTTGATCCAGCGATGATCCATTTATTGAATGGAATAGTTGTCTCGCGAGACATTTTGTGAAACGAAAAAAAATACAACTACAAAGTTTACGATTTTCCTTCAACCTAGCAGTTTTCTTTTGTTTGTTTGTTTCATTTTTCTTACAGTTGTTGCAGCAGCTCTTTTATTTCTCTTGTCACACACGATAATCTCATTCTCTCCCGCATCGCGCACTCTTTTCGTTCTCCTCATCATTTTTTTCGAGTTTTTATATTTCGGGATTCCCTCATCACTTTCCTTTTTTCTCTCGCTCTCCCTCTTTAACTAATTTGGTCTCTGTTTTCCCTTCTCTGCACGATACACACACATTTTTTTCTCAGCCACGCATGCACACCCGGCCACGCACGCACGCACACACACGCATACACACACCCTTTCTAAATCTCTCCTTTGATGCCAAAATCGTAATTAAATGTTTAGAGGCACAAAAGGCACGGGTTTTTTCCGAGTTCGAGAGCATCTCGGTTTACATATACAAATATCCACCCCGAACGAGAGAAACTTTAGTTTTTTCTTTTGTTTCTTCCATTTTATTATTTCACCAGTCTCGGAGAATTCGCGAATGCACATCGCGGAGAGTTTTACATACGCGTCCTTCCTTCCATCGTGTTCTTTCGTAGAAAAACACGATACACACGGTTAATCGTACAAATTATCAACATAATAATAATAATAACTAAAAATGGTAATAATAATAATAATAAATCAACGCAACGTTTTGTTTAATACACTTTCGGCTGTTTGGCAAAAAGAAAACAACAACCGCGGAGAATATTCATTCGGGCTTCATCCAGAGATATGCGTTTCTTTCCGATAAACAAAGTTTCTCATTTTTTGAGGAGGTTAAAATAGGCGATGTGGAAAGTTTTGCTTTCGGGTTTCTATTGAATTTCGTGTGGCTTTTGAAAAACATCGTGGAAACGGTTATAGAATTTGTTTTATTAGATTTTTTTCAACGTTTGAAAAAAAAAAGGGAACAAGAAAGGAAAATATTGTTGTATAAAAATGTATGACGCGCGTGAGAAAAAACGATGCTTCCATTTTGTTATTTCCTTATACGTTTAAATCGCAGGAAATTCGAGAGTCTCTTCTGTTTATTTCAGTCTTCAAGTAATTCGGAAATGAGTTTGATATTCGATCCGTTTGTCGTGACATTTGTTTAGCATTAACGGAAAATTATTGTTAAGTTGGTCGGTCTGTTTTTGGCAACTCGAGGAAAATCGTGCCCTGTACACTTTTTTCATGAAAAATTAGGAAAATACGGCAGTTATCCGGCCAAGTACCAACGAACGACACGAGCGTTGCATTATATTTCGTGCAATTTTGCTTTCTTCGTTTTACAGTGAGAAACAATATCGTTTCTTTGATAAATTAGTGCAAAGATGCGTTTTTGTGTTGAAAAAGAAGGAAATTAACGCACATGGGCGTTTTGGTCTCGAGCTTGAATCGCGGCGAGCGATTCAATCAAGTTTTTTAATTCATTGCGAAAAGTTAAGGTATTTTACCATCACGAAACGACTCTATTCAGGATTCTTTAAACATTTTGTATAAACGTTATTGGCATCAAAATTAACAGTTTTCTCCTATGAAGAAAAATTTTCTAACGTTTAGAATTCGAGATATTTAATTTCCAATTTTTTATTTTTTCCTTCTAAACGCATGTAAATTGAAGTCACGTTTCGTTAAAAAGTTCCAAGAAAGAAAAACAAAAGAAACGCGACTTGAATTTACACGCGTTAAGATGGAAAAAAATTGGAAATGAAATATCTCAAATTGTAAACGTCAGAAAATTTTTCTTCCAAGGAGAAAACTGTTGGTTTAGATGCCACGAACTTTTGTACAAAATTTTGAAAGTATTCTAAATAAATTCATTTTGTGGTAGTAATACGTTAATAAGATCGAAGGCACCACAAGTATCAAAAAGGCAGCAGCACCGAACCTTTTCTTTGCTTTCAGATTATCGAAGAAAAAGGAAAATTATAATTGCGGCTAACGAAGCTCTCAAGTAGTATTCTCCGCGGTATTTCTCAATCGACCTTTTATTTGTTTTCTTATTTTTCTCCTTTTCTCTTTGTATTTTAAAAACGAACGAAAAATAAAAAACTCGAACGTATTTTGACGAATAAATTTATGCTAACAGTATCGTAAGAAAACTCGCTTTTCCCCTCTCTTGTTCTTGTTTTTTTCAATTTGTTCATTTTATCCCTTTTTTTGTTGTTTTATTTATCTTTATTTTTCGATCGTCGCGTTTCCCATTTCGATTTGCCACTCGTTGAAACCTCAACGGAACAAAAATCCTAGTTTATTCGTCCTGCGCGTCAACTATTATTTACATGCGCAGCTACATCAAGATACCAAAATCAACGACGAAGAATGAGTCGAAAAAAAGAAAATTCGCCAAGATTTTCGGGCGGACGAATCCCGCCTTCCCTCTATTTACTTTCCGCCTTTTTTCCTCTCTTTTCTTTCTCGTTACGCGCGTACAACGTTCAAGAAGAAATTCCAGTAAAGTACAGATTCCTCGTTTTGCCCAAGTCGTGCTTATTTTTTTTTTTTTTCACTCGTTATTGCCACAAAATTTGCGCCATTTCGCACCAAGATATTAAAAAAAAAAAAAAAAACAAAAAAAAAACAAAGAATAACATTTGGATCGCCGAATTATAAGTCTCCAAGCTCGCGATGATTCTCATGATTCGCGAGGCCGAAATTTCTCGTGTTTGTGCTTTCGCTTCCGCAAGAAAAAACTTTTGAAACGAGGCAAAGTTGCTTCGATCTCCAAATTTTTTTCTCGTTTACTCCACCGAGGGTAAACGCTGTTTCGCTCCTTGCCAACCGTAAAAAGTTGATGAAATTATTTCTTCGGCATGATAATTATTTTAATATACTAAAAATATGTTTTTTGTTTTTTTTTTTGGCAATCTTATCATCGAGATTAATCGCTCTGGGCGAGAACGATAGAGAGGGGCGAGCGAGCACTGACGCAACAGAAATGTCCACTCGGCGAGTCTCCCGGAACGAAAATGAGGAAATCAAAGTCGCGTGAGGGGAGAAAATGAAAAAAAAAAAAAAACAAAACAAAAAAAAAAACAAAAACAAAAAAAAACAAGATGAACTAGAGAAAGAGGAAAAATGGAGAACCGCGTAACTTGTTAATCGATGATAACATAAGGCAATATGTGGAGAGTCTGTCCTTCGTAGCTCGGTCTAGCGAGCATTTCGTGCCACTCGCGAAATTCTCGATCGTTTTCTTTTCCTCCTAACCTCCTGTAAACGGATTTGCTCTTGATCTCATCGATAATCTCTGCGTCGTTTCTCAGAATGAGCGGAGGGCTGTCTCGTTTGTTGGAAAGGTTGACGAGCGATTGAAAATTGCCGTTCAATCCCTCGACGCACTCGTCGTGCAATCTCTCGACATCTTGCTCGGTGATTTCTCTTTTTTTCGCGGATTCATCGTCGCATTGATCGTCGTCGGGGATTCTCGCGTCGACGTCATCGCAATCGCTCCAGCTAATGGCATCGCGATCGAGAGGCGGAAGTTTGGCGAGTATTTCTTCGACAGTGAGATCTCTCGTTCGAGGGGCATCGACGAAAGTCTCTTCGCGTTCGGATTCATCCTCGTCTTCGTCGTCCTCGTCCTCGTCGGACTTTCTGGAATTATCCCAGGAGCGTTTAGTCCCGGTGGTTTTATTGTCGCGATTTTTTCTCTTCTCCTCGGGACTGAGATTCGTTTTGTCGCGTTTGGAACGATTGAAACGGGAGGACAAAGAGCGATCGTCGTTGGCAGCGGTGCGAAGCGAGTCCTCGGTGCTGGAAGGCTCGTTCTTGCGATTGGAAATATTGCTGATCCCGGTGGTCGTCGTAGTCGCGGTTGTTGTTTCGGTTGCTCCGATCGTTGCATTTCCGGATGGAAAATTAGAGCTCGTGGTTGATCCTCGGGCTTGCAAATCCGCTAGCAATTCCTGGGTCGTTTTGAGCTTTGGATTTCGGGATATCGAGGCAAGTTTTTCTTTCACTCGATCCTCCGGCAATGCCTGATTCTTAACCGATTTGCTACCTTTTTTACGACCTCGTTTTTTCGGGCCCGGTGGGAGCTGCGGCGTTGTCGAGGCGTCCGACGCCGCGTTTGTCGTGTCTCGCGGAGCTTCGATCTTGCACGATATCACCTCGGACAAACGATCATTCGTTTTTTCCGTTTCACGAGGACTAGGCACTTTCTGATTTGGCGTTGACGCTGCGTTCGCGTTGCTGCTGCTGCTGCTGCTGCTGCTGTTGTTCGTCGTACTCCGCGATAATACGACGTTGTTGTTGCTCGTATCTGTGGTGTAAGGAAAACTTGGATAACTCGAAGTTTCGCCGTTCAAACGAGCTCGTTTTATCGGTGGCTCGAATCGCGACGATACGTGCCCATCGTTCGTTGACGATGTTGTTTTAGACGTCAGAGCGACGCTTCCTAACGGCGGCGTTATCGGCGAATTCGTACCGCTCGAATCCTCTTTTCGCAGACGCTTGTTCGAACTGTGAGTACGGGGAACCGCATCCAAACTGTGATTATGCGTCGATATCGAACTGAGCTTCGCCGTTACGTCCGTGTTCAAACGATTAATCGTCGTGCTCGCGGTCGTCGTCGTCGGCGCTCCATGTGACAAGGAACTTGGCTGCTGCTGCTGTCCCTGCTGTTGATACTTGGTCGACGCCGCATTCGGTGAACGTGACTTTTCACTGTGCAACGATAACGCCGGACTCAGCACCTGCTTTTCGATTTTTTTTTTTTTTTTTTTATTATCAAACACAATTTTTAACGTCAGTCGATGGGAAAAATTTTCATCTCGACAGAATGAGGTCAGCGTCAATTGCTTTGCTCGAAAGTTTCATACGCAATGATAATGTGCCGATTTTTTTCGATACGCTTTTCAAATTCTATTAAAAAATGCATTTCCACTAAATATTTTGACTAATCTCGGATTTTCGGGTGGAAAAGGGATTTTCATGCCATTAATTTTGTTAGATTATTAACCAAAGGGAATAAATTTTACCCTCGGTCGACACACATGGGTCTGGGGTGCCCATTCAGTGGATCGCGTGAATTTATCGTTTTTCTTATCGATTACCATTAAGGACGTTGTATGCAAAATTTTCTATCGATAGAATTCCTTTAAATTTGCATAACACAGAGAAAATAGCGATGTCTAATAGCTCGCGCAATTTTAAGAGGCTTCACCATGTAGAAGTCGAGATATTTATTTATAAAAATCACAATTTTCAGTAGCTTCTCATAAGAGCGTGTGTTAAAAGTTGCAATTTTCAACATTAAATAGTTCGATTTTTAAATGGCGAAGCCTCTTAAAACTTCGCATACACTTTTATGTAACATCGAAGAAGCTTTATTTAGTTTATCAAAAAAATTGGTCGTTACATTTTTTCGAAATTTTGTTTATTATATAACAAAGACAGATTACCTCGGACAATCTTGGATTCAGAGTTTGTCGTTCTTTAGTCAATTTGTAACAAGTTTTTTTAATGAACTTAGGCCCGCAAACCATTTTGCTCAATTTTTTCTGATTTTTTAAATGTGTTTCAACGAGTATAGTAAAAAAACGGTAGTACACCCCAGACCCATGTGTGTCTATAATTGACTTTTAGAGGATCGAAGCCGAGGAGACAAAATATCCGTTTTTATAGAATGAAAATAATATTTCGTACTGATGAAAAAACATTTTTTTTCTTTTACATAAAATCTCGCATCGTAATGAAAAGCAATCGAAAATTTTTCATCGTTCTTGACGTCCAGATGTCCAAAGACTGTTTGTCTCTTCCTCGCGGTTCTTATTATCGAAAATTTTGATGCAACACGAAAATCCGTAGAGAATATCCTCGATAATAATTGATTGTGAAAATAATATTGAAACTCACCTTGAGGGGTGTGGAATCCCGTAACAAGGGACTTTGAGGCTTGAAACAAGCTCTGAGAGCCGGACTGTGAGGCTTGAGAGTACGAATTGTGGCAGGACTGTGAGGTTTGAGACCCCGTAGAGCCGGGCTCTGAGGTTTCGTTCCGTTGAGGGCCTGGGGAGCTGTGTCGGCCGGTGTTGGCTGTGGCGTTGGATGAGACGAAGGCAATACCATATCTCTCCATCGGCGCACAAGGTCCTTAGCTCGTTTAGCCAGTGCATCGTTGTTTGTTTTCCGACGAAGCTCGTTGATATATTTGCCAAGTCTTGTGACCTGTTGAAATTTTTTTTCATTCGCATTACATCGACGTGCCTCGTGACAAAGAATCAAACGCGAATCAAATCATTATTCCACTACATTTCTTTCCATCTCAACAAACTGAAAGAGGCAACGCGTTAATTTCATAATTAACGAGTGGACCGAACAGTTTCTAAATCAATGAGAACCTTGCTGGACGTTTGGCACATCCGATCAGGAAATTTCAAAGTATTTCAAACGCAGCGATCGATGCAAGCTTTTCCAATAAGAATGACGCTTCGTAAAAATCGCTGTATCGTTAATTATACAAAAATAAATGTCTCCGTGCAAAGAACAATCGATGGGATTACTGAGACAAGAATCTGGCGCGTCAAAAACTTTTCCGCAGTCGTCAATTTGGTTTTTTGAGATATTCATTCATTTTTCTCTTCTCCGGTGAAAATGAAATGAAAAATAAACTAAATTCCCAATAATTTAATGTTATTCTTGCAAATTCGGTGCAAAGTTACGTCGTTTCCATTAAAAATCACAAAGAATCAACTCTGAGCTCCGTTGGATCGGAGATTTTGTTGCGTGAAGACTTTGAAATTCATTGACGAATAGTTTGAATGGATTTTGAAGAAACGTTGATCGACGAGGATTATTGTAATTTTTATGTCGAAAGATTCAAGTCGATCGTTACCTCAAGCACCTCTTTGGTGATCGGCGTCTTCTCCAGGGCCGTGATGACATCCACAACAGCTCCCATGTCAACAACCTGAAGAGAGAGAGTAAAAAAAGCATAAAAATTGTGTCGTGCATTTTGAGTTTGTGCGAGAACCGCATAATTTGGTCGATTTTTTTTTTTTTTTTACGAAAAAGTTGAGCAGCAAAAAAAATGAAAGGAAATGGACGCGACGAGGAAAGGATATCGAATTTTTTTCTTACGAATACGAAAAATTTTGGAAATTCGACGAGAAAAAGCGTAGAGAACGTTTTGCAAATGATAAATTTTCAACGGATTCAATCGAAATGGAAAAATAAGATTTTTCCGGCTGGCCTTCCAGATGGCACGTGAATCCATCAAGCAAAGTTGACAAAGCACGATAACCAAAAACACAAAAATGGGCGTTGGAAAGTCCCATCTCAGATAAAACTGAAAGATGCAATCTTTTCGTGTTTTCGTGATGAGCAAATGCAAAGAGAAAACGTTGCATCGAGCTATTTAGTCGCAGGAAAGATAATCGCGATTGTTGTAGTAAAATTGGGAAAAATGGAAATTGCTCATTACACACGTTCTATAGATTTTACGAAATATCTTTCGTAAAAGTATGAAATTAATGAAAATCTGGAAAAAACGTCGTTCGGATATGGCCAGAAAAAAGGTGAAGAATTTATCGAGATCGTCCGATCGTTCTAGCCTCGTGACGAAGGCGGAATTCCTGTGCGAGCAATAATTCTATCGATCATTTTAATAAATAATTCCAAGTACGAAGATTCCTCTATAGCTGAAAAATTGAACTCTGGGTCGATGAAGAAAAAGAGAAAAAAAAAAGGCATGTAGAGTTGCATTATCGGACTACGTGTTTGATTATTTAGCATTTCCTCTGGCCTCTTACGAGAGATCGAATAAAAACGTGGACGTTGAGAAAAATATTATTTCCCGAAGAGTTTGAAGGTTATGCTCAGCCAAGGAGTCGAGGGAGCAAGGGAACGAAAAATTTCACGCGAAAAATAAGTATGTCGGAGGCGGAACGCACAGCATTTGTATCGAACTTTGTACGTGCGTATGTGTGTGAGAGAAATGGTGGAAAAAAAACGTGACGAAATCTGGAGAAAACGAAAATAAGGGACAGAAATATTTTCGTTCGACCTAATTTCGTACGTGGATTGAATTTATTTCGATCGAAAACGCAACGCGTTGAATTTTCGCGAAAAATAAGAAGGATATGAACGTGTGCGTGTGGACACGCACGCACACACACGCGGTGGCTTCGAGAAAATTCTTTTATCGCGTTCTCGTTTTTTTCTGCTCGCACAGTCCGAAGCATTAGAATGGCAGGAAAATAATTAGAAAAGATTGTGATTGTGTGAAAAAATGATGTCACGTATTCAGAGATGAAAAAAAAAAAAGGATCGCGAAGTTTCGTAGTCAAAGTTTTATTTTTTCAAGTGTATCTTGAAACAGGGTCGCGCGATGGGTGGGGGAGGGGGTCGGGGGGGTTGGACAACGCGCGCAGAGTTTCGAGAGTGTCACGATAGCCTTTAGCGCGTTCAGTTCTCGGTGGAGAGTCATCATCCTCATCCTCGTCTTCGTCGATCGTGGCAGCGCGCAACTACGCGGTTTCATCGACAGAGGGCGAAGACGAGGGGAGCGCGGGGGGAAACGGTAAAAAGTAACGAGCACACCGTGTAACCATACGTAAACGCGAAAATAAATGTGAAAATGAGAATTGGAATTGGCCGCGTATTATCGAAACGAGTTGATGAATGAAAAGTGTATTTTCATTTGGATGGAGAGAGCAAGGATCAAGTGCGTTGTAGACGGTCTCGCGGTTGGTGAGAAAATCAAGTCGAGGCCGAGGGGGGCTTCGGAACGGGAGGGAAAAAGGGGTGAAGGGGCCAAGGGGGTGAGGGGGGTTGGCTAGGAGAGCCAAGAGAAGCAGCAGTGGGCACGACGGTGACGAGGAGTTCGGTCCTCCCGCTGCCGTTGCTTTATTTTCCTCGTTAACGCGTTCCGCAATCTTTTCTCTGCTTTTGCTTAGTCGTTTCTCTCGCTCTCTCTCTCTCGCTCGGTTATCGTTTAATTTACGACTTGTATTTTTTTCCATCGACGAGTTTCCAACACGCGCCGCCCGCCTCTACTACTTACATTGTACTCCTTGTCAAGGGATTTCAACAATCTTTCGGTGAGCTCGGTGCAATATCTCTGCATCGGTGGGACCTCCTAACCTCCTAAGGCCCACCACACACGGGCCTTTTTTCTGGGTCTCCCTCGATCTCTCGCTTTTTCTATCTCTTTTCTCTCGTGCGATTATTCCTCTCGCTCCGAAAGTGTTTTTTCTTACGCGAAACAAATCGCGGATCGCGATATCCGCTTCGGTTTTTGTTCCCTCTCTTTATATCCTGCACCTCCTTCTCTGCCGTCTTCGTCTAGCAGTATATTAATAACGTCTTCGTATACCGGACTTTTTAAAAAATTCTTCTTCAAATGCAACCAACGTAGCTTCGAATAATTTTATTTATCGCTGTTTTTTTTTTTTTTTTTTTTTTTATAATCCGTTTACGAATAAAGTGAAAATGGGACTTGACAAAAGTAAATAATTATATTTGTTATTATTTGTTTGTGTCTCTTTGTTTTTTCTTTTTATTGTTTTTATATAAATGGTTGTCTATCGTATCCGCGCACCCGAGGATAGTGTCACGAATGCGAGAAGCGCGGCGGCAGGCCAGCCTGGCAATGGCGACGACGACTGAACTGTGTGTGGCTCGACGGCTCCTCCGTAAGTTCTCTCTTCGGTCGCGCGTGCCCTCCCTGCCTCTCCGAGTAAAGTGCGCGGCCCTACCAACGTGCCGCGCGCGCTGCAGTGGCGGCGGCGGCTCTCTCTCGAACCTCGAACACCGCGCCACTCGGGACAGAAGCCCGCAACATTCGGGCGGCTCTGGTCGAGTCTCTCTCCGTATATGTGTTCCACAGTCGCTCTCCCGACTCGAGATTCATATGCCGACGAACGAGCGATGCGCTCTACAACCCATCGCAGTCACCCGGTTGGACGATACTCCCCCACCTTTTTTTTTCTTTCCTCTTTTCCCCTGTCGCTTTCATAGACGACAAATTTCATAGCAGCCGTCTTTACCCCCCCCCCTCCCCCACGCGGTCAAAAGTGACCAACCAATCGGTGAATCTCTCTCTTCAGGCCCGAATGCTCACGGAGATACACGATGAGTTTGGATCTACGTGTAATCGTCGCTAAGCTCCTGGCAGGCAGAGGGGAGCACGGGGGGGGGTCTGTGACGCGTGACGCGCTGCTCTAGCGGTTGTAGCCTCCGTCGCCGTAGGTAGCGACGAAGTAAAGCGCGCCTGCCGTTCTGCACGTCGAGAAACGCCGCAGTATTACGTTTTTAGACCCGTAACTTCGCGTCTAGACACCGACGACGGTAGTAACAGCAGCAGCGACCAAATTCGAACGACCAAGAAAGCCTGAGCGAGAGCGAGAGAGAAAGAAACAAACATCACGAACCCCTCGTGCTCGTACTTCTCGCTTCGGTCTCATTTTTTTTTCTCGTACGCGCTTTCACAAATCGAGAGCTCAATTTTCAGGCTTCTTTTTCTCCCGGACGAACTTTTCGACGATCAATATGCATATATCGATGATGATTCTTTTTTCAGCTCTTCCTTTGCCGTTTTTCTTTCAGCGATCGTCAAACGTGGATTGAAGCAACGAATCGACTTCTACATTTTTCTCAGCCGAGCTCTCCCGCCCACGAGATTTCGCTCATGGCTTATTTTTTTACTTCTAAACTCAAATATCTATTCAAGCTCACTGGCCGGAACAGTTATTCGATAAATTTGTCGAAAATCTGTTTCGGGGACAGCTGCATTTTTAGAAACCCATTGATACTTCCCATCCCTTTCCCCCTCCTACATCCTGACGAGTCAGCCATCTTCGACCAAACTCTATAATGCCGTAACGATTACGTTATGGAACATGTATCGAAGGTTTTTTTCTT
Source organism: Hyposoter dolosus (assembly GCA_963921915.1). Lineage (NCBI taxonomy): Eukaryota > Metazoa > Arthropoda > Insecta > Hymenoptera > Ichneumonidae > Hyposoter > Hyposoter dolosus. The sequence continues at coordinate 5,201,613 of OY998140.1, forward strand.
TATATAACCATAAGACTACCAGTTCGGCCCACAATTTATATTTATTCATGAATTTTCGAATTCTAATTTCTCCAAAATTCTTATAATCCGTCGAACCAAAGAAAAAGATGCGCAGTTTTTACTACAGCTCATCGCATCTCGAAAAATTGTTTGTGAGTTACGTGACGACATGACAGAAAAAAAGCTGCTCTACGAGAACCGTTGAAGATTCTTAAAACTCGCCAAATTTCGAGCCTTTCAGGCTCATTAGCGACGTCTGAACTTAATTAATTCTTAACGATAATAATCTCTCCGTTTCAATCAATCGCGGCCCTCGGTTTCCGTTCGAAAAGTGCCAGCAGTAATCCCATTGGTTGAAACTGAAGTTTACTCAGTCGGTAAAAAGTCAAAACCAAATTTTCTTCAACGATTTTATAATTAAAATTTAAAAAAAACGACGACAGCAAATCGAACGTTCTCTCTTCGATACGAGGAAATAGTTCCTACTATTTCGAAGATCTGACCTTGAAATCAACTTCAATTGGGCTTCACACAACACGAAACACTGTTCTGCTTTACCATCGGTCGGTTTGGAGCAGCACAACGAACTTTCGTCCCTCTAGCGACTGTTTCAATCAACTATTTCCGAAACCAATTACGAAGATCGCTTCTCGGTAATCAATTTATTCCGCGACTCAATAAGAAGCCGCCGGCGTTATGCATAACCTGAAAAATAACTGATTCTAACCAAGTTTCGCGTTTGTAAACACAATCGCATCTTTTTCTCTGAATAAACGTAACTCGCATTGAAGTGTTCCAATAATACAGAAGTAATTATCGATCCCTGAATTATTCGGAAAACCTAAATTTTTCTTTCCCATTGAAGCAACGATTCTCGTAAAAGTTTATCATGTGCGGAATCGCGTATCGCTAACGTTGATTTTCTACGGGAACGTCGTATTTCACGAATTTTCGCCACGCATTTAAAACGTTTTTCCTAGTTTCTCGTTTCCGTGTTTATTCGCTTTCGCTAAATTCGTAATATCGACCTCCGAACAGACGCGAACGATTTGTTACTCCCATCCCATTTTTTCGAATTACGCAAAACGATTAAACATTTTTTTTTCACAGGCGCAATGGATATTCGTCCAAACAATACGATATACATAAACAATCTCAATGAGAAGATTAAAAAAGAAGAACTGAAGAAATCGCTGTACGCTATATTCTCACAGTTTGGTCAAATCCTCGACATCGTCGCCTTGAAAACACTGAAAATGCGGGGTCAGGCGTTTGTCATTTTCAAAGAAATCGCCAGTGCTACCAACGCCCTCAGATCCATGCAAGGATTTCCATTCTACGACAAACCAATGGCAAGTTGTTTCTTTTTTTATCATCAGGCTCAATCTTTTCACGACAAAAATTACGTTCTCACTACGCACTCGAGGGATACGCTTCACGCTTGCACGAACGAGAACTGATCTCTTTGCCGTTATCTTTTGAGACTTCGAACGAAATTCTCAAAAAATCGCGTACAAACGATCGAAAAACTGCAAAAAAATGTTTTCTTTAAATAATTGCAAAGTAAAGACTCGTTTTGTCACTACGTCGAGTACAAATGACACGAGCAATAATTCCGAACGGCAATTTAGTAAAGCAACGAAAATAAATCGTTACTTTTGATTCTGTGGGTAATAACGATCGATCGTTTTCACAGAGGATACAATATTCCAAGTCAGACAGCGATGTGATAGCAAAGATGAAGGGAACGTTCGCAGAGAGACCAAAGAAGCCGAAACGGGTGCCGGCGCTGCAGGAGGAGGAACCAAAACGAGCGAAAAAGCGTTCGAAGGATCAGGCGAAAAATTCGCAAACGATTGGTTACCATCCGAGCAGCGTGACGCCACACACTGCGATAATAAATACCGCAGTACCGGAACAGCCGCCGAACCAAATTCTCTTCCTTACCAATTTACCGGACGAAACGAGCGAAATGATGCTCTCGATGTTGTTCAATCAATTCCCTGGTTTCAAAGAAGTGCGACTCGTACCAAACCGTCACGACATCGCGTTCGTCGAGTTCGAGAACGAGGTGCAATCCGGCGCAGCAAAGGACGCTCTCCAAGGTTTCAAAATAACTCCCTCCCATGCTATGAAAATATCCTTTGCTAAAAAGTAATAAACTCATGCTCGCGACCATTGTAAAAAATCATATTTATGATCAAATCGTTTTGCACACTCGTGCCTCCTCCTGATCGCAATATCTCTGCGTGTGAGGTCGAACACGCCGTAGAGAAACGTGCACAGGCTCGAGTCAAACTTGTTTCAAATCACGAAAGACTTTGCCACGGAGTCAAAAAATTAATTAAGAAAATTATCGAGAGTCCTCGATATCTTGGAATATTTTTTAACAAAAAGCTCAGCCTAACTCACCAATCCCTCAATGACTGCCAGTCGAAAAGGTGTCTCTATCATTCCGATAACAGTTCGATCATAATTGATGAAATTTTACTTTGATTCCTGTGTCCTGGCATTTGCCGATTCCATCTTTTCACCAATATCAGAAAATCATCCTCACTGAATCAAATTATTTACTTTTAGTTTCCGATTGCAAGTATTTGTAAGTCAACCTAGACCTAAGGCTCTCAATATCCTTCGTGTATTGAACCAGAGTTTTCATATTCTTACAAATAATTATTCTATACAATTCCTCGGACGTTCATTCTTTTCTTTCGTTCCTCGCACCGCCCGGCAGACGCGGAATAGCAAAAAAAAAACTCGATCCAATGGACAGGAGGATCACAGTTTCACGTTAAAATTCAATTTCTCTCGCTTTTCAGTAACTCCTTCGATATTTTTGTTGCAACCGCCTCGACGTTCTTTTTCGTTGATCGAACAAAACTCATTGGACGTTCGAGTACGTGAAATTCCATTAAAATCACAAATTTCTTTAATAAATTCCGAGCCCACGGACAACATTGCGAATTGTGATCGGCCCATGAAATTTCATGGACGTATCGTTTCGGCAACAGGGTCCAAACGTATGACTGAATAATAATTCGTCGATTTCGTATTTCGCGTTGTAAACGAACGTCGATATGGCCATGACATTTCCGGAACGATTGTATATCCGTGTTTACTCAACTCGATAAGAAATTTCATAAAATCTAAAAGTTTTTCATTTTTATTTTATTATTTATTCGTTTTGACCCGAACAATATTCAGTCGACGATTTTTTGCCATTTAATTTTTGTTTTCGTTAAAAAATGAATTTAGAGCCATAAAACGTGAATAATTTACTACAAAAAACGTCCCTACAGAAAAAAAAAGCATATTTACCGGAATAAAATGATTTGAAAAACGCCTTGGGTCAGATTGACCCAATCTGCACTTGTGCACTCGCCGAGTTAGTCATAAGTAGAAAGTTCAAAGCAATTTGTCCACAAAATTAAATCCTCCGCCTAAAAATAATGAATTTGGAAACCATCAAAATCGTTTTGAAGGCTCGAGCCTTGCGAAATTTCTGAGCGATTATTATTTCGAGATATTTTTGTGAAGAAACCTTTGGGCCGAATGTCAACGTGTCACGTGGAACATAACGTTGGTAAGTATAGCTCGAATTTCTGAAACAGTTTTTCTTCGAGTCGAGTTCGAGAAAATGAAACAATTGCGATAACGAACTCGAACGATCCTCGGAATCGTTTCGAACCTAAAGATACTTCGTCGAGCTTTATTTTTGGGGTTTGGAGTTTATACGAGCCTCCACCATTGAGCATTCAATAATATAACAACGTGTATGGATTCATTTATTTGTCAGAGGAATTGCTTGGCTGGCGATAAAGAAAAATACCTCGGGATACTTAATAATTCTAAATGCCACAGCTGTCAACGTCGTAATAATAAACTTTTATTTATTTATCGACGTTTTGTCAATGAGAAATTGTAACTTGAGGTTTATTTCGGTGATTATCATGACACTCATCTGAACAGCCAAATGGATTGGTTTTTTTTTTTTTCAATGAGGTTTTGGGCTCATGGATCAAGAAATTTGGGATTCTGTTGCGAAAGGAAAAAAGAGTTCATTATTTTCCTGAATTCAATAATAATTTTCGGAATGAAGAAAAAGAAAAACATTCTCTCAAGGTCCATGGCGCATGTGCGATGTGTAGAAAAATCAAAGGGGATGCCAATCGGAAGCAAGAACTGGATAGAAGAGGTTTGTGTTGCCGGAATGTTGACTTTACGAGCACTGATTATTTGACCGTAATCATGGAGGACGTTGTATGGCGACGGTCAAATCTGAATGTTTGTTTTCAGTTTTTCTCACATACACAATGGTTTGCGGGCCTAAGTTCATCGGAAAAAGTTGTTACAAATTGACCAAAGAACAACATACTCTAAATCCAAGATTGTCCGAGGTAATCTGTATTTGTTATATAATAAACAAATTTTCGAAAAAAATTTACGAGCGATTTTTTTGAAAAAGTAAATAAAGCTTCTTCGATGTTACACAAAAGTGTATGCAAAGTTTTAAGAGGCTTCACCATTTAGAAATCGAAATATTTAATGTTGAAAATTGCAACTTTTAACACACGCTCTTATGAGAAACTACTCAAAATTGTGATTTTTATAAATAAATATCTCAACGTGGTGAAATCTCTTAAAATTGCGCGAGCTCTTAGATATGACTATTCTCTTTGTGTGTTGCAAATTTAAAGGAATTCCATCGATGGAAAATTTTGCATACAACGTCCTTAATCTAATCGCAATTGTATTCACTCGTTCGTGAATCGTGATCGTTCTCGAGAGTTTTGCAAATATCCTACGAAATCGTTTAAAATTGTTAATTTCAACAGATTCTTTGAGCTACAGACTCAAAATCTCATTTTCGAACTCGAAATACTGAAGATTGCTAGAAAAATGTTGGTACCAAATAAAAATCGTGTGATAATCCATCAAGGTCAAGGAAATTGATTTAGCGATCGATCGAATTTCGTCGATCGCTAAAAATCCAACTCCGAACGATTTTTCCAATGTTCAGAGATTTCCGAAAGGCTCGAAAAATCATGTTGGAGCTTCGATCGTTAATCAACAATAATACAGACCAGAAAATTCCTAATTTTGAGATGAAATAAAATCTAAAAAAAAAAATTGTGTCAGATGCGAGTAGAGAAAGCTGAAGAAATAAGAGTATTTCGTGAATTTATTTACTTTGATACAAATTTTACATTCACACTGTTTTGTATGCCTTTCGCGTATTCGAGACGCCAGATTTATTAATCTCTGGCCCGTAATCAGGTTTTCGTTCCATGTTTACCACCCCGTTCTGTTTTGTTTCATTTCATTCTTCGTGTTTTTTTTTTCTTTCTATTTTCTTTTAATAATAATTGTTTCAATCGCTTTTTTTTTACGTTTCCAATGTTCGTTTGCAATTCATACCAATTTCCTCATTTATCTTACGAAAATTCGCACAATACGAAGTAGTTAATGTGTTCCACACGCTCGTAAAGTACAAGACAAGTAGCCTACTTATTATTTACTTTTAATATTTTATTATTCCGTTTTTTTCTTGTTGTTTTAATGGTTTACCTTTTTTTGTTTTTTGTTTTTTTTTTTCATGTCCTTTGAATTCGTTAATTTTTAGTCACATTCGCTAAACGAATTTTAGTCGTTGAACGAATATCAATGCGTACTTACAGTTTTGTTTTATTTACTTTTTTGATACATCGTTTGGATAGTAGTTCTTGTCGGTTGTTCGATTGTCGAAATCCTCGTTTGATCTATTTTTACGTTTTTTTTTTTTTTTTTTTCATTTTCTTTGATTTCTCGCAGCTGTTCGTTCCATTTATTTTTTTTACTCTTTTTGCAATTCGACCGTGACCAGAGCGCGGGATATTGAGTTTCTTGTTGATCGATAAAAATGAGAGCGATTGAAAAAAAGAATGCTCATCACGGTTTGGGTGAAATTTGGGAATTATGCGAAATTCGAAACGAAGAAATTTTGCGATTTTAAAACAGATTTTAATATAAAAAAAAAAAAAGAATCTTGGCTTTTCGTCACGCACAGAGTTGGTACGTCCTGTCTTAAAAAGTCACCTCGACGATACACAGAAAATTGGAACTCGAAAACTTGAATGTGTCGGTGTATAGTTAGATAATTAAAAAAATAAAAATACCTTCGCGTTCTTTTAGTTTTATGAGAATTGTTAGAAAAATGGTCGCTTCTGTTTTGCCTAAATTTCTTACAGGATTCGTCACTTATTGCGCACAATAGTTAATCGCGACATCGACGAGGAAAATAAACACACACACACACGCAAAATCTTTCGATTCTGCGGGAAATAACGCAGACACGAAGATAATGCGCGATTGCCGAGAAAATGTTAACGCGATGACGATGAGAATGTGACGGTTGAGACGCGACTTATTATTATATTATTATAATATAAAAATTAACCGTAACTTTATGATTTACGATGCAAAGGGGGACGACGTAGTTTTCTGCCGCAGCGATTTCCGGCAGATCTTTACCTTTTTTTTTCTTTCATCTTTTATTCATTCAATTGGCTTTCGTTTCTTTTTGTTTTCTTTCATCTCTTTTCAATCGTTATTTCGTTTTCATCGTCGATGCGCGCCTCTTCTTCCCAATTATTGTTATTTATTTTATTCAAATTTCGTCGCTCCTCTCTCAATTCTCATCTTCTTCTTCGTCCTCGTCCTGCTCGTCTTCCTCCTCTCCAGCACTTTCGGGCTTCTCTTCAACCTTTTTCGGCCGACCGCGTCCGCGTCCGGGTACTGAGCTGCCTTTTTGTGCAGCCTGCACAAATTCGTACAATCATTCGATCAATAATTATTCCACGTTTCATAAAATTAATTTAAAAATCAACAAAAAAATTGTTTTTGTCGCTCTGGACATCCGAACATGAAATTTCGGTTGAAAATTATTCAAAGTTTCATAAAAATGAATAAAAAGTCAACAAAAAATGTGTTTTTGTTGTTCGGCACATCCGAACATGAAATTTCGGTTAAGAATTGTTCGACGTTTCATAAAAATGAATAAAAAGTTACCAAAAAATCAGTTTCCGAATTACAACGATATAATCGACACGTAACAACAACAATAAAGAGCACACTCGACTGCTCAAGTCACGGGGTCAATTGGACCCAGAGTGTACTCCGCAGCTCTTTAATTTAAAAAAAATACTCGAAAAATCCAACAAGTCATTTGAAAAAGTTAGAGGAAACGGTCTAAGAATCAATCGATTAATCAATTTCCAGAGAAATATCAAAAAACCATGAGTACGTGTAAGAGTTTTTTTTTTTTCTCATATTTAGAGCGATGCGTACCTTTTTTTTGTGCGATCCTTTGGGCCTTCCTCGACCTCGTTTGACAGGCGCCGGTGCTTCGTCGTCGTCGGATTTGGGAGGACGCGAGACACTGTTATTCTTTTCAGCCGGTTGCCTCCCTCGCTTCTTGGGTTCCTTAACGACCGGCGAATCTTTTTCTTTGACTACCTTCTCCGCATTCTTTTCAGCGTTCTTCGCTGGACGGCCACGCTTCTTCTTCTGTTCTTCTACCACAGGTGAGCCGTCGTCCGACATGTTTGATCAGTCAAATGTGCAGCACCCTTAATGTCTTGATTAGGCTGCGAGAGATTTCAAAAAAATTTGCACGTTTAACGTCAGAGTTTTTTTTTTTTTTTTTTTTTCACGTAGACTGTGAAATATTTTGTGGAATTTCGTGCAACGTGATTCTATCGATAATTAATTGAAAATGTAAATTTCACGTGGATACAGTAACGTTTACGTGAAAACAAGGCAAGAAAATAGAAACGAACTTCGCGAGAGAAAGGAGGAAAAGAGATTTTAATTGATCAACGAATTTTTTAAACTCGACGATTCGATCGAAATTGAAATTCTAATTAAATCAGTTGTAATTAGTTTTTGTAGTAATTGAGTGCGCGAGAGCCTGGGCATATTTATTTGGCTTGGTTGGCGGAAGAACGCGCGCCGTTTTGTTCCTCCCCCCCCCCCCGCCCCTCCTCCTACTGCTGCTGGACCAAAGAATTGAGATCGTCGAAATATATACACGCGATCTCACGAGTCCGCGAGAACGAGAGACCGTCATCGATTTTCGTACGATATTTAAATTTTTCAGCGGCTCGATTAATTTTCTGAACATTTTTCTTCGGGGAAAATAAAAATTCTTGTACACACGTATGGATTTTTGTATATTTATCATTTGTAAAGATATTTGTGGAATTTGGAGGCGGGCGAACGAACGAGGCGGGAAAGGAAAAATCTTTCACATCGGGATTATCGTACGTTCTCGAAATTTAAGCGTCCCGACGCTTTCATAACGTCGCTGCTCGCTGTGGCTCACGATTCGCAATTGCGAACCCTCTCCACAGCCCCCCTGCCCCCCCTCGACGCTCTTCATTCCGTTCCATTGCGGCCGACCAATCAATTCATTCCGTTTCGCCGGCCGACCAGTCGCGCAGAGCAGGTGATAGAGGGGCGAGAGTTCACAAGGGTGATGTGGGACGCTTACCCCTCTTGCCCACGCTCTCCGGGAGAACTGATTGCGACCGTTGGCCGTAGCTCGCTTCCCGCCATTATGAGCGAGACAACGATATTTACCCGCCTACTTATCCGCGGAGTGGAAAAACTGACGCGAAACGCGATTCGCTTTTGTTTACATTAGGAAGAAATAATTATTTTCGAAACTGCACAAAAAAATCGACCGTGAAAGCAAAAAAATGTGGATGGAAATGCGTGTGAGAAATAAAAAAAAAATGGAGTCAAGAAAAATGAGGTCGCGGAACAAAAAATAATTCGCGAAAGTCGCGTGGGTCCCGAGCACACGCGCGATCCTTTCGTTTTCGCGTACTCGTGGTACACGTTTTATTTAAGAATTTCACTGAAAAAATCCGAACACTTTCCACAATAACTGGAGAAAAGAATTTAAAAAACCATCGCGTCAATTTTATTTCGGGATTTCGCGAAAGGAAAAAACTCGCAACCGCTTCGTACAGTCCGCCATAAAAATCTGATACGGGAAAAGCGTTTTCTATGCTCGTAACGAGAAATAACCTCGATAAAAACCGACGATAATTAATTCAGTCGGTGTGGCAGAAAGTAAGGCACCGCGAACAAACTTTATTTCTATCGTGACGGTTACCGACGAAGAGGAAAAAATCAAGCTTCCTCCAAGTCCCGCCATTAATGTCAATCGCACGGAATAACGAGGGAAGAATTTTCCGAGCGATTTATCCGGAAAAAATGAGTGAAAAAATAAATTTGACGAGATAAACGAATAGAAAACAATTTATTGACCACGGGAATCATTAGTTTCGAACGAAAATCCAATTTACACTCAAATTACGGGTGGGACAAAAAACCCGCCATTTTCAAAGTCAACTGACACGTTTGGCCGGTGCGAAGAGCCGGCTACAGTGGCGTCGCCATTCCAACACGCTATCCGCCACTTTGGTGCGCCTAACCCCGTTCAACTCGATGAAAAAAATCCGAATATTCGCGTTCGTTCGATTGGCAACGATTGCGAATGCGATACCAAAAAATTGACAATGATTCTCGACTCGATTCTTGGCAAAACGAAAGCTACAGGAGCGCGGGATTACGGCGAAAAAAAAAAACATGGGTGTCGTCTGAATGGTAGCGACGCCACTAGCGAATGGGCCCGAATAAATACGACGCCAGATACAACACCCACCGTGTCGATACACATCTCGCAAATTCTCGACAAAAAACACACACACGAAAGGAATAACCTCAAAATAATTAAAAAATGGGGAAAAAAAAGTTTCGAGTCCGTAGGAATTTCCGAGATAAATTAGAAATAACGAAAACATCGAGAGATTTTGGAGCACAATTCGGGTTCGCCGGGGAGGGGGTGACTGAGCGTCACGACGCCATGATTCGCGCAAGCAACAAAATCGACCTAACCGACATACGTTCCACGCTTACGACTCGAGAAAAACAATTTTTTCGACAATAAATTCAAGAAAATTCAATGAAAATTTGGGCTTACTTTTTTTTAAATATAGCAGCCAATGACGACGATCGAATCACAGAAAAACAACAAGTACGCAACGGAAGCTCCGTGAACACACTTGGCTTGCCCGCGCGTTCTTGCACAGTGGCGTCGAATTGACGAAAAACCGTCGAGAAAGACGCGGGCGCACGTATCTACGTTCCATGGATACACGGAGCGAACCGGACAAAATGTGTATATACATATACACACATATATCAATGTATATCGTAAGATCGTGTAGCCGGAATAATTTCTGATAGTAACGTACGAAAGCTCGTTAAATCGCGAGCTTAATAGTTGCAAAAAAATCTCGTCATCGCCGTGGTTAATGTTTCGCAAAAAAAAGAAAAATTTGATTGAAAAACGTGGATTTTTTAATCTCGTGGAAAAGCCGCGTGTATGTGAAATACACTCGTCGCGTGTTAGTCGGTCGAAAAAACACTCGCGCACTCGTAGTGTAGCACCTCGCATTGGCGTTAATTAATTAACTCGGACGATTTAATTGAACGGAGTTAATAAAAAAAGAAGTAAAAAACGTAAACACAAATAATATGAGCGACGAAATAGCGAAGAGCGGGAAAAAACGTTAAGAAATGCTCAGCCGCCATTCGCCTCGGAGAATCGTAGTTTTCACATTGTCAATAAAAAATACTCACTTGTTTGGAGTTTTCTTGAACCCACGAGAACGATGTTGCGATCCTCACTCAAACTCAGAGCTTTCTTTCTGTCTGGCTCTGAGGCTGTCGTCCTGCGCTGGCCTTCTAGGAGCCGGTGCCTGGTGCGATGTGTGCGACGTCCGACGTGTGCGCGCGTTATCTGGACAAAGCCGCGCCGCGGCTGCTCCTCGCGTTGTAGAGTCGCCCTCAACCGTTGGTAAAGCTCCGCAACTTCGCGGCGTCTCCGCTCTCTCCACGCGGAAACAGCGCCATCAATCCAGCCACCTTACAACTTCCCCTTATAACCGTTTCCTCGTGGCGGCGCTGCTGTCCTCAGTTTTACGCGCGTTCCGACCAAAATATAGATATATGAGAAGAGTCACTAAACCCGCTGGGCCGCTGGGCCCATATACGGGAAAGCGAGAGAAAGATAAAGAGATTTTCGCGCTCTGTCGCTCTCGACGTCGCGCTTGCGCGCGAATCCCAACGAATCGCCCGCTCGATCGCGTCAAAGAAATTTCACGCCGTCGATTATTATTTTTATTTCAAAATAAAAAAAAAACGTCGAAAAATGTACACCTTTTTTTGTCAAATTTCTGTAATTAAATTATTCATCCCCGAGAAAAATCGTAGCCCCAAATTTCCTTTCGGCAGAGACTCTCACAACTTCAATTTTTTGCCGCCAGGGGCGAGAACATCGAGGATGACATGCGCAGGAGTTTTGTTTAATTATTCATCGCGCTCTTTAGTATTTTTATCAATATTTTATTTATTTATCGTAAACAAAGAGTTTTCGAAATATTTACATAAAGAGAATCGGGTTTCACCGATAATCATTTCCGCTTTGAAATGCACTATCAACGAATAGTGTAACGAAGGAAAATAATTATTTTTCTCCCACGCGCCTCGACCATTTTTTTCAAGCACATGGCTCCCTCGGGATCACGAATTCCTTTCTCCCATTTTCACAGCATATCGTAATCGTCACGCTGGAAGAAAAAAAATGTATTTTCCGCAATTTTTTCGACGTGATCGAAATAATGTTCGCGTTACGGAATATTTCGAGACAAAAAAAACTTACCGATCCGTTGTACTCCAAAACGTGCTTCTTAATCGCTGATGTATCCGTCCACGTGATGAAATCTTCTAAATTCCTGAGATCGAAGAAACATCGAAAAATTAATCGACGAATCACGATATTTTCGTTTAATAACTCAGTGACCGATATTTATTACACTGAAAAGAAAATTTAGTTGGAAAAGATGGACATTTTGTTGGATACGTTCGACTAAACTATTTTCGGCTATTTTTTTGAAAAATCGCCAAAATTTTGTCATTCCAGCAAGAAATGTTCTAGAAAGTCTCTTCGAAAAGCAAATTTTCGTCATTCCAATCGTATATTTTGCTGACAGTTCCGTTATAAATAAGAAATATTCTCAAAATTACGAAAAATTTGAAATTATGCAAAAGTATTTAGTTTACCGTGTTGAACAGTATATCGACGTTTTTTGACAAAATTTAATTTTCAGTGTAACTGCCGATTCAAGAATCGCATTCAGTCGCTCCAAAAATGTTTTTTTCTCAATTTTCTCAAAATAATAATCGCTCACAAATTCCGCAAGGCTCAAGCCTTCAAAACCCTTTCGATAATTTCCAATTTCATTTTTTTAGGGGAAGATTCTATTTTTGTGGACAAATTACTTTCAATTTTCTATTTATGAGTTTAACCCTTCGGGTCAATCTGACTCGAGGCATTTTTCAAATCGTTGTATTTCTTTAAATATGCATTTTTCGTTTTTTTTTTTTATAGAGACGCTTTTTGTGGTAAATTATCCGTATTTTTTGACGAAAATGAAAATCAAATGCCAATCAATCAATGGCGGAAAATTGTTGGGGTCAAAGTGACCCAGTGTGTACTCGAAGGGTTAAAGACTCAAAATTATCAAGAGCAGCAGCCGCCGATCGCACCGTCGTCGACAACTCCATTTATTCAATTTATCGAGTTTACCTGGTGACGAGAAACGCCGGGTCTTTGATTACTTCAGTCCCAACTCGCACGTGACCTTGTTCGATGAGTTGCGTAGCCATTTTAATATCTTGGCTCATTTTGTTTCGTAACATAACTATCGGTAATCGTCTTCTGCAGAACGAACTCGCTGTGACCTTTTGACACAAGGACAAATCCCACTTTGTCGCGATCAAGCCCATCATATACAATTTCTCCAATAGCATCGCACTCTGTTCTATTCTGAACGGATGCTCTGGATCGAGTTCTTTGATTTTTTGCCCAACATCACGAATTTCGCGCGCCAGTTTGTTGTATCTTTCAAATTTAAATATAATTTTTTCACTAAACAATTATATTTTTTGATACGCGTTGACATTGTGACTGATGATTCAGAAATTTGAATCTAATCTTGATCGATATTTAGCAAGAGTCGTTCGATGTTTGTGAATAAACAGATTTTTAATAAATAATTTGGGGAATCATTTTAATTCGAAATATTTCAATAGATTTTTAGTTCGGAATCGATTTTATCGGAAGATTTTTTGAAAATTGATTTTGTTTTTGTTCGATCGTTTGTTGGAGGAATCGAGATACTCACTTGGTGTAATCCTCTCGTTTGGATATGCGATAACGTTTGAGGATTTTGACCTCGTGTAAATTATTGTCAGCTTGCCATGATATGAAATCAACTTTTTTCAGAAGTTTCTTTTCATGATGTTTCAGTTTTCGCACCATTTTTAGGTTAGAATTTTATTGTTATTCTATCTCGAGCGATCCAGCGTGTTGATTGCGTGACGACTGATTTGTTTAGCAGTCGCCGGGCCGAGCCACGGTCGCCACATTCGTAACCTCCGCTTTCCCCAAGTCTCTAGGGAGTTTTACGTTTTTCTCGGGATCCCCAAAATGGGAGGGGATCATTTGCACTAAAAGAAAACTTCAGGCTGCACGAAAAGTTACCAGAACGACAACCGCAGTCGCAGTCGCGTACATAACCCAGTCCATATAACTCTCCCATTTGTCAACTCCACCACATGGAATTCGATCCCTTTTTGTCAACTTCGCAAACCCCAAGAACTTGGGAAAACGTAAAAACAAGCGGGAACGTGACTGTTTCGATCTCGGGGTGTAGAATCGTGTTTTCACAAACGTGCGATCGCAGAGACCAGGTGAGAAGGTATTATTACGGTAAACTCGTGACCGCGTAAACGAGCTTGAATAAATTCACTTGTGAATATAGTGGATGACATCTCTACGAATTCTCAACACGATTGTTTCATACGAACGTTTGAATTTTACAGTGCCAGAACACACACACACACACACACACACACACAACCGGACATTTTTTCTAGATATGATTTTTCGATGTTTTGGGACATTTTAATCACATTGACATGGAAAACTGGAAAAAAAAAAACATTTTCACCGTCACGTAGCTTTCTCTATGAAAAAGCAAAAATGCAGTAAAGGCGTTTGTGAGACCTTTTATTATTATTCTTCAGACTACACAGGAACTTTTTCCTGACTCGATAAAATTGGATACGATGAAGAATCCATAAATATATTCATAATGAATATTATGATCGTTACAGCAAAAAATGCATGGTCAGAAATATAACGAATGTCTAGAAATACGTAGACATATTCGTCGGGCTCGAGTTCGAGGTCATTCAATAGCGAATAAACGAACAAAATTTATAGGAATTCGATTCCAGAAATTGAAGACATTTTCTTGGTCATATTTTTCAAACGGAATAAAAATTGTTTAAAAAAATTTTGAGCTCTTACAGATTCGGTAATTCCAGTTATAGTTTCAAAATTTTTCCTATCGAAGCTCTCAATGAAATTTGATGCAAAAAAGAGGTCAAAGCTGGTCCCTGGGCACGTTTCGATCTCTCGTTATAGTTTCTCACGTTTATAAAAAGAAAATCGTTCCCAATGCTTAGCCCATTGCACGCTTCTATGTGTTTTGTTGTGTAAAGGAGTGAAATGAATGAAGTCGCCAGAGCACTTGAGTCGATTTTATTGATGATACAGAAGCCTCGTTTCGTTCTTAAACCGATTTTGATTAACGATGGAATCGATGGACGATGTTGAAGTTTGCGTCGTTGGAATGCAACGAAAATCTGTTTATTTTCTTCTTTTGAGCAGATCTCAAGATTCTCACTAAATATTTGGTCAGGACAATAAAACGATATTCTTTCACGATCCAAACGCAAAATCGGTACAAAAATTCCCATGGTTTTTGAAATTTCACAAACATCTAATAGAAAAAGTATTTTTCGTTGGAATGCAGCGAGATTCTGTTTTTTTTATCGAGCAGATCTCAAGATTCTCATTAAATATTTTGTCAGGACAGTAAAACGATATTCTTTCACGATCTAAACACAAAATCGGTACGAAAATTCCCATGGTTTTTGAAATATCACAAACAATTAATAGAAAAAGTATTTTTCGTTTGATCCGAACGTTGCGAACTTCGCTATCATAGATTTCTATAAATATTAAATGTTCACAATGCATATTGATAAAATTATTAACTATTTACATTATTGAGCCTTAAAATCGTAATTAATGTTTTTTTTTTTTTTTTCTAGGACGGATTACACGAACGTGGTTTTCGCACGATTATTGTCTCTGCGTCAGTCTTAACGAGTCGATATTACACTCCGAACGAATTGGCCTAGCCATCATTGGCACGCCGAATGGATAGGTGCTGGACAGCTGGTCGCACTACGATGATCGTTGTTGACGTTTGTGAGGGTCCGACCAAAGCCACGCGTGCCATCCGGTCCAGATGGCATTCTAGTTACGTTCTCAGGAAGATGAGCCATTACGAGGAAGCTGCTGTTGCTGCGAGGCCGAAAAGGTCCAGAGCAGGATTCTGAGCTCGAAGAGCAAGAGGAGAGTCTGCGGTTGTTTTGATCAAAGAAACCAGAGTCTCTGCTGCAGGAGGAAAGTCTTCGTAGGAATGGGCCGCAGTCTGCAGAACCACGACGGCCTGTCTGACCGTAAAAACTGTTGGAATTGGTGTATTCGTAGCCATAGCCATATCCAGGAGTCGGTGAGCCAGGAACTGAGCCCGACGCAGAGCAACAGGAGAATCTTCTGCCCTGCGTATAATATCCAACCGTTGGATACGTCTGCGGAGAATTGTGAGAACCTCCGTGGGGAATGTATGGGTCGTAGAGACCCGGAGGCCCACATCCGTTCTCCATGCCCGAGGAACACGATGAGAAACGTCGACTCGAATAGCTTCCGGTGTCTGAACTCGAACCCGAGCCCGAACACGAGGACAGTCGCCTCAGGATCATCCCGTTCGACGGACTCTCCAGACCTGTTATCGCACACGAGGAAAGTCGACGCGTTAACCATGCTTCCGTAGGCGGTGGACCTGGACAATGCGGTCAGCGTTTTACATTTACTTCTCCATAGAATTTTCATTCTTGTAGGGACCCTGGATTTGTTTTAATTTTCAAGCTTTTCGTGGAGGACGCAATATGTATCGAAAAAGTAGAAATTTCCACCTTTGATTGATCCTTCGCGATCGTACTGGGTCAGGATGACCCCGAAGGCAACAGGGAAGGATCGAAATATCGATTAGCCGAGCCAATGATACTTTGCGATTCAGGTAGGAACTCTAATATCCACGACCATTCCTTTTTTTTTTTACTAATTGTTGCTTTTTCAATGTTTTTAATTAATTTTCCATCAAATTTCCCCGAAGGCAATGTTCTCCTTTTAGCCAGAAAGTATTTTTTTAAGTTGCTGCTTCTTTACACTGACTTTTGCTTTTTCAACTTTTTAAATTATTTCTCGATCAAATTTCCCCGAAGCAAACAGTGTCGTTTTAGCCAGAAAGTATTTTTTTTTATTTGCTGCTTTTTTATACTGAATTTTGCTTTTTCAACTTTTTAAATTATTTCTCGATCAAATTTCCCCAAAGCAAATGTTCTCGTTCTAGCCAGAAAGTATATTTTGTTAATTTACCTCTGAAATTGTGGCCAGTGGTCGGCGCAAAAGCAATGTGATGACAGGCTGAATAGGATTTTTGATGCTTCCCATTTCTGATGATTCTCGTGTCCTCGGCTTCGGAGCCACTGGCACAGCTGGAAGAGTTGTACGGATTTTCTCTTGGAACTGTCGCATGGACAGATTTCTTCGTAGCAGGCAGAGGTGCATGTTGAGTCGATTGTCTCTGAGCGACCTGTTTTCTTTTTTTATCAGTTCCTAGGGACTGCTGCAATTCGTAGACTTGGGCATCGCCAAGAGAGAGCTTCATAGCGGCTCGGGCAGCTGCTGAATCGGTAAATTCAACCAGAGCACATTCTTCGCTGCCTGCGAGTTCTGAACGTTTGGCAATTGCCTGGCGCACCTGATAAAGACAAAATCTTGCTTCAACAAGTTTTGGGATTAATTTTTTATTTTAAGAAACATGGAGCCCGCGAATGGAGGGAATTAGAGTTTCAAGGTCGCCTTTTCATTGACATTTCTCTCCAAAATATTCGTTCAGTAATGAGAAAGTCCGATTTATTTTCGATTTCAATAATTTCTTGTTTACCTTTTAAAAATTTAATTAAATTTCGACCAGTTTTTTAAAACGATTTTTCGTTTATTTTAATTAATCGAACTTTCTCAAAAATACAGACTTTGCTGGGAGCATGAAATTAGTTCGGCTGCCTCTTTAGGAATTAATTTCTTGTTTAATGAAACTCAAAGCCTGCGATTAGGGAATTAGAGGATTCCGAGATTCTATCGTGACGTAAAAAGTAGGAAATTCAATGACTAAAAGTTCGCAACGTTGAGAACCAACGAAAAATCTTTTTTATATTAATTTTTTGTTAAATTTAAAAAACCATGACAATTTTCGCACCGATTTTCTTTTTGGATCCTCAAAAAGAATCGTTTTATTGTCCTGACCAAATATTCAATGAAAATCTTGAGATCTGCTCAAGAAAAATTGGAATTTCGTTGCATTCCAACGATGCAAACTTCAACATCGTGACATTCTTGAAAACACCATGGAATCGTTAATTCCCTTCATTGATAACAAACCCCCGGATCTCACCTCTGTAGGCATAGGATTTCCTGGTCGTAGAACTCTGATCAGCACGATTTCTCCGCACTGGCTGAACAATTCGGCAACTGATTCGATCGACAGTTTTTCAAGCGGGAGTTTAGCAGCGAGAATCGTTCTGGACGGCATTGTCTGATCGAAAGGTGGCAGTGGGTTGAGTCTTCTCAGCTTGGTCCCTTGTTCGTTCACCTCTAGTTTCGTTGATTTAGTTCTTAAGGCATTTCCCACTATTCTCCAGTCGCGACTGAGATGCTTTACACGTTTGAAACTTGAAATGAGCTTCAGGGATACGTATCTACGAGTTTAAATGAAAATTCTTCTTTAGAGGCTCATTGAGTGATTACTGGACGCATTTCTATGGACTAGTGGTTAGCAGTTGGATTTTTCACTCGAAAACAATGAAAATCCTGGCTTGATAGATTTACAAACAAGAAGAAATCGTTGTGGCACAAAAAATAGTGTGGCAGAGTCTGAAGCAATTTTGGGAGAGACTAAAAATTTGAAGAATTCTCGTATTTGGGTTTTTAGGTCCAAAGAAAATTAGTGAAGCTCCCGGTACTCTAGAATTTTGGCTGGTGCTTTACTGGCCACCTTGGGGTACATACCCCAGGCCTATCAAGCCATTTTTCCACTTTTGTTGGTTTTAGCATTTTTTTTAGTGTTCTTAAATTTAATGTTTGGCTATACAAAGTAAACAATCTTTTTAAAAAAAATTTCAATATGTTCTACAACAATTTTCGAGTCGAAATATTAAGTAGTTCATTTTTTATAACAATTTTTGTCACTGGGGTACAAATCTACCCCATGGTGGCAAGTACCTAATTCTACAGAGGTGTGGCAAGTGAGGGTTAAGGATGTTGAGTACCTATGAAACTTGTTAATGTTAATTGTTCAATAAATAGCTTCTTAATCGTCGTAAAATTTGTACACGGACCTCCTGAATACTTCGTGTAAAAAAATACCAAATTTTGAGAATTCTATCATCATTGCTTTAACCCCCTTAAGGATTGAAATAAAAAATGATGAGAAAATTCGGAAAATTTAGTATGTTTTTGTACGAAGTGTTTAAGAGGTCGTGTAAAAATTTCACGACGATTAGGAAGCTCGTTATTAAAAAATTAACATTTTGTTGAGAACAATTTTTTAAACAAATACAAAAAATATTAATCAATAAACTTGGTTTTGTTTCCGTTACTTTCAGTATATTGTAGATATTAAAAAATTGAGAGGCCAAAAGAAAAACTTATCGGAAAGTTGTACCAGTTTCCATAAAAATAAATTTGACTAAATTTAATTAATTAATGTTAATTGTTCAATAACGAGCTTCCCAATGATCGTGAAATTTTGACACGATCAAAAACATAGCAAATTTTGTGAATTTTCTTATAATTTGCGATTTGGGACTCAACATCCAGAATACATACCCCTCTTTGTTCCTTTTGACGTGTTTGAGAAGAAAAGCATCTTTCAGGATGTTTTCATCGCTGAAGTAAAATTCGACCTGAGCAGATATTTTTTCGGCTAATTCTTCACTGCACTGTGGAATTTCTTCGTCGTCATCTTCGTCGGTAGTTTTTCGATTAGTTGTGTGGTCGATGGTCCCCTTGGATTCCTGATGTTCGATTTGCTTATTTTTATCACAATTATTCGTCGGATGGTTTTTATCGATTTCCGAAGAGGCTTCGAGGCCCTCGGGATCTTTTTTGGGGTTGTTGGCGTTGCTCTTGGCCTTGTGTCGCTGTTGAGGTTTGGCTTGGCAAGTGATTCGTTGCATGGAAGCGATGAGAGCAGTCTCGGTATTTTCCAGTTCGGAACTTCCGCTGTCGGAGAAATCAGCATCAGCTTCTTCGCCCTTGGAGCCTCGGCGGTCAAACGAAAGGCTAACATCGCTATCGATGGACGAAATGCTGTCTCGGGTGTCGGATTTTTTCATTGGTGGTGGAGAGAACTTTAAACAGCCGAGCTCGTCCCTGAGCTCGCCTTCCTGGAGGTCAGGATCCTCCATCACGGGTTCCAGTATTTATCGTTTTAAGGGAGTTTGTTGCTCGCTGCCATTTATTAAGTTCTCGATGTTTTTGCGACGACTGTAAAAATCTTCACGTCGCACTAATATTTAAAACTGTATATTTCCTCGGTCACACTGATTCCTTAAAAATATTTCCTCATTGTTTTGTTGCTTTAAGTCACTAAACTCGTTGCTGCTTTGATTATCGATACGAAATCATGAAGCACGTTCTTTTTCCATGTGCCCAGGCTCACGTTTTTATTTTTTTAATTGTTTTTTTTTAACAAACAAACAAAAATGTTTTTATTAAGGAGAATAATTGGTAGAGACGATTTAAAAGTTTATCATGATATTAAAATGTGAAGGGGAAGGAGCCGGAGGATTTGAAGGATTGATGATGGAGTAGCGCGTGTCATGGGAGTCCGAAGAACAGTGGCTTTTTGAGTCTGAAATCCGGAGGTCTTTAAGTACTTTCTCCCCGCCTCGGGGAGTCACACCGCCAAACCGGAATAATTTGCGCTTGCGCATTCGACACGGAGCATGTAAACGTAACCGAACATCGACACATTGGTACGTACACGGGGAACATGTTGAGAGACAGAAACGAGAGGCAAATTTTTTCTTTCTTTTCTCGTATTATCGCGATACGTAACTACCGACCTGAGCGGCGTTTGGCTCGTATAAAAATGCCACGACGTCTCGCTCGTCGTCTGACCATTACCAACACGATACTCGAGGGCATGCAGCTCTTCGGCACAGGCTCTGACCTCGCCGAGGGTCGTGACCTTCCCAAATGCGCTCCAGACCCCAGCGGCTTATGGCTCATCGTCGTCTTATTTCCCTTATTCCAACTTTTTTCATTTTTCACTTATTTTGCCACTCGTCCTATTTCAGTTTTCACAACTCCGGGACTTCGGAACGTCTCTATGAATTAGAGAAGCTTCTTTTTGCAGGGGAAAATATTTTTAATCCAATTTTATTAAATAATGATTTTCTTCTTTTTTTTTTCAATCTCGTTGAGGATTTTTTTTTAGTTTGATTTTTCATTTATTAAATTTATTATTTCTCCGCTTTACTAATTAATCTAGTTGGATAAATATTTATTTATTTATTTATTTATTTATTTATTTATTTATTTATTTATTTATTTATTTATTTGATTTTTCAATAAAATTGTATAAATGTTTAAATTTTCTAGAATAATAATGAACGTTATCTTCAATTTTTTTTTCCAATCTCGTTAATTAATTATTTTTAGTTTTATAAATTTAATTTGTTAATTCACACTCATTATTTATTCAATTTATCAATATGCACAATTGGATAAATTTCGAATTGAGGTAAAAACAATAATATTGATGATAAACCTTGAATCAATTATTAGGAAAAAAATTCATAAGAAATATAAAAAATACTAAAAGCATTTCGAATTGAAAAAAAATATTTTTGCTGTGAAAGGATGCAAAGCAACAGTTTTATCAACGTTGCTACAAAGTGTTAATCCCCTAAGGGTACATTTGGTATGTGGGTCATACAGTGTGTGCGGCTATTCGATTTGTACGCAAAAGTTGCTTAAGAAGCCCGTTGATGATCGAGGACGCAAGAACCCCGGTATTATTACGAGCTGCTAAATTATCCGGATCAACATTTTAACGTCTAACCCTTTTACTTGGTCCGTTAACGAAAATTTCTGGATCCTCGATTACTTGATTTTTCTTATGACGACGCAATATCTTCTCCTCGTTACTCGCAATTATTGCAGAATATATAATTGAATCGATATGACGCTCAAGTACGCAACGAAAACATTTTTTCATCGATGATTTATTTAAAAAACATTGAAATTAAATTAAATTTAATTAAAATGAAGATTTAATTGAAATTTAAATCATTTTAATTAATTAAAATTTAATTTAATTAAAATGTTAACTCAATCAAATTAAATTTAATTAAATTAAAATTAAAAATTAAAGTTTAATTGAAATTTAAATCATTTTAATTAATTTCGATTTAATTAAAATTATTTAAAATTCAATTAAATTGAAAAATAGATAAAAACTGATTTTCCAAAATCATTACTTTTTTTCATGCCTTTTTATCTTTCGTACACAAAAATCGATCGATTCACGCTTCTTATCATATTCCGCATATAAATAATAAGCTCCATCGCAGAAAACACAGAATTTTGTTTCAATGGTAAAAAATAAAATTGCCGCATTTTTCCAACAGCTCGATAATTTTTTGAATTTCCTTCTGTTTTTCCAGATCCGCAAGAGTCGCTGGAAATATTTTGGAAGGATCGAGACTTCCTGGCGCTCAATCACAGCAGCTGATTGTCTCTCTCAAGTTTATTCTCGCAGACCCCTGCACAAGTTTCCCCGGAATTCTCTTCTGTCTGGATCCCGATCAGTCGCAAGTTTCGAGCCAGAGAACGACGACGATTAACTACCAAATGATTAAGGTATTACTATCACGAAACGACTTTATTTAGGATTCTTTCAAAATTTTGTATAAACGTTCTTGGCATCAAAACCAACAGTTTTCTCCTGTGAAGAAAAATTTTCTGACGTTGAAAATTCGAGATATTTAATTTCAAATTTTTTTTTTTCCATCTAAACGCGTGTAAATTGAAGTTGCGTTTCTTTTGTTTTTTTCTTGCAACGTTTTTAACGAAAACGTGACTTCAATTTCAACGCGTTTAGATGAGAAAAATAAAAAATTGCAAATGAAATATTTCAAATTCTAAACGTCAGAAAATTTTTCTTCCTAGGAGAAAACTGTTAGTTTTCATGCCAAGAAGGTACAAAATTTTGAAAGAATCCCAAACAAAGTCGTTCAACGCAATTTCGCACCAGAATAATTCTCTTTGCCCTAAAAATCAACGAACGTGTGGACTGGTCGCCCTACGAGATCGCAAGATTGACACAATTTGCACAACAGATCGAAGCAGCAAATTGGGGGATTTGCTGAGTGAAAATTTCTGCATATACTGTTCGATAGATTTTTCTGAATTGTCGGTAAAACGTTTGCTCCTGACGTTGGCCACCCGGACGAATTATCTTGCCGATAATCAACGTGACCTCTAAAATTATTGCTGTCCGTTTCGATACCGAACGACGTGACAGAGACTTTCGATATCTTTTCACTGTCGTCGTCGTCGTCGTCGTCGTCGTCGTCGTTGTCGTCCCTCGGCGTTTTGTGTCGCGCATCCGGACGCCGCGAGCATAATAAGATATGGGTCAAGTGCGGCTGGTATTGAGTATAAGGAGCCGTCCGTCCCCGCTCGTTATGTTCTTGCACGGACTCGAGTCTCTGCGTGAGCGACTTGTTTTACGAGAGGGAAAGGAAGGACTTTCCTGTGTGTATCGACGATCCTCTCGCCCCTTGCTCGCCTCGCCTCACCGTCTAAATACTCGCTCGCATCAACGAGTCTCCGTACTCTTCGTACGTGCCACCCTCGTCTCTTTCCCTTTCCTTTCCTTTCCGCCTCGACACTACTCACTTTTTCGACTATCGCTCCGGAGGCTTCGAGGAACTTGAAATCTCAACAAACATCTCGATGTTGCTAAAATCTCGTTCTTATGGGTTCTCATTCTTAGTTCCTTTTGCTGATCGACTAGATCGACGAGCTTCGAGCGGATTTTCGATTCGAACTCGAGTTGCGAATATTTTTTCGTTTTGTTGAAAAAACAAAAAACTTTTCATTCAGAGGAATTTAATAAATAAATAAATAATAAATAACTAATTAATAAATCATTAATAAATTATTAATTAATTATAAATAATTATAAATAATACTTAATTAATTTTTTCTCATTTTCTGACATTTTTCCGAGAGTTGCGAGGCTTTTGAGAAATTTCGCTCCAATTGTCATTTTCCTCAACGATATTTTCTTGACAATTCAAGATTTTTCGTTGTTTCATACAAACTTCGATGTTGCAGGTGCCAAAATGGAGACTAGCAAATTTTGCACAAAATTCGGAAGTCAGAATTTTCAAACCCATGATGTTTTTTTGCATTAAAAAAAAAAAATGAAAAATTAAAAATACTGAGACGCTCGACACGGCCCGAGAAAAGGTTTCCCTTGAGACGACAACGATGCATTTCTCCGTTATGTTCGAAGAATTGCACCGCGACCAACGAAAATCCGTTTTTTTTTTTTTTTTTTTGACGTAACGCGATCCCTTAAGTCGTGGCCGTAAAAACAAGAGCGCAGAAAAAAGGTCAGAGGGCACAGTGCCGAGATAATGGAATTAAGTTTTACGTAAAAGGGAAACGAGCCATCGGAACAATGTTCTCTTAGGTGGATCGCACGATTCCCAACATTCGATGAGACACTTTTACGGTTTTGCTGCTCACGTAACAACGCGGGTTCACACTAAACTTACTCGGCCAACTTTCGTGCCTTTTCACTCTTACGTACACCTTCCTATAGAGATTTTTTGTCGGCATTGTGTGCAACTTTCGCATGCCCTATCGCCACTTTAGCGATTACACGTCTCGAATTTAAGTCGCAGCGATAATTAAGTTACAGATTGTTAAAAGAACGTCCGACGAATCGGTTGAAGGGAGAATTATTGAGAACGAGGCTCACCGTTCCATGCAAAGAATCTTGGTAGCAGTTTTCGCTCGAAAGTTCTGACATTTCTGTCCAGTTTTTTTTTTATTAAGGTAGTTTATGCGCCAGAACGTTTTCCTGCAGAATTTTTCCAAAATTTTGAGTATTTTGGTATTTTGAGAATCTTGGTAGCAATTTTGGCTCGAAATTTCGGTCCAGTTTTTTTTATTAAGGTAGTTTATGCGCCAGAACGTTTTCCTGCAGAGTTTTTCCAAAATTTTGAGTATTTTGGTATTTTGAGGATCTTGGTAGCAATTTTGGCTCGAAATTTCGGTCCAGTTTTTTTTATTAAGGTAGTTTATGCGCCAGAACGTTTCACTGCAGAATTTTTCCAAAATTTGGAGTATTTTGGTATTTTGAGAATTTTGGTAGCAATTTTGGCTCGAAATTTCGGTCTAGTTTTTTTTTATTAAGGTAGTTTATGCGCCAGAGCGTTTTCCTGCAGAATTTTTCCAAAATTTTGAGTATTTTGGTATTTTGAGAATCTTGGTAGCAATTTTGGCTCGAAATTTCGGTCCAGTTTTTTTTATTAAGGTAGTTTATGCGCCAGAACGTTTTCCTGCAGAATTTTTCCAAAATTTTGAGTATTTTGGTATTTTGAGAATCTTGGTAGCAATTTTGGCTCGAAATTTCGGTCCAGTTTTTTTTATTAAGGTAGTTTATGCGCCAGAGCGTTTTCCTGCAGAATTTTTCCAATATTTTGAGTATTTTGGTATTTTGAGAATCTTGGTAGCAATTTTGGCTCGAAATTTCGGTCCAGTTTTTTTTTTATTAAGGTAGTTTATGCGCCAGAACGTTTTCCTGCAGAATTTTTCCAATATTTTGAGTATTTTGGTATTTTGACTATCTTGGTAGCAATTTTGGCTCGAAATTTCGGTCCAGTTTTTTTTATTAAGGTACTTTATGCGCCAGAGCGTTTTCCTGCAGAATTTTTTCAAAATTTTGAGTATTTTTGTACTTTGAGAATCTTGGTAGCAATTTTGGCTCGAAATTTTAGTCCAATTTTTTTATTAAGGTTTTTATTAAATTTTTTTTGCTTATTTTCTGATGGAGCCATAGAAAATGGAGGGCAGGTCGTAAAACTGTGGATCATTGATCGGATTTTATCGCCAACACACCGCGAGCCATATCCGTCTATAATGGAACTCGAGAATCATTGAAAATCGACAGTTTCTCAGCAACAAGCTGTTTGCAATCTTTGCGCTGGGTTTTTTCATCAAAATTCATCAGTGATTATCGTTTTGCAAGATGCGAGGATAAGAGAAGGGTTGACGATAGAAAGAGAGCGACGTAGGAAGAGTTAAAGATCCGAAGGCTACCGGAGCCTCGGTAGATCCTGGTCTATTCTATTTCTGTAGGATTAATCTTGAACTTAGAAACGCATTCATAAGTTAAAACGTAAGAAACTGTGTAATAACACATTGTTTTTTTTTTTTGCGATATTTATTACGCTCACAAATCTTCGTCATTATGCGAGTGAGTTTGTTTTTTTTTTCCGGCGATTTCCTCATTCATGGAGTTTTGTGGGTGGAATTAATGGTCGACGGCGTGAATTTTTCTTTTTTATTCATTTTTTCACGTTTCTGGAAATTTTCGTCTCTATTGCGAGTCAGTTTGTTTTTTTTTTCTGGCGATTTCCTTATTCATGGAGTTTTGTGGACGGAATCAATGGTCGACGGATAGATGCGCGGCTTTTTATTTTATTTTTTCCTTTCTTCACATTTCTGGAGCACGCGACATCGACGTCGTCGAAAAAACATTCAAAGTTTGAATTCTTGGACGTCAGTCGACGAAAACGTGAGGAGGAATGTCTCGGATGTTTTTAGAACGCGAGGAACATTTCTGCACTTCCGGTTTCTGATCTAGTTTCGAAATGACACGCTGCGATATTTTGTTCCAAGAAAATAAAAAGGCCTGCTCCCTAGCTTCGTGACCTTTCATGAATTTTCATCGATTTCAATACCAACCAGTATTCAGTTAAAGTCCACGCGACTACTCGGGGAAATCTGACAGAAATAGAGATTTTTAAACATTTTGCTAAAAGCTCCGAACGTCCGTTTGCAAAGATACCGTCGGTCGGTATTTGGCCCGAAATCGTCGAGGCAAGAGTCACGTGATCGATGGCAGATGAAGAATAAATAGCAGACGAACTTCTGTCTTTGTTGAAAAATGTACGATTTTGTTTCTTTCGATCGGATCATACGAACGTTCGTTTTTCCCGAGACCGCATTAATCGGGACTCGCTCGCGTTAAAAAACTCGAAGATTCTAGAAGTCGCGAATGTGTCGGGAAAGATTAATCGATTGCGCGCGTCGAAAATGTGTTTGCGCGCCATTTCTTCAGGATGAAAAACGCCGCGATCGCATAACCCCCACAGCAGCATTCTTGACTCTGCTCGAGCGTCGAGTCTCCTGGTACAACGTCCTAGCGAAAAAATCAAAATAAAAAATAAACCAAAAAAAAAACGAGCCGAGCGAGCGAGGATGACGGTGGAACGATCGTCGTGTTCATACACGTCGATCTGGGTCAGGGCAGCCCACCAAACGCGCGCGAATCAAATTTGTTTTCGATTCGTCACCGCCATACAATTTTATTTTCAGCGTTGCCTTTCACACATAAAAAATCCAAAGATTTCGAACGTTTTTTTCTACCCGGATTTTTCATCGTTACCCGGTCTTGGAAAAAAATCGCAGTGTCAATCTCTCGATATTTATGCAAAATCTCCCAATCAAGAGCCCGGCAATTTTCCTAAAAATATTCATACGCGGCCAGTAAAACAAAAATACATCGTTGCGTGTGTAAAATGCACAATAGCGTTTTGAGGACGAAGAGATAATCATCTTTCTCTGAAGCAATCCCCTTAATTCATGTTTTTCTCACATAAACACTTAACGAGACATTAATTAATTAGTGCTAATTGATCCGGATCTCTCTCCGCGTGGAGAGAGAAGCACGACACGCCGATTCTTGCAATGGACAGGCTCGGACGTTGCGCTAGTCATTCCCGCTCGTTCTGCGAGCCAGAGAGCATTCAATGATATCCGATAGTTCAATATCTCTTCGAAGAAGACACGACGAAAAGACATTTCACATCAAAAATCACGAAACGACTTTATTTAGAGTTTTTTCAAAGTTCTGTAGAAACGTTCTTGACACCAAAACCAACAGTTTTATCTTTTGAAGAAAAATTTTCTGACGTTAAGAATTTGAGATATTTCATTTCCAATTTTTTATTTTTTCCATCTAAACGCGTGTAAATTGAAGTTAAACGTTAAAAACGTTGCAAGAAAAAAAAACAAAAGAAACGCGACTTCAATTTACACGCGTTTAGATGGGAAAAGTAAAAAATTGGAAATGAAATATCTCAAATTCTAAACGTCAGAAAATTTTTCTTCAAAAAAGAAAACTATTAGTTTCGTTCTCAAGAACGTTTATACAAAATTTTGAAAGAATCCTGAATAAAGTCGTTTTGTGATACGTTGTAATGCTGCGAACGATTTGCTCGAATTTTGCACGATTTTTTTAACCACCGACACACACGACGATCAACGTTTAATCTCACTTTCTTTTGGGCAAAGTAAAAATGAGCAATTCACTGATAATATTTCAACAAGGAAATATATTTGTATCCAGAAATAGTTTGTAACTCTCTTGGCACAAGAAAAATAACGAATCGTAACGAATAGGTCCGAATAACGAAACTGTGAGAACCACTGAACGCGGTGAGTCAGATACGAGCAGAGCTTAACAATAAGGACCGTGCGAGGCCCCTCAGGTGATTCGCCAAGATGACCATGACCATATTACAAGACAGAGGCTCCCAATAGTCTATATAATCAGGGACGACGATTAATTACTTCCAATGAGAACTGAAAGGTATCATTCAAGTTTTACTCTCCAAAAAGTATCGCGTGTCTCTCACGAACTACATACGAGACGCCTGGAATGTCATTGAGTGCCGAGTACACAATTCCAACAAAAATAAGATGTTTAAATAATGTTTTAAAAAGTGAGGAAAAAAAAACTAACTCGTTGCATATCCTTTGGACAGAATTTGCGTCACTCACGATTTCGTAACGTTGCGATCGATTATATGATGATCGATGATGCGGTGTCCATTTTGTTTTTATTTCAATTTAATTTCAATAATTTGATTTATTCTCAACGATCGAATTTTAGGATTTTTACGATAATTGCTCGAATAAACATTTTTTCAGTTTCATTGGATGTTGTTTTTATTTAAGGAGGTTGGCTACACACAACAATGTTGCCATGTTAAAAGCATAGGGAAATTCGAAATTATTAGAATTTAATGAAAATTGGTGAGCTTTAGTATTAAAAATGAATAGTCAAATTTTTTAAGATTTTTCTTCTACATAGTTTTCGAGTAATCGAACGCTAGCGTTTACATGCATCGGCATAGGATTCAGATATATATATAGGTATATCTTTTGCATATTGTAAACTCGAATTATTCGACAACTATGTAGGAGAAGAATGTGAAAAAAATAGTGTCATCGTATTTGATGCTGAAGAATGTTACCACCAAATTTTATTAAATTCTTATGATGTTGTCGTATGTAGCCAACCTCCTTAAACATTTTGTCTAATTGTCCAGCACGCGTCCTTGTACTCCTCCTCCTCACTCGTGTGTCTTCAAGCCGTCGTCCTCGTTTTCGTGTTTGTCCTTGTCCTCGTCCTCATCTTCGAGCTCCTTCTTGTCCTTGTTCCCATCGTCATCTTCTTCCTCATCGTTGTCCTCATCCTCGTTAAGTGCTTGGAAACGTTGAGTATTTATCAAACTTTATGAAAAGTAATCTCATCGCGCGCGCGGCGAAACACTTTTCGCTTTTTGGGATTTCGATTCTTCGCATTTTTATTCGTTCGCGGCGTCGTTTTCCCAAAAACGCCGCCTTTCGGTCAGTTTTCGTGAAAAAAGTTCGATCGCGAGTGTTCTTTTGTTTCAATATTTCGAATCGGCCAATCCGAAAACTCGATTCGAGCACACCGACAAATCTACAGTCCGTGTGTGTTTCCGTTTATCTCAATTTTGACGAGGTTATGCAGAACCTGCAGAACTATCGAAGTTCGGCGAATCAGAGAAACGTGCAGAGGGAGCAGCAGTAGATTCGTCAGTTTTGAATTTCGAACGACGAGTTCAATGGGCGCGGGATTAGAAAGCTTATTGAGGAAGAATGCAAAAAAAAGTCTCTCGAGTGGAAACGATGGTTTCGATGTCGTTGCCCAGTCAATCAAATGGCAGCCTCGTGCTTCGAATGTCTGCGCAT
Organism: Hyposoter dolosus; assembly: GCA_963921915.1. Classification (NCBI taxonomy): domain Eukaryota; kingdom Metazoa; phylum Arthropoda; class Insecta; order Hymenoptera; family Ichneumonidae; genus Hyposoter; species Hyposoter dolosus. Next base: position 5,231,302 of record OY998140.1, read on the forward strand.
TAAAAGTTAACGTTATTTACCTCATCGAGTTGCAGAGAGTTTGTGGCCTTGGCAATCTCTTGCATAGATTGTGTCAGTGATCCTGAATGGAGAAAATAAATATTTATAAGATTGTTGTTGATCATTTTATGCCAACAAAATCGAAAACACTTGATCGCACATTTTTTAGTTTCTCAATAAAAGTTGGCGCATAAATCGCGACTCACTGATGCTTCAACGTAAACAAACGTTTGTAATGCCGTTAGTAAACACACTTGTAAGGTTTTTACGTCCCTGCTTCCCCACTGTTCCATTTTTCCATTTAATTGCTCAACGCCTTTGGCAAATAGTTCCTCGTCATTTTGCTGGCAGCTGAATACGTTCCAATGTGTATTATTCTCTCAAATACGAACATCCAACGAAGGCGAATCTCGGAATATTCAGCTTTCTTACTAAATTATCATTTTTCCACCCAAATTTGTGTACAAATCGAAAATGTAGGTCCATCGAGTAAGTGTGGAATAAAAAGAAAAATTATGGAATAAAAACAAAAAAAATTGAGGCAAAAATGAAGACATGTAAAAACCTGAGAGGGTATGCATGGAAAACACCACTATTACTGCTACAATCGGTAATAGCAACGTAACTAATATTACGTGTTGAGTGTATTGATATTTCTTCTTCATGTTTATTATTATTCTTACAACTCAATAACATATAAGAGTTTGTTTGTTTCGTGTTATTTTTCTTAGCCCATACATAACGCAGTTTTACATAATTATAACGGGTCCTGTATCATACATCTAACGCGCTAAGCGAATGATTCAGCGGATAAAGATGGACGACGACATTGTACATAGTAGAATGTGTCTCTGTGTCTCACGTTTCTTTTTCTTCTCCAAAGCCCTCGCTCATTTCTTTCGCATCTTATTTCTTATACTTTTATGCTCGACTATGTGATCTTTCTCTTTAACGTAAAATACATTTGGGAGTCAACATCGATAAACTGCTACAACAAGATACACACCTGTCAACAATTATTCGTTAAAGCAATGAAAATCCAACTTTCAACGTCACCTTCGAAAAGTGCCTCGTTTTTTATCTCAAATTCGTCAATTTTAATTCCTTCAGAGAACCAAAAGTAGCCTCGTTTAATTATGCAAGTTTTAAGATGCAAAATGGACCCATTGCATTTCGAGAAAGTAATTTCGAGGCTTTTCAAAAAAATTCCAATGACGCGCGCATTATTTTTTCTTCTTCGATCGAGATCCTGGTACCCTTTCTGGAGGAAATGCACTCGCAAGTTCTTTCTAACGAAACTGCGTCGATGCTCGAGCCTCGAAAGAGCTTTTTCGACATTCAACTCACTTTCGTATTATTTAACATTATATTCATTGTAATTATCATTATTATTGATATTTTTCCAATCTCTTTTTGTTCTCCGTTTGAGAAATACATTTTTGGTAGCTTTTCCCTTTGTTCTTCTTGTCCGCACCGCACGATCTCGTTGCGTAAACTATTCAAAAGAAAAAATACTGTTCTCAGCCTGTTGAAAAAAATTGTCAAAAAGTTTTGTTTTTCTTTAGTATTGATAAAAATTTTAAAAAAGCACGTTCGCTGGTCCGAAAAAATTGTCCAAAGGAATTTTTACGTCGAAGCCTGTCGCCTGAACGTCGAAACTACTCGGAGCAGCCTTTTCTTTGAAATTCTCCCAACGACATGAAAAAAATAAAGATTAAAAAACGCGCGAGTTATTTGCCATGAAAAAGTACAAGAATCTCGGCGGTGGGCATCGGAAAAATAAAATTAAAGTCTTCGACGAACCGTTTCCATCTTTATCGTAAACTTGGATTCGTAATTCCTCAAGAGCATGATTGCGCAGTCCAAGTATCGAAATCTTGTAATTCTCCTCGAGAGAGCAAAGATTCACGAGATTTTTTTTCTTTTTTTTAATTATCATTATGCACAGGCTTTTTTTTCTCCACCTCGTTTCTGTTTATACAGAATATTATTAAGACGACGAATATTCGTGTCAGTTGATGATCGCGATATAAACTCTAGAGGAAAACTGATGCATGATTTACTCTAAAGTACGACAAACAGGGGGGCACGAGAACGAAACTGTAAAATGAACACAATTACGGGGATAATCGATGTGGATAATAATGTGATATATACATCAAGCGATGCGTGGACATCGAGATCGTCGTTGATTGACGAAAAGTTGAAAAATCTTTATAAAAATAAAGAAATTGTAAAATAAGAATGAAAATAAAAACTGGGGGATCGCTTTAGAGTGATTCGTCGTTGCGATAAATATGAATACTCTTTGGAAAAATTGTATACCGCGTTCGGAATGAACGAAGTGTTTGTTTCTTTCGTATATTTATATATAGATATTTGTTATTATTGTATATTTATATAAGTTATTGTTATTTGAATTTGAACAAAGATGGAGTTGTTCGGAGGGGCGTGCCAAACGAGCGGAATGCTCGGTTTTGGCTCATCGACTCGAAACCAAACGAAAGAGGGGCCTCGTCCCTTCGCCTCTTATTCCTTTCTCTAGTTATAATCAGAATCTCCGTATTTATGTGCATTTCTTTGCAAAACGAACCTTATAATTAAATCGCACGCAATACATCGTGATATGACGCTCGCATTTTTCACTCGTACACGACACACTGACAGCTTAAACGATACTCATTGTTATGCATAGTTCGACGTTTATATTCATTTTTTCTGCATTTTCTTCGTTTCTCCTCTCTCCCTCACTTTTTTCTTCGATTTTTAAAATTTCTGATCTCCTCGGCTACTCGTTCGATCGAAAGGCAAACTTGTCATTCGTTATTTTCGTCGTTATTACGTAAGAGTCGCAGTGTTGAGTTTAGCTTGAGGAAGGCATAACAGGATAAGATTTTCGTTATTGTTACGTGCCATTTTAATGAGGGGAACTGCGCTTATGTCATTTTTTTCGCTTATCGTTATTAAACGTTATTGTTATTGTTATTATTAATATTATTGTTCTTGTCAAGCTACAAAATACTCTCTCGCTCTCTTCCGACAAAAGTACGAAGACCACCCCTCGTTTCTACTCACCCAAAACGTTCTTTTTTTTTCTTCATTTGTAATTTATAAATAAATATAGTTATTTTTCTGATTGACTATTCGATCGACTTGTTAACCGGCGAATCAACTTAATTTATTCAATTTTCCAGCCTAATCCCCGCTTTTCTGCTTCGCGTTTGGTAAGAAATTAAATTTTACTCAATCGTATTGGTCAAGTAGGTTTCTACTTATCAATAATGTCAGTTTTCAACGCAGAGCGCAATATCAATCCGGTTTTTTTTTTTTTTTCAAGATTCATTCACGATCTAGAATTACTCGATTATTCGATCAGCCAATTAACTGTGTGACTCTTAACGGGATTTAAAATAATGATTTATTCGTTAGGACTTACTGACTCGTCATTCGCGTGGAAACTTAATTAATCAACCGCCCGAGCGATGTTTTTTATTATCGTTGGAGAATTTAAATGGTGCGTGGAGAAATGATAGAGTGGCTGGAAAAGCAACAAATCGCATAAACCGTAAAATCAATCAATTCCGCAATCGCCTAATGCGATGAAATATTTATAAAAGGAGAAAATAAATTATTTTATCGCTCATTTAAAATGACTTTCGTGAGATTTGAATGGTTGGTGGTTATCGTTTGTGTTTATTCTCGATGTTATTCTGCACTCAAAATTTACCGTTTTTTTCCTGCTCGCTCAGCTCCAAGGCAAGCGCGAAATCGGCTTCTTCCTGTTCTTTTAACCTGCGACGTTCGTCCTCAGCCTCCATACTCTGCTTCGATGCCCAGGCGAGCTGTTGTTCCTCTGACAAATGTCCGACCCCGCCGGCGCTGTTTTTCCAAGCGTTCGTTTGATTTTTCTTCGCGCCCAAACTCAGTTTCTTTTTAAATTCTTCGCTGAAATCGAGCCCCGACTTTTTGCTCGTTTTATCGGTTTTCATGGAAAACGCCTCGTCGAAATTTATTGTTTTCGTGGATTTCTTCACCGCGAATACGTCCGCGAACTCTCGATCGTATTTGACGTTGTTGCTGTTCGTATCTCCGAAAGCGTTCGCAATCTCGTTCGAATTTATTTTGTCATTACGGCCCAGGGTGCTCGATCCAAAGTCGGATTCAAATCCAGCCCGTCCGAAAGAATCGTTGTTCTCTTTTCGAGTGTTATTTGGAGTTTCCATTCCAAACGGATCGAGCTGTCTCGGAGGGTTGTTTTTGTTATTTGCGTTAATGGTATCGTCCAGAGCGAAGCCTTCTTCGGCGAAGGGATCGGCGATGTTGAAAGGATCCTCGTACCGATAGTCCCGAAACGGATCCTCCGTAAAATCCGGGAGTTTGGAGGTTGGCGTCGGCGTCGGGGTCGACGAGGGTGCGACTCGGGGTCTGCCGGTAACCGGCCTCGGCGGAACCGATGACGAACGGCATGGTAAAAGTTCCGGCTGAAGCATTCGGTTTTGTTTTTGTTGATTTTTTTTTGTTTTTCGTGCTTTTTTTTTTTTTTTGTCGTTTCAGTCATCGACTTTTTTTTGCGATGCGCTTTTTTTTACTGAAAATTTAAAAAAACGGTATGCGCGCGGATAGCGCGGCGTTATCGTCTGCTGCCCATTCACCACCTCCGATCTGCGTACTCTGTTTTTTTTTCCTACTACGATACCTCAAAAAACAACATAAATCAACGGAAAGAAATAAAAAATCAATAAAATTAAGAAAATAACGAAAAACAACGGTTATGGAAAAAATCAAATGATTGAATCGGTCAAATTGTAAATACGGCAGAAACCAGGTTACGGCCAACGACTTCATGCTCCAGGAATTCTCGGGATTCGGTGCAATAACTGACAAATCATTTCGGCATCTACCTAAATGGGAAACGATCATTTTCAACAGATAAATTCGTTGTGATATTCGTTACGAATAAACATTATTGGCTGTCACTGGGAGGAACGACGTTGCATAAATTCTCTTCTTCCACAAAAACAAACCATTCGTTGAAGACGATTTTTTTTTTACTAATACGATTTCGATTCTGAAATAATCGAAAAAACAATGAATCATTTTCAATTCTGTCAATTAATTGTCATGAAAAATAAACTTGTCTTCTCAGTACGCTAATTATTGGTGACCACGTTGCGGTTTGTAAATCGACGAAGCTAATTTCCATTTTTTTTTTTTTTTTTTTACTAATGCGAGCGCATTTCGTGCAAGAAAGCTGATGACGAATTACTTGAACTAATTTCAAAGCTCGTTTAAAAATATCGTGTTTATAAATGCAGTGACTGCCTTGGAATCACAAAAATTTTCTACTTTGCTCGTGGATATTTTTTAAAACTCGAGAAATAAATTCAACGCAACGAAAATTTATGCAACCTCGAGGCAGGCAACAGGATCATCTTGGGGCGAGGAACATTTTTCATATGATTTTCAGAACGAAGAGATTTTACTTTGGTACACGGAGAGAATTTAATATCGATCATTACTATGGCACCATTGTTCGCTGGACCATGTCGTACCTCTATAAGGGATTTTAAAGAAAAACATAAAGAAATCTTAGACATTTTTCACCGAACTTTCATTTTTTTCAACAAATTTTGACTCTTTTCGCCAAATTTTGACTTTTATCGTCAAATGTTCAGTTTTCTCGCCAAATTTGAATTTTTTTCCACTAATTTTGGCATTTTCGCCTGATTTTAACTTTTTTTGGCCAAATGTTGAAATTTTCGCCCAATTTTGAATTTAATTGGCCAAATTTGGAAATTTTTCAACAAATTTTCACTTCTCACGCCTGATTTTGACATTTCTCGAAAAATTTTGACTTTTATCGTCAAATTTCTAGTTTTCCCGCCAAATCTGAACTTTTTTCGCCTAATTTTGACATTTTTTCCCAATTTTGACTTTAACTTATGTCGTCATGGTAATTTTTTATATAAATTTCCTTCCGTGTACTTGGAAAACTGAGCTGGCTGAGCTGGCGAACGCTCAATTCGAAATCGGACTTGAAAACTCGAATTAAAAAAAAAAAAAAAACCAGAAAACGCGATTATTTCGCTGACGATTAGTTGTACGAAATAATTGGTAGATTTTTTGTCGAATAAACTTATTCGCAGCTTACAAATGCAGCTCGTATGTGAAGCTATCACGAATAATGAATTTTTCTGTGAATATGAATGGAGAAAAAGGACAAGTTGAGGAAATGGGGAAACGCGCGGTGAACTGAAAACCGGAAAAACGATATAAAATAATAATTAAAAGTGAAGATAAATGAAAAACTGGCAATAGAGAACAAAATAAAAGCAACGAAAATGGCAATCAACGAATAAATAAATAAATAAATAATACAAGATCAAATTTCTTTTGATTCGGTACCTTGGAGTCGAAATTGGCAAAATCAGCGAAGCCCGTTGTGCCGCCAGTCATGAATGTATTTCCGTTGGCATTGTCGATCGATGGTATTTGCGAGGCGAATGGATCGGAATTTGCATTTCCGAATGGGTCTGGAGTTGGCGAGGGCGTTGGCGGAGCTGGTGCCGCCCTTAATGGTCCGCCGGGGCCTCCAGGAGCGCTGGCTGGTCTGGGAGGCGCGGGTCGCGGCGGCGGTTGTTTAGCTTTTTTCGGTGGCAATGCCGGACTCGGGCTTTCGGCTCGGGTCGGTGCATGAAGATTTGCAAATGGATCCTCACCGAACGGATCTTTTATCGCCTGTTCAAAAATTGCGCAAAAAACTAATTAACAATAAAATTTTTGCAGTTTTTAGCAAAAAATTAAAAAAAAGGTATTTGTTTTTTTTTTCTTTTAACTTTCAATCAAATTCCGTGTCACGAATCCGAAAAATCTTCTAAAAATCTTCCCTAACGCAGAAAAATATTGAAAGAATTGAAACTCGTGCCTCCAGCGACGATAATCGTAATCGATTCGTTCTGGAGTTCCGAGAGCCTCGAAATATTCAATGAGAAACTTCAACCAGCCTGAAAACGCTAATTTCTCCAATTAAAAATTGACTCGGTACTTCCGGAAGTAGCGAGTCAATTCCCGCATACCTTAAGGCGATCCATCAGTTGCTTCGTCAGTGAGAGAAAGACTACCAAAACTATTTACAAAAAAAAAAAATATTCCAAAGTGAAGCCTAAACCGGTAGTCTTGAAATTTATTAATCTTGAAATTTATTGACTTTGAAATTTATTAATCTTGTAATTCATTAATCTTGAAATTAATTAATCTTAAAATGAATTAATCTTGAAATTTATTGGCCCGCCGAACGGACTGTCGCGTGGGATTTTCACAAGGCGGACAACTGATGGATCAGCTTAAAGAGTAAAGATCTCGAAATTGGGTGGTCAAAGTAAAAAATTTTCTTCATCGAAAATCACGTTCAAAATCTCCATGCAAAAACACCTTAAGAAAATGTTGGACTTCTTGTAGAAAACGGCAGAAAAATTCAGAAGAAAGGTGCCGATTATCGAGCAAGAAAATTCAAGAATAATAAACAGCGGTTTCGTCGATTCTCAACGACGCAGGCTTCAGTGCTAATAGAGAAAATTTGTGTTTTTCCAAAAGGGCCGAGTTCCGAAATGCAAAACGAATTTTCTGGTGTGTGCGAAGGATTTACATTGTGCATGAATGCGAGAGAAAAGATTTTAATATTTTAATAAGCATTTTTTCAAGCCAATTTAGATAATTTGCTTAATTAGATTTTAATTTCAATATTAATTAATTTTTTTCAATTAAATTTTTAAAATTAATTATTAATTATTATTATTATCAAATTTTCTGGTATGTGCGAAGAATTTACATTGTGCGTGAATGCGAGAGAAAAGATTTTAATATTTTAATGAACATTTTTTTAGTTTATTTAGCTCATTTGCTTAATCAGATTGAAATTTTAATTAATTATCATTACAATTTAATTAAATTTTTTCAACCAATTATTATTATTATTATTGAATCATAATTAGAATTGAATAATTATAATTGATAATTAATAATAATAAATATAAAATAAATTACATTTTATATTTTAATTTTGAAAATTAAAATGGAAAAAGAATCGTGAATAAAATCGTGCATCAGTGTTTTTTTCTAGTTTATAAAATATCCTGTAAATGAAAGAACGTGAAAAGAATTCGTGAAGAATAAATTGTGATGTTTAAACAGCAGTGGCTTCGTGTCGGTTTTTACATTTTTTCTAAATTTCTAGAGACACATTTGTTCTTTAATGATTTCGGAACCGTTTCAACTAATCGTCATTACATGAAATGAAAAATTTGGATACTTTTACGAATTACGATGCAAAAGCGGAGATACGAGACTAAAAATGAAGGAAATGATTATCCGATGGCACGGGAATGAGAAAAATGGTTTAAAAAGTCTAGCACTTACGAGGTGGAACGATTGAAATTGTAAATTTGAAGAAAAATGGAATCTAAAGCTAAAGAAAATGGTGTGAACGAAACTACAAACCGGTGCATCCTCTAAGGTTGATGTTTCCTGTTTTATCTTTCCGTCACCGAACGGATCGAATGGATCTTGTTTGGTCGATGCGAAGGGATCACTCGTGAAACCGCCGGCAATTGTCGCCGAATTCTGTCGGTCGATGATTCAGCGTTGATGATGCAAGAAATGATTTAATCAAACGAAAATGGCTAAGCACTACCGGTTACTACGGACGATCCATTGTTTCTTGAGAAACTTTAACTTACAACGTTCGATGGCTGGGCATCAAATGCACTTGCGAAAGGATCTGCTGCGTCGTTCGAGCCACCAAACGCTTCCTTCGCTTTGCTCGATGAAAACGGATCTCCTTGCATAGCGAAACCTGAATTCGCAACTGTACCGTTTGAGAATGCATCGCCGGCATCACCGACGCTCTTGATTCTCTTCGAATTTTGTTCTTCCTGGCTGTAAAAATTTGTTGCATTATTTTTTAAATCTATCACGAGGAAACGCATTGGCAGCAACTTTTCTCGTCTCAGCCAATGGAATCGCGTAGCCCGAGAAAAAAGGCGGAAATTGCTTTTAGTCTCAAATTGTGAAAAACGTTTTTTTTGCATTTTTGTCATGAAAAAATAGGAGAGAAATTTCTTACTCTTACTCAATGTAAAAACATACGAAATTTTAAGAATTCTATCATCGTTACGAGTCGAGTCGAGTTGATAATAAATGCTCGAGGCAAAATACTCACTCGACATCCTCTATTTCAGGATTGAAGCTGAGGCTCGTGTCCGGAACGAGTCTAGGATCGCCAGCGGCTAGTGCCGAGTCGTAAATAGCGATAGCATCAGTCATTTGTCGTTGCTGTTCCTCGAGATGCGTTATTTTAGCTTTTGCTTGACTTATTTGAAGTTGAGTATTTTGTAGATTTTTTGTTAGCTCGTTGAGCTGCTCTCTGCTTTGGTTTTGTTGTTTCTCAAGTTGTTGTTCTTCCTGACGAAGGCCTTCCAATTCTTGTCTCTTTGAATTGAGTTCGTCCTCTTGAGTGCGCAGAACTGATTCCTGCTCTTCGGCTTGTTGACGCAGTTTATCGACCTTTAAAGAATTTCGTTATGAGAAAAAAAAAAAACGATCGCAAAGAGTGAGGAAACGGTTCCAAGACTTGGTCTTAACGAAACTCGAAAGTTCGAAATTTTAAAAAAAGGACCACAAACGTTTACGTTTCAATGAGATCGATTCCATTTTTTCCTTTTTTTATAAACATTGTTTTTTTTTTTATTCAATAAACTGACAAAATCGATAGCAAAAAGTTCACGAATTCGTGGCTCGGTAAGGACCGTGCGAAATAATTTAAATGTTCTTTTTGAATAACAATTTTTCCCCCTCGTAACAAGAATTATTCCTTCGCAGCTATTGCGATAAATAATCCAGAAACATTCGATCAATTTGCAACATTGTTACGAATGTCGACCACAATTTCGTTCATGAACATTTTTTAAAAATTTCAAACAAAATTAAAGATATTGATGCTCCATCAATGAGAAAATTAGACATAAGATTATTAGCAAATGCTGTCAGAGTGCAGTGTGCACGAAAGCATGCACATGTTTCAATAAAAGCATCTCGTACGCGCAACCATCCGTCAAGTAATTATCAAAAAAGTGGGTAACGATTTAAATTTTTTGGCGATTTCGTTAATTTTTGTTTCATGTCAAATTTTTTCGAGCATTGATGCGATATTTTCTAGCAATTACGATCAACGAGGAAACTCCTGACCCAGGTGTGATTTCGACTCCACGTCAATACCGAAAGTCTATAATAATTTCATAAAATTGACTAGCTCAACGAATTGTGCACCGATCGAAAGCGTTGATTTATTTAAACGTATCATACCTTTCGAAACTGCAACGCAACTCCTTCGACACGGGATTGAAGTGTAAGATTTCCTTTTTTTACATTATTTTCATACCAAAAATAATAGCAAATTGGCTCGAAATTCTTGATCAACTTTTCAATGAAATTCGGGGCAAAATTGTGGTGTGCAAATGGCAAGTCGCAAATGTGAAAGAAAACAAAAAAGAAAGGAAGAAAAAGTCACAAAGGAAATGATTATTTTTGGTATACCTTTTCCTGCTCTTGACGGGTTTCCTTCTCGATTTCAGTCAATTCTTTATCTACATCGGCTCGCTACACACCAAAGTAAAAAAAAAAAAAAAACAAAAAAAAAAGGAACAAACACATGACAAAAATAAAAGAAAATAAAATTATTCCAAATCGAGGAATTTGGGCAATTTCATAATTATGCGTTTAAACAAAAAAAACAATCATTAATATTCTCGCAAAAATAATGAATTATGATGAACTTTTTAAAATCAATAAAATCACTACGTCCTGATAAAATAAATCAATAGGAAAGTCGATGGCGTACGCAATTTTTTATCCTATGACTTTTAAAAATGATGAACGAATAAAAAACATGAAAAGCAATAAATTACATGCACCGGCCGTTAATCGTAAATGGCACGTGCTGCTTATCAAGAGGCTTCTGCACTCCATTTACATTTTTAGGCAAATAAAATTTGGCCAAACGCAATAACGAGTCAAGCTGAAAATTCATCAAAAACATCGAGTTCGCCATAACAACGGTTTCATCCCCAAAAATAATTTTTCACGATATTCCATGGGATTCCAAGTTTTTCGAGGATGTCTCTGTAATAATTTTTTCAGGCTGCAGCTACAGTTTGAAGTTTGCGTCTCGTGAATACTCCGAAAAATGATTTTTTACTGAATCTTCGTTACAATTTTTCTCAATTGTCTCTGCGGACCAAGTTTTCGGAGTTTAAGGTATTACCATCACGAAACGACTTTATTTAGGGTTCTTTCAAAATTTTGTATAAACGTTCTTGCCACCAAAACTAACAGTTTTCTTTTATGAAGAAAAATTTTCTGACGTTTACAGTTCGAGATATTTAATTTCCAATTTTTTGTTTTTCCCATCTAAACGCAAACGAAAACTGAATTTACTAGAAAAATTGGAAAGAGTGCATCAATTGTCAAAATAATGAACATACTTTTTTTTTATTTTAATTTCAATTTTTTTTATTTAAATTTTAATTTTATTCAAATGCCAGTGAAGAGTCACGTTTCGTTAAAAAGTTACAAGAAAAAAAAAAACAAAAAAAAAAACAAAAAAAAAACGAAACTTCAATTTACACGCGTTTAGATGGGAAAAATAAAAACATTGGTTTATACAAAATTTTGAAAGAATCCTAAATGAAGTCGCTTTGTGATAGTAATACGTTAAGCATGAAAATTTCGTATCCAGCATTACGCATTAATTTTGGGCTGTCCCGAAGAGGAAAAATATCGATTTCGCTGCGTTCGAACGATGCAAACTTCAACCTGACACGCAAATTGGTTTTTCTGGTTTGGAGGAAAATAAAATGAAATAATGAACTGCTAAGAGCCAAGCTTTCTTTTTCTACTAGGAAATTGCGAAAGTTTCGGGATTATTTCTATTGTGACGTTGACATAAATTTGAGTTTTTTAAATAAAATGCTTGGGAATGGGAAAAACCGTGAAATCCTAATACGATTTGCAAATGCAATTGTGATTATACATTTCTCAATAAATTCAAATGCAACGATCAAGAAATGGGAAATGTTTTACCTGAGCTTTCAAATCGTTGAGTCTTTTCTGTGCTTCGCCACGTTGACTCTCCAATTGTTTCAAAGTCGCAGCGAGCGTGTCGAGCTCACTTTGCAGACTCTTTATTTCGCCACTCTTGATTTTAATGTCTGCTTCTTTTTGGGCAATATCTTGCTCCATGGCTCGCCTCTCACGCGCTAATTCCGCTATGTCTTTGCTTATCATGTCGAGTTCTGGATTTGAATAACCAGTTATGTTGTTATTTTCCTGAAAATAGTTGAAAAATTGTTTGGTTTAAAAATTAATGGCGTTCTTTTATATTTTTCGATTATATTTTTCATTTTGTTGAATTTTTTTTTTGTTTTTAATTCGCTCAGGGCATAGAATAAAGATCTGAAATCAAAATTTGTTAATTTTCGTAAAAAAAAATTTTTCTACGTTTCTGAGTGGTCGAGAAAAATGAAATAAAAATGTGTAGACAGTTTTTTGAAATTTTCAAGTTCGAAGTCACGTCGACAATGTTACGTTGTGAAAAAAAAAAAAAACAATCGTTGGAATTGCTGGAAAATTTTCATTCACCCAGTAACGAGTCTGAAGTTGTCAGAGCTCGGAATTTATTCACGAAATCCCAGCAGATGAATATTGTTTTTTTTTTTTTTTGTTTTTCTAATGTTACGAGCGCGATCCGAATGTTTAACGAGAAATGAGTAAGCCCGACAAAAAGAGCAAGGGAACGGACAAGAGCGCGGTTGTGGAATCTCCGGAAGAGTCCACCGACCTATCGGCTTGTCTGAACGTAACGAAGCCATTTTTAATTCGAGATACGCCACGAAGTCTCGCACTCGACGTTCAGAGGGCTCAAAACTATCGGAGCGTCAAGGAGCTTCAAGAGAAGTCTCGGAGCCTCAGATTCTCCGAGCTGTATGGCCCGAATTGGAATTCTTCGGGAATCGAAAAATTGCGAGATTTCTACAAACGTAAATTCATCGAATCGAAAATCAACGACGACAATTTTGTCAGAATTAAACTTCGCCCTTGATCAGCCTGACCAACTTTGATCGATTCAGCAAAAAAGAATCTTCCCAATGTTATTACGACACCTTTTCTATTTCATTATTCTTGTCGAAACGATTTCGAGTTTGAAAATGCAAAAGAGATTCAAAAATAAATTCGACTCTCTCAAGAAAAAAATGAACAACTTGATCGGGGGGAAAAAAGGTTCACGAGGAAAAATCTTTTCAACTTTTCTTGCCTCAGTTTTCCAAACTCAATTATCTAAACAAACATTTTTCTTTTCTCTACAAGGAAACGAATTATTTTTGGACATCGTTGACCTCGAATATCCAAAGACAAACGGAACCTTACGACTCGCGTATAAAAAACAATGGAACGAATACTACGATTGTTTAAAAAGTCAATTGAAAGATGCGGGTCCTGAGAGAACGACACATCCGACAGCCCTTTCTGCTCTTGAGGGAACTTCTCTCACGTGAGAATCAACACGAAGATGTTTTTATAGGAGAGCGCAAACATTTTAACATTTAAAAACTGAATTTACTAGAAAAATTGAAACGAGTGCATTAATTATCAAAATAACGAATAAAAAAAAAAATATCGTTGCTTTCCGACGATGCAAAATTCAGTATCATGAAAATATCGAGTAGAAAATCATTCCAACTGTCATAAATATTCGTTATCCCTCCGCAGACACACATGGGTCTGGGGTGTCCAGCCCATTCAGCGAATCTCTCGTTTTTTTTTGTATCGATAACCATTAATAAGAGAAATAAATAGAAAGGAAAGTAAAAATCTGAGTCTTTCAAAATTTTTTTTCGAAAGACTCAGATTTTCGTGAAATTCGAAACAATCATAAAATTTAAACCGTTCAACCCCAATTTCCCAAACTCAATACCAACTTTCCTATTAAGATATTCTATTTATAAAAAAAAGAATTAGTAAATCTAAAAATTTGCGGAAGTTAAAGAGCGTCGACACCCTTTTTTTGAAAATTACAAAATACCGTAGAATTCGTATTTTTTTAACAATTCCGACAAAATTCTCAGAGAATTAAGAGCTTGTGCAGATTAACATCTGTCCAAAACGAGAGCCCTATAGCTCAAACCGTTCTAGAGTTATGAACGTTTGAATTTTACAGTGCCAGAACATACACACACACACACACACATCCGGACATTTTTTCTAGATATGATTTTTCGATGTTTTGGGACATTTTAAGCGCATCGACATTGAAAACTGGACAAAAAAAATCACCGTCACATAGCTTCCTCTATGAGGAAGCAAAAATAATTTTTATCCATCACCCGGTGCAGCCTCTCTTTCTGTAGACCTAAAATTACTTTCCTCAATTTTTTCAAATTTTTTTCGCGCTAAATGTAGTATGTCTACGGAGGGCTGAAGCCCTTAAAGCCCTTAAAATTCGAAATGATTAGAGTTTAATAAAAAATGGTGAGTATATTCTTTAGTATTAAATACGAATATACAAATTTTTTAAGATTTTTCTTCTACATAGTTTTCGAGTAATCGAACACTTAGAGTTTACATGCTTAAGCATAGGATTCAAATATATATCTGTTGCATATTGTTAACTCCAATTATTCGACAACTATATTAGAAGCATAGGAAAATTCGAAAGCCCTTAAAATTCGAAATGATAAGAGTTTAATAAAAATTGGTGAGTATGTTCTTCAGTATTAAATACGAATATACAAATTTTTTAAGATTTTTCTTCTACATAGTTTTCGAGTAATCGAACGCTTAGAGTTTACATGCTTAAGCATAGGATTCAGATATATATATAGGTATATCTTTTGCATATTGTAAACTCCAATTATTCGACAACTATGAAGAGGAAAAATGTGAAAAAAATAGTGTCATCGTATTTGATGCTAAAGAATGTTATCACGAAATTTTATTAAATTCTTATGATATTGTCGTATGTAGCCAACCTCCTTAAATAAAATTGTATATCCCGTTGAAACAGACTAAAGTGTAAGCTGTGCATATCCCCCGACGAGCTATATACGAGTGAATCGATTGAGTGGATGTACAGAAGCAGCGAATGCGACAACATGACGAACGTGCCGATCGGAACTTCCGACCACATTCACGTTACACCGGATGAGAAAAATTTGCAACTGTACGATGTTCAAGTAAGTCATAACTCGATTCTATCATCAGAGAGAAAAGGAAAACGACTCCTAGAAATTTCTCTGAGAATTGTCTCCGAAAGAAAAATTCTGAAACATCGTTTTTTCTTACGAAAAATCTGCCAAGGTCTCGAATATCTTGAAAAATCTGTAAACCCAATTTTCAGCTAGCGGATTCAGGGCTTTATTGGTGTCAGTTGGAAGACACAGCCTCCGCGCCTTATTACTTGCACGTGGCAAGCGGAAAAGCAGAAGAAACGCGTCTCGTGCGTCCAGAAAGATTCAACAGCCCCGAAGAGAATCCTACCCCGTCAGAGAATCTTTACGAATATGGATTGAAGGTTTTTTCGTTGTGGAGTCCGTGGTCGCCTTGCACAACGTGCGGCAAAGTTGGCCAAAGAATAAGATACGGTTATTGTACTATTTCGTTGATTGGCTCCGAGGAGAAAAATGATGAAAGCGTTGGGAGTCCAGGTGAAGAAATGGCCGAGAAAAAAATGGACGATAAGATCGAGAATGAGGAGGAAAAACGTAACGTGGTTGAAGAAACCAAAGGGGTGATGGATCAACGCGCGAAACGTTCCCATCGCATTTCCAAACGAGGTAAAAAATAAAATAAAAAACAGAAAATCGTTTTCGTCAAATATTTGACAATAAAATTCCTTGCAATGGAAAAACCGATAACATTACTTCGGGCAACGTTGCCTTCAATATTTTTCACTCTCCCGCCCAGGGAAATAATTGGTTCCAAAAGAAAAGAAGCCAAATTTCGAAAATTGCGGAATTGATGCACGATAAAAAAAATTTTCGTCATGTTTCCGTAATCCTGAAGTTTGCATCGTTGCAATACAACGGAAAATCGATTTTTTATTCATTATTTTAATAATTAAGGATGTTGAGTCCAAAATCTCAAATGATTAGAAAATTCGGAAAATTTGGTTTTTTTTTCGCATGAAATATTTAAGAGATCGTCTCAAAATTTCACGACCATTAGGAAGCTCATTATTGAACAATTAACGTTAATGAATTTTCGTTGCATTCCAACGACGCCAACTTCAAGATCGTCACCAGTTTTTACATTCCGCTCTAAATAACGTTGCAATTCTGTACACAGAAGCAGAAACAAAGACAACGACGGATGTGACGAGCGGTAAATATGCAGAAGCCACGACGTTGGACGTCAGCGATGAATCGGAAGACGAGGACGATGAAAAATCGCCGGAAGAAATAAAGCTACTGGCTCAAAGTATTTTGCCAGTATTTCGGAACAGACTTCCATGCAGATCGCCCCAAACCCCCAAGGATATTCAAAAAATAAAGCGGATCCGTTCGAGAAAAACAGAAATTATGAAAGGACTTTGCAAGGTCCGTTTGCTGGCTCCAAAGAAATAAATAAACAGTTTTTTCGAGTCTAAACTTCGGTGATTATCGTTTCAGGTCAAATGTCAGATGGAGACGATTTTCGAGATTCGTGACAAGTTTGGAAATGTCATAGAAAGTGCGAACAACAGTGCGGGAATATTTTCGATGGTGCAAGGATTGCCAGAGCCTCGTCCTTCCGTGGAGCGTACAACGATGTATCGCAAACATGAAAAATCTGTGGAACTCGCGTGTCCTGGGTAAAGAAAAAAACTCAAAAATTTTAACGAAAAAACAAAACAAAAAAAAAGGGAAAAAACGACGTTGACTGATGAATTTTCTCCAGGAATTTGAACGAGGACGTTCCTGTCGTTTGGCAAATAGGGACGAAAATTCTTCTCCCTTCGGAAATAACGAAAACGACCAAGGGCCGCATCACCATCGATCCGCGACAACGAATTCTCATTAAAAAGTTACGTTTCGCTGACGCTAATATTTACAGTTGCTGGCAGAGAGACGAACTCGCCGGAACAATAAGATTGCAAGTCACCAACGAGATGGAGCTTCGAGTCGATCATCGAGTCTTTATGATCGGCGCAATCGTCATCGTCTCTGTTATGCTCATTATTTTCTGGAGAGCTTTCCGAGGCCGGAAACGATACACGATTCATTGACACACAATCGAGGAATTCAACGAAATTGATTTGACAATTTGTTTTTTTCGTCTTTACGATCGAATGTACTAGGGAAAAAATTTTATTCTCGTTGCTGAAATTCGCTGGAACCAAATCGAACCGCTGGACTGTGCTTGAGGTGACAAAATCGTTGGAAAATTTTATTAGAACACTGAGATAATGAAAACTCGAAAATTATACCGTTGCGGAATAAAAACGGGGGACGAGCTCGTGGTCAATATTTAGTGAGCAGAATGTAAATTCCATGAAAATAAACGAAAATTTCTTCCGTTTGAAACAAAACACAATTATATTTTCATGAAAATTTGAATTTTTCAAATATCGCACAACATTCGAGCTCGTCGCTCGTTCATTTTCTGTAACGATTACTTTTTATTCTTTCCGTGGAGATTTTGAGAATGGCAAATTCGGAACGAACGGGATTTCGAGCGATTTTTCACTCAAGAAAAGAAAACTTGGATGGAAATGATAATTCTTGAAAATAATCGAACTAAAAGCTTTCCAGCTCTTCAAAAACTTCGTCCGAGCCTTTGGAAAGGTATTTTTTTCGAAAATTCGTTTCAAAATGTCGAAAATATCGTCTGGGGTTTTTGTTCAACGAGTACGAAACGTGCTCTGAGAAAAATCGAATGGGAAAGTGTTAAATTTTCTCACCACAACGGCGTCGGACATTTTTCGTAGAGACGGTGGAACCATTTCCGGTGTGAGGCTCGTCGGCGGATCGATGCCCTTCATAGTTTGTTTTATGAGCCACATCGACAGTGCAAACTGTTCTTTGTTCAGTTTTCCGCTCTGGCATATGTCGCACAAGCTCCTGTGAATAAAAAATCGACGTTGCATAAGTTTCCTTTTTTTTTTCCTCTTTATAATCGACGAATCGAGAAATACCGAAAATCTACTCAAGTTTTGTTGAAAGAAAAAAAAAGAAAGAACGTGCTGAGAAACATTGACCCTTCGAGTGCACACTGGGTCGTTTTGACCCCAGGAATTGTCTATCACCGATTTTTTGGCATTTCATTTTTCTTTTCGTCAAAAAATCAATTCAGGGCCATAAAATATTGATTATTTACTACAAAAAACTTCTCTACAAAAAAAAAAAAACAAAAAATGCATATTTACCGGAATAAAACCATTTGAAAAACGCCTCGGGTCAGATTGACCCAATATGCGCTCATAAAAAAATTATGACTGACAAAGCTATCGATTGGGAGGGACGAGGGAACGTTGAGGAACGAATTTATTGATCAAGTAGTTTTTCATACGTTTTGGGACTCGTTTTTAATGGAATTCGAAAAATTGCATTTTCAGGACCGCCCGATAATGCATTTTTTTTCAAATTATTCATTCATGTCCGACAAGAAATTGAAATCAATGAAAAAATGGATGCCCCGAGTTACCAGTCGATGAAAATCGCTTGCGAAGTGCAAAAATTCATCGGAATTTTTTTTTTTTTCTCCTTCAAATAAATCACACGGAATCATTACCATATATCAGCGAGAACACTCTGTGGCAGTCGGCTCTGTAGGAATACATCCTTAATCTCAGAACCGGAAACGAAACCATCCATGTCCATATCAGCTTGAAGGAAAAGTTTATCGGCAGCTGCCTGATCTTCCAGGGTAACGATCCATTTAGGAGAAACTGGAATTGCCTGCAAACGAAATTCGATTATTTCAGTTTTTTCCAAAACTGTTCATTAAACTTCAAGATTTTCCGATAAATTCCGTTTTTTTTTTTTTTTCTCGGGATTGAAACTATTGTTTCGCGACACCATGCAGAAAATTTTTCCCAAAAAAAAATCGCGGTAATTATCGAAAAAAATGTCGAAACATCGAACGCAAATTTTCGAGAAAAATGAAAAAATTACTTTTCGTGAAACGACCGATCGTTGAACGATCGAAATAAAAAATTTCAACTACCTTGACCGGCTCGAGACCAACGAGATTATTAGTGGCGACGGTCGCATTCGGTAACGGCGGAATAGGCGGAGGAGGAGCTGCCATCGGAGGAATCTGAACTCCTGGCGATTGTCCAATGATCGGCGGTGCTGGTTTTCTCTTCCCCGGCGGCATCAATTCCGGGGGTAAAACGCTTGGTATCGCATACTTTTCCAACGCTTTGTACACGAGATGCATGGCCTGATAAATTATTTAAATAAATAACTAATTAATTAATAAATAAATGATGAATAAATTATTTAAAAAAAAAAATACACGAAAATGGTGGAAAAACAATGAAAAAAAAATCATGGAAAAAATATCCACGCAACAATTTTCTTTTCTACGTTCATGAAAAAAAGTTGAACGCATCGTTGTGCGAATTAACACAAAAAAATACGAAAATCGACGGAATACGATGAAGAAAATCATGTAAAAAATTGTACGATTTAACATTTTCATCAAAATTTATACGAAGAATGGAGGCAGTTGTGTATTTTGATTGAAAATCGAGGAAAACTAATCTCGAGGTTTTTATTATCGATAATCAATGCGATAAAAATTTTACGTACGACGACAAATTCGTGTCTATCAAGCATCCCATCCTTGTCCATATCAGCGAGATCCCAAATTTTGCCAAGTGTATCGACAGGTAATTTGCTGTCCATGAGAACACCCTTAACCTTATTTCCAGGAATATAACCGTTTGAAGGTTGAAGACTGTCGAATAGCTGATCGTATTTTGCTCTCTCGTTTGGTTTCATCGACCAATCGCCGCTGCTGACCGAAGTTATTACGGGTGGAGCAGCAACCGGTAGTTTCGCTGCTATTTTCGGCATTTCACCCTGTTCGATTAATTAACAAACAATCATTCTTAAAAAGCGAAAACAATTTTTCTCCTCAACAAATTTAAAGGCCCATTTTTTTTTTCAAAAAATCAATGAAAAATGACAAAGTTTTCAACGATTTTTCGACAGTGAGGCTGGAAAAAGTTGAAAAAGCGAAAAACCGAAGTTAAAGGAAATTTTTCACAAAAATTCAATGAAAAACGATTTTCAACGATTTTTGGACAGGCAAGCCGGAAAAAATTGACATGCATTTTTTGTAAAATGTGCTGTCAGTTAGCTACTGTTTTTTTTTTAAGAAAATTTACCATTTTTGGTGGTGGCACATCCTGACTGAGATTTGCCATGTTCAGTTCACGTCCCGACTGTGCAAAGGCACATAATTTGAGGGCCACGAACATGCCAGATTTGTCGAGGGAGCCACGAGACTGCGGATCCGACATGTCCCATATTCTGCTGAGCATGACATCGCTGAGCTGTGATTTTTTCAGGAACCGGGCTGCTGCCAATGCAGGAATCTGGCCATAGCCTTGGGGATCGACCTGTTGACGTTTCGTTACAAATAAATCGATCCATTCATACGAATTTACACAAATATGCAGCTTTACAACGATGATAAAGTTTGCGTCGTTGGAATGCAACGAAATTCTGTTTTTTCTTGAGCAGATCTCGAGATTCTTGTTCGATATTTGGTCAGGACAATAAAACGATATTTTTTTATAATCCAAGCAAATTTTCATGGTTTTCGAAATTTAACAATCAAATTGACGCTGAAGCTTGCAAACGTTGGAATGCAACGAAAAATATTTCCTTTTATTGATGATTTGTTTGATTTTCAAAATCATAGAATTTTTTTGAGCCGATGTACTTTCCGGGTCACAAAAACCGATCGTTTCACCATCGTCATTACATTCTGCATTTTAATCATGAGCTTTGTCCAAGAAATAAAAGAATTTCGTTACATTCCAACGATGCAAACTTCAACGTCGAATAATTAATAGAAAAAGTATTTTTCTTTGGACCCCAACGTTGCAAACTTCAATGTCATCAACGTACCTGGTTGTAGTAGGCTTCATAAATAGCAATATGGCTTCCAGCCACCTGCAAAACACAAAGCGTATTGTTTAATTGTAAAAAAAACATGTTGCTGCTGTCTCGACCACAATTTTCTCAATATCGCAAAAAACTCCTGATTTTCTATTCAAAATAACATCTGAAAAAGGCGTTTTCAATAATCCGTGAAATTTATAATTGCCTCGCCCAAAAATCATGATAGTTCCAGCGACGAGTAACCGATCAACCACGCAGAGTCCCAAAGGATTTGGAAATTAATCATGAACAATAATTCCTTCTCCATTGGAGAGATTTTTTCACAATCTGTAACTTTTTGAGAAATCTATAAATCTCACGATTCGTTACGCTATAAACTTTAACTCTGAGCAATTGATTCCAAATTTCCTCAGCTGTTCGGTGGTATTTTCAGTCAAAATGCAACACGAACATACATTTTTATAAAACGAATTACAAAATGTATCGTTAAGAGGATGCGGCTCAATCAAATAAATTAAAATGAAAATCTTGTAATTGCCAAGTCGTTAGTAATCGAGTTTCCCCAAGGTTACAACTTTAGATTGCGTTTCTTCGTGTTATCAGTGCTCCCGATCTTATCTCTTATTTCCTCCCTACTTTTTCACATTTTCAAAGTTAAGAGTTTCGTTAATTTTTAATATTTTTGCACACAGCCTTGCGCTTTTTCTTGTGCCAACAAATTTAACTATGGAATTGGATTTTGCCGTTTCAAGGGTCGTTCAATGAACTCTGAAGGAAACTGAATCATCGCGACTGTGGCCAATCATCCCAGATAGCGTTAGTTTGTAGCGTTTTGAATTCTCAAGGCCTTGATACTGTATCGTCATAAAAAATGCATGTGGGATGGCCCGCAAGGCCAATAATGGCCCAGCAATCGACAAGGCGATTAAAACGTAGACTTTGATCTCACGGACAATGTCTTAACGCGTTCTGTCCGTCTGACAGTTGGTAAAAAAGCAAACAGACGTTTTTCTCCGACACGTTTTTGGTATTTCAAGAAAAACATGGACTCACTCTTTTGATTTTTTTCCGTCGCACTCGTCCGCGCGACGGCCGTAAGGCGTGAAGCTTTTTTTTTTCTAGCAGCAAATTTCATTGTATTTTTCTAAGAATTTATCAGGAATTTTGAGCCGGTGGAAATTCAAAATTTCGTTCATCGACGCCGGGTGCAGCGCGGGGATGAGATTTTTTTATGCGTTGGTTAATTTCACAGAGACGGAACCTTGGGCGGTTGGCAAAACTCTGGATTTGATTTTTTTTGATTATAGGAGGATTATTTGGCACTTGCTACTTGTGGATGACAAAAAAGGGAGCATAACATGAGAAATTTTAATGATTTGATCTTCCGGCCGATTTCGAGAGACGAGAAAGGATTTTTCAAAATTTTTCGAAAATATGGGAGGAATTAATAAAATGCACGTGATTGAAAATTTCTATCGATCTCGACCGAATGACAATGACAATGCGTGGACTGTCAGATCGTCGTGCAGTAGTGTTGGAAAAAGAAAAAAAATTGTTGTGTCAACGAGTCTCGAGAAATAATGATAATAAAAACAATGTCGTAGGATTTCGAAGGACCCATGAAAAATATGTTGAAAGATTCGAAGGTGACGATATTATCGTGATTAAGGATCAAGTTATTCGTATTTAAATGCATGATTAAAGTAATTATTGGAATGTACCTGCGTGGGTGACGGCAGGGCAGCCATACTTGCATGGAATACTGGCTTAACCAATCGGACGGTCAATCGATAGCGCTAGAAGTTTGTAACGATTTCGAGCCGCATTCTCTTCGCGAGACCCGCGCGAGACAAAAGAGAAGTAGGCGGTTCAAAAAGCCCCAATCTTATCACAGAAGCAGTCTCATGGACGAGGAGCGAACGAATCGTCCCGTTGTTTCAATCTTGCAATTCGTAGATTCGATAATGGAATGAGAAAATAAATATTCGAACGCTTACGAAATAAGGGACTGTGAGGCTCGATGGGATTCACGAGAGAATACATATATGTACACAGTTTCGTATATATACTGGTTTGAAAAGCTCAAGGGTGGGGATACATTTCTTTTTGATAATCAGCCACACAAGATTAGAGATGTAAATGGAAAGTGACCGGTAAACTTACCGTATTTTTACGGTCATTAAACGATATTTGACCGCGAATAAAATTACCATTTTCGTCAGAAACGGTCAAAAGCCGAACGTCGGTAATGAAGACTTCGTTTTTACCAATAAATGTTCAACTCTCATGATAATAGAGATTTAATTTTTTCAAGTTAGATTCTTAAAACATAGACAATAACAAAAATATCAACATGCATAGCCAGTTGTGAATATTGCATTGCTTTTTAACCAAAAAAAACGAAAATTATATATTTTTTTTCTACTGCACATGCGTCTACGTCCGTTCGTAAGGTTACTAAACATGTTTGTTTTTATTATTGTTCATGTTGCAAATATCTCTAGTCCCATTTGCGTTCATTATCCAATGGGCGTTGCGCAATCTCGGAAAGTTGCTAGTTGAACGTCGTTATCAATGGATTTTCGTTATTATCAAGAAAATTCGATTCCACGATCGATTTCGCATCGATTTCACGTGCGTCTGTAATTGTTTCAACCTTCGCTGTTACTTATTCATATTGTTGTTGGTTTTGCTATAAGTCATTCAAATGATATTAACATTGGAAGAGAGCAACGGCCTCTTCGTTCTCACCACGTTGCGAGGACGTTGAGGTTAGCTTAGTGCAGCGCACCGCGAAACATGTGCGGTATATTTTGCACAGTTTGGAACGGTGGGAAAGATGAAGATGAAAACATTCCAGACGTACGTTGATTTTGTAAAGACTATTTTGACACGTTAGATTCTTACTCTCGTATTTCCAAACTTTTCGAATCTGGCGCGAAGCAATCTTGATTCGAAATATCACGTTCCGTGTGTACGAAAAATCTGACAGTGACGTTAAATTCATACTTTTCAATTCAATCGATCGATGAATCGAACTTTTTCAATCAAACCGCCGACATTTATTCCAAAATTGCGTAATGACTTGATTTTTTGATTGTGACCTTGTTCATCTGTCAAAAACATCGCATTCGACATGAAATTCTTTTTCGTTCGAAAAATCCTCCAAATTGAATAAAAATTTGGAAGCTCGAACGTTGAAATGAAAATTCGCTTAAAATCGTCAGTAAAACTCTCAGCAGTTTGTGACAATCGCTTCTTTTTTCGATGTTTACAGTACGTTTCTTGCAAATGTATGATAGAGCGACGTGGCCCTGATTATTTAGGAGAAAACTTGGAAAAACTGTCCGACCAATGGAGAGGCTTTTTTGTGAGCAGTATTTTATGGATGCAGGGGCCGCAGCTTTTCCAACAGCCTTGCGGCGATCCAGATGGAAATATTTTACTGTGGAACGGCGACATATTCTCAGGAGAGCTTGTGAGTCTCGCTACAAAGTTTGCATCGCCGCGAGACGTCAAAAATGATTTCTTACCCAGAAAATGTCGCATTTTTCAATATATCCATTTTTTTCAATGATTTAATTTTTACGTTTTAAGACAAATATTGTCCGATCGGTACAGCCAAGAAAAATACAAAAATCGAGCTTTGTCCAAGACAAACGAAAATTCTGATGCATTTTTGCACTTTGCAATTGATTTTCATCGACTCGTAACTTACGGCATCCGTTTTTCCATTGATTTAAATTTCTTGCCGGACACGAATGAACAATTCGAAAAAAATGCATTGTCGTGCAGTCCTGAAAATGCAATTTTTCGAATTCCATTAAAAACGAGTCTCAAAACGTATGGAAAACTACTTGATCAATAAATTCGTTCCTCAGCGTTCCCTCGTCCCTCCCAACTGATCGCTTTGTCAGTCATAATTTTTCTATAAGCTCATCTCGGGTCAATCTGACCCGAGGCGTTTTTTAAATGGTTGTATTCCGGTAAATATGCATTTTTTGTTTTTTTTTTTGTAGAGAAGTTTTTTGTAGTAAATAATCAATATTTTATGGCCCTAAATTGATTTTTTGACGAAAACGAAAATTAAATGCCAAAGAATCGGCGACAGAAAATTGTCGGGGTCAAAACGACCCGGTGTACACTCCAAGATCTTTCCTCTCTGAGGAAAAATCCAAACTGACGTAAGTTTTTCATTTCCAGGCTCGGGACGACGTTTCCGACACTGAAACGCTGAGGAATGTGCTCGGCACTAGTCAAAACGTCGTGGAAACTTTGCGGAAGATTAAAGGACCGTACAGCATTGTCTATTATCAAAAAAGTCAAAAAACCCTCTACTTCGCGAGAGATCCAATCGGGAGGCACAGCTTGTTACTGAAAACAAGTCCGAACTGCGATCGCGTAACACTCTCATCATTAGCGAATGGCAATTTTAACGAATTTGTGCAAGTTCCAGCGATCGGTGTATTTTCTTTTGTAATCGAGGATTCTACGCTGATCCTTCATCCTTGGAGCCGACTCGATGCTCGTTCTGCAAGCTGCATCGAGACTATGAAAGCTCGACTTGGACTAAAAATGATCCTCGTCGAAGCGTTTCGTGCGAAAAATGAAGAATCGTTATTTTCAGAACCGGAGCCTGGCGATATCGATTTTCTCAATCGATTGGCTTGTGCGAACGTAGATTTTGAGATTCCGAAGAAAATGCAGAAAAATGTGGCTCCCGTGCGACCGGAAATGTTCTCTGAGCTCATGAAGACTTTGTCGAAAGATCCGACAATCTGTACGAGAATCAAACGCGTTACGCAACTTTTGAAAAAGTCGATAAAACTCAGAGTCGAGAAAAAACAAAATT
Organism: Hyposoter dolosus; assembly: GCA_963921915.1. Taxonomy (NCBI): domain Eukaryota; kingdom Metazoa; phylum Arthropoda; class Insecta; order Hymenoptera; family Ichneumonidae; genus Hyposoter; species Hyposoter dolosus. The sequence goes on from OY998140.1 coordinate 5,257,321, forward strand.
TTTGTCAAAACTGCATTCGTTCCGTCTTACAAAAGGATACCCTCATTTGCAATCACTCTAAGATCGGAGTTTTGTTCTCTGGTGGCCTAGACTCAACGCTACTGGCCGCATTGGCTAATGAATTCGTTGACAAAGACGAAAGTATCGATCTCGTCAACGTCGCCTTCGAAAAACAAAGAAAAACTGATACGAATCCTTCGTGCAATGTCAGTTCGCCAAACTTTGATGTTCCGGATCGAAAAACTGGGAGACAAGCGCTTGCCGAATTACAAAAGATTTGTCCATCGAGAACGTGGAACTTCGTAGAGGTTCGCATGAGCTCAATTCTATGAGCAACATTTTTAAATTTTCCAGGGGCATCGAAACGAACAGTAGAAAAGTTCCGGTCACTCTGACGCAAAGTGGCGATTGCGAAATCGTTTTTATTCACTTTTGGGACACTCTACGTCGGTTTTTTACTCCGATGAAAACCGTTCGAGTGCACACTGGATCGTTTTGACCCCAGCAATTTTCTATCACCGATTGTTTGGCATTTAATTTTCCTTTTCGTCAAAAAATCAATTTAGGGCCATAAAATATTGATTATTTACTACAAAAAACGTCTCTACAAAAAAAAAAACAAAAAATACATATTTACCGGAATACAACCATTTGAAAAACGCCTCGGGTCAGATTGACCCAATATGCGCTCGTAAAAAAATTATGACTGACAAAGCTATCGATTGGGAGGGACGAGGGAACGTTGAGGAACGAATTTATTGATCAAGTAGTTTTCCATACGTTTTGGGACTCGTTTTTAATGGAATTCGAAAAATAGCATTTTCAGGACCACCCGATAATGCATTTTTTTTCAAATTATTCGATCATGTCCGGCGAGAAATTGAAATCAATGAAAAAATGTATGCCATGAGTTACGAGTCGATGAAAATCGATCGCGAAGTGCAAAAATGCATCAGAATTTTTTTTTGTCCTCGGTAAAACCGGATATTTGTTTTTTGTTGTTGTTGTTTTCATGATTAGACAATTTTCATCCTGAATCCTAAAAACTTATTCATGGAGGTGTGCACTCGAAGATTTCGAGCTGGAACGCAAACGATAATCAATTAAAATGACCTCCAGAGCGTTTTTTGCCAATTCAAACTTGTATTTTTTCCACCATTCAGTGCAACGTTACTCAAGGAGAATTGGAACAGCTTCGTTCGTCAAGAATCCGTAACCTCGTTCATCCGGGCTCAACGATTTTGGATGAAAGTTTGGGTTGCGCTCTCTGGTTTGCCAGCCGCGGCTCCGGAGTGCTCGCGGCGACTGGACAGCGATATCAATCGCCGAGCCGTGTTCTTCTGCTCGGAATGGGAGCGGACGAACTCTTTGGCGGTTACACGCGCCATCGGACGATCCTCAGACGCAGTGGCTGGCCAGCCCTCAGCCAAGAACTTGCTTTGGAATTGGCGAGAATTTCGGAAAGAAATTTGGGCAGGGACGACCGAGTCGTCGCTGATCATGGAAGACAATCGCGGCTCCCATACCTCGATGAAGAATTTGTTGAGTATGTCAGCGGCTTACATCCGTGGCAAAGGTATCGATTATTTTCAGTAAAATGAAAAAAAAGGAAAAAGCAGTTTCTACCTCGACAGTGTCGGGGATTTATAAAAATCCAGAACTCTTACAGAAATTAATCCTTCGCGGAATATTTGATTTTTTATGGCACCCCGGATCACATGGGTCCTTTTTCGTCCTGCCACTCATATCTCACGTATTTGGAGAGAAAAAAATCTGAAAAAATTCTGGAATACACTCCGTTCATTCTACTTTGAGGTTCCATAATTTTTACAGTCGTTACATTTGTTTTATTTGAAAATGAAACGTTTTGAAAAACAAGATTTTTGAGAAAAGTTGTCGCTTGGGTCAAAAAGACCCATATGATCCGCGGAGGGTTAATTCGATTATAAACATGCTCTTAGACTGTCCTTTTTCGTCCTGCCACTCATATCTCACGTATTTGGAGAGAAAAAAATCTGAAAAAATTCTGGAATACACTCCGTTCACTCTACTTTGAGGTTCCATAATTTTTACAGTCATTGCATTTGTTTTATTTGAAAATAAATCGTTTTGAAAAACAAGATTTTTGAGAAAAGTTGTCGCTTGGGTCAAAAAGACCCATATGATCCGCGGAGAGTGAAACTTACTCAAATTTTCCCCGTTTGCTTGTAATCGTGAGAAACTGACGAATAATAAACTATGTCGCACTGGTTCTCAGGTGTTTTCCAACAGAGACGATGCCAGCTGGATTGGGTGATAAACTTTTATTGCGACTCGTAGCTCACGGAATCGGTCTCCACGAAACTGCGAGCTTCCCAAAACGAGCCTTCCAGTTTGGCTCTCGAATCGCCAATCCCAAAGAGAACGCAGCGGACATTTCAACGAGGCTCCGATAAGCGACATCCCTGCGGTTTCGAGATGGTATACCAATTTTTTAATTTATTTATAAAACCGAACGATCGACAATAATTTTGCGTCCTTAAAAAATTAACAACACGAACTGCTCGAGAAAATAGTCAGTCTTTTATAAATCGTTGCAAAAAGTGACAAAATTTAGGAGCACGAACGTCAAATGATTTTTATTTATTCAGATCGGAAAAGTTGCAATTTTAATTGATTAAATGAATTGCAATTTATTTTGCTGATAATTATAAATTTCACATTTTTTTCATTTTTTTTTTTCGTATTCGCTCGAAAATCTAAGAATCCCTGGACCTGCGGTCAGCGAAAAAACACTCGGCTGGAAAATATTGTCTGTGTTTTTCCGCACGTTCGAAGACTCCTTTTGCTTCCTCACAGAGGTGAAATATTTTTTTTCCTGTTTTCGATGTCAATGTACTTAAAATATCTCAAAACATCGAAAAATCATGTCTAGAAAAAATGTCCGGATGTGTGAGTTCGGCACTGTAAAATTAAAACGTTTATAACTCGAGAACTCTTAATTCTCTAGGAATTTTGTTGGAATTGCCAGAGAAATACGAACTCTACGGCATTTTGAAATTTTCAAAAAAAGGGTCCCGACGCTCTAACTTCCGCAAATTTCAAGATTTATCGCTAATTTTTTTTTGTTATAAATAGAGTATCGTAATGAGAAGGTTGGTATTGAATTTGGAAAATATCGGTTGAACGGTTTAAATTTTATGATTTTTCAAATTATACGAAAATCTAAGTTTTTTGAAAAATCGTCCTATCGCTCTAGTTTCTGCAAATTTTCTAAGATATTATTTTTTATAAATCTGTCCTTTTTTTCTTGCATCAACGTTCCCTTGTTATCGAAGTTTGTTCTGGTTTTCGTATCAGTCTACTAGAATCCCCACTCATCACTACTGAACCAACCATCGCTCGATGCTTCTCCGCGGCTACCACTTCCGGTATGGTCGTTCCAGCTGGTCTCGTGACTTTGATTCGTTTCGCCCGCACTTTTCACACTGGCTGAGAACGGTTTGCCGAGCCCGAAGCTCGCGCTGGCATTAACGCTGGACGATGTACCCCACGACCAACTCGTCTCCCACTTGTCTCTCTTGTTTCTGTTGTGCGGTGTTTCGTCTGACTGATCAGGAGATTGTTCACGGTTACCATTCTCAACTCCAAGTTCAATGGGTCCCTGCAAACAAAAATTAACAATTGTTAGAAATAAATTAGAAAAGAAAGAGTAAAAACTCTGTTTCCTTTTTCGTTAGCTTTCTCGCATTCACGCCACTGCTCGATCACCTTAAGGCGATCTCTCTCCAATTAAAACGTGTAGGAGAATTTTTACCGACCGAGCAAGTGCTGGATCGCCTTAAAGTTTCGAGTGTGAAAAGATTTTCGTTTGTTTTCAGTGTAATGAGACTTGGACTTACATCGTCTGCAGCCAACGGATTCAAAGAAGATTCCCGGAGGGTAGCCGCTTGAGAGAGAGCGACCAAACCAAGGACGAGGAATCCGAGGGCGACGGAACGAGATAGTGCCATTTTGAGTAATTCAAAATACGAGCTTCCGATAAAACGACTTGCGATTATTAAATCAACTAGCTTCTTCGTGCTTGTCGGATTGCTTTACATCGAATGTCAAATCGACCTGGCTTTTATACCATTATCCCCGACGGAGAAAACACTACGGATAAGTATTTATCACACTTTACATACTTTATTACGTTTCTTATATAAACAAGTGTTACCGATTATTAGAGTTTTTGCCAGTTTTCAGACTTTCCTGTTAGTCTAGAAAATTGGAGCGTCGAGCTTAGTGTCCCATTTAATAAAATATTTATTTTTATTGGAAAAAACAGTGATTAATTGTATACATACATACGATTACATACACACGAATAGATGAGTTTTATTTGCACATCTTTTCATCTCGCTTTTCTACGCGGTATCCATTATCGCCACCATTTTTTCTTTTTTGCATATTTCCTCGATTTCTCTGTAAAATTGGCATAACTCACTTTCCAAGGGGAGACCCTTAGTGTCTTTATTAGTTTTTTCCTTAAGTCTTTGCTGTCCATCGTTTCTCTTTCCCAATTCTCAATGTAAGTTTTTGTTTTAGTTTTGAGTGTATTTTATTAACATATTTATAATTAATCAATTGTAATTAAATAATTGATAATGATTATTCAATTGCATATTAATTGTGACTGTATAATTCATTCATTGTAATTGATTGATCGATTCATTGATCCATAAATTGATTGGTTGATTAATTGATTAATTAATTAAATGATTAAGTAATTGGTTCACGAATTAATTTCTTACTTTTTCCTCAGTAGCAGTTTCCTTTAAGAACGTTAGTATCGAAGTTCAAATATTGATTCAAACAGCATTCTACGATCTTAGCGGAAATTTTGATATTCAGTCTTCGGTCCTCTCTAAATGGCTATCAGTTCTGCTATTTTTATTCATTCTTTCTTCGAGTAACTGTGCGATGCACGATATTTACAGAACGCAGGGACCGGGGAAAAATAAAAAATTAGAAACTAAATATCTCAAATTCTAAACGTCAGAAAATTTTTCTACAGAGGAGAAAACTGTTAGTTTTGGTGCCAAGAACGTTTATACGAAATTTTGAAAGAACCCGGAATAAAGTCGTTTCGCGATAGAAATATCTCAATAAATTTACACCCTCGTGCAGTAAAATCTGAAAATTATGTAAAGTTTCCTTTCGCAGCTTTTCGTTCATGTAGCAATTCGAACAATCGATTATCCTCGTCTCAATTATTTTTGTGACGCTTGTAAAAAGTTGAATCTTGGCTCGAAAAATCTGCAGGAATTGGGTCTCACGCTACATAACGTACCTAATGAGTGTGACAAATTAGAATATTATGACCGCGACATATTGAGGTCGATATAATTATTTATGTGACAAATATTGGAAAATATTGGCATCACAAAAATATTTACATTTTCGATATTTTTATCCAATCGTTCCATCATCCCAAATTTCGACAAAAACAGCTTTTATCTGCTTCCATTAGTAATTAACGTGGAAACGAAATTAAAGTTGAAAAAAAAAAGCAATAAAACGAAAAATCTATTGTACATTTGACGTAGAATTCTCATATTTCGAGAAATAATTCATGTTCCTTGTAGAATCAGGCGATATTGTTTTTTCAAGTGTTTTACAACTCCAGAACTTTTCTGTTGACCTTAAAATTGATTTTGTGAACTACGAAATGTTTAATTAAGTACCGTGGCTCACACAACAATGTTGCCATATTAAAAGCATAGGAAAATTCTAAATGATTAGAATTTAATGAAATTTGGTGAGTATATTCTTTAGTATTAAAAATGAATATACTAATTGTTCAAGATTTTTCTTCTACATAGTTTTCGAGTAATCGAACACTAGAGTTTACATGCGTAAGCATAGGATTCAGATATATATAGGAATATCTTTTGCATATTGTAAACTCCAATTATTCGACAACTATGTAGACGAAAAATTGGAAAAAAATAGCGTCATCGTATTTGATGCTAAAGAATGTTATCACCAAATTTGATTAAATTCTTATCATATTGTCGTATGTAGCCAACCTCCTTAACAGGCCTGGGGCGGTTTGTATCCTAAGGTGGCAGCATAACTACGTGTATAAAAAATCTTCCATTTCGTACTATTTTTTGTCAAATTCCATGATTCGGAAGAATTCGGATAATCGAGAATAATTTATTTGTAAAAACTTTTTCGAAAAATGGCTAAACCTCTTAATCGTACGAAAAAATAAAAATTTCCGGATATTGATATCAATGTCCGAGTTTTTGAGATTAAAAAATAAATTTTTCGCAACAAAAAACAGTAAAAGAAACGCCCCGCGTTTCGCTGCATCCTTTTTTTTTGTTTCTCAAGCTCCTCTTTTCAAAACTCGAATTCCGATGGTCGGTAACCAAATTCAATGAACGAAGCTACCAGCATGAACGTTACGATACGGATTATTCTATTGCATCCACTTCCAATGAGGTAATGGTGGACGGAGGACATCGAGAGGAGGCTGAATGCAGCGGCTGTCTGGACCCAACTCAATGCTCCGAATATGAAGACGCCGATTATCACTTCGGTCGACATCACTCCGTACGGCGGGTACGATGAACCAATACGCCAGTACATTTCCACGAGCCACATTGGCAGCAAGCCGAGAAGAACGATGCCACTTATTGCCGAAAGTAATTTCGTGGAATGTATGCCAGTCTCCTTCATTATCTGAAATTCAGAGCCCAAATTTCCATGAGAAATCGATTTACGGAGTTAAGGAGGACACACAACAATGTTGTAATGTTAAAAGCATAGCAAAATTTGAAATTATTACAATTTAATGAAATTTGGTGAGTTACCATTAAATACGAATATACAAATTTTTTAAGATTTTTCTTCTACATAGTTTTCGAGTAATCGAACACGCGGAGTTGACATGCTTAAGCATAGGATTCAGATATATATAGGTATATACTTTGCACATTGTAAACTCCAATTATTCGACAACTATGTGAAGGAAAAATTTGAAAAAAATAGTGTCATCTTATTTGATGCTAAAGAATGTTATCACCAAATTTTCTTAAATTCTCTTAAATTTTCTTAAATTGAAAAAATTGTGTTTTCGCACTTGATGTTGAAGAACGTTATCACCAAATTTAATCAATTTCTTAATATTTAGACTTTCCTACCGAAACTCGTTAATGGAAGAGCTGGATTTTGTTTTACCTCTTTCGAGTATATCATTTCAAAGGCGGTCATGACCGCAAAAGCAACGAGTTCTGTAAACAAGAGCCTGTTGCGAAAGTCCCACAAGAAGTATCCCAAAACGAATGCACCGCCTAAAAACGCTACCAGAATAGTGGATCCAATGTTGATGTTTTCTTCCTCGGCGAGAAGTTTTCTTCCAAAGACCAGCATGCAGATTGGATAGAGAGCTTCGACTGTAAAATACAGAATCTCAACTTGTACACAACAACTACAACAGGAACGAAAACCGCAACAGCAGGAATGTTAATAATCATAATAATCACCTCTTGTAAGTGCATATTGGGTCAATCTGACCCGAGGCGTTTTTCAAATCGTTGTCTTCCGATAAAAATGCATTATTCGTTTTTTTCTTTTTTTATAGAGATATTTTTTTAAAGTAAATTTTCCATATTTTTTATGGCCCTGAATTTATTTCTTTATGAAAATGAAAACTAAATGCCAAAAGATTCGGGGCCATCAAATACCAAACAATCGGTGACAGAAAATCGTTGAGGTCAAAACGACCCAGTACGGGTGATGAGCATTACAAGATTATGCAGAGGAAGACAGTAAAAATGATTAGAAAAATTAGGAGCAAATTAAAAGCGAATAATGTACGAAAAATTCTGTTTTTTTTTTTCTCGGAAAGAATGAATTGAAATTTCGAGTTGATAAGACGATGTTGAAGTTTGCATCGTTGGAATGCAACGAAATTCTGTTTTTTTAAATTATTTTTATTGAGATTCTGATTCAATGTTCGGTCAGGACAATAAATCGATATTTTTTTAGGATCCAAAGACAAAACCGGTACGAAAATTGTCATGGTTTTTGAAATTGAACAACAAATGAATAGAAAAGTTATTTTTCGTTGGATCCCAACGTTTTGCGAACTTCAGTGTCATATATCGATAATGAATATTATTTTTTTTTGGGTTTGAATGACACTGCAAGGTCATCACGTTTTTTCCGGAATTGACGCAGGGAAGACGAAATATTCGGAATATCGTTGCTACTGTATTAGCAGAATGAAGATATCGTGAGGATCGACGAAGATTTGAACTTACCACCAAGAGAGTACGGATCACTAATTGGAGTGGTCCAAATTAAACAATCGTTGATTCTCGTGCGAATGAAAATGCTAAATGCGACAGGCAGGATAAGACTCAAGTATCTTTTCCATGTGACTTCCTTTTTATTTTCTGGTACACCCCAAAGAGCGCCGAATGTCCAGGAGTAGAGAGAGATCGAAGCTAATTGTACAACCATAATAGTGCTCGTCCACCAAAATTGAGTAGCCGCGAACATTATTTTGACTGAAAACATGTTGCAGATCGTAGCCAGAAACCAAATTGTGCAGAGAACTGGCACTTTCCATGATTGTTTCGGCATTTCTTCTTTTTCTTCTTTTGTCGCTTTGTCCTGCAGAGAAACTTTTACTACGACTTCCACAGGCTGCTCCGTTTTCTCAGGATTCTCTTCCATTGTTTACTATTTTGTACTCTGACACTGACACTACGAACACGTTCACCGGTAAGTAATAACTTTTATTTATTTATGCAGCTTCCGCAGTTGGAATGTCGAGAATGAAGAACACGAGAGCCCCTTGTTTACACGCGTATCGCCGCGAACTGTTACATCCACAAAATATATTGCGACGCAATTCCAAATTCATGATCATACATATAGATATATACGCACATTCGTATCGAGTGTATCTTCAAATGTACACATGTGTGCGAACGTGCCTAGGCGCCGCGCTTCCTTTCTAGCCAAATTATAATGCAGCGACATATCGTGCGGTGTCGCCACCGTCCCATTTATCGGTTTTTTATCGTTTCAATTACGTAGGACTTCTCCATGAGGGATTAGGTCTCATTTTTTCTTAGTCCAGTTATTCCATTATGCTCCGAAGAATCGCAATCGTTTTTCCGTTGACTAGAAATTATTTCCACAAAAGACAATCATAAAAAATAGTGATCAACATTTTTTACCAACTTACCATAATCAATATTGCAGAAAAACAAAATCGAAACAAAAGAGTGATACCAAGAGCCACAAATTTACTTATTTGTATTTTACTGGCTGTGAAAAACGTGGACGTCTCGTCGAACGGAACGAAGGAATCTTTGCTCACAGGCTAAATAGCCGGTTATTAATAACTGAAAAAAACAGGCGGTGGCTCATGGACGAATCCTGAAAAAAACGAAGCAATGTATAGTTGAGACTCGTTTTTGCAAGAGGGAAAAACAAAATTGCACAATTCTAACGCAGCATTGAGTGTCGATAATTTTAAATTCTTTTTTTTTTAGGTATTCGTTCTAAAAAAATGTGAGAATTGACGCCTCGTGAAATTTTGTTTTCCAGGGAACCTCTATGAAACTTTGAAATCGTTGGGGTTGTTGGCTCTTTGGCTAAAAGTTTTCCACATTTCATAAAACGGTCTTCTACGAAAAATGGTTGAATAAGAATAAGAAAAATGGAGAATAAGATGAGGCACTGAAATTATTTCGCGTGCTTTTAAAGCCCGACCGGCTTGGTTGTTGCTCGAGAAACACGAAGCGAAATGGACGATTTGAAAGTTTCACAAGTGCAAGGTTATCGATATTGAAAAAATCAAATTTGTGTGAAATTTTTTTTTTCTTCACAGGAAATCACAGCGTGACTATTATGATTCGGTCGGAAAGGCTGAGTTTCCGTCGCAAACATATCGTCCGCGAAGCACCATAGTCACGATTATCTCCTTTCAATTTTATTGACGAATTAAACTACAAGCACTGTTGTTCTTTAGTTGTTTGTTGTTGCTGTCGTTTCTGTTGCTGTTTGAGTTGATTGAGTTGTAGTCGTTGAAACTAATATTTCTTCTTTTTTTTTTTTTTCATTTAATATATATAGTTCATTGTTCGAATTGATTCACTCCAGTTGTCACGTTTTCGCCTTTTATTAATTTAATAATTTATTAATAAACTAACAATTATTACCCATAGACGTATCTGTTGACTTTTCTTTTCGCGATACTTAATAATTACAATAGCGTTTTTTTCCATTTTTTTTTTTGTTCGATTAACTTATTTTATTTTTTTTTTTCATTTTTTGTTGCTTTTTTATTTTTTCTTCTTTTAATTGTATTACGAATTAATAGTACGTGCCTTCTCTCCTTAAAAGATTGCAGATCAGAGAATTCCAACGTGGTTATTACACATTCACATGTACTGACGTAACTTTTTTTCTTATTTTTATTTATTTTTTTCTTATTCGTAGTATATCGTATGGATCACAAAGCGGAGAAAAGTTACTATGTATTAATTTTTTATCTTTCATACATAAATATATATAAATATATATATATATACATATGAAGCTGGGCGTGTGTGTATATATATATTTATATATTTATATGGTAATTATTGATCGTTATTAATTTAATCTGTCACTGATAATTCATATTGAGTCGATTACGGTACGTTAGCGTAATATAATAATAATAATAATAATTAATATTATGTACAGGAACCTAAACGATGGTTTATTTTGTTCGGGCGGTTTACAGTCAACGGAATGCAACACTTGTTTCGACCTTTTCTTTGATTCTACGTTAACAATTAATCGGATACGGGGGGATTAGCTTTGAAATTGTATCAATGGCACTTATATTCGGATAAGCAGCATTTTATTCTTTCGATCGTTTAATTCATTCCTTTCAACTTGAGTTTATTTCATTTTCATCCATTAAATCGCAATTTATTTAAATTCAAATCTACATTTATATTATTTTCTTTGTTTTCTTTACGGTGCAAACGACGCTAGGATTCTCAATTGCAATAATTATGCTGAAAAGCTTTTGGCATAAAAATTAATTTGTAGCTGGTTAATTGCACATACGTTTTGTTGTTTCTTCTCTTTATATTCTCATTGGAAGCGAATTAATGTACAGGCTACGGTTAAGTTCGTTCTGCATTATAACTTCCTTCCCCGCGTTTGCTCGTCTCGTAACAATACTGGTCAGTCGCTAATAGGTATAATAATAATGATAATAATAATAATAATAATGAATAATAATGAATAATCGTTAGAATAAATATCATTAATTTGGCATACGGTAAAAATCGTTCCATCGTTTTAAACTCATTTTTCTCATGAGTGCGGTTTGTTCTCGTGTAGAATATTGCACTAAAGCGGCAAGCTATATGCTAAAAAATAAAAATCCAAATTGTAAAGCAGGTATAAAGGTTAATCGCCATATCCCGAGGGATTAGGCGCTAATAAACAAAAGAAAGAACATTGTAGAGGGAACTGAAGATATAGGAAGGAGAGAATAAAAATAAAAGACACCGTTCGATCGGTAAGAAAGTTAAACTTCGTAGCACGTGTACATTTTTCTTCGGGTGACTAGATTTTGATTAGTTAAACGAACAAGTGTCAAAGTGCAATGAGAAATGAGCTAATTATCGTTCGGCGCTCCGGCTCAGTTTTTCATTTATTTTTTGAATTTTCTTCTAAATCGGCGGCGACGAAACTTTTATGTGCGTAAGCTCCATTTGCGGGGGCGCGCTCTTTATGACAAAACGAGAAACAAGCAATAATTGTTAACATCTACTATATATTCATATTGCTATTTGCAATTCGTTTTTTTTTGTTCAATCCCCCGCCATCTCCCTCGTTTCTTCGTTTTTTAAAATCTTTTTTTCTTTATTTTTTATTTTTTTTTTTTGGTATATGTTTCAATTTATCAACCGTCGAGTTGTATTTCAAACTCTGTCCTTCGAATACGATTAACGACGTTAGTTTGGTATATTAGTTATAAAACTTACGCTAATCGCGTATTTATTCTTTTTAACATTGCTTTTTCCTTCGTCACGAAAAAGCAATTGTTACAATTGTCGATTTGGATAATTGTGATGATGCACCTTGTGTGAAAGGTGCTTGACTTTTTTCACGAGCTCTTTCAACTTGACTAGCGTCACGTAGCTTGCCTTATCGTGTTTTAATCTCTCTCGCTCTCTCCCTCTCACTCATTCGTCTCTCCCATATTTCTCTATCTGTCCGTACAATTACTTTACGAATTATATCGATCGACTACATGTATCCCGGTTTATATATACATATATATATTTATGTATATATAAATATAAATATACATACATATATATATCTACATGTGAATTATTTTTATTCATTTTTTTTATTATTTTAGTAAAGCATCGTTACGTTACGTTTATAACGTTTCTCGTCTTTGTTTTTTTTTTTTTATTTCTCTTGCTTTGTTAATGTCGAAACACCGGTTGCTTCTGGACCCTACGGATAAATATACGTTTCCTTAGATCGAGCGGACATTCAAAAATTGTTGCATTCTGTTGATCTTGACGGTGGGATATCAGAGACTAGCATACTCGCCCATTTAATTATCTTTTTCTTTCTCTTTTCCTCTCAATCTCTCTTTCCTCCTTATTTCGTATCATTGCGTACTTTTCTAAAAGTACATTACTTTTTCTACCGGGTTAATCGTCGACCCGCTCTCTCCCTCGTTTTAATAATATCGAACTGCAGTCAAGAGCTGACTTTGGGAGATTTAATATTATTTAAAAATCTTTTTTCTTCCTCTTTCTCATCGTTATTAATATTTTTATCCGAGCGAGAGCACCCCGCTTTGTCATCGTCTCACGTACTCTGAGGAATTGCTTTCCTTTTTCCTTTCCCTCCCTTCGTCGGCGGCTTCGGTGCATTTTTTAAATATTTTTTTTTACTTTTCCATTTTGGGCTTTTTTGTTGTTGTTAATTTTTCGTTACGCCCTCAGTTTGAAATTTCGACAAGACCTAAGAGAGCTTTTGCACAAAAGGAAACGAGCACATCAGCGATCGAGTTCGCCCGCCAAGTGTTTGTCAGTTCTTTTTTTACAATCACTGTGAGAGAGCTAATTAAAAGTAGTAATAATAATATTAATAATAATAAACAGCCGTGTAACGGGATTCACGATATTTTTCGTGCCTCGTTACGGTCGCGTTCTCCAGTTGAAACTTAATGGACAGATTATTCAGCCAGCACGTATGCCTTGTTGCATTTCCTGAGTTCAGGCTGTCAAATTCGAGAGCAATTTGAAAACATAACTTGCTTCATACAAGGATTATCAAGGATTTTCCTTGAACCGTGTATCGTCGTACTATTTGTTTTTTTTTTGTTTTTTTTTTTTTTTTGCCAGAAAGATAAATCAGATTCGCGTTACGCACCTTATAACCACATCGATCGATCGCACTGTAACATACCACGATATTTTACAAATACAATGTATTTTTGTTTTTTCGTTTTTCATCTTCGTCTTTCGTAGCTCTTCGACAGGGAATCATTCGCGTTTCCCTCAACTAGAAAGACCCTCCCGAGTTCATTGACTCTTGGTCAGCATTCTTTTTCATCTCGTTTTCTTCTTTCTCTTCTTCTTCTTCTTCTCCGGTAACTAGAAAGGCTCTATACTTATTTGATCCAAAAAGGTATCACATTCCTAGTTGGCTGTGGTAGAACATTGTTGATTGTAACGCGAACAAAGACTCTTGCAGAATCCGCTCGCTAAATCTCACGACTCTTTGCTGATTACCGCTGCGTCAGGGACTGGTCTGAATCTACGGCATCTGCAGCAATAAATAGTTGGCAATCCATCAAGTTTCGTGCTCTTTTAGTTTCTCTATCGTTTTTCGTTAAATTCTTACAATTTTAGAAAATTTTTCGGTTAATATTTACAAGTGTTCCTTTTGCGAAAAACGGGCACATAGATTTTTTTGAGCATTACTATCAATTAAAAATCATATCACAATCAATTTTAGGGAGGGGGAAGTTAAAAAAAAAATAAAAACAATTTTTTTCTTTATTTTGGGTAATTGTGCAGTTAAGGATCACTTGTAAATATTTACCAAATTTTCAAGTCGATTAGTTCTCTCTACTTACGAGTGCTTCGCATCTTACCTGACACTTTTTTTTTTTCTTTTGTTAAAAATATATATTCTTGTTACTTTGTAAAAGGCAATAACTACGATTTTTTAAATAAATCGAACTACATGCTTCAAAAAGGTTGAATCATCGTTTCTAAACGATCATTAATTAAACACGCAAGATGCACAGTTTAATAAAACGTAACCAACTGTCAGATTGTTAAAAATCTTCGCTACCATTGGCCAATCGATACAAACCTCACTGGAGTCAGTTTTACGCAAATTATAGAAAAAGTTTGAAATAATATGTTAATTGTGAAAGAAATGAAAACAGGGCAGCGCGATAATGAATTGGGCTTTTGGAGGATCGTTAGCTCAGCAAATTTACCATCGCATGCTGTTTTATTTCTATGTTTTAATTTTTTTCTCAAACTAGCCATTTCGTTTTGTTTCTTTTCGTGAATTTCGATCGCGTTGTTCTCACATTTTTACGCACATTCTAATATCGATAGTTCCAACAACTACAGCAAAAAATTCCCACTCGCTAAACAAATGAATCTATCCAAAAATCCTATCGAGAGATTTATCCAATTTTAGATCATTTAAGGAGCTTGGCTGCATACGATAATATGATAAGAATTTTATCAAATTTCGTGATAACATTCTTTCGCATCAAATACGATGACACTATTTTTTTCAAATTTTTCCTCTGCATAGTTGTCGAATAATTGGAGTTTACAATATGCAAAAGATATTCCTATATATATCTGAATCCTATGCTTACGCATGGAAACTCTAGTTTTCAATAACTCGAAAACTATGTAGAAGAAAAATGTTAAAAAATTAGTATATTCATATTTTGTACTAAAGAATATACTCACCAAATTTCATCAAATTCTAATCATTTAGAATTTTCCTATGCTTTTAACATACGACAATATGATAAGAATTTAATAAAATTTGGTGATGACATTCTTTAGCATCAAATACGATGACACTATTTTTTTCAAATTTTTCGTCTACATAGTTGTCGAATAATTGGAGTTTACAATTTGCAAAAGATATTCCTATGGATATCTGAATCCTATGCTTATGCATGGAAACTCTAGTTTTCAATAACTCGAAAACTATGTAGAAGAAAAATGTTTAAAAATTTGTTTATTCATATTTTGCACTAAAGAATATACTCACCAAATTTCAGTAAATTCTAATCATTTCGAATTTTCCTATGTTTTTAACATGGCAACATTGTTGTGTGTAGCCACCCTCCTTAATTGCAAAAAATTCCCCTGGAGTTGAACATTACGATGGGGTCAGTCACTTTGGAAAAATGTTCATCTTTCAACACGAAACGATAATTTCACGATCGACCAATAATAATCCGGTAGCAAGATCTCAGATTTTCGAGAGAAAAACTTTTTCCGAATTGTGCTTCTTTACACATTGAATTTCCGAAATAAATTATACAAGCTCCACGTGTGGACGTTATGGCGACTAGTGTGGACAGAAGCCAAAGTACAAAAATCTCAGGAGAGATTTTTCGAGTTATCATGCAAGTTGTAAAGAAAAATTACGTTTCGACCAAAAATGTCTTGATAAACGCGGATGAGGCAGAACCCTTGTGAAAATTAAAAAATCTTTAACTGTTCAAACAAATTTCCCGAAATAAAATCGTTGCTTTATCGTATTTCTATATCACGAAGCGACTTTATTTAGGGTTCTTTAAAAATTTTGTACGAACGTTCTTGGCAACAAAACTAATAGTCTTCTCCTATGAAGAAAAATTTTCTGACGTTTAGAATTCGAAATATTTAATTTCCAATTTTATATTTTTCGCATCCAAACGCGTGTAAACTCGAGTCGCGTTTCTTTTATTTTTTTCTTGCAACTTTTTGAGTAAACGTGACTCGAATTTACACGCGCTTAGATGGAAAAAATAGAAAATTGAAAATTAAATATCTCGAATTCTAAACGTGAGAAAATTATTCTTCATCGGAGAAAATTGTTAGTTTTGGTGCCAAGAGCGCGTTTATACAAATTTTCGAAAGAACCCTAAATAAAGTCGTTTCTCGATAATTTCCTACATATTTTTTTCAAAAAAGACACTACGTCGTGGATCGCTTTGACACTAAAATATCAAAAAAGAATAAAGAACGGAGAATCTAGAATAAAAATGAGTGACGAAAAAAAAAAGAAAAGAAATTTCTTTTGCCAAAAACCTGTCAACTGTGACGTCGCTGGGAATTTTTGATCCTACAAGAATGACAGTGACGAAATAAAAAAAAAATTGGTCTCAAAACGCGACGGAAAAAAAAAGCCAAAAATAAAAAGAGTGACGTTGAAGTTTCCATCGTTGGAATGCAACGAAATTCTTTTTTCTTTTTCCAAGCCGAAATATATTTAAAAAAAAAAAAAAACAAAAAAAAGAGTAAAAAAATATTTGTCCTTCTATTCGTTGGATTTTTGCAAAACTGCGACAACTTCAGCGACCCGGGTGAAACGAGAGTGAAAGCTACATGATGGAATAAGGAATGATGATGAACTAGCATACCTAGCGTTATTCTCAGCCATGTGAGGCGGTAGCGACGAGGGTGGCGGGGGTGGTTGAGAGTTCGGTGGACCACTGCTGTCGGAGTCATTGTCACTGCTCTCCTCGGTTCTTTTACCTGAATCGAGTAGATAGGAGGGCACACCGCGTGGATAAAATCTTGGTAATACCTCCGAGGTTGGTCTTCTCTGTGGTCTCTGGAATCGTAGATTGAGCTGAATAGCATCGGTGACGTATTTCTCAGACTGTCGTCGTCGTCGCAATGCAGGAGTGCAGCCAGTAAGATTTTCCTCTTCGGTCGAGCTCGTTGAAGTTAACGGGGGCGCATTGGGACGTGCGTCCGGTAAAGTAGCGCACCGTCTCAGAGTCGGGGCCTCCGTATGTACTGACAACGGTTTACCTTTGATAGCTAAAAGTTACTGGTGTTAGTAACGCTAAGAAGCACCAAACAAAGTAATATCGCCAAATCCAACTATAAAAGCAATCATAGAAATATTTCTCCTGAGCCTCGTGATTCTCGTATTTTCCAAATAAATCACAAATTATAAATAAAACATTAAACCTTTCAACTACTTCGAACAATGATCTTTCTTTCAATGATTTATCGAGTGACATTACCAGCTAAAGTAACGAATTAGCCCATCGTTTATTTGTTTATCGCTCATGTCCCATTCGCTCTTTCGTTTTTTTATTTTTTTTTTTCATTTTTTTGATTCATTGTAAAGGGAATTGGAAGACGGAGCGATCAACAGACAGATTCATGGCTGTATAAACATGACTAATGAATTTTCACATGGTGCAAATACTCTGAAGCATTATGCGGTATAAACATGTGTGTATACAACTATCGTATGCTTGCAAACTCTTTTTATCCCGACAGAGAGCGGCCTGGCAAAAAAATAGGATTTGAAAAAATGGTAAAAAAAAATTTTTTTTATATAAAAAATAAAATAAAAAAAAAAACAGTAAAAGACTGAAAGAAACGAAAGAATTGTCAAACAACTGACTAACCGATATCACGATCCTTCGATTGCACTATCTGAACCGGAGATTTCTCGATTTCACTCGCCGTACCGGTTTTTGTGTTTTGTGTCGTATTCGTCTCCGGCGTCGATTCCGACAACGAGCAACGTGGACTCTTGACAGGGATTGGTATTTTGCTATGACTACTGTGCGCTTTGCTCGTCGTCTCACGTTCTTTGTTCGCGTCTTTCGACTCACGTTGCGACAAAGCGTGCGAAATCGAAGGCGATCCGACCGTCGCGCACGAGGCTACTTTTGTCAAACTGTTGTTGCCCGTCGCCGCACGGTTCTCCGTCGCGTCGTAATATATCGATGTCTCCTCGGCCCCGGGATTCGGACTCGCCGGACTTCCGGCTGTTCCGTTGGTCAATTTTTCTGTCGACCGGAAAAATAATCAATGCGCGAGAATCAAAACAAGAGTGGGCACCTCCTACAAGTGCATCTTGGGTCAATCTGACCCGAGCTGTTTTTCAAATCGTTACGTTCCGGTAAATATGCATTTTTCGTTTTTTTTTTTTATAGAGATGTTTTTTTAGTGAATTTTCCATATTTTAAGGCCCTGAATTTATTTTTTTACGAAAACGAAAATTAAATGTCAAAAGATTCGTCGCCATCGAATGCCAAACAATCGGTGACAGAAAATCGGTGGGGTCAAAACGACCCAGTGCGAGTGATGAGCATTACAAGATTATGCGGAGGAAGACAGTGAAAATGTTTAGAAAAATATAGAAGCAAATTTAAAGCGAATAATGTACGAAAAATTCTGTTTTTTTTTTCTCGGAAAGAATGAATTGAAATTTCGAGTTGATAAGACGATGTTGAAGTTTGCATCGTTGGAATGCAACGAAATTCTGTTTTTTTAAATTATTTTTATTGAGATTCTGATTCAATGTTCGGTCAGGACGACAAATCGATATTTTTTTAGGATCCAAAGACAAAACCGGTACAAAAATTGTCATGGTTTTTGAAATTGAACAAAAAATGAATAGAAAAGTTATTTTTCGTTGGATCCCAACGTTTTGCGAACTTCAGTTTCATATATTGATAAGGAATATTATTTGCTTGGGTTTGAATGACCACTGCAAGGTCATCACTTCTTTTCCGGTGACAGAAAATCGTTGGGGTCAAAACGACCCAGTACGCACTCGAAGAAAAACAAATAATCGCCGAAAACAACGCGAATCTCTTTTTTTTTGTTTATAAAATAAAATTCGAGTCGACTTTTCGGATTTGCAAACCGTAAATGAGGAATGAATTGTATGGGAAACGTACTTTGCAACGGCTCCTTGTCGGCACTTGTCTGTACAACAGTAGCACCGCCTGTAGAGTCAACGACTCGAATTTCGAGTCTTCCGGCAACTGCTTGTTCCTCCTCGTCGGCGACCGGCGTAGAAGGAACGGTTTTGGGCGACGCAAACGCAACTGCTGGAACACTAGCTCGCCTCGGTGGCGGACTCCTCCTTGGCTCGTCGTGACGCGTCGCTACATTTCTCATGACGTCCACCTCGTACAGCAAATCGTCGAACAATGCCTGCTGCACCTGCACACCGCGAACATATAATTAGCTTGAGATTCCAACGATTTAGCTTCTTCATAGAGGAAGCTATGCGACGGTGAAATTTTTTTCCACACACAACAATGTTGCCATGTTAAAAGCATAGGAAAATTCTAAATTATTAGAATTTAATGAAATTTGGTGAAGTATATTTTTCAGCATTAAATATGAATATACAAATTTTTTAACATTTTTCTTCTACATAGTTTTCGAGTTATTGAAAACTAGGGTTTCCATGGATAAGCATAGGATTCAGATATATATAGGAATATATTTTGCATATTGTAAACTCCAATAATTCGACAACTAGGTAGACGAAAAATTTGAAAAAAATTGTGTCATCGTATTTGATGCTGAAGAATTTTGTCACCAAATTTTCTTAAATTCTTATCATATTGTCGTATGTTAAAAGCATAGGAAAATTCTAAATGATTAGAATTTAATGAAATTTGGTGAAGTATATTTTTCAGCATTAAATATGAATATACAAATTTTTTAACATTTTTCTTCTACATAGTTTTCGAGTTATTGAAAACTAGGGTTTCCATGGATAAGCATAGGATTCAGATATATATAGGAATATATTTTGCATATTGTAAACTCCAATTATTTGACAACTAGGTAGACGAAAAATTTGAAAAAAATTGTGTCATCGTATTTGATGCTGAAGAATTTTGTCACCAAATTTTCTTAAATTCTTATCATATTGTCGCATGTCGCTTCCTCTATGAGGAAGCTTTGAGCATCGTGCATCTTGAGCATCTTGTTTTTCTTCTTTAATTAAAAAAAAAAAGAAAAAGACGTTTCTATGAATTATCCAGGAAATGAGTTTGGTTATTGGATTGAAAACTGACCAGAGGAGCTTCGAGATTAGCACGAACGTGTGGCGCCAGCGCCGGTACGCTCCATGCCCGTGGCAAAGCTTCTTGAATTTCCGGATACTTTTCGATTCCCGTAATGTTCAAGCACCTGTGAGCCACGCCGGTTCTCGGTGAGTCCTCGCTTATCCGAGAGAGAGCATTTTGAGCAATTGCCACACCGCCGCTCGTCCCCACTGTTATTAATTGCTGCTGAGAGACAATTGGCGTTACCGAAATGGCCTGACTGCCCGAAGATTTAACATCAGGACATCCGGTCGTCGGTGTGATCGTAGCTACAGCCTCACTACCAACTGTGGACTAGATAGGTCGTGTTTTAATTCCTGTCAACTTTCTAAATCGGACCGATATGTGCCAAGCGAGAACAAGCCAAAGAACAAAGCTATTGGCAACCAAATACCAATTTACAAAGCGTGCAGTCATGCTTGCGGGTTATATTTTTTTTTCACGAGGCTGACGAGAACAAATCTTTGCGATTCATTTTTTTTCTGGGCCAGAAAAATATTATTATTATTATTCTTTACAAAATACAGTACAAGTTTTTCTTCCGAGTACCAAAAATAATGTCCAGCTCTCCCTGTATTTCGATAACGTTTCACAAATTTTCGTGAGATTCGTTTTAGAGAAAATGAATAAAATGTTCTCAGCATTTGGAGAAAGCTCAATGACTTTTTTTTCATCGCGAAAAACTGATTTTTCTGTGTCCAGGAAGAACAAACTTTTTACGCCGTACGATCGAATAAATGGCGCGAAAGAAAGTGATTTTTTATCGATTTTTTTTTTAGAAATTGAACAAATTTCTAGGGAGAAAAAAAAAACAATTTTTTGTCTGTGACAAAAGAGAGAATAAATGACGCTTAATTCTGTTCCCGAAACTAAACACGCGATTGCGCTCAAAATCAAATTTTTATGGAAAAAAGAGAAAATTTTTTGAATCCTCGGGAAAACATAAAATCCATATGTTTCGATCAAAGTTTAATTATACTTGAAAATCTCTTCGACAAGCCGGAAAATCGATTTTCAGGAAATTCCTGCATCTTGGAAAAAGAAAATAGTTATTTGCAAGAAAAATACGAGCTACGACAAGCAGCAGACAGTTTTTTTAGCAGAAAAAGTAACAAAAAGGTTAAGGAGAAGAAGAAAGATGTGTAGACATTCGGAACTCATAGCGAAAGTGAGCGCGCAAGCATTTATTCGCAGTGGAACGCCTGGAAGTGAGGTACTCAATCAAGCGAGGATCTTCATACAGGCCAGACGAGGCTAGAATGTTAAATTAAGCTTTGTATAAATAAAATAGCATGAAATACTCCATTTTTTTTTCTTATGACCCTTGAAGATGATGAATTGCGGTTTGTCGATGCTAAAGTAGTTGAGGAAGATTCCAAAATATGCAAAAACAGGGAAGAATTAAAAATCCTCTCCTCGGAGAAAACCCGAAGATACGAAAAGCGAGACTCGTTCTCATATTTTTTTCTTGAGCAATTATCTTCGTTGGTTTTTTTCAATTATTTCGCCAAAAATTGATTTTACGGTCAAAATATGCAAAAACGAGGCAAAATGAAAAATCCTCTCCTCGGAGAAAACCCGAAGATACAAAAAGCGAGACTCGTTCTCATATTTTTTTCTTGAGCAATTATTTTCGTTGGTTTTTTTTCAATTATTCCGCCAAAAATTGATTTTACAGCCAAAATATGTAAAAGCGGGGCAAAATGAAAAATCTTCTCCTCGGAGAAAACCCGAAGATACGAAAAGCGAGACTCGTTCTCATATTTTTTTCTTGAGCAATTATTTTCGTTGGTTTTTTTTCAATTATTTCGCCAAAAATTGCTTTCACGCCCAAAATATGCAAAAACGGGGCAAAATGAAAAATCCTCTCCTCGGAGAAAACCCGAAGATACAAAAAGCGAGACTCGTTCTCATATTTTTTTCTTGAGCAATTATTTTCGTTAGTTTTTTTCAATTATTTCGCCAAAAATTGATTTTACGACGTTGAAAAAGCGTAAAAATTGCTGGGAACTGGAATTCTCACGCTGTTTTGAGTGATTTGCATATTTTACAATCTTCCGAGCAGAAATAAATAAACAAGCCAGTATTTTCTACACGCGTCTGACCTTTGTCAAGAGCAATAAATTTGAGCTCGAAATTACCTGAGGAACTATGGATGGGGGATTGGCACCCTTGTGTTCGGGACTCTGAAGATTTTCTCCTTTCCATTCGTTGTCAGTCTCTTCGGAGTCGTCGAACTGTGATTTCCATTGGGACGCGAGTGTCAAGCCACCGCCGCCTCGAGTAACTTGCTGCAAAGCTGACACGTTGTCATCGTCGATCTGAGCGAACTGCGTTATCGAACAGTCTCTCATGGCTGAGCGACCGCTCTTTGATTGTTGCCTGTAGCCGGCACGTCGTCTTGGTTCTCTGCTCAACGGTTCCCGTTGCTCGGTTACCTGAAAGCGATCCAAAACTTTTCAAATTTTTCGAAGATGGCAAATAAAAAATTGCAAATTAAATATCTCGAATTCCAAACGTCAGAAAATTTTTCTTCATAAGAGAAAATCGTTAGTTTTTATGCCAAGAACGTTTATACGAAAATTTTGAAAAAACTCTAAATGGAGTCGTTTCGTCATAGCAATACCTTAAGGACGTTGTTTGCATCCTATCGATAAAATTCCTTTAAATTTGCACCACACTAAGAGAATAGTCATATCTAATGGCTCGCGCAATTTTAAGAGGTTTCCCCATGTAGAAGTCGAGATATTTATTTATAAAAATAACAATTTTCCGTAGTTTCTCATAAGAGCGTGTGTTAAAAGTTGCAATTTTCAACATTAAATATTTCGATTTCTAAATGGTGAAGCCTCTCAAAACTTTGCATACACTTTTATGTAACATCGAAGAAGCTTTATTTAGTTTTTCGGTCGTTAAATTTTTTCGAAATTTTCTTTATTATATAACAAATGCAAATTAGCTCGGACAATCTTGAATTTAGAGTACGTTGTTATTTAGTCAATTTGTAACAATTTTTTTTAATCAACTTTGGCTCGAAAAGCATTTTGTATGTAAGAAAAATTGAAATGAAAAATTTAGATTTGACCGTCGCCATACAACGTCCTTAAAGCTCGAATGGAGGA
The DNA here is from genome assembly GCA_963921915.1 of Hyposoter dolosus. NCBI lineage: Eukaryota > Metazoa > Arthropoda > Insecta > Hymenoptera > Ichneumonidae > Hyposoter > Hyposoter dolosus. The sequence goes on from OY998140.1 coordinate 5,280,601, forward strand.
GAAAAAAGATAATTGTTACCGGACTCTGGTTGCCGACATGTTTCGTGTTGGTGACATCGTAAGAACAGTACGAGGCATCGACTTCTGTGTGTATTCTTGGACTGGGCGGCTCACCGGGTGTAGTCTCAGGGGGTGGAACAACGCGGAGTCTGGCAAAGGTAGCACCGCTGGCTGATTTACGAAGAGGAGCCGAGGCATTAGCAACGGTTTTGGAGCGCGGCACCTCCGATGCCGAACGCGCGGATGCCATGAGAGCGTCTCCCTCGTTGTCGATTTGCTTCTCGGCCGGTGGTGCCGGACTCTGTGGTTCCACAGCCATTGATACAGCCCGCCGTTTTTTTGGTGAACCTTAGAACGAGAATGCAATCGAACCAAACAATTTTCAATGATCCATCGTTGGAATGCAGCGAAAAATATATTTTTTATTCATTATTTTGATAATTAATTGACTCGTTACAATTTTTCTAGTAAATTTATTTTTTGAATGGCAAACAAGACTTTCTCGTTATTGTCGACAAAACGATGTTGAAGTTTGCATCGTTGGAATGCAAGGAAAAATATTTTTTTTATTCATTATTTTGATAATTAATTGACTCGTTACAATTTTTCTAGTAAATTTACTTTTCGAATGACAAACGAGACTCTCTCCTTATTGTCGACAAAGACTGTATGAAAATTTTGTGCGATGCCATAAAAAATAATGAGTTTTCGTTGCATTTCAACGATGCAAACTCCAACATCGTATTATTTCCAGCTTTTTATAAATTTCTCTTCAGTCCCAATGAAGGATTAACCATTACTTGCCACCTTCGGATACAAAACTACCCCATGGTTGAGGGTTAAATTTGAACGAACCAAGAATTTTTTTATTCCGAGCCACAAAGTGAAAAGAGATTTACAAAATTTTTCAGAGGCTCGATCGAGACGATTTGAAAAATCGTTAAAAAATAAAAAACTCGATGGTTTATCGAGAAAAGTGAATTGTTGCTCCGGAAATAATGGAAGGAATAAAAATATCGGCTGACCTTGCACCGGTGGCGTCGCGGCGACTTGCTGGCCTCCTTGCTGATGCGTGTTGTCCGTTATCTGTATGGTTGCATTGCAATTTTTGTCCCGGCCATGATTACTTATTGCTGATGTAAGTGGAACAGGAGATCCCTCCGTTCCCAATATAATTCTGCATAAACTTTCGTAATCTATCTTTCCCTGCGAATGACGATTAGGGAAATTAACTCTGAACAATTGTCTCGTTTCCCAATTCCGCAGCAATATTGCGCATTAAGATATTACTATCACAAAACTACTTTATTTAGGTTTCTTATAAAATTTTGTATAAACGTTCTTGGCACGAAAACCAACAGTTTTCTCCTATGAAGAAAAATTTTCTGACGTTAAGAATTCGAGATATGTCATTTCCAATTTTTTATTTTTCCATCTAAACGCGTGTAAATTCAAGTCGCCTTTCTTTTATTGTTTTTCTTGCAACTTTTCAACGAAACGTGACTCTTCACTGGCATTTGAATAAAATTTAACGTTAAATTAAAAAAATAAAAATATAAAAAAGGTCATTATTTTGACAATTGATGCTACTCTTTTCAATTTTTCTAGTAAATTCAGTTTTCGTTTGCGTTCGGATGGGAAAAATAAAAAATAGCAAATTAAATATCTCGAATTTTAAACGTCGGAAAATTTTTCTTCATAGGAGAAAAACTGTTAGTTTTGGTGGCAAGAACGTTTGTACAAAATTTTGAAAGAATTCTAAATATAGTCGTTTTGTGATTGTAATACGTTAACGAATCAATGCACGATCGTTTTCAGCCATTTGTTCATTTTCTTTTTCATTTTTTTTTTCATATTTATACTTGAGGAAACAAAAGCAATGAAATGGAAAAGAAGAAAAACCGTGGGAGATATTCAAACAGGTCCAGCACGAGACTCACTTCTTTTCTGTTGTCCGGCTCGACATTTTCCTGATTGTTCGTATCGACGTTTGGCGTCGTGGGCGCCTGGTTAATCGTCGTCGCTGTCGTCAGAGCCGGCGTCGCCGTCACCGTTGGTAACGATCTCGTCGTCGGAAGACCCTCGTTCGCCACCAGCGGCCTCTCCCAATCGTACGGATCGCTCGCCTTCACACCGCGACGCTTCATACAACGCTCGAACAGACTCGCCAACATCGTGTAATCGGGCTTATCGGCATATTGCAAACTCTGCGCCAACAACAACATTAGAATTTTTTTAAAAAATTCTAAAATACAATAAAAATGAAAAACTCGAGGAAAAAAATAGAAAGCAAAAATAATCTTTGCAAGATCGAGATTCCGATGCTCCGGATTACGTTTACAAATGATGGGCATTGATACCGAAGATCTTGACGAAAATTCAAATCACTCGAGCCATTTTTTCGTCGAATTAATTTCTCGATTAATTATTTATCGAATGAAATCAAACGGTTCCGAAGTAAGTAAACGTTTTTTCACTAATTTTATAGAATTTTTCGATTAAATGAACAAATTGCAAGCTTTTTTCGATTTTTCTTGCTCTAGAGTTTCCTAGACCCTTGGAAAAACTTTGTAATGCAAGAAAATGACGAGTTTCCAGAGTTTCCTCCTTATTATGGAAAATCAATACCAAGTTTTCACGTTTCTTGTGTCTGACGATGTGCGAAAACCCTCGAATAAGATTTTTACGTTTTAACCAGCAGAGAATTATCGCAATTTAATTTTTTTTATTATCGTATAGACAATGAGAATCGCTCCAAAATCCAGTGGAATTTATAGGAACTCGTAGGAAAGGCCCAAGTGCATATTGGGTCAATCTGACCCTTGGCATTTTTCAAATCGATGCATTCCGGTAAATATGGTAATCGGTAAATATAAATTTTCATTAATCAATAAATTAAATAATTTTTTATTAATTAATCAATTAAATATTTTTTATTAATTAATAAATTAAATAAATTTTTATGAATTTTTTAATTAAACAAATTTTTATTGATTGACGAAAACGAAAATTGAATGCCAAAAAATCGTCGACGGAAAAATGTTGGGGTCAAAACGACCCAGTATGCACTCTAATGGCAAATATTCCACATCTCGGTGTCAAAGAGCAAGAAAAAATCTTTGGTATCCGCACAAAGATGTAAATAATGATCCAGGACGTTATGAAACCGAACGAAATGGAAAGAAAAAAAAAAAAAAAAAAAAAAAAACTCTTCTATGACGTGTATTTTCAATGCTAAGTATATATACTTCCGGAAGACCTTGGCCCCCTTCGCAACATAGAATACAGTTTGAACGGTGGCCAAATAGTTCGCTAACATCTTCTTTCCCCGAATTAATGTGCGTAGCGGCCACGAAACTTAATATTGCCATTTTTCACACGTACCACATTTCACTTTACATTGCTAAGCGTTTCTTTTTTTTTTCGTAAACGTCGCGAATGAAAATCTGACTCGTAACGAACGAATATAGTTTTGACCTCTTTCGCTTTCCCATCGACCGAGCCGTCAAAGTAAAATTAAATAGAAACGACGCCAATTCGATTAAAAAAACGATCTTGCATTTTTCGAGAGTCTCTCACGATTCCGGAAATACAGAGCGAAGAGTATCGCATCAAGGGCTAATTTCTTAGATTAATTTGAAAAAAAAAAAACCGTTTTTTCGAAAAGTTGAAATGTGATGGTACACGCAGAGAAAATAATATCAAAAATTATTACGGCCAGGCACCGTGTCATCTCTGTTAGCAATTTGAACAAATACGTGGCAATTTTTTACCTGAAATTGGACGAAAAATGTCAAAGTTTAGCGAAAAATTGCGTGGAAATCGTCGTTCGCTCTGTTATGGCGAAATGGTTCAATACCTGAATATGTTCGAGGAAGACACGAAGATCAGAAGGCAAATGTTTGAGGAGCAAACGATGATCGTACTTTTCCTTCAAAGTTCCCACCTGCGTTAACCGAGAATGAAGGATCGCTCGTGTTAATCCAGAATTTTCCATTCTCCGTAAAGACATTGAAAATTTTTCAAAACATTTGGCAAACCTGCTCTTTGTCCTTGATTTTTCGCCAAGGAAGTTGTCCGTTGACGAACTCGATGAGCATGTAAAACAACGACCAGAGATCGTCGTGTCTACCCATTTCTTTATTCTTGTGAGCATTGACCGAAGCGTATCGTACTGTACCACGAAAACCAGCCGCAGCTCGTGGTGGTCGAACGTCACCTGTTCCCGTTGTGAATTGACGGGCCAGACCGAAATCCAACATGTACACCATCCGCGTGTTGTACGGGTGACGACCGATCGAGAAATTTGACTGTAACCAATTTCATTCGAAACTCAAATATTTATAATTTTCAAGTTCGGATCGTTGGAGTGCAAGGAAACCTGATTATTTTTCTCCGTAGAGCACAACATTTTTGTAGAATATTTGTCAAAGATAATGGGACATTCTTCTTTGCCATGCGAAAACTGAATTTAATAGAAAAATTGGAACAAGTTGATTAAGGAATTACTAACACAAAACGATTTGCCCAACTGGCTAAATTGCTGTTCGTGAATATCACGAATTTAGCAGCCACAGAAAAAACTTACACGCTACAAATGAGCGAAAATCTCTAAATTACAATAAAAATTGAATTTTTCTTAATTACGTTGTGAAAATTGGTGGAGAATGAAAAAACTTACGGGCTTAATATCTCTGTGAAGGAAGCCCACTTGGTGTATACTCTCTATTGCTTTCAAAATTTGAAGACCAAGGCGCAGAGTAGTAGAGATAGAAAAGGCACCTCGCGGCTGAGCTCTCCGCAACTCGGCCAAGTTTTTTCCCTGTAGTTGCATCACAACGTAATTGAATCTGTCGTTTCTGCCGCACCCGATAAAGCGGCAGACGTGTTCTTTACCTGAGAACGAAAATGACAAAGGCGAATAAAAAAATGAGGGGAAGCGGGAGAAACGTGGACGAGACGGCGAACGATGTTGAAGTTTGCGTCGTTTAAATGCAACGAAAACTCATTATTTTTAATAGCGTCGCACAAAATTTTCATACCGTCTTTGTCGACGATAACGAGAAAGTCTTTTTGCCATTCGAAAAGTAAATTTACTGGAAAAATTGTAACGAGTCAATTAATTATCGAAATAATGAATAAAAAATATATTTTTCCTTGCATTCCAACGATGCAAACTTCAACATCGTTTTGTCGACAATAACGAGAGAGTCTTGTTTGCCATTCAAAAAGTAAATTTACTAGAAAAATTGTAACGAGTCAATTAATTATCGAAATAATGAATAAAAAATATATTTTTCCTTGCATTCCAACGATGCTAACTTGATTATCGTACGGCAGAGAAAATTCATTGAGAATTTTTACCCTGAAGTTTTTTGAGGACGGCGACTTCCATCTTGAGAACTTGTTTGGGTTGCCTGGCCGATTCGACTTTGAGGGCGACCTGTTCTTTGGTCATGAGATCGAGGCCTTCGTAGATTTCTCCAAAGCCGCCGCCACCGATTTTTCTCAACTGGCGCAGACGCAAGGAATTATATGAAAAGTGTCAATTTTCAAGGAAATGTTTTTATTGTTTTTTTTTTTTCGAAATAAATTTAAAAAAACAAATAATTGAGGAAGTAATAATAATTTATTTGCGAAACAAGTTTCGTGCACTGTCGGAGGAGCGATTATGAAGAGGCGAAAAAAAAACGTCAGCTGACACGATCGATTTTTTACGAGGAAAAAAAAGGACGTCGCTCTTTCTCGAGAAAAGAAACGACAACGGAACGATTTACTTGGCGAACGAAATGGGATTCCTTAATATTTTCACTCGATTTAAAGTCGCAACATGTTTTACCTTAAAAGGCGAAAAAAAAAAGGTTTTATAAATGGTTCAACAATTTATATACTCACGACTTTCCATCGTTCTTTGACCACATGGCCAGGCTGCAACAAATCCTCGCTCGTCATCGTGATGTTGTTGTTCTGATCTGTACTCTCGTCGCCTACATGTCTCAACACCAATTTACCCGGATTATTAGGATGCCTGTGAGGAAAATTGAAAAGAAAAGGCAACCCTTTAGCGAACGAGACCAAGAGTCTGCCATGACACACACGATGTTACAAGGCGCGCGCGCGCGCGCACGAGCCCCCACAGCGTACAGGGGCGCCTCCTCGTGTGTTTTCCGAGTCAGCCTCTGTCTCTCTGCGAGTAAATTGTCACGCACACACCGGTAATCTAGTCGATACAGTCTAATCTTCCTTAAGGACGTTGTATGGCAACGGTCAACGCTAAATTTTTCTTTTCAGTTTTTTTTTTACATACAAAATGGTTGGCGAGCCTAAGTTCATTGAAAAAAGTTGTTACAAATTGACTAAAGAACGACGTACTAGAAATTCAACATTTTCCAAGGTAATCTGTATTTTTTATGTAATAAACAAGATTTTGGAAAAATTTTACGAGCGATTTTTTTGAAAAGGTAAATAAAGCTTCTTCGATGTCACATTAAAGTGTATGCAAAGTTTTAAGAGGCTTCACCATTTAGAAATCGAAATATTTCATGTTGAAAATTGCAACTTTTAACATCACGCTCTTATGAGAAACTATTGAAAATTGTGATTTTTATGAATCTCGACTTCTACATGGTGAAACCTCGGAAAATTCCGCGAGCTATTCGATGTCACTATTCTCTTTGTGTGGTTAAAATTTAAAAGAATTCTATCGATAGAATATTTTGCATACAACGTCCTTGAAAAACTGTACGCCAAGCTCGAAAAGGTTTCGACGACCGTAGCTCACAACTTTCATGGCGTTTTCAAAGTTGTCGAGTTTTCGTGCGACAACAAATTAGGAGTGCGCGGTGCATCGTAAAATCTTGGATTCTACTGGAACTTTTTTTTTTTTATCATTATCGAGGTGTCCAGTGACTTTGGACTATCGGAGAGAAAAATACCGGTGAATAGACAAACTTTTTAAAGAAAGTCCAAGGACGTGCGGATCGGACTCGCCAAAGGTTCGAGACAAATTTTCGAAAGTTTGGCACTGTTTGACTGATTGGAATAAAAAAAGGATTGAGCCCATGCAGAAAAATGACGAAAACACTTTATTTATTCCGAGCGGACGCGGAGTGAAGAAAATCTTAACCTCGAAATTTGTTGGTCGCGCGCGGTCTCCGTTCCGGCACAGTGACTTTGAAAACTTGATGAGAGTTCGAACAACTTGTGGATTTTTCCAGGAACACGAAAACTTTCGAATGAAAAAGTGGCCGATACGTGGAACTTGAAATTTTTTACAAAAATTCTCGATTGTTCTCAAAAGCTGATTTTCGAAACAAAAGTATAAATATCGTAACCACGAAAGTTGATAATTTAGTTCTGCGAATCGTTTTCAAAATTGGCACGTGCGTAAAAAATTTTTTTCCCATTTATGTGATTGTTCGAAATTTTTAACGACATTTGTAAGCGAGCGCCCTCACCTAACCCGTTTTTTTCTTCAACCCAGTACGCAGTGTTTCAAGATGGCGGATCAGTCACCTCGAATTTTCGAAATTAAAATTCTTCGATGTCGTTTGACTAATAAAAAAAAGGCTCTGTCAGCGTACGCAGGACGATGGCAAAAATCCGCTGACAGGGTTTTTTTTTTTTTTTATTGGTGAAACCGTGTCGGAAATATACAATTTCGAAAATTGCAGCAAAACCAAAAAGTAGATACACGTTTTGCTCAGAGACTCTTCACATTTTGAGAAAAAAAAAAGTTACATCTTCTTCTCTGGTGAAAAGGGAACGACGTGTAACTAATATTTTTCTTAAAATATTCAGTCTCTCCAAATAAAACGTGTAGAGAGATTTTTACCGACCGAGCAAGCGATAGATCGCTTTAAGGAAAGTTAAAGGAGTTTCCACTGTATAGCGGGATCGAGAGTGGTGGTGATGGTGGTAACAGTGACGAGCCGAGTTTCCCTGTTTTATTTTTCAACACCGTAACACACCGGCGAACGGGTTCGATTTTTAGTTTTCTTTTTACGAAAACGTATAATTCCGTCTCGGGGAAAAAAAAAGAAAAACAAGAAACGAAAAGCACGTTTCTCGTTGTGAAATACGATAAACCGCCCACACACTAAAAAAGTGTCGAGTTTTTGTCTTTTGAGCTTTAATATTTCGTACGTACGCGAGGCTGGGACGGAAAATTGGTCAATACACGCGAGGGCGCCCCCCGTGCTAGGCAGCCATTATTGCGTGCGAGCAAAGGGGTGCAGCCTGAGTTACCGGGGTTGCGCCTGTACGCACACACACATACACAAATCCCTTCTGTATACGATATTTCCTTTTTTTATTCTTTAAAGAGTGCGTTTGCCAGTCTATTCGCCCCGCAGCCGAAAAAGCTCATTTCCCATTCTCTTTTTCGAGCCGGAACGCTTCGATCGTGCAATACGCACCCACTTGAATATCCACCCACCTATTTCGTGTTTTTTCGGTTTGAAAATTTTAATTCGAGACGCAAAGGAGCGGTTTTCCGATTGAAAATCAAGCCGCGACCGTTAATCCCTCAGATTTTTCGTGTTAGTCATGCATCGTCACAGCAACGATTACAATTTTTCATTTATGAAAATCTAATTCGCGACGAGCACGAACGCACGCACGATCGTGTGGCAGATGAATTTTTGTTGTCGCACACGTTAAATAAAAACCGAACACGCGCACTCACACTACACTCAAATAGAATATATATTAATTCTTGTAAAAAAAAGTCTCTTCCCCCCCTCCCCCTTGCTCGAGTCTTATATACCGCGATCCAAATATAATGACATTTTATTTTTACTAACAATGTCGTCTGCTAGAAGCTCAGATGGCCCGCTCCTATCTCCCTATCTTGCTCGTCTTTTCTCTCTCTCTCCCTCTTTTTCTTCCTCTTATGATCTTTGCTCGCTCCTATAAAGCTGTGAAGCTTTCGGAACAACGAAACGTAACATTACTTCTTTCACGTTTATCCAAGCACTCTCTTGTGTTCACTCTCATCTCGACGCGACGAGTAATAATTAAAATGATTACTCAGTCTCTCTTTTTATCGCCGCTTTCTCGCTCTTTGCTTTGGCGCCCTCCGGCCTCTTTAAAATATTTACAGAGACGATTGAGTGCGTAGAAAAAAGTTTTGTTTTCTATCGAATTAATCGTACAGTTCCGGACAATCGGCAATTCCTTAATTGTTTTTTTTTTTTCTCTTTTTCTGCCTCCCCGTGAGGAATCGATCTATTCGCGAGACGTCGTGCTCGCAACCGCGGAAGCGCCGCACCAAAGCCCCTTGACGAACGTCGACGTCGTTTCGGCTGCTTCCTACCGCCGCAGCCATCTTTTTCGTTCCTAGTTCCCACGCCCAGCCGCGCGATGGCACCACTCGTCGCGCTACGAAATCTCTGCAAATTTTGACAAGCCAGTCTACCCACGCAACTATCATTTTCGTCTGTCGACACGAAACCCAATCGATACGTGCACAACGTTTCGAAATATCAAAATAATTCTCGTGTTGCCGAGCACGAGATTCGGTAGAGATTCTCGTCGCTGTGGAAGAAATTACTTCCCTTTATTTATCCCAACGATCCCAACATCGTCAAACCTGCTTTTGAGGCGATCTATCACTTGCTCGGTCGGTAAAAATCTCCCTACACGTTTTATTTGGAGATTGCATGAATATTTAGAGAAAAATATTATTTCCACGTTGTTTTCATTTCACCAGAGAAGAAGATGTCACTTTTCTTTTTCTCAGAATATCAAGGCTCTCTGAGAAAAACGTGTATCTACTTTTTTGTTATCTCTCTCGCACTCACGCCACTGCTAGATCACCTTAATCCTAGTTTTTCCGGTTTTTCCGTTTCCATTGGCTTTTACCCGAGCCTGCGCGCGCATGCTTTACGCCTAATACTTCGCTATTTTACGCTATAAATTATCGCATGTAGATTTTATCGACATGACTGAGTTATTATTGCTTCTTCCTTGACCAATTATACTCCTGTGTGCATTATCCATTTTTTGTACACTCCAATTACTTGCCAAGGACAAATAGTCAACTTTGTACGAGTTCCCAATTCATAAATCATACAAAACGCCTATCCAACGACTTTTCTACCGCGTACACGAGTTGAAACGTGTGTGCATTATGCGACTTTCGAGTCTGCATTACAGTTCCCTTCAAAAGTACCACTGCCTAAAAACAATAAAATCAAATCTGTCGTTTCCTCATCGTTACTCTCAATTCCCAAGATCATTCGCCTTCCGCGCGCTCTCTATTTATTTTTCGTTGTTTTTTTTTCAACCGACTTTTACAAAAATCGCGCGCGCGCGTCAGTCTGTCATGGCGGCGAATCTTGTAAAAAAATTGAGCGAGTTCATGCGCGTTTCTTCGCAGGTTATGAAAGACACAAATTTAGTTAGAGGGCAATTTCGCGATTAAAATAAACCCCCTGCAATGTACGTTTATCGTTAAATCTTCCGAACGATGAAAGTTTCAGAGGTACATCGCGTGTATAAATTCTCTTCATCCCAAAAAATTCGAAAATGTGTGTTTTTTTTTATCAAAAAATCGAAAAATTCGAAAAAAAATTCTCAACTGTTTTTCTCTCGAATTTCTAATTGAAAAAATTGTTATTACCTTAGCAGCAATAAAAAAAAATATATAATTATCTCTGAAAAACGGTTTTAGGATAAAATTTTTTTTTTTTTAAATTTCGAAAGCGTTACAGATTTCTTGTTAAGCATTATTATTTGTATTTGTATTAAAAATGTGGAATAGTTTTTTTTTACCACTGGCGATTGTCAATATTTACCTACATCTTGATTACGAAATATTCGAATGCCTCACGACTTTATTATTATTGCTGCCATTATTATTTTACCCTCTTTCTGGAATATTCGTGACGTGAGCTAAAAATTGGAATAATAAGCGATCAAAATTGATGAGCAAGTATTCGAGATTTTTGGTCTTGGAACATTAAGGAGGTTGGCTACATACGACAATATGATAAGAATTTTATAAAATTTGGTGATAACATTCTTTAGCATCAAATACGATGACACAATTTTTTTCAAATTTTTCTTCCACATAGTTGTCGAATAATTCGAGCTTACAATATGCCAAAGATATACATATATATATCGGAACCCCTATGCTTAGGCATGGAAACTCTAGTTTTCAATAACTCGAAAACTATGTAGAAGAAAATTTAAAAAAAATTTGTATATTTATATTTTAAAGAATATACTCACCAAATTTCATTAAATTCTAAACATTTCGAATTTTCCTATGCTTTTAACACGGCTACATACGACAATATGATAAGAATTTAATAAAATTTGGTGATAACATTCTTTAGCATCAAATACGATGACACAATTTTTTCTCAAATTTTTCGTCCACATAGTTGTCGAATAATTCGAGCTTACAATATGCCAAAGATATACATATATATATATATATCGGAATCCCTATGCTTAGGCATGTAAACTCTAGTGTTCAATAACTCGAAAACTATGTAGAAGAAAATTTAAAAAAAATTTGTATATTTATATTTAATACTAAAGAATAAACTCACCAAATTTCATTAAATTCTAAACATTTCGAATTTTCCTATGCTTTTAACATGGCAACGTTGTTGTGTGTAGCCAACCTCCTTAAAATTAGCTTGAATAACAATACGGAGAGCAGGCAAGAGTCAGCGAGCTGTGCGTCACTGGGGATCCCTCAAAGTTCAATGAAACGAGACATCTCGTAAATTAGAGCTCTGCTTCCATAAAAGTAATCAGCCTCGGATATTTATAACTAATATACCTCAACGTTTTACTGCTCAATCGATATTTTATAACTTTTAGTTCCAACTCTTGTTTACCAACACGAGAAGCCTGTCCTTTCTCCTTTCATGCCCTTGTTTACAAATGCTTGTGAGTCTCGTTTCGATTTTGTCGTATTGGTCGACCATTTTTCGTGCAAGTGACGCGCTTCGAAGGCCACATTCGTCCCTTCGGAATATCAAATGTTTTTATTCGTCACGGCCCATGAACGGATCCATAGAAATTGCACATACTTATCCATTGAATTTAAATTAAATTTAAATTTAAATAAAGTTTTAATTTAAATAAAATTTAAATTTAAATTAAATTTAAATTTAAATAAAATTTATTTAAATTTGAATAAAATTTAAATAAAATTTACATAAAAATATGAAAAATATATTCATTATTTTGACAATTGACGCACTCTCTCCAATTTTTCTAGTAAATTCAGTTTTCGAAAGGCAAAGAAGTCGACAAATATACTGTATGGAAATTTGGTGCTCTGTTATAAAAGAGAAAGAGTTTTGTTTGTATTCCAACAATGCGAACTCCAACATGACCAAATCGATAAAATAGAAGAGATTTGATAAAACTGTCTCAGCACAAATCATCTGAATCGACTAGTCCAAACAAGCCACGTGTATTCACGTATTTTATTTATTTTTCTATGACACGAGACGAATTTCATTGGTAGCGAAGTTTTCTCGTTGCCACGAGCAACTCTGAAATATAAACTCGATACATGAGCCAGATAAAAATAGTAAATAATCCATCTAGCTCCACTTATAAAGTGTATAAATAAATGTTACGAGAGCAGGAGCGTACATTGTTCTTGACAACGAAGCAGGAACATCGATAACTCTCTAGTCAGCTGACTGGTGCGAAGCAAAATGGAAAGAAAGGATCCGATCGTGGAACAAAGAGAAACGAAGAGAGTGGCGCTGCGAGAGCATAGAGAGAGAGAGAGAGAGAGAAATAAATGAAAATAAGTTTCGAGATTTTTTTCGAAAATAGACGCGGTTCACGAGAGAAAAACGTGCCGACGACACGCGAGACAAGAAATATCGAGGAAACGTCAGTGCGATTTTTCATAATCTCTCTTTTCACCTCTTCGGCTGCTTACCACCAGAACGTATCGAGCAAGCAAATCGATTTGACGATCGAGCAAGGCAATCGAAAGACTTTCGTACAGTATTTTTATTTCCATGGAAAAATCTCTCGTTTCTCGGGGCTTTTTATTCTCCGAAGCTTTTTGACAGAAAACTCGACGACCAGCTGATGCGAAACTTGAGAGGTTTATTCTTGGTTCGTTCTCACTCTCTCTCTCTCTCTCTCTCTCTCTCTCTCTCTCTTTCTCTTTCTTAGGAAGACTCTCGACAGTGACTCGAGATGCGACGTTTCCCCTTGCACCACTCACGACCTTTATCATTTTTGCTGCTTTAATTATTCGAGTTCGTAATCAACACTCGTCCTGCTGCATTGGACAACATTCGTAACGAGTAGAAAAACGTGCGCAGCCAAAATATATTCACAAAATACAGAGAATCGATCAAATATTTTGTTTCGTCTGATCCAAGCGACGTGTCGCTTTTTTTATGTTAAAGAGTCTCTCGATTAGATTCCATGGAAGATTCCCGACACAATAAAGTCAAAATTTTCTCAGTCAAACGACATGGAAAAATATTTACTTCGAAAACTCGAGCTGAGCTTCAGTAGCTACGAAATTTCGCTGGTTTTCTGACATTGTGTCGACCGTCAGAGCAAAACAAACACGGTGGGAAAAATATGACCGATTTGCTCGGATAACTAATGCGAAAGACATTGAAGTTCGCAACGTTGGGCTCCGAGAAAAAATACGTTTTCTATTAGTTCTTTGTTAAATTTTAAAAACTATGACAATTTTGGGTTTTGATTCCGAAAAAATATGGTTTTATCGTCCTGACAAAATATTTAATAAGAATCTCGAGATCTGCTCAAGAAAAAAATGAATTTCGTTGCATCCCAACGATGCAACCTTGACTGATGTTCGCATCGTTGGAATACAACGAAAAATTGATTATTTATTTATTATTATTTATTCTTTAAGAAAAAAAAACAAGACTGCTCAAGAAAAAAAATGAAAAATTTAAAGAAATGAAAAATAATAAAAAATGTATTATTTATTTATTTATGATTTTGACGATTAATGCACTCGTTGCAATATTTCTAGTTAATTCAGTTTTCAAATGGCAAAGAAGACTCTTCCATTATTGTTGACAAATGCGCTGCAATTAAAAATAATCAGTTTTCGTTGCATTCCAACGCGAGCAAACATCGTAAAAAATGTGAAATTTCCTGGTCCGTAACTTTCGTGAAATTTGTTAATTTACAAAGTTCTGGAAAAGTTTGAATCGTCGTTGCAAATGAAGAATCGAAATAAAATAAAAAAAGCTATTATTTATCGTGTCAAACACCCGATGGCACGAAAGCAACATTTCTCATCCGGTCATCGACACCGCCGTGTTTCGATTTTCATGGAAACGACAAATATTTCGTTTAGTCTATAAAGAATGTTAATGTCGATGCGTTTTGGGAGGCGCATGGTAATTTCATATCGAAATGTTTCCACAGACTAATCACACGGAGTTTATGACCGCGCGGCGTCAAAGATTTTCTCGCTCGCGTGTGTTGCGTGTCTCAACAAAACGCGACGATCGTGCGCGCGTTTATTTCGAATATACATTCGAATTTCCATCGTTGCGGAAATAACCTACCCCGCGTGAAAAGCACGTCCACACCACACACGCGCGCGACCATTAGTGCGTGTGAATATACGCGACCCAGCAGGTTTCTCGCTCGCTCTCTGTTGGTCGAGTGCAAAGATCTCTCTGGCGGACGTTTAGTTCGCACAAGCGATATAGTCTCCTGGTTTTTGCTCGTTCGGCAAACTTTCAGCTGCATAAAGGCCCCGGTCACTCTCGAAATAAAGTCCGAATCCATTTTTTCTTTCTGATAATCCATTTTTTTTCTCGAAATATTCGAAAACGAAGAGATTAGAAAATTTGCTGCGTTTTTTGTATTTATATTTAAAATAAAAACTCAGATTTTCGTAAATTTCGAAAAATCATTAAATTTAAACCGTTCAACCGATATTTTCCAAATTCAATACCAACCTTCCTATTATGATACTCTATTTATAAAAAAAAAAATTGGTAATAAATCTTAAAATTTGCGGAAGTTAGAGCGTCGAAATCCTTTTTTGAAAATTTCAAAATACCGTAGAATTCGTATTTTTCTAGCAATTCCAACAAAATTATCAGAGAATGAAGAGCTTGTATGGATTAACATCTGTGCAAAATGGGAGCCCTGTAGCTCTAACCGTTCTCGAGTTATGAACGTTTGAATTTTACAGTGCCATAACATACACACACACACACATCCGGACATTTTTTCTAGATATGATTTTTCGATGTTTTGGGACATTTTAAGCACAATGACATTGAAAACAGGAAAAAAAAAATGTTCACCGTGACATAGCTTCCTCTATGAGGAAGCAAAATGCGAAAAGGACTTTTGGGAGTTTCTCGTTTCGACGCGTCCGTGTGCCCGAAACAGTGACAACGATCTTCCGAGAAGATTTTGCACTCGAGCAGTAAGCTAATACGAAAAGTAACGAGCACTGAAACGAACGAACGAAAACATACGAAGCATCTGGAGGAAAAAGTAAACAAACAACGAGAGCAGGGACAACGAAAAAACGTTAAGAATCGATAAAAACATGGCGACGAAGAATATGCGAAAAGAAAAAATACAATTTCGATGAAAATATTGGACGAGCAAAATATTAGTCACGAAATAAAATCCAGAAAACTCGTCTTAACTTTTTGTAGGAAAAAAAATTGTAGTGGGAAATCGATACAGCCGGGGAAATTTGGTTTCGTGAAGAAACGTTGACCCCGTCTCTCCTTATAGCGATCGTAAATTTTCTCCATTTTGTGAATAAATCCGACGGAGCCAAGTCTATAGAAATACCAAACGATTTTTTCAAGTTTCTTAGCTTTTTGTCTTCTCGCATATTTTTCGAGCAATGAATTAACTCGATGCGCGAAAATTCGGCTTCGCACGTTACCTGTACGAATCGTGTCGGAATTTCGAAATTTCATTTTTCTTCGTTATTTCCTGGCTCAATTGTTATTTCTATCCTCTTAAGCTACCATTTTATTTGGCAGTAATAACTGCATGCTTATTCAGCCAAATCGGATTCAAGGTTCATTAACATCGAATACACTCGTGGCCCGATGAATAAAAATAGTTGACCCATCAATTTTCCAGCCTCAACAGCAAAGGAAAATAATTTCGAATACAAAAGAAATTTCAGCTCCGAGAGCCATTTTTTTCCATCATTTGAAAAAATCAGTAAAAAAACGAATATTCCAAGAGACGGAATTTCGCAACGTTGAGATCCAACAAAAAATATTTTTCCTATCAATTATTTGTTCAATTTGAAAAACCATGCAAATTTTCGTCCCGATTTATCGTCAGGATCATAAAAAAAAATCGTTTTATTGTCCTGACCAAATATTGACCAAGAATCTCGAGTTCTGCTCAAGAAAAAACAGAATTTCGTTGCATTCCAACGATGCAGCTCATTCACAATATTCACCATTTTTTTTTACCGAAAAACAGTTGAAAAAAAAATGTCCAATCGAAAAGAATTTTTTTCTCAAAACATCGAGCATTTTTCTTCGACGTAATAAATTAGTCGTTAATAAAATGACAAAGACTCATCAGCACGTACCACTTCATCGCAGGCACGAATAATGACAACGAAGAAAAATAAAAAGGACGATCGTCAGCTGCTGCAGAGTCAATGTTATCGTTTGACGAATCGGACGTAAGGTGGCGTACCGATCGCGTGTCCGAACGCACCACCGGTTCAGCGCCGCGAATCGCTGACACTCTACCGGCCAAACACGCTACTAAACGTCGCGAAAAAAAATGTTGTCGATGTTCTTTCGACAAAGTGAAAAATTCGGCAAAGTTTACACACACATCGTTGGTTGTTTTTATATATTTATCGAACAACTCGAACGAAAATGACGAAATTGCCACGGACGATCTTTACGCGCAAAGATATCGTCGAGTCTCTGCGATCTGCCTCTCGACGATAGACTAAAGCCACACAGTGCCAAGACGACTCGTGACTCTCTCAACCCTTCCTATACCGAACTACCAAATACACGCCAGTCGTTCCACTGGCATTGGCCCGCTCACCACCGCACCAACAATTACTATAACTATTTTTTTCATTTCTCTCGTTTAAAAGAAAAAGCAAAAGAGTCTGCTCCTCGCAATTTGTTCTTTTCTCTCTCGGACTCGTTTCGCCTCACGAGAAAATTATTTCATTGGCTTCTGCGAGCTCCGCGATCGATTATCGATTCGCAACGAATTATCCAACATTCATGAATCGTGTATCGCAATAAATATAAATCGTCGCAAGCAGGCGATTATCGAAATAGACAAAAAAGTTGTCCGCACGGATCAATATGTAAAAAAAATTTGTTTTTTCAATTTCCAGTGACGAGATTATCGAAGAAATAAATTGATGAAAGTCGACGACAAGTGCACGACAAATAAAGTTCATACTTATCGATTATTTGTGAGAATCGTCCAAGAGAAACTTGAAAAATTCTAAAGTCCGCCAAATTCGATATTTCCGTGAAAAATGAAGGTTCATTATTAATAAAAAGAAAAATCCACCGAGAAACACTGATCGGGACCGTAAAATCGACGAGAACGTTTATTCGACAGGCTTCGGGTTGTCGGACTATACTCGCTTTTTCGACAAGTGCCCCGTGAATCTAGTGTCAAGCGAGCAGTCTGTAAAACTGTTAAATTCATTTTCTATTTTTCATCTTTCCGAGAGAGCAATCGCGATCTCAATTCTTATCGAACTTCTCGAGCGTTATCTTTTCAAATACGCCAAATTATATCGTGCGAAACTTGCCGGATACATCAGGTGGCGGGTAAAGAAAAGATAAAGCCGAATGACTTGATCCAATAAATAAAAAACATTCGATGGAATTGAATGATTTACGAAGCGGCGTCCGAACTAAAAATCCGGTAAAATAGACAAAAAATAGAGACAACGTCGCGTTCCAACGTAAACAATCGCTGGACACAATGTGCTGCTGCGACGTGGCCATTTATAGAGCGTCAAATCGACTGCAGTTTTTTTTTCAGGCGCTTCTCCATCGACTGTTACGATCGCATTATTATTATTTTTCGAAATGATGCAGTTCGCGTTGAAACAACGGTTTTCCCGATCCTTCGGTTAATTTACCGGCATTTTTGTTCGTTATTATTCAATAATTCTTTCCAAAGTGTTTTGCGTGCGAATAACTCGCGACAAAAGACGCACCGAAATCCCTTGATTCCGAATCATTAATCAAGAATTTCGTGGTGAATGGATTTCTCGCTCGATTTCATTCGGACGAACATTATATTCTGAGAAATCACGAAAATTAATTTAATTTATTTAATTTCCAATTTTTTATTTTTCACATCTGAACGCGTTCAAATTCAAGTCGCGTTTCTTTTGTTTTTTTCTTGCACTTATTTAACGAAACGTGGCTTCAATTTACATCCGTTCAGATATGGGAAATATAAAAAATTGGAAATGAAATATTTCAAAGTTTAAACGTCAGAAAATTTTTCTTCATAGAAGAAAACTGGTAGTTTCGGTGCCAAGAACGTTTATACCAAATTTTGAAAGAATCCTAAATTTCGTGATAGTAATGCGTTAAATTTCTGGTGGTCTCGTTAGAATTAGGTCTATTTTGCACGCGGCCCCTTCCCTTGAACACACGCGTGTATAAAATACATCGTACATGTGTAAGCGCGGATAGAAACGTGTATATCGGAATAACTAAGCACACACAGGAGCTCGGCGTTGTTTTCGTTTAATAGTTCGTGAAACCTGAAAATTCTTACAAAACCTTTTTCTTCGTTACTCATCGTGGGAATGAAGAGTTTCAATTTGATTTGTCGTTGTTTTTTTTTTCGATCTGTGCATCCGCGAATTGTCTATAAACTCGACGAGTACGAACGGTTAGAAAAAATGACACGAATCACGACACTTCGGAGACATTTCGTGGCTGCGAATCTAGCGCCGCTCGTTATCGAGACTGTTGACCAAAAACTGCTGGCGAGCTTGATATTGAAAATTATAACCGCGTCAAGCTTTCGTATGTGTGTTGTATGAAAACTTGACTGTATCGAGTTAATATGCATGCGCGTATTTTAAGTTGGTGAAGGATAGCGCGCGGAACAAGACCGAGACGAAGCAGAAGAAGAAAAAGAAGAAGAAGAGTACGTGCGCTTTTCCCCAATACACTTCGATGCGATACAAAAGTGGCTGGGCGTATCGCAGCTCGCCCCCGCGTTTCACCAACTTTCGTCTATTTTCGTCACTACTTCGCGCCTCGAGTACCCGCCAGTTTAAAAAATAGAGTTCGAGAGTTCATCATCATGAAGAACACAATATCTCTCGATGTTTCGTCATCAATCTTACCGAATTCGGCCAACTTTCCAGTCGAATCAAGGCGCTATCGCCATCTTTGTCTTCGACATAACCTTCAAATCGGGAGTGTTCGCACTGCCGGAATTCGCCACGGAAATATTTAGTGCTGTCCACCATTTTTACGTATTTTCTTACGAGAATTTTTTCATTGTGTCGAATAACTTGAATCTTCAATTTGTTCATCACTAAATCGAACGGATAATCACACAGAAATGGCTGCAAAAATTATGACCGTATAAATAAATGTAAGCTTCGTATATTTTTATTTTTCAAACTGTTCACGCGAGTCTTTTGTTCACGAAAAGTTTCAAGCAAATCCCCGAATGTTCGGAAAAACGACATTGTCGAATTCCCGACGTTCCTGACTATAAAATAAAGCGAAACACTAGGTGTTGAGAATTTAACGAAACATCGCGAAGAAATGCGGAAAGCGAGAGAGAAGAGCGTAACGGTCATCGGCGATGATCCGACAAAAACCGGCGTCACTGGGCACAGGGATAATAAATAACAAACTGGCCCAGGTGGTTGTCTGATTATTTCCATTTCTCTCTGGCATCGACGCGAAAATTGCAGAAACATCGTTTAGTGTACAGCACACGCCTGTTGAGTTTTCTTCGGCCTCGCCCCTCCTCGCTCACCCCTTCCTTTCCCTTTTGCTTGTTCTCCTCCCCTTCCTGCTTCTAGATAGACACTTCGCGTTCATAATTATCCGCCCGTACGTACTCGTCGATTTTGCTTATTTAAAAATACACACACACGCACGTGGATCACCGTTTATTTCACACAAGCACCCGCACATCGGCGTCATCTCGCTGTCGGCCATTCACACATATCCTATTTTCTATTTGGCATTCGATCAACGAGACTCTGCCATTTTACAACGAGATATTCATATAAATTTACTTCTTCTTCTCATTTCTCGATCCGCGAGATTTCAACTGCGGCATCTCGCAATGCGATCGGTTTATGAAGAATTTAAATCTTATCGTCGACGGCAGCTAAAATGTAAACAGTTTGTTGATTAACTTTATTATTCCGCGGGACGACGTTAATATGAAAATTTCTAGCAAGTTTTCCGATCGTGTCTCGACCCCAAAGTTGTCTTGCGTCACGATCTTTGCATCGATGGAATGCAACGAAATTCCTTTTTTTTTCTTGAGCAAATCTTGAAATTCTTATTCAATCATTTGTGTGCGGACATTGACACGAACTTTTTTTGGATCCACAGACAAAATCGGTTTGTTCGATATAACAAACAATTAATAGAAAAAATAGTGTTTTTCGTTGTATCGATGCAAACTTCAGCATCGTCTCGCGTCATAAAAGTTTTCGTTTTTCATGTTTCGTAATATTTGTCGGAGCTGCACAATTTCATAGTTTAATCATTTTCTTGTTTCATTCAACTTCTCGAGGCAAAGTTTGACGCGCAAACTTTCAACACTTTGTCTTTTATCAAGATTCGCCATTTTGTGGTTTTTTTCATTACGAAATAGTTGTTGGAGATTTCCTCGTTCGTGACAAAATATTTCCGTGCACTTGATGATTGCAAGGTCAGAAAGTGTTTGAGGAAAAAATCTTTCAATAGCCATTTCAATGACACACGCACGTTCTCGCCTACTCTCGTGGAGAAGGACGTGGGTCTTTGCGATATATATATGTATCACGTACGGCGTGTGAATCGGTGCCCGTGGCTTCCCGAACGTTTCGTGACACGAGACAAACATGACAGACTTTTTAGTGCGATATCGTGTCACGTCCTAATTTTTCAAGGAGGACCATGCGAGAGCAACTTCTTCCACGTCTCCGAAACTCGTATTTCATCTCGTGTTCGAAACAATTTGTTTTTTCCACATTTTTTCTTCTAGGAAACGTACAAAGAAATGAGAGAGAATTTTCCTCTTTGCGTCAAAGTCGCCCTCGCCGGATAAAGATCTATTTTAACATTTTCGAGAAAAAATGACAGAGAAAAAGTAGATCATGAGGATATGGATAGCACGTGAGCTGACACTTTTTCGTTTCGTCTTATTTCTTTTGCTTTCTTTCTCACGAAAACAGACTGGATCTACTTGGTTTTTAAGGACGTTGGCTACACACAACAATGCTGCCATGTTGAAAGCATAAGGTAATTCGAAATGATTAGAATTTAATGAAAATTGATGAGCATATTCTTTAGTATTAAAAATGAATATTCAAATTTTTTAACAATTTTTTTCGACAACTATGTAGAGGAAAAATTTGAAAAAAATTGTGTCATCGTATTTGATGCTAAAGAATGTTATCACCAATTTTTATTAAATTCTTATCATATTGTCGTACGTAGCCATGTCTAAATTATTAGAATTTAATGAAAATTGATGAGCATATTCTTTAGTATTAAAAATGAATATTCAAATTTTTTGAGAATTTTTTTCGACAACTATGTAGAGGAAAAATTTGAAAAAAATTGTGTCATCGTATTTGATGCTAAAGAATGTTATCACCAATTTTTATTAAATTCTTATCATATTGTCGTACGTAGCCATGTTAAAAGCATAGGGTAATTCGAAATGATTAAAATTTAATGAAAATTGGTGAGCATATTCTTTAGTATTAAAAATGAATATTCAAATTTTTTAGGATTTTTCTTCTACATAGTTTTCGAGTAATTGAAAACTAGAGTTTACATGCATAAGCATAGGATTCCGATATATATAGCTATATCTTCTGCATATTGTAAACTCCAATTATTCGACAACTATGTAGAGGAAAAATGGGAAAAAAATTGTGTCATCGTATTTGATGCTAAAGAATGTTATCACCAATTTTGATTAAATTCTTATCATATTATCGTATGTAGCCAACTTCCTTAATGTTATAATGTTAGGTCGCATTTTCTTAGTTTCAACTTTCCCTATTTTAAACTCCACTGTGTCCCAGATAAACGCAACCAAAATGTGAGCTTGGGCTCTCGAAATATATTGCCCGCGCAGTCTCGCTTTTGTGTGACGAAGAGAATAGGAAAAAAAACGAGAAAAAGAAAACGATATTCTATATCGCTTCGTTTTTTTCTCTTTCTGTTTATTTTTTCGACTCACACCGTAAAAAATCGTGAGGAAATTTTTCGTCGAGGCATTTCTTCGATCGATTAAAAAGTCGAGGGCTTCCTCAAGATCCTGATAATGTATAAGTTTCTTCCTTCTATACCGACTTTCCAACAACTTTGAAAACAATGGAAAAATATGCCAGCACCTTATGAGCTTCGGGAACGATCGAACGATTCTCAGAGCTTCGTGAAATTTACTTTTATTTTTTATCGCTACGACTACGAATCCGAGCAACCCAAATCGAGGCTTCCGGTTTAAAATTTTCTAAAAAACATCGCCGGGAATGTGGGATTTTGTACGAAAAACGTTTTTCACGTGTCTCTACTTTCGCTCGAGTTCACGTTCTAATCACCAGATGTCGTATCATTCCAGCAGGTTATCGCTAGCAATGGTCGTTATAGCAAATATAATCTCACGAGCTTCTGTTATTCAAAAATTTCGCAAAGACGCCAACTGAATTCTACGATATATCGGTTCAACGTATTCACGAAACGACTTTGTTTAGGATTCTTTCAAAATTCAGTATAAACGTTCGTGGCACCAAAACTAAAAGTTTTCTCCTATGAAGAAAAATTTCGCGTTTCTTTTATGTTTTTCTTGCAACTTTTTGAGGAAACTTCAATTTACACGCGTTTAGATGGGAAAAATAAAAAATTAGAAATGAAATATCTCAAATTCCAAACGTCAGAAAATTTGTCTTCATAGGAGAAAACTGTTAGTTTTGGTGCCAAGAACGTTTATACAAAATTTTCAAAGAACCCTAAATAAAGTCGTTTCGTGATAGTAATACCTAAATTTCCATTTTCGTCAAAAGATAAATTTAAGGTCATAAAATATGAATAATTTTGTACAAAAACCGTGTCTCCAATAAAAACTAAAAACGGATATTTATTGGAATACAACGATTTGAAAAACCTCTCGGGTCGAATTGACCCGGTATGCAATTATAAAAGACAACTCACTTTTGCAGCACGAGCGCTCGAATTTCTCATTTCATTTGCAACCAAAACGATGAGGGAAATCATGGTCAAGGTTTTTCCCAAACCCATGCCGTCGGCTCTAAAAATTAACAATTTCATTAACTTTTCAACGCAATGTGATCGATCAATTGAAATTTTCATTGTTAGCGTATTTCTAGATTGAGAGATCGCGAATGCTTGTCGCTGTATTTATTATTTTATTCATCCCTCGGCCCTACACTATTATTTTCGATAAAACCGATTCAAATTTTTGTATAAACCACAAAAACTACAAACCAGAGCCTCCAGCTCGACTGCTGTTTTTCTTCTTATGTTGTTATCGTTATCTCTGGGTCTCCGGTCCAGCGGGAACAAAAAGCATTTTATTGTCATCTTTGGCAAAATTTTCTTCATCACTTAATTTGCGTTTTTGAAAAAATGGTTCTCGCTGTTCATTCGCTGCGATGAAGAAATTTCTTTGTCCCAAAAATCGAATCGTGGACTAGCCCTTCAAGCGCACTCCTCCTGCGAGTGCACATCGGGTCAATCTGACCCAAGGCACTTTTCAAATCGTTTTAATCCGGTAAATATGCATTTAGTGTTTTTTTTTTTTTTTTTTAGAGACGTTTTTCATAGTTATTTTTTAAGTTTTAGTTTTTTTAAGGCCTCAAATTTGTTTTTAGACGAAAACGAAAATAAAAAGCCAAACTATTCGTTGCCAAACAATCGGTGACGGAAAACTGTTCGGGTCAAATCGACCCGGCGTGAACTGGAAGGGTTAATTTTGCATTTTCATCTGGAAAGGATAATGAAAAGTTAACAAATCAGTAAATTGAAGAATAATGACAATTATTGGCTTCAATTGGAACAATAATAGAATCAAGTACCTTTTGAGTTTTTTGGCTCTTTTTTTTCTCTTTATTCCGTCACGAATTTTCTTTCTATTTTTGCTGCGATTACTCCTGCTGCTTTTATCGGATTTAGCATTGTCCTCGTCCTTGGAGCGATCTTGTTGTTGCAGAGCAGCTGTAAATGCCTTTCCCCACATTACCAGATCAGTGCTTCAAAGGGTTTTTGTACTTATGCCGAATTTTATTTCGTGGCTTTAGTGAAATTTCGCTTGAAACTTTTGTGCTTCGGAGAATCGCCGGTTGTTGTTGATTTGGCGGGCTCTAACAGCTGTGGGAGGTGGAGGTGGTTCGTCGTCCTCGTACGACGATATTTTTCAATCTCCAAGGTCATCGTTATCCACGCTGCTGTCAGTTTGATTAAAGAGAAATTAATGAACAGAAATACACAATAGCTATCAATTTGCAGTGAAAAACTGCAAAAAAGTATAATTAATTATGATCATAACTTTTATAATATTCTTAACAAATATTTATACCCGCAGAGGAGCACCAAAGAGACTCGGCGTTGATACCGCCAGATGACGCGCAACGGCGTGTCTTGTGGCGACTCTCAGCCTGCAGCTTCCAAGACCCGCCACGCTAAGCTATAAATTTGGCCACCCGACTATGACTTTTGCCATTTATTAAAATTTGCAATGATTGTTTGTCGATAATTTGTGATCGTTTGATCAATTAAAACTTTTGGTAGATCGTACTCATTACGAAACAAACGAAACAAAAGAAAAGCGTAAAGTTAGCCGGCACTTTTATAAATTTGGAGCAATCTCATTTTTTTGAATGCCAATCGATTCAGAATCGTTCGCTAGAAACAAATAATATTGTTTGAACGTTATTTTAACAATAAAACGAATAAATAATATATTGGATTAATCGCGTAAACCGGGGTAGTATGTAGAAATGCTTCGACGTTTCATCATCCATCGAATATTTTTGTGGGTCAGAGACCCGCGCGGCGTCAATCACGCCGACCAAAAAAATACTAACGTTAAATTTACGTACTTGCGAAAAAATTGAGCGAATTTTAATGAACAAATAACTGAGGCTATGGATTTTAAAACGAATGAGATTTTATCAATCGATTTCTGCTAGCGTTTAAATATATTTCATTGAATATTTATTGAATATTTCGGAGTTAATTTATTTGGTGTAAATCGTTTGTCGTGTTCAAGTGTTCTACGCGTTTCCGTTCGGTTTGTTTACATTCTCTACGGTCTCGAGTATTCGACGCGAACGCTTACAGTCTGTAGGGAGAAGGAGGGAGGGGGGCGATGGCTGGACGACTGGTGCGCCGCTCGGGTGAAGCGCGATGGTGGGGCGGGCTGGTTG
Organism: Hyposoter dolosus; assembly: GCA_963921915.1. Taxonomy (NCBI): domain Eukaryota; kingdom Metazoa; phylum Arthropoda; class Insecta; order Hymenoptera; family Ichneumonidae; genus Hyposoter; species Hyposoter dolosus. Next base: position 5,306,243 of record OY998140.1, read on the forward strand.
CCACGGCAGAGAGGGGCGAGCGGCGCGAGCGGACGGGCAGTCGGGCGCCGGCCCGCATGCAGAGCGCCACGTGTGCGTCGGTTGGCCAGCTCCATGCGTAACTTTATCGTTTGTCGACGCGCAGCTGTTGCCTGAACGGAGTGCTTAACGTGAGAAGAATTCTTCTTGATCTCTAGTGAATAATACAGCGATCTAAATAATCTTTCATTCGGATTCAATTTATTTTACGATCGAATAAAAATAGAATCATAAATATTCATGCTGAAGATTTATATTAAATCAATAAATAAAAACTGTAAATAAATATATAATCATTACGCAATAATAATCAATAATATTGATATTATTATTATTCCTTCAATGAAGTAATAAATTGTTTATTCCGTCTGCAAAAAAATGATACAGAAAAACGATCTTAAAAAACAATTCACTAATTTTTTTTTTTTCGGGAAAACGTTGAATCGGACGGTGCTCCATGACGATGTTTTACAGAAGTCGTTTGACTGCCTGTCGCTTAGAATCGGTCTATGTCCATTTTATTTTGTGCGAAAACATTTTTTGTCGCAAAAAAACAATTTTGGTTGCTCGAACGCAGCAACATTGATCGTTTTTCTATGAAATTTTTCTATAAACCGTTAATTTCGAACGAATCTTGCTATCTCAATAAAATTCATGGGCATAAATTGTAAAATTCATTTTCCAAAATAACGTTTATGGTGCGGGTCTCCAGAGTTGTCTGCCGATGATATAAACAAGTGCGTGAAACGAATTAATGAGCTTTTCGTGTATAAATGTTAAATAAAATGTTGAATTGCCGGTTTTAATGTTTAAGCTAAATCTCAGCGAATCTAATAAAACAAAGTGAAAAGTGATTGAGTGAATATTCTGTGGCGGCAGTCGGTTCAAAAAATGCAGTCTCCAGAGGTTTTGCAACGAATGGCGATGGACTATGCTGGATCATTGGAACGAGCATCCAAAAGTGAGTAAACGAATGTAATTTATTTGGGTTTGTTTCGGTATATCAAAACGTTGGTTCTTTTCTACTGTTGCATCCTAAAAACAATCACAACCAACTTTTCCATTATAACGTCCCGTCGTTCCATGTTCCAAGGAAAGCAGAAGTTTCGTATCGTTTTCTTTTCAATATACAAAAGAAAGCGCAACTTTCGACGAAATAATTATGAATTAATTGAAACAACTGCATTCGAAATATGAAAAAAATTAATGTTTCTCCTCCAGACTCGTTGGTTTTTTTTCTACTTCAATGTAAATTTCTTTAAAAGAGTTATTTCGAAGTTATCGCGTCGTGCATTTCGGTGTAAAATGCAAACATCACACTATAACGTTTACCTTTTTTTAAGTCAGTCGGCCAATTTTATATAGCTTGAAGAGAAAAATAAAAATAAAAAATTTCAACCCCGAAGCTGAGGCTCTATGACGAGTTTTCGTAAATCTGGCGATTCCGGGTGATGGAGAAAGTCTCCCTGCGTGTCCTCGTGAAGAGTTCTAGTCGTTTGCGTTCCTCGAAAAATTTTGACCCATCATTTTCTGAAAAATAAAAATAAAAAGTTTCAATCCCGAAGCTGAGGCTCTATGACGAGTTTTCGTAAATCTGGCGATTCCGGGTGATGAAGAAAGTCTCCCTGCGTGTCCTCGTGAAGAGTTCTAGTCGTTTGCGTTTCTCGAAAAATTTTGACCCATCATTTTCTGAAAAATAAAAATAAAAAGTTTCAATCCCGAAGCTGAGGCTCTATGACGAGTTTTCGTAAATCTGGCGATTCTGGGTGATGGAGAAAGTCTCCCTGCGCGTCCTCGTGAAGAGTTCTAGTCGTTTGCGTTTCTCGAAAAATTTTGACCTACCATTTTCGGAAAAAAATAAATAGAACTCTCATAGATTCAATATAATAGAATTACTCAACCGAAAAAAGTTTCGGTTGAGTAATATCAATTATTATACAATCATTTATCCTTTTTTTTTTTACTTTACAATTTATAAAAAAAATAGTAATTATTGTCACCTTGAGGGGGCTATGTCAGTGAAGGTCAGCGACGTCCTCCCAAATTTATTTGTCCTTCTTTCGCTCTACCGTACCGACCACTTACCATCAATCAGTACATCATGATCGATCAAAAAATATCATTGTTCGTCGATAAATAATCACCGCCAGGTAAAAAGTCGAATAACCTCGCGAACCGGTAATAATACTTGACGTAATATATTCCGGATATTCTTGAAAAAAATAAAATAATAAAACAAGTTGAATAACCTGTCGAACCGGAAATAATAATTTACCGAATATAATACGCGGATATTCTTGAAACGAAGAATAATCCTAATGAATCAATTAGAAATCATGTGGATGAGCGATGAAATAAGTTTTCAAAAAGAAATTAATTAAAATTAAACAAAAAAAAAAAATGTAATCTGGATGATTTCAAATATATCGTATTTTTTTCGATTAGAAAGATTTTTTATTTCTAAATTGAAGTCACTAAATAATGGATTGAGCACAGTCTATTAGCGAATTGCTTTTTTTTTTATTTTTATTTTTTACTTTGTCAATAATTGTCCAGAGCTGTAGGATTTTGAATTGATTTTGAAATCTGTTTTATTCCGAAGTAATATTAATACGATCGCGATCGTAATGGAATAAAAATGACATTTTTTTTTGTATGAAATTGAAATTTATATTTTCGTCTCAATTTCGACATAAACCGTCCACATTGAATATGATTGTTGGAGAGTGGAGGTGATATTTTTTTTAGCTTGCTGCTACAGAGTGAGCTGGAATATCCTGCTGTCTCATGGGACGATCTTTCAAGATCTAAGAGGGGGCTGGATATCCTCGTAGCTCGTAATCGCGAAAACTCCGGAATGAGTGGCTATGAATTATTCCACAGACTCTGACTCTTGCTCGTATATATTCTTGTGCCATTGCTCTCTATACCGTTTCCTCCTGTCATGGATATACACAACGAATATATATAAATAAGCTAGTCGAATCCTGTCACTACTTGAAAATGTTAGTTATCAACGTCATCGGGTCCATCGAGCAGAATATTAATTCAAATTCAATGAAGATGGGTTCTTCGTAGAGCCAGACTTTTTCCCCTTTTTGCTACTTCGATCCTAGGAAGTTAAATTAAATTTATTTAATTCAAAAATTTCAGAACTTATTTAATTAATAAATTAAATAAATAAATAAATAAATGAATAAATAAATAAATAAATAAATATATAAATAATTAAATAATTAAATAAATAAATAAATAAATAAATAAGTAAATAAGTAAATAAATAAATAAATAAATAAATAAATTATGAATAAATAAAAAAAAATTAGGTTAATTCATTTAAATTGATTATTTTTTGTGATATTATTAATTTTACATTTGTTTATATGAGATTTTTATTTATAATGTTGGGCCAAGAAAATATTGAGGAAAATATATTCTTGATTTTAAATCGGAGCAGAGGCATCTGACATGTTGTTGGAGAGTTAATCGTATGAATTAATAAAATCTCTCAGTGCATGTTTTCCATCCAACTTTTCTTACGAAAAGTTTTTAATCCAACTTTTTCCTTCATTCAATAATAATATTTCGTTTCGATTCCATTTTGTTAAGCCTCAAGGTACATCTTTTGCGATTAACGAAAAACAATTTTGCAACAGAAAATTAATAGTTCTCCGCGTGTCATGGCAAATTGTCAGTTATGCTTCCTCTCGAGGATTTCCGGAATTGTAACCTCAACGAAGAATAAAGAAAAAAAATGTGAAAGACATTGGGATTCCGTTGATGTCTCGAACATTCCTCACCGCACGTAAACGATCGAAAAAAACCCTTTCCCTCCTTCGAATGTCACTAAAGTCTCATTGTCCCCGCGAGTGCTGGCATGTGTCTTACTGGAAACTCTTGGAGTTGGCACTTATCGTGAATTCGTAAATTTAACACCGTTGGCTTGCTGCATTCCCCACAGACTGCATCAGCTGGCCCCAACCCCAATGCACAGGGGCTCCAGGGCAAGGGAGGAAATACATTGCAATTTGCTTCGAGTTGCCATACGCTACTTGGCACCTCAACAACAACCGGCCAACCGGGACAACGACAATGGCAACAAGACGAGAGAAAGAATAAGCGCAGCTCTCGAGGACTGCCGAATCACTACAGAAATAACCCCTCGTCCTGTTTCTTTCTCTCTCTGTTGCTTTTTCTCCATCTTCGCTCTTCTGACAGCTCAAGAAATCCCACAGAAAAATCCTTTTTACCGTTCTCCTCCGTCTTCCTGATTGCCTGCATGCCGAGTTGTTTCTGTTGTTGCTCTTTTTGACTGAAAAAAAAAAATTCATCACTTTTAATGTTCGAACTGTTGAGGAAAGATTTATACATTTTTATAAGGCAGACAAAAGTGAGTGAGACGTCTCTTCAGAAAGTAGAGCTTTCTATACACTTTTAACCTTTTTTCCATGCACTATTGCAGTTTTTTTCTCAATTCACTTGCTATTTGCTCAAGTTTTTATCACTGTGCACAGAGGGACTATTGTATATTAACTTGTTACTATGACATCGTGCGGGTCTCTGGTACCTCATCGTCCCCCTGAGAGATTTTATCAAATTCATAGTCGTTTTCCATCTGAAATTCGGTGAAAAATGTCAAAATTTGGAAAGAATGTTCAAATTCGGGGGAAAATGTAAAAATTTGGCGAAAAAGTTAAAAAATACAAGGAAAATGTCGAAATTAGGAGGAAAATGTTGAAATTACGCGAAAAATGACAGAATTCGACGAAAAATGTGAAAATTTGGAAAAAAACGTGAAATTTTGCGCTATTTCATGAAAATTTTACATTTCATTATTCAATTCAATTTATTATTTTTAAAAGAAAGGAAAAGAACATGAATGAAAAATTGCTGCGTATTTGCTAAAATCCTTTAGACGGGCGACATGGCCATGCTAATTTTTCATGTTATTTTCTCTTGGCATATTTCTGTATTTTTCTCCATTTATTTTCCATGTTTTTGAGATAGAAATCCATCGGATAATTCGATGATTCCTCACTCTCTGGTGACACGGACTAAGATTGACATCAATCTCTCCATTGATAAGACTACAAATGTTGTTATTATTGTCATTAGGGTTTACAAGATTAATGATTATTTGGATAAACTAGAAAACTTGAGAAAAAAAAAAAACGTCTTATAAACCCCAACGCTTTTAAGCCCAGAACTTCTAAATTTTTCGCGAAAAGAAAAAGCTCGATTAATCATTCCACTCCCGAGTGGATGAGAACTACGAACGAAACTTTTACCAGAATGGCCTGACTTGAAAAAGGAAAAAGTAAATGGGCGAAGAAAAATTCAGATGAACGAGAAAAATCGTTCCTCTTGCGCCCTTTCTCTCCATCCCTCTCTCTTTCTCAACTCGAGAAAGAAGGAGGTTAAATCCTTGTCAGCGAAATCGTGCCCACATTAAGTATTTTTACGCTGTAATCAAGGACGACTAATTTCTTTTTTAGTCAGGCAACTAGAAAAAAACTTTCAGTTTTTTTTTTTATCACTTTGAAAAATGACGAAAAATCAAGGAAAGTAAAAAAATATGATAACTGAAGAGAAGCTCGTACGATTTGTAAGATTATCGAGGCTGCGAGGTGGAAAAACAGCAGGAAATATCGAATCATTCCGGGTTTTGCTATCGTTTCAACTCGAGCAAATTTTCACATATTTTGTGAGTATTATTGATCTCGTTCAAATATAACCAGCCTCGCCGAATATCGGGTCAGCGTTATATTTCGAGGATCTCAGCAGCTAAGGTCATAACCTGGGGACTTTCGAGAACCAACAACCAAGTGATCAATTTGTATGAAACAGAAGAAATGCCAGAAATATCCACCAAGAGAGTTCCTTCTTTTTTTTTTTTTTTTTCAAATATTAACAAGATTATTTGTGAATTTCCACGATAATGAATTTTTCTATTGCGGATTTAATTTTTCTCTGTAGCTCGAAATAACCTGCTGGAAAATATATTTTTTCATGATGCGTGAGTTTATAAAAATCTTGGAGAACGAAAAATATTTTTTTTATTAATCATTTGTTCGATTTAAATACTCGGGGCATGAATCATGGCAATTTTCGGTCAAGTGCGAACGATTGATGGTCAAGCTTTCGAAATCTATCGATTCATGCATTGCTGCCAATGCATCCTGTTCCCTAGCAGAAGCTCCGGGCTTCCTTCGTCTTTTATCGCAATTTCCCTCGCTTCACGATCCCTTCCTCTTTATTATCATTATTATTTATAAAAATGGTACGGAGCCGCTTTCACAGCAGGATTCATCTCGCGTTAGCCTCAGAGACAAACGCCTCGCGATTGCGCCCGCGCGCTCAGCCCACCAGCAAGCTCGTGGCCACAGAGTGAGGTGGGGAGGGGGGGGGGGGCAGTCGGAGGATGATGCTGGTCCAGATCCTCTTTAACCCTTTCCCGCACTTATTTTCACGCCCCGCCCGGCCTAGCGTCACGTTATTTCGTGCGTCGAACCTTTACACCAAAATGGATCAGCCCTTGATAAGGGCGCGCGCCCTTAGAATATTCCGGGCGCTTGCTATTTTTTTTCTTCTTGAATCTTTTCACCTGCTGCTTCGTTCCTCCAAACTTTTCACTTGCTTTTTAACTCTTACTTGCCACACCTCTGTGGAATTACGTACTTGCCACCATGGGGTAGATTTCTACCCCAGTGACAAAAATTGTTGTAAAAAATGAACCACCGAATATTTTGACATGAAAATTGTCGTAGAACATATTTAAAGCTTTTTTTAAAAGATTGTTTACTTTGTATTGCCAAAAATTAAATTCAAGTACACTAAAAAAAATGCTAAAACCAACAAAAGTCGAAGAATTACTATTTTTCTTAATAGGCCTGGGGTAGTTTGTACCCCAGTGACAAAAATTTTTGTAACAAATGAACAACTGAATATTTCGATTTGAAAATTGTTGCAGAACGTATTGAAAGCTTTTTTTTAAAGATTTTTCACTTTATACAGCGAAAAATTAAATTTAAGTATACTGAAAAAATGGTAAAACCAACAAAAGTGGAAAAATGACGATTTTCCTTGATAGGCCTTGGGGTAGTTTGTACCCCAACGTGGCAAGGATTGGTTAATCTTCGACGATTCTCAATACAATCATCAATCGTTTCGTAACGTTGTCTTTTTTTTTTTTTGCCAATTCTTCTCCTTCTCTCAACTTTTCCTCTCGTTCTCATCCCCACGGAGCATCTCGCCACCCTCAGCCATCGCTGGCCACCCTTTCGCACCCTATCTCTTCGTCTGACAGCAGCATCGTGGCGCCACCTAGCGACCTTTCAGCCGCCATGGTTATAGAACACACAGGGGCTGGTTGGTGTTGAGTTTCGTGGCACATCCCCCGTCAGTCGTGGGTGAAGTGCGTGCTAGAGCAGCCGGTCACGAGAGCTGCTCCTTCGCGAACGGCGTGGATCGCAAGTGCGTGTTGGGTTAGGTCAGTGTCTGTCACACACAAAGTTTCTTCTCCTTTCTCTTCTTTTCTTCCTTTTACTCGTCAAGTTTTTTCTCGACTTGAATATTTTTTTTTTTTTTTGCGCCCCAGCCTCCAAATTCAATTCGGTTCGTCGGAACTCGCTTCTCGGCTCGATATCAATCCAAAGGATTCTGTTTCGTTCTGCCTTGGTGCAAATAAATGAAAACAATTGAATAATTTGGACTCGCCTCTCTTCCCGCCGTCGCCCACTCGCTACTGTCCCTCCAATTCACTCCCGCGAATCAACTTTCACCTCCTCCCATACCGATTACCAACTTCTTGCTCATTATTTTTCTTCTCGCCGAGCCTGATGGATACTTCGTCAACATTCCATCGGAGGCTTCGAAAAAAAATGCTCCGAGAATCGTTGGTCAATCGGGGGGAATCAGGACGTTTCGCGATTTCGACAACTGCGAAGCAGCCAAGAGCGCGTTAATTTGGGAATTTCTCAATTTTAATCCTTCGGCTCAAATCCCTTGAAAAAATCGTTAAAATCCTTTCGCAATTGCTCGCTTAATGATTCTTCGAATTATAGCACAAATTTTATCAGTTTCTTCACTCCCGAGTCCCGCTATGGTGCACCATGATTATCCACACTGTTTACATCCCTGGAATCGGAAATTCCAGCGCGATATATCGCACCCGAGCACACGGATCGATCTAAACAGTGCAACGAAACACGGGTCTAATGCTTTCCTCCAAATATCACTGAAAACAAAATTTTGTTGACAAAAAATCGATATTTCGTTCGATACGTTCGACTAAACATTTTTTTTTTTTAATAATCCCAAAAATTGTGTCATTGCAGCAAGAAATATTTTATAAAGTCTCTTCGAAAGTTAATTTTTGTTGTTCCAATCGTAAATTTTACTTACGATTCCGTTGGAAACCAAATTTGCTCCCAAAATAACGAAAATATTGAAATTATCAAAAAATATTTAGTTTAACGTGTTCAACAAAATATCGACGATTTTTAACGAAATTTCATTTACAATTTACTTCGCCCACAGTCCACATTTACGTTAGAGTTCCAGTAGAATTACACGCTCCGATGTGTTGTCACAAGAGTCTGCTTTTGGGTGGAGTGACAATCCGATCAGCACCACTTGATAAACGGGAAAGAGAACAAGTGCCTGAGAATTGAGTTGAACTGCGCGAACGAGCGAACCCCGTACCTCTTGTCCCGATAATCCTAAAGTCTCTTGGGACGACGATCCGTCCATTGCCATTGTGCACATACTCGCACGAATTATCCTCGAATATTCATGTACGTCGCGTCGTACAAGCAGAAACGCTCTTTCATTTCGATTGATCGGGCGCTGCGCATCACGTAAATAATCACAACCGATACTCCGTCTTTCCAGTTTTCATATTCATCGAACAGATCAGCAAGATTTACGCCAGATATTCCGACCAAATTTATATCGAGAGCTTAGAGACATTTATCCAAGAAGCTGCGCAAAGTGGAACGAGGAGAATCCGAGGATTGGATAACACTCGAGAATTTATACTTTGCTGCAGGATTATTTCTAAAATAGTCACTCCACAATGAGAATCGAATTTTGTCGCGGAAATGATTGATTTTTCGTTGAATACTGTTTTTCGATAATTACCAAATTTTTATCATTTTTATCGCGTGGTGTTTCGCTGGCATTCTCTGGAGAAATCATATTCAACGAAATATTGAGCTTCTGTAACCCTCGAGTGCACACTGGGTCTATTTGACCCCAAAAATTTCCTATCGCCGATTATTTGGCATTTAATGGCAACGAATCGTTTGGCATTTAATTTACGTCAATAAATAAATCTAGGGCCATGGATAATTTACTACAAAAAACGTCTCTACAAAAAAAAAAAAAACAAAAAATGCATATTTACCAAAGTGCAACGATTTGAAAAACGCTTTGGGTCAGATTGACCCAATATGCACTCATAGGACGTGTCCACTCGAAGGGTTAACAATATTTCGTTCTCAGTGTCTTTGAAAAGCTGCAGAAGGAAATTTTTCTGCTTGCCACACGTCGATTGAGTGAGGAACCGAAAAATTGATTTTGGGGCTTTGAATTTATGGCTTCGAGCTCTACGTTTTTCCGGGGCTCCGTTGTCCACAATCTCCGGATACATTGGTCGCTTGCAACGTCCCGGTTATTAATCCCCTTGATTTATACAACTCAAGAAAAAAAGCAACTGCATCCCGCGATTGATTGACGAATCGTATTTGACAGTTTAATTCACACAGCATTGCCCTAAATTTTCGCATTTATTTCTGAGGATAAAACTATCGAGGCTCGCAGCAGTTGATTTAAAACTCTCGAAGGAATCCTCTAAAGTCCTAGAAGTTTATTCTTATCGCTGCTCGGTGTCAGACTCTGTAGAATCGTTCATCCCTTCGCTGCAGAGAAACTTTAACGATTTTCACAGACGCAGACCCAACGATGTATGTAATTCTCAAATCAGGATAAATTATCCCTCCGCCATCCACTCAATTTTACGCTGAAAATTTTATTTAATCATTTGAGTACACTGGGTCATTTTGACCCCAACAAATTTTCTGTCACCGCGATTGCTTGGAATTTAATGGCAACGAATCTTTTGTCATTTAGACCTTGGAGTACACACTGGGTCATTTTGACCCCAACAAATTTTCTGTCACCGCGATTGCTTGGAATTTAATGGCAACGAATCTTTTGGCATTTAGACCTTGGAGTACACACTGGGTCATTTTGACCCCAACAAATTGGATGGCCACGAATATTTTGGCATTTAATTTTCGTTTGAAAATTCAAATTTGAAAAATTCTTCGGGTCAGATTGACCCAATACGCGCTCATAGGAAAATGGTCAACCATCAAAGAGCGCGTATCGATTTTTCAACTTTTGAAATTCACTCTTTTGCTCACGTCTTTTTCGCGACTTATATTTTTATCCCATCCACGCACCATTGCTTTTTGCACGCGGAAAAAGATAAGGAAATTCCCGATTGAAACAAAGCAGCGATAACAACGCGAAAGTTCAACGTCAATGGAAACTGTGAGAGAGTCTGTGAAAGAGCGTAATAAGAACTGTGACTTTATACCTGAAAGAATACGATTTGAATATTTCCAAAGGAACTTTCGAGTCTTTTCCCCGATAAAAGCTTGTCAGGTTGGACTTCCTCTTGCGAATCTCGTAAATATCTTGTTTCGGAGTGAGCCTGGGAATGGAGAAAGACACGCGCTTTTTGTCGATTTCGTGAGATCGAACGTATAACGTTCCACAAGAGAATTTTGTTCGGTATGCTCAGGTGATTTTCGACAGGTTGCTAGAATATTCTCGAGTCTGTTGGATCCTCTGTTGTTCCCCAAACCTTCAAGAACTCCAACTTTGAACTTGGAGTGATCAATTTTCTAGGGATGCTAGTCAAGGGTGTTGGATTTCCAAATGATATCGTTGTTGTGCTTTGCTCGTCGAACCAACTCATTTCCCTGTATTTTCCCGTTCCTCATTTAAAAACTCAAATTCATACTAAAAAAAAAAAATTATTCGAGCGAGTGGAAAAAATTTTCTGATTCGGTTTTTTTTTTTGTTATTTTTGAATATTTTTATTGATTTTTTTTTTTTTTAATGTAATTTTGGCACGTAGTCGTCGCGGGAAAACGTTGAATCGGTAAATCGTGAACGCGATACCTTGTAATCGATCGCGAGGACTCGATCGTTCTGGCATTGGAAAACGATTGATTAAGAGGGGGGCACATGCAGTGGGGTTAAGACTGAGTCAAGGGCTCCAAAATGCCCCCTATAATAGGCGAAACTATTCGCTTATGGTTACTGTCCGCATTGATGGTTCATGGTGCTGTTGCCGGTAATCCGGACGCCAAACGATTGTACGATGATTTATTATCGAACTATAACAAACTTGTACGTCCGGTTGTCAATACCTCGGACGTACTTCGCGTCTGCATCAAGCTCAAGCTTTCTCAACTCATTGATGTGGTGAGTAACAGTTCATATCATATTTTACGACCTTGAGCAAAAAATTTATAGATCACCCAATTCAAGTTCATCTTGAGGAGGAAAATATTCAACGATTTTAAAATTTGCATTCTTGGAACCCAACAAAATCCTCTTTTTTCTCATTCAATATTTTGTCGGGACAATAAAACTATCATTTTTTAGGATCCGGAGACAAAATCGGTACGAAAAGTTTCATGGTTTTTGAAATTTAACAAACAATTCGGAGAGAAACGTATTTTTCGTTGGAGCTTTAAAAAAAATATTAATAAAATATAAAAAAATTAAATATTAAAATGGAATATTTTTAAAAAATATACAAACATATAATTTATATGTATAGGGTCCACCTTGCAAAAGTACACTTTGAATTTTCTCGAATCTCAACGATGAGTCAAGATCAAGAGTCATGCGAGATTTGAATCGAAACCCTGAGATTGAAAAAATTGAAATTTCGAATCCTTTTCGGTTCTTTTGCTGAATTTTGCTTCAATTTTTCATTGACATTATTTTTTCGTGAAATATTTTCTCGTCTACGTAATGATCATTCTTTGTTCGTTACTTGGATATCGTTGGTTCAATAATCGTGAGTACTATCAGCTGACTAATAACATTCGAGCTACCGGAGGCTTTTTTACATTTTGAAATTACAGTGGTAATGAAGCTTTTGAAATGTTTGTTTGGGCTCATGTCACAGAGTTCAATCCTGATGTGTAGTCCCTCCATAAATAAAGATATCAATATATCTAAATGCTTTGTAGTTTTGATCATAGAGCGATCGGTATGAAAAGGCTTCAGCAATATAAACTCAATGGAAGCGATGGGTATCATTGCAGCCATTGAAACTCATGTGAACGAGAAATTGCTGCACAAATCGTCAGGAATCAAGGATGTATAAAATTCAGCGTACAGTTGTTATCGATCAATTGCACCGTGCGGTTTGGAATGAACTGAAAAAAAAAACAACAACAAAGAGCTTCTATTGAATCTACCGCGGAACATATGGGTCTTTTTGACCCAAGAGACAACTTTTTTCCAAAATCTTGTTTTCGAAACGTTTTATTTTGAAATAAAACGAATGTACGACTGAACAACTTGTGGAACCTTAAAGTAGAATTAGTGGAAAGTATTCCAGAATTTTTTCAGATTTTTCTCTCTCCAAATGCATGACGTACAAGTGGCAGGATCAAAAAGACCCATATGATCCACGGGGTGCCATTAAAAATCGTATGATTCCGGAAAGGTCAGCAAAATAAACTCTTGAATGTTGGAAAACTTGTCATTAATTTTTACAGTTGATTAAGGAGGTTGGCTACATACGACAATGTGATAAGAATTTAAGAAAATTTGATGATGACATTCTTTAGCATCGAATACGATGACACTATTTTTTTCACATTTTTCTTCTACATAGTTGTCGAATAATTGGAGTTTACAATATGCAAAATATATATATATCTGAATCCTATGCTTATGCACGTAAACTCTAGTGTTGAATTACTCGAAAACGATGTGGAAGAAAAATCTTAAAAAATTTGTATATTCATATTTACTACTAAAGAATATACTCACCAAATTTCATTAAATTCTAATCATTTAGAATTTTCCTATGCTTTTAATATGGCAGCATTGTTGTGTGTAGCCAACCTCCTTAAAATGATCTGCCGGTTTCTCGGAATACCTTAGTCCCAAACAAATATTGACGAGAGGAAACATGACCGCGTCTCAATTCCGTAGTTTTCTACAAACACCCTCATATGAGGTTTATTAACACCTTCCGAAACAGCAACCACTTTGGGTTCTACCTAACGGAATAGAGAACCCGAGTGTTCCGGTGGTGCATTTTCACGTGCCCGGTTAAAATAGCTTATACCGAGAGCGACTTGCTCTTGTATTGCTCTTTGGGTTTGGCTCGAGCTTGAGCCACTCCTCGAGAAGGGTGGATACTCGTAAAGAAGGATTTACTCTTGTGGTCACCAGGTATTATGATACGGTCGAAAATTCCTACCAAATCCGGTTGGTGCTTGTTGCAGGCTTTAATTCGCCTCGACCACCGTGTCCAACTCCACCAAATAACAAAACCCCTTGAACAATTTAATGAAATTCAACTTTTTTCCTTTATTGGCAGGAATACTTTAAAACCTGTTGACGCAGTTTAGTGGTAGTAAAAAGTAGTGGGGTTATGACAATTTCTGATGAGTCTTGTCGATCTGGATCTTTGGGCACAAAAGACAAAAAAGAAAATTGTTGAGAAATATTCATTTAATCAGGACCCCATGCGATTTCATGAAGATTTTCGTTTCTTTTAAAATTATGAAAAGGGTAAATGAACCCCTAAAATGATTGACAATTTTTCCCGCACTCATCGGAACATACGAATTCTGTAGTTTCAAGGCCAAATATGTGTGCATATGCGCGCGTGTGTGTGTGTTTGTGTGCTCTGAAATATGTTGACGATTGTGTGCGGGCTTTTCGGTCTTTCTATCAGGATCCTCTGACGCTACTCCTCCTCGCGTATGCTTCTACTTTAGATTCTACGAGGTTACACCTACAGGGGTGTATATAAAATGGTGCTTCATGACTACACATTGAAAAACATACATACTCATTGTGTATATGCTATGGAGACGTAACCCATACGATTAAAAAGGTTAAATTATGGGAGTCATGCCTTTCTGATTGTAAGAACGTCGACATTTGTACGAGGGTCGAGATGTACGCGGAGAGGAGAGAAACTTGGTGCCTTCCGCACACACGCCCTACGGCCAAAACTCGATCGATGCGCTTCTCTGTCTCTTTCTCTCTCTCTCTCCCCCCCTCTCTCGCTCTCTCTCTCTCTCTCTCTCTCTCGCCACTCGTTCCTTCACCTTTGCAAGTTCCGTAGTGTATGGCACGCGGCGAACTTGCCGCAGGCCCTTGTGCGTTTTCGATCTGTATATACTCTGTACGTATGTACGGAACTCATACCCGTGTGTGGTGTGTCCATGTCTTATTGCTATACATTTGATAGATATAACGAGGAAAGTCTCAGCAGTATAGGAGGACGGAGGATCACTGGAGATAAGATAACGCTTCGTGGAGTTGTGACGGGGCGACGTGATCTTGCACCCAATCTTAAGGGCTTTTCCGTATGGCTCGCCACCGGCGTAGCATTTTTTTTATTTTTTCGTCCACAGAAAATGTTTTTAAATAAATTCAGCCAAAAAGCATGGATTCCGCTTCAATTCCTCGTCAGTTTGTTCAACTTATTAAACAATTAAATAATAATATAAAATAATTTTAATAATAATAATAATAAATAAATAAATAAATAAAATAAAATTAAATTAAATAATAAACAAATAAATAAATTAAATTAATTGTTTAATTTGGAGAAAATTCTGCTCAGGAAATATTGCCAAAACGTTTAATTGTCAGCCGAAAAAAAAATGTCAAAATCGAAACGTTGGTATCCAACGAAAAAAAACTTGAAAAAATTTCAACACGAAAAATATTCCTTTATTGGCCTGAGCAAATATTTAATAAGAATCTTAAGATCTGCTCAAGAAAAAAGAGAATTCCGTTGCATTTCAACGATGCAAACGTCGAGAGCGTTAAAATACAATGAAATTGGTTTTTGCAACCAAATGGAAAGTTCATATCCGAAATAAAAAAATATAAAAAAAACTGATGGGAATATTCGACTCTTTGGTCGGTGGTCTTATCACTTTGCAGTCGTCACTAGAAATAAATGGCCCGGGTTTATGGCGCGTCTCAAGCCAAAGGCAATCGTCTTGTTGAATCGCACGAGACAAACTCGTAAAATAGCGCGTGAAAAGTAAGAAAAGATCCTTGGACACTAGCAAAGGAGAATGTTACATACTGGACCAAGCGCACAAAATTTTCTTTTTATACTTCAAAGCGAGATATTCCTTTTTATATGATAGAAAAGAAAGGCACTTTTACGAGATATCGGAATGATGCGTGAATCGAGACTGGAGAACCGTACTTTGCAGCTGTCTTTTTATACTTCGAGTTTTATTGTCTGCTTTGTTTTCTACCCTTCGTGGGATAGTGTTTGAGAAACATCTCAATTTTTCCCATAATCTATAGCCTTTGTGGTAGCCCCAACGAGACAATAGGGGATGAAACAGACTTTTAATAATACATAAGTGGCACATTGGGTCAATCTGACCCAAGGCGTTTTTCAAATCGTTGTACTTTGGTAAATATGCATTTTTTTTTGTTTTTTTTTTGTAGAGACGTTTTTTGTTGTAAATTATTCATATTTCATGGCTCTTGATTTATTTATTGACGTAAATTAAATGCCAAACGATTCGTTGCCATTAAATGCCAAATAATCGGTGATAGGAAATTGTTGGGGTCAAATAGACCCAGTGTGCACTCGAGGGTTACAGAAACTCAATATTCCGGTGAATAGGATTTCTCCAAAGAATGCCAGCGAAATACCACGCGATAAAAATGATAAAAATTTGGTAATTATCGAAAAACAGTATTCAACGAAAAATCAATCATTTTCGCGACAAAATTCGATTCTCATTGTGCAGTGACTATTTTAGAAATAATCCTGCAGCAAAGTATAATTTCTCGAGTGTTATCCAATCCTCGGATTCTCCTCGTTCCACTTTGCGCAGCTTCTTGGATAAATGTCTCTAAGCTCTCGATATAAATTTTGTCGGAATACAAAATTATCAATTAATCTCATTGTTGTCGAGCATTTGATTTTGGAACTCTTGAGAGTTTATTAGAATCCATGGGAATGAATAATCATTCGGAGTGAATGAATTTCGTACCAAACGTAAATATTCACCGAAGTAAAATTTCTCTCGATGAAGCAATAACCAGTTTATTTTCGTGGCAAAAAAAAAAAAACTTCGTGACGAGCTTATTCTTCGGGGGCTCAACGACGCTACCTTCGTAAAAGTGTGAAAGCATAAAAGAGGAAAATATTATGACATCTTTTCTTCGTGTCCATTATTTGTAGCAACAATGAAAATATATTCTCGATGTACACACTTTTCCCATTTTTCACTCCGTTTCCTTGCAACTTTCTCCGCTCTCGTTCTCGAGGGATGTTTGTGCCTGAATAAGCGACAGAAATGCGGCGACCAACGAATATACGGGGATGAGTAAAATAATGTACTAGATAGCCAAGATATTCGCGACGAAGTGTGTGCCTCCAACAATTCTCTCCCGTGGGAATGAATCGGAACTTGCAGTCTCCGTGTCCACCACACTATTTTACAAACGAATATTAAAGCCTCAGCTGACGTCTGCGACCTTCTGGGCATCGTATCAACTATAAAACAATTGGAAAACCAACCAACAACAATATACGTTGCACCTGGTTTAACAAAAAGTCAAACCCTTCGCGATGGACCAAAATTCACACGCGGAGAATATTCGCAAAAATTTTACAGTGACATCATAGTTCCCTGGTATAGCGTATCGTCACTCTGAGACAATTTACCAAATACACAGTAATTTTGAATCGGAAAGTAAGCGAAAAATGTCAAATTTGGCAAAAAAAAAAAAAAAATGAAATCAATTTTTCGCTATTTTCATTTTTATTTTATTGTTATTATTATTTTTATTAAATTTATTATTTGCTTATTTTTTTTATATGTTATTTCTGCGTGTTGCCTTTTCGGATTTCTATGTTTCCCCACTATTAATTTTTATAATCAAAATCAAATTTACTAAAATTATTAAAATAGAATTTCTAATTTTATTATTTAATTTAATTTATTTTGAGAATTTTTCAAGATTTTTTTTTTACTATTTTTAAAAGAAAAGAATATAAATGAAAAGTTGCTATGTATTTGCTGAAATTCTTTAGAGGGGCGACATGACGTCACAGTAATTTTTCATATTATTTTCTCTCCGTGCGCAGGATATCGATGAAAGTTGGTTCGATTTGAAAAAAAAAAAATAGCATATTTTTCTGGCGAACGTCAATCATTTTGAAGGATCCTCTGCGATCGGAAGTAGGAAGGGTGGTTATTGCGCGGAACTATTGGCTAAACATTTTTTCAAGCACACAAACCTAGTCGGACTTGTGGGTTCAGCAACGTCCAGAATAAACACTCTCTGGAAAACGACAAGGGTCGCGTCATTAGGCTTCGATAACGTAGACCGCCCTTGAAGGGTAAAGTACCACTCAGGATGTTCCTTTTTTATCCAACCACCCTATCCCCTTTGAGGGTCTCCATAAGACAACGCAACGGCATTTTCCATTCGTTGACCCTGGAGCCAAAAACGTCTGAGCAGCTTTCGCATATATCTCAACTTTTAACATCACGACGTATACCAATTTCGAAGTTGGCACAGCGGGACAACTTTAATAACTCTGGGGTGACAATCTCTATTCTCACATGTCTCTATTCTTTAAATTACTCCCTTCGGAATAACTCTATGTGTAATCAACTCTATTCGTTAGTAACTTCATTCTTACAAATTTCTATGCTAAATTATCTCTATTCTAAACACCTCTATGCTTAAAAATCTATGCTGCTGAAGTTTGCATCGTTGGAATGCAACGAAATTCTGTTTTCTCTTGAGCAGAATTCGTAATAATTATTAAATATTTGGTCCGGACAATAAAACGATCCTCCCTGGTCACCCAAAAGCTCAATCGACACGAAAAATTGACAACATTTTTAAAATTCAATAAATAATTAATAGATGAAATATTTTTCGTTGAATGTCAACGTTGCAAACTCCAGAGTCGTAATATTCGAAAATATGTCTCGCTCCAGACATCTCTATTCTTAATCATCTTCGTTCGTAAGTATCTTTGACCATAATTACGAACCAAGATAATTAAGAATAGAGATATTTAGAATAGAGATCATTTGGCATAGTGATTTTTAAGAATGAAATAACTAACGAATAGAGTTCATTACAGAGTTATTCCGAAGGGAGTTATTTAAGAATAGAGATTGTCATCCCAGAATTATTAAAGAATAGACAAATAGCGAATAGCCTCTATACACGGAAAGATAATTATGTCAACAATTACTATGACATGATAGTTCCCTGGTACTTATATCGTCACTCCGACAGATTTTAACGAATGCATCGTACTTTTCTACTTGAAATTGGGCGAAAAAAATATCAAAATTTGAGGAAAAATGTCAAAATTTGGCAAAAAATGTCAAAACAAGCCGAAAGATATGAAAATTTGGGAAAAAATGTTAAAATTTCGGAAAAATTTCAAAATAAACCAAAAACTGTAAAAATAAGACGAATAATGTCAAAATTTGAGAAAAAACTTCCAACTTTCTGCCATTTTTAAAAGGATCTTCAATTTAATTATTTTATTTTATTCATTTTAAGAACATTTTGAGAATTTAATTTATTATTTTTAGAAGTAGATAAAAAAATATTTTCAAAGAATATAAATGAACACTTGCTGTGGATTTGATAAAATCTCTTAGAGGGGCAACATGGTACCAGGAAACTACCGACGAATTGATGTTGTTCGTTCTACTTGCATGTTTGAGAATTAGCCGATCATATGGGTCTTTTTGACCCAAGTTACGAAAAATCGTAAATTCAATACGAAAAATAAAGTTTGTTTAAATATCGAGATTTTCTGTGGCGATAACGTTGCAATTTTCAACATTAAATATTTCGATTTCTAAGTGGTGAAGCCTCTTGAAACTTTGCATACACTTTTGTGTAACTTCGAAGAAACTTTACTTAGTTTTTCAAAAAAATCGGTCGTAAAATTTTTTCGAAAATTTGTTTATTACATAACAAATACAGATTACCTCGGAAAATGTTGGTTTTAGAGTACGTTGTTGTTTAGTCAATTTGTAACAACTTTTTTTTAATCAACTCCGGCTCGTAAACCGTTTTGTATGTAAAAAAAACTGAAAACAAAAATTTAGATTTGACCGTCGACATACAACGTCAAATAAACGGTGAAGATTTCGATTGCATCGAAACACAGTTCGTTCGTGCTGGGTTTCCGGTAACTTTGGCTTTGCATTTGAATTTAACGTTTCCACTGAGTTTGTTGGTATTATCCATTATGCAAAACAGTCGCGATTGTACCAAGCGGTAGGCCAAGTCTCAGATATTGGTTCTCGCTCTATCCAAGCCCACAGCCTCCCTCCTTCTCTTTGTCTCTCACTTCCTACCTTCGCCCATAAACACTTCGTAAATCTGTGTTACTTCGCATAGACTTTTCCTTATCTTTGGTACAGAATCCACGTAAGGTGGATGGGACTACGGAATAACGCGTATACTAAGTTTCTAGATTTTCTGGAGAGTCATTGTTTTATCTTCTTGGCAAAGGGAACAAAGTTTATTCGAGATTATTTACTGCCCACGACTGCTTTTGATTGCGAGCAAATTGAGTGATGCTTTTTGTGGTTTGGAACGAGTGTCTGAGCTGGAGAGAAAATTTTCTTAGAAACTTGAGATATGATTTCTTTTTTGAAAATTTTTGGAAAAACCTTCGGAACGGACTGGTCGGTCTCACGTAGACGTACGGTTTGAGGGGGAACCGTTCCATCACTTTGAGTCCGTTATTTCCTCGATCCTCAACTTTTGATCGAGTTTTAATCGGCTGTTGAAATCAGTACTTGGAAGAGCCGGTGCTCGTTCAGCGATCGATGCGTGAGCCGGTGTCCAGAAACTGCGACGGCTCATCCGGCACAAAGCTGCTTTTGCTCCAGGCTGCTATTTAACTCTATAAACGTCCCAAGAGACGCTGCGTGTCTGAAATTGGCACCGAAACGTCATTGCAGGTGGAAATTTATCGATTGCTATAACTTGCCATGGGGTATAGAGATTTCCGAATTATCCAGCGGATTTTCGAAGTTCATTCACCGAGCTTATCCGTTGGTTTAACCACCGCGGATCATATGGGTCTTTTTGACCCTAGCGACAACTTTTTTTTTTCCCAAAATCTTGTGTTTAAAACGTTTCATTTTTAAATAAAACGAATTCAACGACTGTAAAAACTTGGAAAACTTAAGAACGTTGTATGGCGATGCTGCTTGTTGCTGCTCATTTTCGTTGTTGTGTACGCTTTTAGTGCCTTCCTACGAAGAACCATACGTTGTGATAGCCATGCGCAATGAGCCTGAAAGATATATAAGCCCCATATACGTTTCTCATGTAGAATATTCGTATGGGAACCCATATAGTGCACCCCATAGGGTACTTTACTAACCCACGGGCATACTCCGGTTCTCATGCATTCGTCGCACACGTAAACCATATGTCACACGTACTTATAGCTAGTGCGAGACGGATATAACGCGATAGGTGCAATTTATGAGAAACGCTGGCAAGTGTGCTCATAGGAGTCGAGGTGGAGCAGCTTTGGTATGTTGTGCCCGGACAGGAGGAACTATGTCGAGACGATTCGTAATAAGCTCGTGGGAGCTTTATGACTTTTACTTTTAGAACGACATAAAATTTCAAATGATGAAGAATATTGACTATTTATATGCTTCCCAGTTGACATACACAGTTGACACACATCCACACACATCATTCAATGTGTTTGGGCTCATTTTTTTTTCCTTTTTTAATGCAGGATCACGCGAGCCTGCGGGGCAATTTTGCTTGAGGTCAAAAAATTGGAGCAAGGGGTTTAAAGTCGACTGGGGTCGTTTTGACCCCAGGTCACCGCGTTCTAGGGTTACATTTGAAAAATCCATCGTTTGATGGACGGCCTTGATTGATTTATCGAGGTTGCTTTAGTAATTATGAGAATATTCACCCCATGCGATAGGCTCCAGTTTGTGTCGTGTAAATTTAAAAACATGTCCGGAAACACTAACGCACTGCTGGCGAATCCTCGCTCTTCCGGAAAGACCAAAACCTTGGAGATTCGCGAGGGGAATCTATGTACCGGAAATTGTGGTTCTCTGACTCATGGCCCGGCTCATATTTCGTTACTCGCGCATGGCATCCTCCATCCGACGTGAATTTAATAGTCAAACACACGTTATTTATACGCGAACTGCTCCGGAGTGAGAAAAGTTAAAAAAAAGAAATCTTACATTGAAGCAGGTAGTAAAAATGAAATTTTTTGCATTTGGATTCGAAAACACAAATTTTTGAAAAAGAATTTCCAACCAATAGCTAGTACAACAGATCTACAGTGACGGAGGTAGTAAAAATGAAAAATTAAATGTCAGAAAAAGTTGGTTTTTTGTGGTCATTATTGCATTTGGATTCGAAAACACAAATTTTTGAAAAAGAATTTCCAACCAATGGCTAGTACAACAGATCTACAGTGACGGAGGTAGTAAAAATGAAAAATTAAATGTCAGAAAAAGTTGGTTTTTTGTGGTCATTATTGCATTTGGATTCGAAAACACAAAGTTTTGAAAAAGAATTTCCAACCAATAGCTACTCGTTTAGCTCCACCCATGGGTCATGCTTACTCCTATTAACGAGACACCATAAAAGGCATGCTTCTTACTGAATAAAAATAGATAACCTATGCTGCGGTGAGTTTTTAGGGCACGTCGAGCGGTATGAGGAATGGTTATGGTGAAAGTTTCCACCTTTCTCCTCATCTCCATTCGTCGCTGCATTTCGTATATAGCAGAGTATTACAAAGTCGACTCGAAACCGCAAACGCGTGCACGTGACCCATTCCGGGGGTTTCCGGAGCTGCAACGATTTGTCAGTTCGCCGAGGGAAAATATAGCTTGATCCTTGGAAAACTTGCCTTCTGCGGGAATATGTGAGAACAGGTTGGGTTTCTCCATGTCGCAGACTTATTCGCGCGTTTTGCTATCTATATACATATATTTGAAACACGAGCAAACAAATAGCTGGAGAAATCGATTTTACAGTCGACTCGAAAAATCTTTCATGTTTTTTTTTTTTTTTTTTTTTTATACCGAAGAATTTTGACCCAGTTTGTCGTTTCTCTTGAGAACCATTTTTCCACTCTCAATTAAACCTCCGCGGATCGTGTCATTATGCCACCCCGGATCGGTCCTTTTCGTCCTGTCACGTGTTTCCGGAGAAAAAAATGTGAAAAAGTTTTGAAATTCTCTTCATTTGTTTCATTTGAAAATAAAACGTTTTGAAAAACCAGATTTTTGAAAAAAGTTTTCACTTGGGTCAAAAAGACCCGTATGATCCGCGGAGGGTCTACAAAGAACTACCCAATGCACTGATGCGCAATGCTTCGGGTTCGATTTTTTTTTAAAATATGATTAGCATAGGAAAGAATGGATTGGGCGATGAGTATGGACGCGAAATAGCTGCAGATGTTGGGATCGTGGAAGAGATATTCTTGTTCATGTGCATGGAAGGACGTGCTTGTCATATGCAAGTTGACGTGAGGTTTAGACAATGATGCTGGCACATAGAATCGTCGGCATAGTCGAGATCGCAGCTTCCAACATCCTCGTTATATTTACACCCTCGTTCGCCATTAAAATCTCGTTAAATATTAACGAGTTGAGTGTGTGCAAGCAAAAGAGCTCTGGCCTTCGCATAAATGCAAATATTAATGTGCTCGAGAGTAAGATATGTTTTTGTTAAGGCATTAAACTTTTATCTGCTTCTATAAAAACGTAAAGTTGAAATTTTCTCATTTGACAATGATTCAACGAAACTCTGCCAAATGGAGTAAACGTTAGTTAATTATCGTGTGATTTTGAACAATTTATCGGAAATAAATGTTGATGCTTCGTAGATCTGGTCCATAGAGCTCATTTTGTTTTTTTTTAATGGCTCATTCAAGCAGAAAGTATTTTTTAGTTTGATCAACCCTTCGAGTACGCACTTTCCATAAGTGCATATTGGGTCAAATTGACCCAGGACGTTTTTTAAATTGTTGCACTCTGGTAAATATGCATTTTTCGTTTTTTTTTTTTTTTTTTGTAGAGACGTTTTTTGATGCCAAACGATCGGTGACAGAAAATTCGGGTCAATACGACCCGGTATGCACTGGAAGGGTTTGATTTCTCATCAAGAATGACGCGATTGATTTCTGTAGCAATTTTCTTCATGCATCCACATTTTTCTCAAGCCTCGCAGATTCCATTATTCGACGTTTTTACCACGACGAAAGTTTTCTGCACCAAGATTTTGCCTCCTTTAGCTATAGCAGCATCGCCTTCAGGTCCGTCGGACCCCAATAATGGTTACGGCCATTTATCATCCGCTGTTAATTAACTGTCACAGCGTCACGGTGTTACCTTACAATTCGTAATATAACCAGATGATTCTGTACTGTTCTGGCTTCCCCATACGTTCCATAGTGTCCCTACACGTTTGCTCGTAAGTGCTGCTTTGTGAATTACATACATTCGAAAATTCTGGAATACTCTCGATTGATTCTACTTCAACCCTTACTTGCCACACCTCTGTAGAATTACGTACTTGCCACCATGGGGTAGATTTTTACCCCAGTGACAAAAATTGTTACAAAAAATGAACGACCGAATATTTCGACTTGAAAATTGTTGTAGAACATATTGAAAGCTTTTTTTAAAAGATTGTTTACTTTATATAGCAAAAAATTAAATTTAAGTACACTAAAAAAAATGCTAAAACCAACAAAAGTCGAAGAATTACTATTTTCCTTCATAGGCTTGGGGTAGTTTGTACCCCAGTGACAAAAATTGTTATAAAAAATGAATCACTGAATATTTTGACTTGAAAATTGTTGTAGAACATATTGAAAGCTTTTTTTAAAAGATTGTCTACTTTATATAGTCGAAAATTAAATTTAAGTACACTAAAAAAAATGCTAAAACCAACAAAAGTCGAAGAATTACTATTTTCCTTAATAGGCCTGGGGTAGTTTGTACCCCAGTGACAAAAATTGTTATAAAAAATGAACCACTGAATATTTCGACTTGAAAATTGTTGTAGAACATATTGAAAGCTTTTTTAAAAAGATTGTCTACTTTATATAGTCGAAAATTAAATTTAAGTACACTAAAAAAAATGCTAAAACCAACAAAAGTCGAAGAATTACTATTTTCCTTAATAGGCCTGGGGTAGTTTGTACCCCAACGTGGCAAGTAAGGTTTAAGGTTTCATGATTGTAATGGTCGTTGCATTTGTTCAATTTCCAAATAAAACGTTTTAAACATAGAATTTTGGAAAAAAATTTGTCGTCCGGGTCAAAATGACCCATATGATCCGTGTGAAGGATTTTTTTTTTTTTTAGCCGAGAACTATTCTACGTATTCGTAGATTACAGCATTGGCGTGTGAATGATTTCGTCATGAACAAGAATTATTTGAACCCCAAGCTACTCGAAAATTTGTTATCTAACGAAGCACACCCTCCGATGAGATTATAAACAACCTCGTAATCCCATTTGACCTTTAATTACGAGAGAACGATTTCGGTTAAGCGGCTTAGAACGGTTCAAATCAGTCCCAAAAGATTCGGATCGCCCTCCCCTCCACTAACAGCAAGAATCCTGTTCAATTATTTGATTTTAACGCCACTGATATGTCCGCTCTGCCGCTTCAATGATAAAAAAGTCATACCAGTTTTTTAAGACGCCACAGGCTGTCCAATGGAAAAACGTAAAAACCGACTCCTCGAGCGTCACTTGCGAACAAAGTTCGATAGCTCTGTTCCGGCAACCGCGCTGTACGGGAACAGCAAAGTGTTGCTGTGCTGCGCCACGACGGAACAAACTGTACACTGGAGCAGCTGCCACGTAAAAAGAAAACCTCTTAAGTAGGCTTATTACGACGCCGCGGTGGAAATGGTTTTTTTTTGCTGCCTTTTTGTCCATCGCGAAAACACACCAAAAAATTGATTTTACCAGAAAAAATATAACGAGTGCATTAATTATCAAAATAATTAATAAAAAATACATTTTCGTTCTATTCCAACGATGAAAACTTCGGTTTGATAAATTTGTCCATTCGAAAACTGAAATTAATAAAAAAAATATAACGAGTGCATTAATTATCAAAGTAATAAATAAAAATATATTTTTCGGTGGATTGCAACGTGGAAAACTTCGGTATCATAAATTTGTTCATTCGAAAATTGAATTTACTAGAAAAAACGTAACGAGTTCATTAATTATCAAAATAATGAATAAAAAAATATTTTTCGTTGGATTGCAACGATGCAAACTGCAGCAACTTGTTTCAAACTTTTTGGAACATCAGGAATTGGCAAGTTGTTTTGAATTGGCCGATTTGTTGAGGCATAAAAGAGAGAAAATGGGAAAAATGATGGGAGCACTTGATATCGCTGCTTCTTAGACTTGTTTGGCTGTCTCGCGGGCGCTAATTTAAAGAGACGCGAGGCTCTTCATATCTCTCGGTTATAATTGAAACAAGTCATCCACAATCTGACGGAGGCTCGTCGTATATTCTCGATGGTGAGAGAGCGCCCAGGTTGATGTAAAAACTACGTTGAGGCTTGGGAGGTTACTCGAAGCGGAAACTATTCGACTTTTCCAGTCGGTATGACTTCCTCTCGGGTTCACCCCTCGTGAGATTGCGACTACGCTTACTCTGACTTTCATTAAAAGGACGTTGTAGGGCGACTGTCAAATCTAAATTTTTGTTTTCAGTTTTTCTTACATACAAAATGCTTTGCGAGCCCAAGTTTATTAAATAAAATTTTTACAAATTGACTAAAGAACAACATACTCTAAATCCAAGATTTTCCGAGGGAATCTGTATTTGTTATTTAATAAACAAAATTTTGAAAAATTTTTACGACCAATTTTTTTGAAAAACTAAACAAAGCTTCTTCGATGTCACGTAAAAGTGTATGCAAAGTTTTGAGAGGCTTCACCATTTAGAAATCGAAATATTTAATGTTGAAGATTGTAACTTTTAACACACGAGCTCTTATGAGAAAACTACTGAAAATTGTGATTTTTATAAATAAATATTTCGACCAATTTTTTTTTACAAATAAAAAATTTTACGAGCGATTTTTTTGAAAAACTGAACAAAGCTTTTTCGATGTTACACAAAAGTGTATGCAAAGTTTTGAGAGGCTTCACCATTTAGAAATCGAAATATTTAATGTTGAAAATTGCAACTTTTAACACACGTTCTTATGAGAAACTACAGAAAATTGTGATTTTTATAAATAAATATCTCGACTTTTACATGGTGAAGCCCCTTAAAATTGCGCGAGCTATTAGACATCACTATACTCTTTGTATGGTGCAAATTAGGAATTCTATCGATAGAAAATTTTCCATACACCGACCTTAATACTCGTAAATACTCCGAAGACATTGTTTTGTCCATAAAAAGAAAATTTCCCAGGAAAATCGACCGTGTCTTTGCTGAACGTTTGTCCAGATTCTTTCGAATGTTTCGTCCATTCATTACGATCACAGATGAAAACCTCCCAACTCGTCAATTAGTTCCTCGCTCAGCAGACTCGACTCTAGACAGTCCAAGAGCCGTTCATCATGCTTATGGATTGAGAAAAAAAAAGCCAGACCCAGTGTAGGCCTCCGTTAAGTTTCATCGGCATTTCCCCTCACTACTAATTATTTCCTTCATCCATTTATATATATTTATATATCTCGATATCGATCTCTTTGACCATTAATTAAATCCGCCGTTTCTCTCGTGCATCACCGAGTTCTTAATTATACGAGAGTTGTTTTTTCCATCGAGGATTCCCGCACACTATTCGCCTGGGTTTTATCATTTATTTTTTCTCTTGCTCCGACGACGTTCCACCTTCCGACCTAAAGATAAATCGACGTACACTTCCCCCTCCCCCTTTTTCTTTAGTCAGTCCTTTGAAACGTCATCAATCTTATTGTTCGAAATTTACTCCGATCGATCGCGTTCAATAATGCGATTGTGAAAAAACGTTTTGTCGACTGCAAAATAATGGACACGTCGTCTGGGACGAATAATAATAAAAAATAAAAAATCGACGATTCGTTTATTTTACCGAATTTTTGTTTTTTTTTTTTGTTTTTTTTTTTTTTTTTCAATTGCTTCGGCAATGGAAAAGTAATCGTGGAAATGAAAGAAGGAGGAAAAAGGAGGTTCGAACATTTCTGGTCGTAGAGAAAAAAGTAATTAACACTCACGCAGTATCGCATTTTATCAAGCCTTGCAGAGAGCTCGACCACGACGTCCCCATGGAGAAACGAAAAAAAAAAAAAAAAAAAAATTCAGGGCAATGAAAGAAAAAAACTGATAGAAAATAGTGAAACGCGGCCTTTTCCGATCTCGTTCCTTTTTACGCGGCTGTACCGTATCGACTCTTACACATTTGCACTCCATTTTTTTTTTACCTCCTCGTATCAAGTGACCCGAGTTCACTTCGTACGTCGTTCTCGCGAGTCAGTGGAATAAATTGTGAGAAACTTGAAAGTTGAACTTTCAGTCTCGCAGGACTCGATCTCATTTCATGTTTAAGGGCATAATCATAAAACTTGTACAGCCGGTAGTGCAAAGATGACGTTTATGCTCGCATCGTTGAAATGCAACGAAAACTCATTATTTTTTGTAGCAGAGCAACAAATTTTCATACAGTATTTGTCAACGATAATGGGGGAGTCTTCTTGGCCATTTGAAAACTGAATTTACTAGAAAAATTGCAACGGGAACTGAGATTATAAAACTCAAAATATTAAATTTATGGAACTACCAATGGGAACATTTTTTTTTTTGGGTTTCTGTAGCGTCTTGAAATTTGAAGTAGATCTGGCAATTCCGAGTGATGAAAAAAAAAAAAAAAACGAAAATATATTTCAACCCCGAAGTTCATTCTAGTCGGTTTCGTTTCCGGAAAATTTTTGAAGCACCATTTTTAATATAAAATCTTTTCAACTACGAGATGCTGAGCTCCACATTTTTTTAAGTGAAAACCACAGCGTTCTCAAATTTTCCAAAAGTTATGGGGCTCGATTTATTTTTTGACGTAAATTAAATGCCAAAAGATTCGATGCCATTGAATGTTGGGGTCACTGAGACCCAGTATCCACTCGAAGGGTTGATTTTCAAAATAATTTGTTTTTTTTTTCTTTGTTTCCCAACGACCCAGATTTCGGTATCATGCGAGTAAAGAATTTTTATTGCGCTGGGGAAATTCTATGGACCTAATTACCCGGTAGACATTGAAGCAATCAAAAGCTTCGCGCTGAAAACTATTTTTCAAAATGACTAACGGTGCTGGTGGCTCGCGAGGAAAAAAAATGTAGGCAACTAATAAAAAGAATCGGTAAATAAAAGAATTTTAATTCGGGAATAATTTCATCGGAAGTGACGTATCAGCCCCGAGAGAGTTATTGGCTCAGTTTATAAATGTATATCTATGGGCTGATCGGAAGGAGCAATTTTCGTTGGTAATTAAATTTACCCAGATTCGCCATGCTCTGAATATCTCTAGGTCTCTCGGCGAACCACCATCATAACGCGATAAAGTATCAAAGTTGAATCCCACGAGATTCCTCATAATTCTGGTCACTCCACCTCATTCTCTCTTTGTCGCTTTCCATTTATCAAATTTACATTCTAGCTCATTCCGGCTTACTTGTTTTTTTTTTTTCCGAATGCACATTACTTTCCGAACCATAAATAATTTCTAGGATTGCTTTTGCTAAGAGAATTATCAAATTATTATTTTTTTTTAATTATTTTTTTTAATTGTTGTAATTTCTTGATTATTTAATTATTTTTATTTTATTTTTGGAAACTTTTTTTTTTTTTTAATTTGTTCATAGGAATGTTTCCGCGTTAATGTCTCGTGACCCGTCCAAGAATCCTCCAACTTTTAATCGCAAATGCCGTGCGTCCGGAAAAAATGTTTTTTCGGTAAATTTAAAATTTATTAAAAAATTCTTTTCGCTAACTTTTCGCTAATTCGTCCATGAAAGCCCTGCGCTTAGTTACCCAGAGTCCTTTTTATTGGGATGGCCGTATTTTTCCAATTTCTGATGGACTAATCGCAAGATTGGAATAGCTTTTGGCGATGTCGATCGAATCAGCCGAGACAAAAGTCACAGGAAAATGAAACCTGACAACAAAGCTGTTTCTGATTACTGGCAGCGCGGCCGAAAGACAATGGGATGTAATATAGTGAGGGGGGTGGTGTTTCAAACAATGGGAGCAACAACGAGAAAAGCAAGAACCGTACCGACCAATCCTTAGGGAGACATGGATTTGCAGTGAGCGAGTTGCCACGATCCTGGAGCAGTGGCCATCGATGATGTTCTTTGACCTCGATCGTCAGCGATGCACGAGGCGCTTCCACGACGATTCTTTAAATATCCTTTTGCTCGATACGTTATTCACAGATCACTCGCCTGCTTCCCCAATTCCCAAGGTACTCGCATGTACTATGGATACTTGCTCCAACTTTGATGTGTTTCTAATTTTTCTCTCATCGATACCGAACACAGAAAATTCCATATTCATAATAATAATAATAATAATAATAATAATAATAATAATAACGCTAAATAAATCAACAAATAAATAAAAATAAATGAATAAATGAATAAACGAATAAACGATTGAATGAATAAATGAATAAATGAATAAATGAATAAATAAATAAATGCTAAATAATAATAATAAATAATGCGTGCAAATCAAATCTAAATTCTGCCACAAAAATTTCGAGAAGCTAAATTTCGAGTAAATCTTTAAAATTGAACGAAATTATTTGGATGAAGGGACACATTTTTTTAATGAGAAAATTTGTTCCTGTAAGAATGGACGATTTTTAAATGCAGTTAACGATTCAAAGAGTGACCCTCCGCGGATCATTTGATTTTTTATGGCACCCCGTGAGTCATATGGGGCTTTTTTGTCCTGCCACTTGTATCTCACGTATTTGGAGAGAAAGAAAAGTGACAAAATTTTTCTGGATTACTCTCCATTGATTCTGCTTTAAGGTTTCCAAGTTTTTACAGTCGTTGCAGTTTTTTTTTTACATAACGACATTACGGATCTGATATAAAGATGCGTTTGTATCGATAGTTATTCTGGCACAAGATCGCCTGGTGGTTTTCACGTTTTGAGATCGTTTGAACAAGCTGAACAAAGCGAGAGCTCAAGGCTTTGATAAACCTCCTGGGCCTCGTTTCAACGCACACATTCAGCCATGAGAAAGAGCTATTCAGGTGGTTTAAACACAGGTGCAAAAACGCTTTCACCGTGGCTCGTGTATAACGAGCCCCCGTAATGGAGCTTTCATTCCGTTTCGGCGTCAACATTCCTCAATGAACTAGCTAGGCTCGCATAAACGATTCCTAACACTCTAGTTATAACCAAACTCTTTCTCTCTTTCTCTCTTTTGCTATTTCAAACCTTCAAATCTTTGTATCTGAATTGTATTTTCTTTTTTTCTTGCTTGCAATGCTGCTGTTTGATATTTTTATATATTTTTTATTTTTTATGTTCTTGTATTTTTATATTTTTGTTTTTTTTTTATATTTTTGTATTTTCGTATTGTAATATTTTAACAATTTAATATTTTTATGTTCTTATATTTTAATGTTTTTATATTTTTGTTTTTTCGTATTTTGATATTTTAATATTTGAATAAGTTAATATTTTAAAATTTGTATATTTTTGTATTTTGAGATTTCAATATTTGAATATTTGAATATTTTGCTAATTTTTTTTCTTGCCCTATTGCCTGCCGGGGCATAATAACTATATAAATCAATCAATCGATCTCTCTCTCGATCGAAACGTCGTTGGACGTATCCCTTAATTATTCGTTGAAAGATTTTATGTAATAATTACCGAGTTGAATGAGATGTTGCTCGTGGATCGAGTACAAAGTTTCTTTATCATGTTTTACTCCGGATAGGGAAGAATTTCTGGTCCTTTGGAATAACTGATCTCAAGAAAGATTTTTTGTGAATGAAAGTCCTTTCAGGATGTTTCTCTGTAAAGTATTCTCTGTTCGACAAAAAGTTGACGTTTTGTTTCCTGCTGAATGGGGAAAAGTTATAGTATGACAATCTCACGATCGCCTTGAATTGAATTATCCCAAAAGTACAGAGAACCAGAGGTTTTCAGCATATACTACCACTCCGGATTTCAATAGAAGGAGGTTCTGTGATAAATCAAGAATCTGCATTCAGCTAAAGAAGCACCAAATTATATCGGTATTGAAAATGTTGGAGAAGTTGTTCCCCGGAAAGCTCGAAAGAATATTTCTGGTGTAAAAATAATTGTGAAGAGAGTAAGCTTTCCATCCTGTTGAACTTGCCGGTAATTAAGCTTCGTTTTGTCACCCAGTTAAACTTTTTTATGGTCTTTCTCTTCTTCTTCTTCTTCTTCTTCTTCTTCTTCTGTTCTCTTGCTCTTGGTCTTTTTACGATGGTGAAGTTTCCATCGTTGGAATGCAACGAAATTATTTTTTTTCTTGAACAGAGTTCATGATTATTAATCAATATTTCGTTGGGAGAATAAAAGGATTCTTTTTTAGAATTCAAACACAAAATCGGTACAAAAATTGTCATGGTTTTTGAATTTCAACAAAAAATTGACAGAAAAAGTATTTTTCGTTGGAACTCAACGTTGCGAACTTCAGTGTCATTTCTTCGTACCCCTCTGGCAGCGGTTTAGTCTTCGCCCACATGGAACACAATTTACATTTTTCCACCATTGAAAAGCAGCTCCTCGCACTTTCTGAATCCATTTGCAGGCGATGTATGCACTTGCCAAGTTTTTATTCCCAAAAATCTATGACATGAGCAAATACGAAGAAACTACGAGAGCCTTCGTGTCAAAACTGACGACGAAATTCTTATTTTTCTTTGGCAAATGTCATTATTGAAATGCAGAATTTCATTACGACGATATATCGATCGTTTTTCGCGACCCGAAAACTATGTCGGCTCGGAGAGTTTGGACAATTTTGAAAATTAAGAAAATCATCAATAGACCGAAGTATTTTTAAAGTTTATAGAAAAATGGCAGTGTCAAAGTTTAATCGAAGTTCGAAAAGTTGGAGTCAACTGTTTTTTGGAGAATTCTTCAGTCAAGTTTGCGGCCGCAAATGATCGAAAAGGTTACTATGGGGGATCGGAATGCGGATTCACGTAAAAGAATGCGTGCTGGCAAGTTTTTTGGCTTCGTTTGGAATCCGACGAATGTCTCGGTCGTTCGACCGATGTTACGAAGCGAATTTGTAGCTCAAAGTTTGCGGCAAGGGCTCCGTTACTCTCTGTCGAATTCTGAATTACTTATAATGACGTTTTCATAGGGTAGAGTGTTCAAAAGCCAGGAAGGCGAATGTTGATACCAACTTGCCAATGGAAAGTCCCTCTCTCTCCACAGTCTCTGCTTCTCACTGCGAAACGACCACGCATTCTCTCTCACTCTTTCTCCTTCGTAAACTTTTGAGCCAACAAGCAGCTCACCCGAGAGTGCCATTTTCCTTCTGTAACGGATTTGCTAATTCTATTGCGGACTATAGTGTCGCATGGGAGAATTGTAATACGATTAAGTGCCAGAGACTTGGACGTATCGATGAAACTTCGGATATTGACATTTTCCTTGGTGTCTGATAGCATACGGATTTAACTACTTAGACCTTACGCGACCGACAGACTCGAAGCCTTTGAGACTATTAACTGCACTTTTCTCAAAGATGAGCGTATCGTTGACCCTTTGAACGCATACTGGGTCATTTTGACCCGAACAATTTACTGTAATCGATTATTTGGCATTCAATGGCAACGAATCTTTTGGCATTAAATTAATGTCAAAAAATAAATCTAGGGCCATGAAATATTGATAATTTACTACAAAAAACGTCTCTACAAAAAAAAAAAACAAAAAAATGCATATTTACCGGAGTGTAACGATTTGAAAAATGCCTTGGGTCAGATTGACCCAATATGCACTCATAGGACGTGTGCACTCGAAAGATGTCATCGCTATGGAGGAAAATAAAAGAAATTCCCATCCATCCCCACAGATTCTCACGGGGTGTAATAAAAAAATTCATTTTTTTTTTGAGTGACTGAAGGAAAAAATGTTTCTACAATAAAGAAGGCGTTCTGCGGGGGTATTGTTACGTTTTCTCACC
The DNA here is from genome assembly GCA_963921915.1 of Hyposoter dolosus. Lineage (NCBI taxonomy): Eukaryota > Metazoa > Arthropoda > Insecta > Hymenoptera > Ichneumonidae > Hyposoter > Hyposoter dolosus. The sequence continues at coordinate 5,339,792 of OY998140.1, forward strand.
AGAATTCTTCCAAATGTGTTCCCAGGGAGTTCTCAACTATCTCTTGCTTCCAATTCGTACGAAACAGTCTCTCAGGTATTGCCACATCTTAGACATTGGGGGATATAGTCCGGTCGCGAGTCCCTAGCGATTATTATGAAGTTTCATCCTGCTCGAGCAGAAAACTTTGAACGAACAAGCGTGGGCGAATAACAACGAAAATATTTGGGCTTGGACTTAATTCTTGACACGACGAGCAAAAGTTTCCAGTGCGAAAGAGTTTCATGAGAGTTCGCATGCTCGACTTTTTCTCTTTCACATATTTTTCAAATAATTCCCTGCCACTCAGTAAACACGTTTCGCGCAATATTTATTACAATTTCGATGGAAATGTCAAACATTTGTGAAAAAACTGGCAAAAAAGGCAGTTCCTGTGGTGCCAAAAATCGCACGAGAAGCTCAAGAGCATTTTTTGTAAACCCAAATGACACAATTATTTTGACACAATCCTGAAAAATTGTATTTATTCATAAAAATCCACAAGACAATGAAGAAAAATGGAATTCGTTATAGAAACTGACTATCCCTTCGAGTAGATGAATATTATATTATGAGTAACGTCCAACTTTGCTTGTCAAAGTAAACACACGTGTTTGTATAAGTGACAGAGGTGAACGACGAATTCTCCTCCGGGCTGGTTGAAAGTTAGTTGGCTTGGGCCATTGAGATCGCTCAGTTGTCTGACAAATTTGTCGGACCGGTAGTGTTGGCATAGTAAATTCACTCTGCCAAGCAAGAGTGGAGCGAGGGAAGGCCCGTTGATACATGCAAATATCTCTAAAATATATCTCGTCCATTCCGTGTATATTCTGCGTCTACAAAACGAGGCTGCATATTGTGGTAAATATTACGAACCAGGGTTGTGGCTTAAAACTGATCCAAATTTTGTCGTAGTCCTTTGCATCAATAACAAATGATACCCCATGTGATATTATGCTAGCGTCATAAATTCCCATAAAACCCCATGAAACCCCATAAAACCCCATGAAACCCCATAAAACCCCATATGTTTTTTTTTTTTTTTCAATAATTGCTAGGACTACGCTTGATCTCATCATTAGGTAAATCTCATCATTGGGGAAATTTCGTTTTTGATAAATTCTGATGGAAATTTCTGTATTCCAATATAAAATATTGACGCGTCAGGAGGCTTCCTCAATGAAGCAATAAAGGGAAACTCTGGATCGAGGTGATTGTAGGAGTTTCGTTCGTGCCTCATTATGTAGATTATGATCGAAGATTTGGTCAGAGTTTCGAAAAGATATCTAGCGGAGAAAGATGGGGGAGGGTTTCAATGTAAAGATATGAAATACGAATTGGAAGGATCCGAATATCATTATTCCGTCCAGGTTGACGGATATAAACGTTCTACTCGTTGTGAAATGCGAAGGAAGACTCTATGTAATTCTCGTCGCGAGGTATTACCGCGAGGAGAGTTAGTTGTGCTTGCTAGCCAAAGTTATGGGGAAATAGGTATCGGGAAGCTTTCGAGGGAGCGATCTATATGCTTTTTATTGTTGTCACAGGCGCGTTGAGATGAGAATCGAGCCAACGCGGTTGTGGCAAAGGAAGGGAAAAAGGGGCTGCTTTTATACGATGTCGTATTTCACGAATGCTACATTATTTGCGTTATACTTTCATCAATAACGACTTTCCCTTCTCCCTCCCTCTCTCTCTCTCTCTCTTTTGCCTTCTCCTCTCCCTGTTTTCCTTTATCCTTCAGTCTCATCCGTCTTCACGCTTCGTTTTTATTTGATGGTTTATCACACGCCCAACCAGCTCGTAATAATATTTTCACGGACTCGTTTCGGTTAATTAAACGTTCAGCTCGCGATGCTCGTCAACAAACGAACCAACTGGATACTGCCAGCACCCATCTTTACACAATATCCGCTTGATAGGATTACTTTTCTGGAATACACTGCTTGCCCGTTGTGATATGGGAAGAAATATCGATTTATAGTCAACAAACATTTAATGTCATTCCTCGTTGTGCAAGCTGAAGATCATAATTTATGGGAAATCGATTCTGTGACAATTTTATTCTGCAGCGAATCATTCAATCTTTCGACACATTTACGCGAAACCACATACAAAGATTTATAGCTGAATTCATTTTTTTATAATAATTCAAATGTTTTTTTCTTTACTATGATCACGAAGGATTTAAAAAAGAAAATGCCCACTGCCAGGATGACGGAAGAAAACGATATTGGAATTTTCATAAAATGCCGGAATCTTGGTATCTAAATTTTATTCCGGCTGATGACAATTTCGAGTCGAAAGTTTTTTTAGATCCTCGATGCCATGGAACCGTCGGAAATATATAGCAGAGCTCCGTGTCTCTTGTCAGCGGTGAACGAAGAGGAAATCCTTTCTCTAACCCGATCAATCCTGCTGACCCAAATCCTAGTGGATATGAGAATTATTGGAAAAGTGTGCAACTTTTGAGTTTTCACTGTGACGTAGAAAGGCCATAAAGTATGCACAGATAAACGCACTCAGACTCGTGAATCTGAGACTTTTATCGGATCTGGATGAATGATTTTGATGATGCAGCATCCGCTATCTAATCCGTTATATAAATGTAGAAGGTATCCTCTCTTGAACGAATTTGATGCTCTCCACATAAATCCAACATCAACAGTCCTAGATTCCCACTGTCGGTTTCCTTTCTGCAGGCCCCTCCGATTTGTGGGATCATGAGGATGCCTCGGGTCCGTTGTCTTATCATGAAGTATAAACATACCCCATGGAAGTGCTCATGGCAGCATTCAGGAATGCTGTTGTTTCGCCACAAGTTTGCAGCAACAATATGGGTCCTGTAATAAGCCAACAGGAGGCTAGAACAACGGAAGCGAAATGACTCACAGTCACTCGCAGGATTTAATTATTCTCGCCTAAAAATCCATCAGCATAATGCCATCCCATGATGCGCCTTGTACACCACGAAGACGGGAGACAGGAATTTCCTTGACGAAATTAAATCACCATACATGGTTTTATGCATCCCATAGTAACCCAGGCAATTTCTGTCGCTTGTGAGACGAGATTCTTGATCCGGTGCAGCGGGATATCTTGCTAACCTCCTTAACACGTCATTCGGATAGTGGCGCGATACAGAAAGGCGAAATGTCACTCAAGAAGAGCGGGTATATATTGTATGGGATGATGTTATTACGTTGAACCTGCCAGTCGGAATTACCAACTTCTGGCTTCACTAGCAATCGACCTTAATGACAAGTCAAAATGTGCTTAAAGTTGCTGAAGTAATCTTGTGAGGAAAAGACATATTGACGAAACTCACCGTTGCATCTTTCGTCTCCCCATCAATATCTTAACTTCCCAGCAGTACTTATGTGACCAGTTTGATCGTCATCACCGGAACCTTCCAAAAGGGTACTCCAAAATTCTTGGATTATCCTCAACTCTGGTAACTCCTTTTCCTTCGGCGGGGCGCGTCTTCTTCTCAGGATTTACGTGATATTCCGGGTTTAGGCTGACCCAATGTACACGGAAGGACGCCCAGGCGCCCAGGACTTTCCCTCTCGAGTTAGAAAGTTTACCATCGTCAGATTAACGGCTTTTACGGTTACACTCCATTATTATATACAAGAGGTCCTACAAGAAGATCAGGGTTAGACTTGGAACAATATGTAACGATTTACTAAACTGCTACATCTACAGGAATTCATTTGTTATGTGGGTGCTGTCTTGGTGGGCAAGCAGAAACTTTAATTGCTCATGGATTCGACTGAAAATTCATCTCGTCAAAGTGTTTGTATGTGGGACACTGAAATGGAGAAATTACCGGATAGTATTACACTTTTCTGTTTGTTTAAGTCATACGGATGTTACAATAGGCTCCACTCGGTTGGCAAGTAAATTTCGGTCAAGTTCCCAACTACGCCATTTCTCGTGTGGTTTCTTTCACTAACCATTCACTCGCTACTCATTCTTAGGGTTATGTGTACTCCCAGCTCTTTGTGGAACATCCTGTACATTGGACGTCCAGAGTGCACTCATTCTACTCAACGTTTACTTGACTCTCCACTCGTTCATCTCTTTTAGCCACCAAGCTCTGGCGGCACATCAAGCTTTTAGCCCCATCCAGAAAAAAGTATATGAATGCTCGTCCTTGTCCTTCTTTTCCTCTCTTTTTTCTCTCTCTCTCTCTTTCCCACACGCATGGTCCACTTGGCTCGTGTTTCTTTCTCAATTCCGGAACCATCATCTTTCAATTCATTCTGCTTTTGTCTCCTGCTCCTTAAATCGTGTCCATTCATTTATCGAGTACGCTTTGGGAACGGTGGCCATTTTATTTTACGGGATTCTATTCAGCAGAATGTCCGCTTAAAATTTAATCGTTATCAGTTTCATTTCCAGTTCGATGTTCACCGTTACCAAAATCATCGTTGAAGTGTTTTTACGCGCGTCACTATATCCGGATATAACGAAATGCCGTAACGAATTCAAAACGGAAAATAGGTCACCTCTAGATCCAGGCAATCAATCTTGATGCGCCATGATTGTTAACCCGCCGAGTGCACACTGGGTCGTTTTAACCCCAACAATTTTCTGTCACCGATTGTTTGGCAGTTTGGAGATTCTCTCCATCATAATCCGATAATGATGCTGCATGTTATTATGCATCATCTTGTGTGTAGATAGTTGACTTTTGAACAAGATTAAAAAACCGAAAAGGGTCAATTATTCATTTCTCATTAGATCGCGTTTCATACAATAAACAACTCGGACGTGATCGTAAAAGCTTCAGCACTGAGTTTGTACAAACCGTTCCTACTTTTGCATTCGCCTGGATCTATATTCTCATAATGCTCTACGCCAGTTAGCTTGTCATAAACCGAAACTGGGATGAAATTTTCAGCCTCGCAATATTGAGCAGGTTGTTTTTCCATTCGTTTTTTTGTTGTTTTTCCTAGACGTCTGTACCACATTGCTGCCATTTCGAACGATGTTTCGTTATGTCACATTCGCGTAGTAAATTTTTTATGCCTTGTTTGGACGGACTGAAGCGGTATCATTAAAAACAAGTACAGTATCCATGAACTTTGGTTTGGTCTGGTTTAAATTAAAAAAAAAAATTTGATGTATTCGTTGGGAGAATTCAAACACCGGTCGAATAAAAAATTAGCCATGTTTCGGTTCGCGGGAATTAGTCCTCCGATATGTTCCGGTGGTAACATACCCTGATCGCAGTCTGGCGCGGCTCCCGCACCTAGCCTATTTCTGTACCTTGCCCGGATGTTATAATGAGGAATTTGCCGAGGTTTACCAGGCTCTTCGCACCCCCGTGCAACCGCTTAATTAGTTGCATGGGATGTTGCTTTTCGCGCGCTCATGCCCGCGAGGCTCGTTTTAGCGAGCGTTACCGCATAAATTCATCTGTGTACCTCTGTCTCATTTTCTCCATCCTTTCGGCAGGACATTCCTATGTACTCCCGCTAGTCATTATCAACACCAAACTTTGCTAACGGCCCGCATGACGATATCAAGCATAGATATCGCTGCAGCTGAAATCAATTTTTCATTCGCTCAATAATTCACCTTTTCCAAACGTACAATTTCCAACTTTTTCATCAGTTGACCCATCTTTCGATAAAAAAAAAAAAAAAATCACATGATTCGATTTATTACGTAAAGTTCCATTGAAGCACGTCAGCTTCTACGTCAAACTGCTTAATTGCTCTTATTCTAGATAGGAATGAGAAAATGGTTAAACGGAAAGTAGAAAAAAAAAAAATCGTTCGCCACGACACGAACAATTGTACCGGCAAGAACAATAACTGGCTGTACGCAGTGCAAATGAAAGGCAAGAAGAGGGAGTGACGGTAAAGAAAAAAAAAAAAAATTCTTTACGCAATACTGCTCTGTGATTGTCCACTGCATTCTCATTATATTGCGACATCACCGAGACCGGAGAGAACAATAACAAAACAATCAAATAATAAAAATAAATAATTATTCTTAGAGACTGCGTTACGAGGACATTTGCTGGGACAGTTGATTCGATCCAGCGAAATATATCCTCTCTGAATTACCGTGCGAAATAATAACGGAAACGCACTCGTCGTTGGTTCGTTAGAATGGCAGCGTCAATGTCATTCCTATCCCGCTCTCGTTTTTTATTTCACCAAGAGAATACAACCAAGACTGGTTCGCTCCAGTATTTGTGTAAGCATTGCGCCGGCAAGTTAGGGGAGAAGCCTAAGCTGTCGCGACTTTTATATCCAAGGCTAGAGCACATCGGAACTAACTGTCTAGGCTTCAACCATTCTCATTTGTTTTCTCCGCGTACAAGGCCTCGTACACCGAAGACATACGTTCGAGGGAACAAAGGAAATCGTTGTGTTTTGTACGGAACGTTACAAAAATGGCGTCCAAGATTATTAACTCTCCGCGGAACATGTGGGTCTTTTTGACCCTAGCGACAATTTTTTTTAGAAATCTCGTTTTTTAAAACGTTTCCTTTTGGAATGAAACAAGTGTATGGACTTGACAATTATGGAACCTTAAAGTAGAATCAATGGAGAGTATTTCAGATTTTTTTTTACATTTTTTCCTCTCCAAATACGTTCGAGATTTAAGAAAAAAAAAAAAATTCTAATCAATCAACAAGATTGATCGCTTGATTGGAATCGCTTATCAATGATGACCTGCGGATTGGGCATGCTCGCTGTAAATCTAAGAGCGAGAAAACTGCTGGTCAGGACGCGGTTGAGAGGAGATGAAAGAGAGAAATTGTGTATGAACATGCTGAAGTATAATGGGATGAGTGTAAACGAGCTTATGCATGCATCGACGAGCAGACATTAAGGGTTAAAAATACATTGTAGTATTTTTATTTTATTTTTTTTAACGATTTTTCAACTATTTATTGCCTTCCAAAGTGAGTGGGGTTGATAACACCCCCCAATGACTATTACGTCACAATCTGGAGGTTTGACCATTAAGGGTTGAACAACGTAGTCTACAAACTTTATGAATTCATTTTTCCAAATATACAGAATCGATTACGCGATAATTAATCGCAGTGTAAATAATTTGTTTAAATTAATCCTGTCATTCCTCATTGAATTTCATCTCCAATAATGATTCTCCAATCACGTTCGTCATTAATACGTTTTGTTTTTGCTTTGCTCGTAAAGTTTATCCAGCAGCCACATTGCACGTACCGGAATGGCGTATCGTGAAAAGGGAGTGAGTCGCTGGCTGATCTTTTCCATTTTGTAGTGAAAAACTACTCTGCTGCCACGGGTTGTGTAGGCGATAAGAGCTCTTTTGCGTTCGGTGTGCAAAGTGCTAACGAAAAAAAAAGAAAAAAAAAAAAAAACAGTTTTATTCACGCTGGGAAGCAAGCGTGGGAAAATTCATAACTAGCAGGAGGTAATACAGCAAGAAGTCAACGAGTTCTTGTAAGGCAGCAATTATAAAAGGTACATAGCCCTTATTACTGGCAGAAGAAAATTAAGAGCCAGAAAAATAAAAAAGTACTGGGATCGAGAATATTTGCGAGAGAAATTCGTGCGATCGATACTGTCAAGACTACTTCAGGGCCATCATTGACAATGGACCGGAAATAGGACATTCAATAGAATCACGTAGGGTTCTATTTTTTTCCACGATCTTGAAGTTTGCATCGTTGGAATGCAACGAAATTCTATTTTTTCTTTAGCAGAGCTCATGATTCTTATTCAATATTTAGTCAGGACGATAGAACGATATTTTTTTGGGATTAAAACACAAAATCGGTACGAAAATTGTCATGGTTTTTGAAATTGAACAAAAAATTAATAGAAAAACGTATTTGTCATTAAAATTTGTTATTTTAACGATTTGTAGACACAAATTTTTAAATTAATTTTTATCTCCCAAGATGAATTGATTTTTCTGCTCAATAGATTGTTTGGAAAAAATCATTGAACAACGACTAAATTTAAAAAACTCAAAACTTCAGTCAATTCCAATTTTCTAAGAGATATGAATCATTGAGCACCACGAAAAATGAATGGAATGTCCTGACGGAGGGAAGTTAACATTGAGGAAGCGCCAGCAGTGGCAACGACGCATAGAATTTGCAAGAGAAAATTTTATTGTCGCCATGGACACTCGACGGAATAGGAATTTTCGGTTAACCAGCAAGGTAGATTTTCCATCGGATACGACGAATTTATGGCGCGTCACGATTTCGGTTACAGCCCCGTGGAATCCCGCTTTTCACTGCTCTCCTTTTTCGCTCACAGATACGTACACCTACGCGCGCGTCAGAAAGCCTCCGAAAACTTCTCGAATCTTTCTCCTATCGCCCGAGCGCTCGGACAGAAACGTATATTTTCCGGTTCCTGTTCCAGAAAGAAATCCTACTACGCGCAACTTCTTTACTCTGGGCTTTCGTTATGAAAGTTCAACTCTTTACGTTTCGCTGTTATGAACAAAAGTGCAAAAGTGAGCATGCAATTGATCGATCGAGTTCTTGTTAAAAACTTATTAAAATAACGAAATATAAACATTTTTCATACTTTATTACTCCGAGGTAAATAATACCTTCCGAAATACAAAAAATAAGAATCATAGAATTCAAAATTTGTTCAATTTGACGATTTTTTTTTTTTTTGAAAAATTCGTCACTATGAAGATATGTATCATGCGAGCGGAATATCTCGCTCACATATCAATCCAATCAATTGGCATCACCAATATTTAATACAACACTGACCGAGCTCCTATTCAAATTCATACTTAATAGAACTCATGGCCATGCTGACCGTAGGACATGCTCCCCACGATGTAACCACGGAGCAGCAAATACGTGCAGCATTCGCTGGGCTCCTGCTTGGGGGAAACAATGTTTCTATACATATAAATGCATTATAACACGCAGGAGGTTGTGGGAGCATATTCGATCGATAATTTAATTGGCGATTCGTGTCAATTCGATTTGGTGATAAGAGAGAATTTTGAAAATATTTAGAGTGCAACGATTTTTCAAAAAACTCAGATTTTCACAAAATTCGAAAAATTATAAAATTTAAACGGTTCAACCGATATTTTCCAAATTCAATACCAACCTTCATATTATGAAACTCTATTTATAAAAAAAAAAATAGTAATGAATCTTCAAATTTGCGGAAGTTAGAGCGTCGACAACCTTTTTTTGAAAATTTAAAAAGGCCGTAGAATTCGTATTTTTCTAGCAATTCCAAAAAAATTATCAGAGCACGAAGAGCTTGTATAGATTAACTACTGTGCAAAACGGGAGCCCTGTAGCTCGAACCGTTCTCGAGTTATGAACGTTTGAATTTTACAGTGCCGGAACATACACAGACACATCCGGACATTTTTTCTAGATATGATTCTCTATGAGCAAACAAAATGAGAAAATGTCATGCATTTTGAGCTGCCGCCTAGATTTGACGTATTAGTCGTAAATGTGAGCTATGCATCTTGATAACGTGTTCGACGAATCCCACCAATGGCACGGAATCCACTGAAAATCTATAACCATTCATAGCTAACTTAATCTCAGTCTAGCACTGGTATACGTCAACGATAATGGAAGCAAATTCCCATCACTCGGCTATGAGAGGTGCATTCCCTAAATTGGAGGCTCCTAGGCTTATATAGGATTAGTGTTGCATGGACTCTTGTTACGCTGTGCGTCTCATTTAGACTAAATTTCACATTGCTCTACGTTTATAGATCGTGATTCCATGAATTCCAGTTGATTTTGCTCAATGTCTCGGATGTCGAGCATCGAAGTAAGGAATTGAGGTTTCACTCTGAGGAAACATTATGATGCTGATGTTTCCAACGGTGGAATCCAACGAAATACCGTTTTTTCTTGAACAGTACTCATGATTCTCATTTAATATTCGGTTAGGACAATAAAACGATATTTTTTAGGATCCAAAGACAAAATCGGGTCGACAATCGACTTTCGAAATTAATCGCTCGAGACTGTTGCAATTTTGGTCTTGCTCGTTTTCTAAATAAATTCGCTACTCGTCCATTCGCAAAGGCTCCCAAAGACATTTAGCCAATTTAGGGAACAATTGTCCTCAAATGTTTTTTTCACTCTCGACACCGTAATATCTTCATTTCTTTTTCACGACTCGCACCACCTTTAGCCTCAACTGTTTCTCCTCTCACACAGTCACGTTGTACCTGCTGGGAGATGTATACAGACTTAAAACGCTCCTGAGAAAATGCGGAAGCGTTGAATATTCTCAACCATAATCCCTCCATGCAAATGACACAGATTTACATTTTCCTCGATTTACACAATAATGGCGCTCCCAGAAAGACAGTGTTTCCCTGTTATCTCCGACGTAAATCCGTTACAACGAAACTTTACTCCCTTTTTTCTACCCCAAAGCCCTTTTTCCTAATCTTTACACTTTTATCTCTATACATCCTACTTTCACCCAATTGGCTTTGGTAACCAACCAAGCTCACCCCACACTCGCCCATGGCTGTGGTATGAGAATTGTCTCTGAATATTTCTATATCTCTGCGGTCTCTTCAGTTATATTATAACGAAGCAGTGAGAAAATAAGTTGCTTCGATTAATCAATAGAGGGAGCGAGCAGGTTCCTTTGCATTTGCTATACCTTTTTCGAACAAGGCGAGGTTGAAAGTCAGGACTGAGTTGGAACACTGCTCTCACAGCCCCGAGTCCTTGCAGCATTCTCGATCGATCTTCCCAGTCGCGTCCCTCAACCGTATACGTTTGATTTTTCTCGCACCAACTCTTTCTATGGTTCGCTACTTCGACCGATCGCATGTACGGAAATAAAAGCAGCCTCGTAGTGGCAATGATTGACGTACTATCAGAAGAACAATTCTCGTACTCTCCAAAGCACTATTGACTATTGAACCGAACGTCGGAATGTTTGAATATTGCGATGAGAGTGTTCTGAACTGAAAAAAAAAAACATTATTACAACAGAGATCTGCTTCATCATCAAATTACACTCGAGCGAACTGACACGATAGTTACTCAATCTTTTGAAGACTTGAAAACGCCATAATTTATGGGAATTTATGGGAAATGTTAGCCTCCCCTCATAGAATACCATTTGTTATGATACAATCAACAGCTCCACGTGGAAAAAAAAATTTCCCATCTTTTTTGGGTAAAACCCCCAAACTGCATTAATACCTTATATACCCACGAGGTGTTTTAAATGTTTAACATTTCTTGAAGCACTCCACTCGCAAAGGGTACTGTACTGACCGCAGATCCATTCAAATCTTGTACTTGGAAAGCCCATTACCAGACAATGGTCTCTGGTATCCTCAATTCCGATTAAGGGGAAGCCTCCATTGTGAAATCGGCTGGTATAGTCAGCCGGAGGGAATCCATCCTAGCGAAAATCCCGTGACATTATCTCTACCGCACCACTTTGTTTTTATTCGACATTTGGAATTGAAAATTGAGTAGTTTGCCCGCTTCTCTAGAGATAGACGAAGCAAGCATATGCTCCATTTGTAATTCAATGCTAATGAAGGGACTGCCGTTATTGGTTTAAGACTTTCGACCAAGAATATGGCTCACGTTGAACAAAGAGAATAATCGATTTATAGGATAATCCTATTATTGGTGTAGTCATTGTTCCAAGTGCCTGTAGTCACTTTGCCGGGACATAACATAACGGTGGAAGGTGACATTGTAGGTCAAGGCTATTCAGTCATCATAGACACCACTGTCTTGTCACTATTGGATCCTGATGTTGGTTTGCTCGTAGTTTAGATTGGTAGGGTGGCTTGAGAGGACCAAAGTGCTTAAATCAGGTGCCATGGCGTAGCAACCAAGCAAACCTTCCACTCGGATCACGACTTGTTTGCATTGACATCCCTAACCTGACTGTTCGATATTTCACGCAAACTCTGTATACAAACGTGACACTGAAGTTTGCAACCTTCGGGTCCAACGAAAATTACTTGTTATATTAATTGTTTGTTCAATTTTCAAAACTATGACAATTTTCCTATCGATTTTGTCTTTGAATCCTCAAAAAATATCGTTTTATTGTCCTAACCAAATATTGAATAAGAATAATGAGATCTGCTCAAGGAAAAACAGAATTTCGTTGCATCCCAACGATGCAACTTCAACATCGTGTACAGCCCTATGGGCATCCATTTGATGGTGAAAAAGTTTGATTTTTTTTGCGATATCTCAAATGCTACATAGTCAAATGTGCCCAGTACTGCTCTCCATGAAGAACAGGGTCGTCTGGCGTTTGCGTGAACGTGAATGAAACTTGGTTCGTTGAGCCACTTGAAAATGCAATGATATTTCGTACGAGGCTGTATGGAGCATTAGGATCTCTTGCTAATCTGATCTCATGTGCCAAATTCATATTACTGTCTACCCCACAAACGCATTAATAGCAGCACATATACCACGATTTAGGCCAGAATTTGGCGTTCAGATGGTACGTGTTTTGGCTCTCGATACATCGTTTCCGTAGTAATGGAAAGCCCCCAACATTCACTGTTACGACATGTATATTCGGTGCTCTACCTCCGACTGGCTCTCGACATCGACCACTTTGCATTCTGATCCACAACCTAGCACGCTTCCACTTCTCCACCGGCTGAATCCTACCAAAACGTTTTCGAAACCTCAATTCATATACGCGTTATCGTTTATTGAGTTCCTGGGGAATACTCGTCCAGCATGGATTAGGCATCATTGCCAAAACTGATAACTGCTCTACTGACTATGTTCAATTTTCCAATCACATCCGGATATTCGATCTATTCGCTCCAACACTTGAGGCCACAAGTGGAAGTCATTTCAGGCATTTCAGAAGCTCATTTTTCACTGTCCTTTGCAAAAATTACCAATTCAATCATTAGAGAATCATTGTTTACGAAAAAATGATGAAAATTTTGAAAATTCAGTCCTTTTTGGAAATTGGACGAATACATAGCATGACCCCCACATTCTTCAATAATTTTTCTCCGTTATACTCCTCAGCCTATAATTGTATAGACACCCGAACAATTGTTCACCCCACGGGCATTTTCCTCGCGTTTCTTTTCCCCTTTTTTCTTGTCTCATCTTCCGAACCTAATTATCCTTCGGGAGTTGACGGATAGAAAGCCTGGTGAAAATTCCGCCAAGATATTGTTTTATTTAGCCTTCACTGGAGCTTGTCCGTTAGGAACTTTGATCAGCAGTTAATGGCAAATTTAGGATCAACGAACAGCGTGTCAACTGTTTATCCAACTGTCTTTCATTTGACAAACTGTTGACGCTTCACACCAACTCAGCCCTCCTTGTCCCTCTGAGAGATTTTGCCAAGGACAGTCATTTTTCATCGGAAATTGTGAGAAAAATGTCAAAATTTGGGGAAAAAAGTAAAATTTTCCGCTATTTTTCAAAGAATATTTGATTTTATCATTTGACATAATTTATTTTAAGAATTTTCGAAGAATTTCAAATTGTATTATTTTATTTATTTGAAGAATTTTTTAAGGATTTTAAATTTTATTATTTTATTGAATTTATTTTAAGAATTTCTTAATAATTTTATTAATTATTGTTAAAAGAAAAAAAAAGAATATTTTGAAAGACTATTAATGAAAAATTGCTCTTATTTGCTAAAATCCTTTGAAGGAGCTACATGATGCCAGTGAATTACGATGCCATAGTAAATTTCGATATCATATTCTCCGAAATTAAGCTGAAAGCGTTTATTAATTGATATCGTACGAGATAATGATTTGATTGTTGGCAATTGGAATGAGATTACTGAAAAACGAATATTGCAATATTTGGCAAACTGATGTAATTAAGTTTCTAAAACGGCCAATTATGCGAGCGAAATTTCATTGCAGACCTAGGGAGATGGAGTTTCATCTCTTGTAGAGAGAAGTTAAACTCTCGGCACTCGACGCCGCACATTTGCTCATCGTTGTCCTCGAGAAGTGAGAGATTACGCTTGTGTATGTCATTTTGTGTTAGCAGCAGTCTCAGGCCGGAAGTAAGCGAGCCTGTGTACGTGCACATCGTGTTTCCTTCAACGTTGAGATAGAGGTAGTGTGACCTCAGAGTAACGAAGTGAGCTTACCCCTTTTGTTCTTCGTACGTGAGTCTTCCCTGAAGGATACGTTCCCTTTAACAGGTCGATCTTTACCATATAGCATTTATGAAGCTCCGCACACCTTTGCACATTGCCACACATCCGTGCAATGTGAAATTCTATACTATAGACGTAAGCGTTCTAGACAGTGCACTCTAACGTGACGCGTTAGAAATTTCCCAGCTCGCCCATTCGTTTAGTTACACACATCCCATTTAACCAGCATCCACCGAGAGACAATAAACGAGAAATCAAAGGTGATTGAAGGAACGATACCATCCTGTGACCATAAACCTATGTTTTTTATGGATCCACTACTTCGACGCGACACTTTGTTACATGGAGAGAAAATAATGTTAACAAATTACTATGGCATCATAGTTCCCTGGTCCCTCTAAGGGATTTTATCAAATACATTGCAATTTTTTATTTATATTCTATATTTTTTATTTATATTCATTTATTTAAAAATATTCTTTCCTCTTAACCCTAGAACGGTGACCTTATTTTTTTGTTACCAATTCCGGTAACCTGGGCTCTGGATGACCCAATTTTGAAAAATTCGTATCTCCGGTAAAAATTAACGAAAAGGGTTCAACTTGGGCTCATTCTTTTCGTTTCCTAATGCAGGATCACGCGAGCCTGGGGCAGTTTTGCTTGGAGTCAAAAAAATAGTGAAAAATTCGGTAAAATGATAAATAACGAGAGAACGAAGGGAGAAACGTTTTTTGATCACAGGTTACCGTTCTAGGGTTTAATGAATGGATAATAAAATTTGAGATTCTTTTAAAAATTGCGGAAACTTTGCCATTTTGCGCCAAATTTTGATATTTTTTGCCCAATATCACATGAAAAATGACTATTTATTTGCTAACTATGTCGCTCAGTAATTTTTGATATAACTTTCTCTCCGTGTATTAGCAAAATCAAAACGATCCAGAAATCTCAATATTGCAAATCGAAAACTGATTTTTGTTGGATTCCAACGATGCAGATCAAAAAATATTCATGCTACGGAGTATCCTGTGCTCCTAGCCACATTTGGTTCTGAATAACTTCGGTCCCAATTAAGCGTAGAACACTTTTTTTTTTTTTTTTCTCAAATTCATGTCCAAGTCTCGCGCATAAAAGCAGGAAGACCAAAAGTTCTGATTGCAACAATATGAATGAAAAAAATTGACAATAAATCGCGAAAAACTCAATTTTTCACAATTTTTGCTCCCAGTGAAAAATTCCCATCGCAAGTTCGTTGATTGAATAGTTTCTGATTATTCGTCAGCTCTTTAAGGGTTCTAGTGGAATGTTCCGACGATGCATTCATGCAGCAGCGTTGTTGAGGAGCTCGAGAAAGACAGAGACAGGAAGAGGCAGACTGCAGTGACCTCTGGGTCTCTATACCCGAATTATTCTTCTTGTAGGCGAGTATTGGCCACTCGCGCATATTCGCACCCCTGAGTGGATTCCGGTGTTCTAGCCCTTCACTTTTGCCCCTGTTCTCTTGGATTTGCTGTGGCTGCATAGAGCACACTCCCTGCTCGGCTTAGTTCATCTACCCCATGCGCATTTAACCCTTCAACGAACCAACCCTTGTTCCCTAGATGGCGCCCATCCACACTACCCCACGCCCGGCAACCTCTCGACTCATTGATCAAACATTATCTGTTTATCCCTACTTTACGAACTTCGAGAGACCGCGGGCTTTGACTTTCTATACATTTCCCCTCCAAAGCTTGGTGCTGCTGATTCGCTTCACTGGAAATGATTTTTTTTTTTTTAAATCGTCGATATTTTCTTGATTTAGTTGAATATTTTATTTTGGGCAATGGCAGAGACACTGGACTGCAGCGACGATCGTTGTAACAATAATTGCACCCGATGAAATATTTATGGAAATATTTATGGAAAAATAATTGCACTGAAAATGAAATTTTGTTAAAAATTATCGATATTTTGTTGAACACGTTAAAATATTTTTGGATAATTTCAAAATTTTCGTTATTTTGGCAGTATATTTGGTTTCTAACGGAATCGTCAGCAAAATTTACGATTGGAAGGACAAAAATTAGCTTCCGAAGAGACTTTCTAAAATATTTCTTGCTGCGATGACACTATTTTTGGGATTATTCAAAAAAAACGTTTAATCGAACGTTTCGAAGTAAATATCCATCTTTTCCAACAAAATTTTGTTTTCAGTGTTCTTTACGCGTGGGCATTATGTTCCAGCCGAGTTTCTCAGGATGGTTTGGGAGTTTTTGTTTTGACGAAAAGCTTAAGAAATAAAAAAAAAAACGAGAATCATAGGAAAGACATTTTTATGTTCCATAGAATTACATGTCGTACTCTTTCGCCCCTTTCGGATTTGCAGAAATAAAAACGCAGTGGTCCAGTTTGCCTCGGTACGTTCGGTGAATATACACACTTGTGCTGCTCGTTGCAAATCTAAAACGTAAATGCATAATGTAATTACGATGATAAATCGATCGGTTTTTCCGACCCAAAAATTACTATAGCGGTTTGAAAAATTTAAATGATTTTGAAAATCAAACAAAATCAATATTTTTCGGTGCATTCCAACGTTTTGAACTTCAGCCTCATTCGCAACGGTTTACCTTAGTAATGGATTTTCTCTTATCACCATTTCGTGCTCGGTTACATGCAAATACGTTGAAAAGCGATTTTTACTGTTACTACAATTTCTGTCATTCCGAGTTATTTAGGTCACTGATTTTTTGGGACTCTAAGTAATTTTCTCGATGAGGCGTAATTTAAATAAAAAATTAATATGACATATCGTCCCTATGAGAGATTTTACCAGATACAAAGTCATTTTCCATCTGAAATTGGGCGAAAAATGTCAAAATTTAGGGGAAAATGACAAAATAAGACGAAAAAAGTAAAAATTTGGGAAGAAAGTTCAAATTTTTCACTATTTTTAAAAGAATTTTATTTTTTCAATTTAATTCTTGAAAATTTAATTTATTATTCTTAAAAGGAAGGAAAATAATATTTTTGAATAATATAAATCAAAAATCGCTGTATATTTGCTGGAATCCTTTAAGGGGCGATATGGGAACAGAGAACTATGATGCCATAGTAATTTTTTATATTTTTTTCTTTCCCTGTACCTTCGATTGTTTTTATGGCGCAATAAGGCATTCTCTCTTGAAGTTTCAAGTTTAGAATCGTCGTGCAATTAGAAAGATTGTGAGACACATTCGATTGATTATTGACTTACACGCTGAGGAGCACAGACAGTCCCGACGGCAGCTGGTCCAATAGAAACCGGGACATGTATAGCTCCGAATGTTGTGTTACTCGCACATCGTAATCTTGCACACCTGGTAGTCCGTTCGGTCCATGCTCCTAACTAAATTCAACGTGAATATTGATAATCCAACAAATTTCAAAGTCGACAAGCAATTTTTCAATTTTTTTACGATACTCACGTAACAGGCTCCTAAATAACCGTGGTTTTGGCACTGGCTGTGATCGTTCTAGGGCAGAAATCAATGCTCAACACTTTTGGTCGCTCTATTCATCGTTTTTTTACAGTTTGTTTTGTTCTCTGAATATTAATTTATTTTACCTGGACAGATTGCGCAGTTTGCACTGCAAATGCAACCATGACCGTGAGGGATAATAGTGAAGAACGCATCGTGGATGAATCAATGAAACTGGAAGGAAAAGTTACTGTCAAAATGATTCATTTTGCTTCCTCATAGAGAAAGCTATGTTACCGTCAATTTTTTTTTTTACAGTTTTCAATGTCAATGTGCTTAAAATGTCCCAAAACATCGAAAAATCATATCTAGAAAAAATGTCCGGATGTGTGTGTGTGTGTATGTTCTGGCACTGTAAAATTCAAACGTTCATAACTCGAGAACGGTTTGAGCTACAGGGCTCCCGTTTTGCACAGATGTTAATCTATACAAGTTCTTCATTCTCCGAGAATTTTGTTGGAATTGCTAAAAAACTACGAATTCTACGGCCTTTTTAAATTTTCAAAAAAAGGTTGTCGACGCTCTAACTTCCGCAAATTTTAAAATTCGTTACTAATTTTTTTTTTTTAAACATACAGTATCATAATAGGAAGGTTGGTATTGAATTTGGAAAATATCGGTTGAACCGTTTAAATTTTATGATTTTTTGAATTTTACGAAAATCTGAGTTTTTCAAAAAATCGTCCAACCGCTTGAATTTTTGAAAATTTCTAAAGATATTGTGTAAAAGTCTGTACTTCCTCTTTACTTTCTAGAAAAGTTGTCGAAATTATATAATTTAAATGCAAATACAAGAAAAACGCTGCAAATTGAAATTTGCAAATTGTTTCCTCAAGATGCTCAAAATGCACGTTGCTCAAAACTTCCTCTATAAGGAAATCAAAATGAAAAATATAGTTCCTCATAAAGGAAGATTTGAGAATCATGAATTCGTTCGATCGTTTCCAAGTGAAAAAGGAAGGAAAGATAACTCACTACACATTCGTGTAAGCGGAAAAATCCGTGTTCTTCTTCCCTTCATGAAAGCTGGAGATTAAAATCTCGTAAACTTCACAATAAATAAAACTTACTTCAAGAACATGTTGAGCTGTTACTAATTCTGAAAGAAATCTGAATCAGCGAGTACAGTACTCGTGGCTTATATACCGGCGAGTGGTTCCTCATGTGACAATTTTTTTCGTTCGACAGAGACATGTTTCGTGAGTGAGCATTCCATCAAAATTTCCACGTACTCACTGATTATGTAGATCAGAATAAAACTGGCACACATCATCCACTTCATCGCTCATTAATATTTTCGATAATTCATTTACCAAGAGTTTTGCTAACTTGGCCAGTTATCGTATTTTTATTTCGGCGCTTTTTTTTTTTTTTTTAAAGTATGTCATCGCATCGTTTTCATTAATTGGTCGAAAATTTTGGAAGCGTGAATCTCGTATTTTTCAAAAAAAACATTTCGATTTTCTTTTCCTACGGATACACCCGATAGATTAATTGCATGCATCGATGTTTTTTTTTTTTTTTTTTTTTTTTCCAACTTGGCAAATGCAAACTGTTGGGGATGAAAAGTGCATGCAGTTGCATTCTCGTATAATATATCCCATCACTCGTCGCTTGCTCTTTTGCTACATTATTCATGCGTGATGTTCGGCTTATACTCGAAGCACTTGTCCCTCGGGCTAGTCGTCGGTTTCGCATGTATGCAGGCTTCATCTGCAAGTGTAAAAAGCGTCATTAAATTATGCATCTCTGGAGGTTGCCATATTTTAGGAACACACACAACGAACGCTTCGTCGATGATTGTTCCTTCAGGGCATTCCATCCTGAAGCGACGATAATCAATGGAACATTTTCATTATTATTTTTCCCCTTGAACGATAACCTTATTTTTTTTTACCAATTCCGTTAAGCTGGGGTCTGAATGACCCCAATTTTTAAAAATTCATATCTCCGGTAAAATTTAACGAAAAGGGTTCAACTTGGGCTCATTCTTTTCGTCTTTTAATGCAGGATCACGCGAGCCCGGGGCAGTTTTGCTTGGAGTCAAAAAAATAGTCAAAAATGCGGTAAAACTATAAAAAACGAGAGAACGAAGGGAGAAAGGGATTTAAAGTCGCCTGGGGTCATTTTTGACCCCAGTCGCAATGAATTGAATGAATGAATGAATATTTGTATAGACATGCATCTCATTTTGTTTATTATTATTTTTATTACTGTTACTTTCATATCTTTATTTTATATTAATTAATTAATTAATTTATTAAATTTATTATTTATTTAAACAATTTTTTTTTAATATTTATTATTTATATTTATTTATATTATTATTATATCTCTCTTTTTATGCTTTTCTTGGAGAATATAGTTGAGAAAGGAAAGGAGCCAACCAGGTCGAGTGCTAATAGATTGCTCCAGCTCTCTCGCCCTCTCCTCTCCTCTCTCTTTCTCTCTCTCTCTCTCTCTCTCTCTCTCTCTCTCTCTCTCTCTCTCTCTCTCCCCCTGTCTCTGTGCTTTTCAGGCTACTAATTGTGTACATCGCTCTAGCCTTTTGCTTCGACTATAAAAATATAATTGCCACCTATTTCTCTGAACAATTATTTTATTAACTTGCACTCTATCGTTGTTTATCTCTCGTTTAATTGACATTGAAAACTGTAAGAAAAAAAATATCACCGTCACATATAGCTTCCTCTATGAGGAAGCAAAAGCAAACATTTGTTTGCATTGATGAAACATTGATGAAGCAATTTTGTCAAGAAGAACTGAACGTTCTCGCAGATTTGACATGTTTGTGTGGACGTCTTGTTTTTGGCATATTGAAGTATGTACTTTTTCACGAATTCACCAATAACCCCGGGAGCATAAAGCCCTAGCACAAATTTGTGCTTGGTCGAACTCAAATATAGACGCTTGGACGGATCGACCCTAATTTGGGTCCAGTGCACAGCTTCCGGTTCGAGGCGCGACGACGTGAGTGATGAAAGCAGCAGCAGCACGATAGGAGGGATCATTTCATGATATAAATGTTGTTCGATCGGGTCGCAAATGGATCGTTTATCTAATATTATGTTATGTTACATAATGTATGAATCTAATATCCCGGTACATCGTTGATAATACCTAAGAGTACAATGGAGTGTGAAAATACTTTTTGTCAATTTTTATTTTTATTTTTTAAAACTCCCTCTATGAATTTAGAGCAATAAATCACGTTTCTCGAGCGTTTTTTCAACCGGGTCATTTTGACCCGACCAATTTTCTGTCACCGATGGTTTGGCATTGAATTTTCGTTGACAACTGACAACAATACTCGAAAGTAGAAAATCAGGTCAACTTCGATTAACCCTTCGAGTGCATACTGGGTCATTTTGACCCCAGAAATTTTCCGTCACCGTTTATTTGGCATTTAAGGCAACGAATCTTTTGGCATTTTTAATACACGACAAAAAATAAATCCAGGGCCTTAAAATATGGATAATTTACTACTAAAAACGTCTTTACAAAGAAAACAAAGAAATGCATATTTACCAGAGTGCAACGACTTGAAAAACGCCTCGGGTCAGATTGACCCAATATGCACTTACACGAATGTCCTCATCGGCCAAGACACAATTCGTAACTGTTTTTTTTTTTTTTTTTCGAACGATGTGGTTATTTAAAAATTGCTCAAGAGCTCAAAGTTCAACGATTTGAATCCTCAATTGCTCATGGACATTGAAAAGTTTAATTTATGCTAAAAATACTTACACTCGGTCTCCACTTCGCCGTGGTAATGTTTTACGAGAATTACGAAAATCCGTCAGACTGAGAATTACGTCTGCATGGTTTAGGAAACGTCCAGGGCCAGGGTTCGCATGCATAATCGAAATCACGCTCCCGTTAAATCCGGACACAGATTTTACCGTCCTGATTACCACTCTGAACAATTAAGGCTTCAGATAAACGCTTTTGGCCCACTGTATATTCTGGTATTAGAGAAAATTTGAAAATCCACAGAGAAAAAGGAAAATTACTTCATAGACCGAACTAGCGACGAGAAGGTCTTTTTTTTTTTTTTGTTTAATTATTCTCCATTGATGCAGAAATTTACACTCGTAATAATCCAGTGTGAAAATCGTTTTAAACAATAATAACGATGTGTTGATGCCAAATGACAAATTTTACAAAATCTTATAAATGGTAAATATTTTATTGGAGAAACGTGCACACCATTTTCCAACGGAGCCTCGTACAAATCAACAAATTGAAAAATAATTTTCCTCGGTACCGAATATTTAAGGAAGTTGCATGGGGACAGTCAAATCTTAATTTTTGTTTTCAGTTTTTTTTACATACATAATGGTTTGCGAGCCCAAGTTCATTAAAAAAAGTTGTTGCAAATTGACTAAAGAACAACGTACTCTAAATCCAAGATTTTCCGAGGTAATCTGTGTTTGTTATGTAACAAACAAAATTTCGAAAAAATTTAACGACCGATTTTTTTGAAAAATTAAATAAAGCTTCTTCGAAGTTACACAAAAGTGTATGCAAAGTTTTAAGAGGCTTCACCATTCAGAAATCGAAATATTAAATGTTGAAAATTGCAACTTTTAACACAAGCTCTTATGAGAAACTACTGAAAATTGTGATTTTTATAAATAAATATCTCGACTGCTACATATGGTGAATCCTCTTAAAACTGCGCGAGCTATTAGATGTCACTATTCTCTTTGTGTGTTGCAAATTTGAAGGAATTCTATCGACAGAAAATTTTGCATACAACGGTCCTTAATAGAACCGAAAAAAATTGAATAAACTAAAAACACGACGATTCCAGGTGGAAGCTTCGTGAAGACGAAAAAAAAAAATTCTTTCCTCCCCTGTCGATTATTTCACTCAAACTGCGAACTTGTCATAATGAAAATAATAATGGAGACGAGGATTTTAAATTGGAGCAGAATTGCTGGTATTCTATTTTCCCATTTTTTCTTCATTTTGTTTCATACCACTTGGACGCTCGTTTATTTCAACCGCGCGATATTGTACGCTAGGCTAGCATGCTCTGCTTTCCAGCCCCATGTACCACGTTCCTTCCCTTAATACCTCGCCCTCGTCTCTCCAACTGTCTTTTTACATCTCTCCCTCCATCTCGTTCGCTCCCTCTCTCGCAGGCTCTTCCTCTTTTGACTGAAGAAAGAACGCCATCAAACTCGTTAAAAGTTTCGTTATGCCACGGATTTTGAATTAACGCCTCGGCATGCTGGAGCAGGATTGAACGAAAAGGGGTACAGTAAAAAAAAAAAAAGGGCCGGAATAAAAAGTGCTCACGCAGTACATCGAAGGCTTTTCGCTCGAGCCACCATTGCATTATTTATTTTCTTTTATTTTCGTAAATATATAAAGGAAGTTGTTGCTGCTGGTAAGAGACTCGTAAACATTGCGAGGGAATCGTTCTGACAATACGAAACAAGCGACAAGTTTCTTGCAGGCACTCAGGAACAAAAGTCAAATCTGCCAACTTTATCGCACGACTCTTTTCTTCGTTTCAATTTTGTTCACTCTTCATTTTTGTTTCTCTGGAAAAAAGGTCCTTCGGAGCTGTTTCCCTGTCGGAAGTTTGTTGTCTCAGAATTTCTTTGCAAAAACACCCAATTTGCATATTTTTTTATTCTCTGTAATTAGGTCGATAACCAAGCCTGAAGTTTGACAGAACTAATTATTGAAATATTAAGTGAAGCTAGAAAAAAACAATATTGGAAATCCTTTGGCCTGAGGCCTGGTTACCTTAATCGTGAGCTGCAGGTTCAACTCTACGACGTAGTCTCGTTGCCCCAAAGTGTTTGTCTCTTGGCTCGTAGCTCAATTGAAAAATGCTTAAAATTGTGGAATATTTGCATGGATTCCTGTCGCAATTTCCATTCGCTTTTCCGGCCAATGGACACGATTTTTTTCAATATTATTTTTCATACTTTTTTATCTGACAATGGCTCTGACGTCACAGAATGAAAAAATGAAACTACTGTTTGGATTAATTATTCATGGCTCGCGATAAAAGAGGTAATGACAATAAAATTAGTATACTTGAGATTAATGGATTAGTGGGATGCCAGAGTCTCGAATCTAGAGCACATACATGCACGTTACGGAGAACCCGGGCCATAACTCCAACTAGATTCACGCCCAGGTTCGCAGATTCACGACTTTGCCATGCAGAGGCCGCAACGTCGTCCAATTAGTCGTAGTCCGCGCGAGAGCCTTCACCTCCCCCCTCCCCCCCCCCCCGCCCTTTTGCATTTCTACGTGTGTTCTGCTGCTACCGACCGTCAGACCCGGAAATTACAATGCACCACACTGTACTGGACATACACGTACGTTGTGTGTACCGCGAGAGAGGCTTGCATAAAAACGTTGTGTATGGCCTATTGTTTCCTCTTACGACATTTCTCTACATTTTCCACATTCTGGCTCCATCACATTTACCTTTTCCATCCACTACTAATGTGTCATTCCAAAATTTACCAGTACCAACAATTTTTTCCAATATCTTCATTCCTATCAGGCATATAACAAACACATGATTCATTCGACTCCAACTTTTTTGTTCATCAAGTCAGTCAAGTCTGCAGAGTATAGAACTTTTAGTGATGTGTAGTAATTAATTCTGGTTTTGGTGCTTCCACAGTGGTTTTCATTGGAAAGCTTTATTGCTTTTCGTTGGATGTTTTTTTTATGAATAATTTTTCCCTTGTTCATATTTTTATTATTATTTACTGTTATTTTTCTATTATTTTATCGTTATTTTATTTTATTATTGTTTTATTTTATCATTTTATTATTTTGTTATTTTGTTATTTTATTATTTTCTTATTTAATTATTTTATTGTTTCATTATTTTGTTATTTTGTTGTTTTGTTATTTTGCTATTTTATTATTTAATTATTTTATTGTTTGAAAAAAAATGTATTGTTTCGTTATTTTATTAATTTATCAATTTGATATTTTATTCAGTTGTTTGAATAAAAAACCGATCAGATTGACATGATAAAAAAGTTGAAAGAAAAATAGTGAATAAATGTTGAATTACATGTGTGTTTATCGTTTCTGTTTCAGAATCTGAAGAATCAAATAATGACGACAAATCTTTGGGTTGAACAGGTGAGTGGAGTTGTTTTCTTAACAAATTTGTGGGCAGTCATTATTTCGTTCCCCTCCTGAAAACATGAAATTCGTTGAGCACACGTGATGAAAAAAATTCACCGTGTTATTTAAATGAAATGTAATGTTTTTTTTTTTTTTTTTTTTTCGTCCGAGCGAATTTGAAATGAAATTGAAGAATTGGTGCGAAAATTTAGTACGAAATTGAAACACTCCGCAGCGGCAGCGAGTACAGAATTTTATTTGGATCACGGTTATATCGCTCAGGCTCATGAAGCAACGAGGGAAAACGAGGGATGACACGATGGGACATTGTATCGCGTACCATTATGTTGGAGCTCACTCGTTAAGTGCAACTGGAGATTTCATTGCCACAGTAAATGCACTTGCGTGCAGGCACACTCGTAAAAGCTCGTGTTCCGTGAACCAGTACTTCTACATTGGCGAGTATGTTTTTCCTCGTGTATTTATCTTTTCCGAAGTGTAGATAACAAAAAATAAACATAAATGTTTATATAAACGAGTGCAATTTACGTCTCGAATGAGTTTCCAAATGATCGACACTATGCAGTTCTCCAATGACATCGAGTCTAAAGGAAACTGCTATGAATTCTCGAGAATTCATTGAAAACAGTTTCCGCTGCGGAGATATTCTTTCCGCACTGATTACCAAGAGCCATTGTAGCTCGTGGGGCTAACGAGTGAGAGGAAAGCCAGTACGAGCCCCTTGTATTTATCGACGTTAAGTTTTTTTTTTTTCAAATTGCTTCGACGCACGAACAGCTTGGATTTAAAATAACCCCATAAAGTCCCAATTTTATGGCTTTTTCTTATTTTTCATTGATTCTCGTTACAAAAGTCACTCTCCTCGTCTTTTTTTTTTTTTTTTTATTAAGGGGGTTGGCTACATACGACAATGTTATAAGAATTTAATAAAAATTAACAAATATGGAGAAAACAAGAAAAATAAAAAAAAAACATGCTCCTCCCGGGTCAATTTTTCATACAACGTCCTTAATACTAAAGAATGTACTCATTAAATTCTAATAATTTTGAATTTTTCTAAGCTTTTAACATGGCAACATTTTTGTGTGTAGCCAACCTCCTTAAAAATCGATCTCTCGGGCTCTCTCCATTCTTCGGGAACAGAACGATCCTCCCTCGGTCGATATTTACGAGGATTTAATCACAGAGTCCAACACCCTCGAAATTAGTGCATTTAATATTCAAACGTCTCTACCATTTAAGCATCCACCTCGTGGTAATACGCTTACGCAACGCGCGGAAAGGCTAGACGTGTAATAGAAAATAAAGAGTCGACATGTTAATACCGGGGCATGCAGCGACGAGTTCTCTCTACCGTTGAAATGAGAATGTTCAAGGATAATTAGCTCAGACCAATTAAGGAAGGTAATAGTAGGATTTACCTTAAACGAGAAACTTACAGAGTGAAAAACAGATGCTGGTGTCTTCTCTTTAAATTACCGCGTAGACTTGATTTTTTCTCCAGCAACCATTTCATTTCATTTACGTCTCCACGAAAATAAAGAAGAGAAAGTACAGACTTGTACATAAAACCTTACAAAATTTGCAGAAATTAGAGTGGTTGGACGATTTTTCAAAAAACTCAGATTTTCGTAAAATTCGAAAAATCATCAAATTTGAACCGTTCAACCGATCTTTCCCAAATTCAATACCAACCTTCCTATCATGATACTCTATTTATAAAAAAAAAAAAATATTAATAAATCTTAAAATTTGCGGAAGTTAGAGCGTCGACACCCTTTTTTTGAAAATCTCAAAATGCCGTAGAATTCGTATTTCTCTAGCAATTCCAACAAAATTATCAGAGAATGAAGAGCTTGTATGGATTAATATCTGTGCATAACGGGAGCCCTGTAGCTCAAACCGTTCTCGAGTTATGAACGTTTGAATTTTACAGTGCCAGAACATACACACACTCACACATGCGGACATTTTTTCTAGATATGATTTTTCGATGTTTTGGGACATTTGAAGCACATTGACATTGAAAGCTGGGAATAATTTTCACCGTCGCATAGCTTCCTCTGTGAGGAAACAAAAACGCGATAAATGAAGACAAGTTTTCTGGAAATGTTGACTTTTTGAAAAAAATTGTTGTTTCCTGTTAATTATTTTTGGAGCTTCGTTTCAATTATTTGAATAGCTTTTTCGTAAATCAGGAATATCCATTACTTTGTCGTAGTTGACTCGGACCTGGTGGCGTTTACTCTTGCCTATTCGCAAGAGCCATGTCACGAGCAGGGATGCACGAGGGTTGTAATGGGTTAATGACGAGGGGTGTGTCAGTTTGGTTCTCTACTGAGGCTTCTATTTACTCTTGCCTTGCTGGGCTTCCGGCTGTTGACGATATTCCTAAATAACTTGTGTGTAAGTATTTGCACACAAACATACTTATAGCCCACACAATCGACTGAATAAATAAGATTATTATTCTACCGTTGTGATAACACAGTAATGTGTCTAATGGCAAAGGAATTATTGTATTTAATTCGGCATTGAATCTGCTCAACAAACTAGAAGAGAAGAAAAAAATCTCTGCAGTTTACAAAATTTCATCAAATATCATCGCAAGCGAATTTTTTCACTCCGTTTGTAATTTTCTTGGCATTGTCACGAGCTCAAATATTAATTGAAAGAAAAAATGGGTATTTACACAAATTTTATTTATTATATAACAAATACAGATTACCTCGGAAAATCTTGGATTTAGAGTTCTTTAGTCAATTTGTAACAACTTTTTTTTGATGAACTTGGGCTCGCAAAACATTTTGTATGTAAGAAAAAACTGATAACAAAAATTTAGATCTGACCGTCGCCATACAACGTCCTTAAACCGATAGCAAATCTGATTGGAAATCGATCAAGATGTGCTTGCAGTACACAGCTTCAGTGTACGTTGAATCGGTGCATATAATGCGAAGAAAAATCGAGTGCTCATGGTACAGTGATGGCAACACTTCCACTCGAATTCCATCGAAAATCCATTGTTGCTCTTACGAGGCTCGTCAGTTCGCATCCTCGATTGAACCGAGCGAATCTCATAACGATATTCCTGCCTGCATACATCATCTACATCCGAACAATTTTCTAGAAAAATGTATATCGCGTTTTTACTGCTTCCAGAATAATCGGCAAACATTGTGATCCAAACCTTTAATCGAGACGTTATTGATGTCCCTAGCAAAGTCTATCATTTTTGCTTCCTCATAGAGGAAGCTACATGTGACGGTGAAATTTTTTTTTTTCCAGTTTTCAATGTCAATGTGCTTAAAATTTCTCAAAACATCGAAAAATCATATCTAGAAAAAATGTCCGGATGTGTGTGTGTGTGTATGTTCTGGCACTGTAAAATTCAAACGTTCATAACTCGAGAACGGTTTGAGCTACAGGGCTCCCGTTATGCACAGATGTTAATCCATACAAGCTCTTCATTCTCTGATAATTTTGTTGGAATTGCTAGAGAAATACGAATTCTACGGCATTTTGAAATTTTCAAAAAAAGGGTGTCGACGCTCTAACTTCCGCAAATTTTAAGATTTATTAATAATTTTGTTTTTTTATAAATAGAGTATCATAATAGGAAGTTTGGTAATGAATTTGGGAAAGATCGGTTGAACGGTTTAAATTTGATGATTTTTCGAATTTTACGAAAATCTGAGTTTTTTGAAAAATCGTCCAACCGCTCTAATTTCTGCAAATTTTGTAGGAATCGCTAGAAAAATACGAATTCTACGGTATTTTTCAAATTTTCAAAAAAAAAGGTTTCGACGCTCTTTTAAGCTTTTCCAGAGAGATCGATGTGTTGCAAATTTTTTCAATAACGAATCCAGCTTCCGTGACCCAGATACGTTCCATTTTCCTGCCGAATACTTTTGTATTTGCCTTTTATTTTTGGACTACCGATTCATACTCACATTTTGCCATTCTTCTCGCTTTCTCTCGTATACTCGCCCCGCGCGTCCTGAATATTTGATGGCCCCGTGTTGCAGGAATATTTCTTGAAACTTGTGGAACCGACTTTGAGTAACAGGGTTAGCCTGATGATGACACGTCCACTGTGCTACCGTAACTGACTGATTCCCACAGTGGAAACTACAGTGGAAATGAAATTTTGTTAAAAATGGTCGATATTTTGTTGAACACGGTAAACTAAATATTTTTGGATATTTTCAAAATTTTCGTTAATTTGGCAGCAAATTTGGTTTCTAACGGAATCGTCAGCAAAATTTACGATTGGATCGACAAAAATTAGCTTCCGAAGAGACTTTCTAGAATATTTCTTGCTGCGATGACACAATTTTTGTGATTATTAAAAAAAAAAAAACGTTTAGTCGAACGTATCGAACAAAATATCGATCTTTTCCAAGAAAATTCTGTTTTCAGTATAAACTGGTTGTGTCGAGTGTATGCATGGATTTTTGAGGATTCGTCAATTGGAAATTCAAGCCTCGGTAGCTCCGGAGAAACGTGCATGGCTCTGGGAGTGACGAATTTATAGGAAAAGTGTAGATCCTCAGTGAAGACTAAAAAATTGATACATGTCCAATGCTAATGCGTGCTCAAAAGTGTGTCAAGATGGTCGTTGACAAACGGCTATGAAAAAGGAACAAGAAATAGTAGAAAAGATATTTCTGACTGGCAGAAAAACGAGGATCTCAAAGAAACAAAGTGAAATGTCAAAAATCTCCATTTTATTTATTTCTCGTAAATATATTTTCTTGTGTAGATGTATGTTCAGTCGCACGAGATACGGTTGGCCCGATAGCACAGTTTTCAGCACGAACGAGATCAGATTAAAGTTTTCCGGTCCCGTTGATCCGAGTGTACGAGAGAAAAAAAAGTCGTCGTGGGGTTTTCTGAATTGGGAACAGTTCTTGGCACGCTGTCCTAAAGGGGATAAGACATCCTCCGGTCTGGGCCGCGGCACACTAGAAAACAAAGCAGATTATCAGATGCTATCGGGTGTCCGGGCTTCTGTATACACAAAGAAAAATGAAGGAAATAAGAAAAATTTATGAATTATGGAAAACCATGAGTTGTGGGAGGCTCATTGGTAGCGTATCGAGACTTTTACACTTTTTCAAAGAGAAATGAGGATTTTTGTTGGTAGTTTGAATTTCTCGTTTTCCTTATCGATTACCATTAAATAACAATGATAAAAAAGAATTTTTATTCATTGCCCAGTGCAGACTCTCTTTCTATAGATCCAAAACTACGTTCCTGAATTTTTTCCGATTTTTTAAACGAGTCCAAGGACAGCAAAAAAATATATCGGGATCATGTGGGTATTTTTGACCCAAGCGACAATTTTTTTCTCGAAAATCTTGTTTTTAATCCTCAGTAGACACACATGGGTCTGGAGTGTTCAGCCCATTCAGCGAATGGCGTGAATTTCTCGTTTTCCTTATCGATTACCATTAAATAACAATGATAAAAAAGAATTTTTATTCATTGCCCAGTGCAGACTCTCTTTCCATAGATCCAAAACTACTTTCCTGAATTTTTTCCGATTTTTTAAACGAGTTCAAGTACAGTAAAAAACTGTAGGACGCCCCAGACCCATGTGTGTATAGGGAGGTGTGCAAATCATAGTTTATCTATGGAGAGTTAAACATTTTTGTTTTATTGGCGATTTTTTATTTATAGCTCAAACGGTTTATTTGAATTTTACGTGGGTGTATATTTTTCACGAAAAGTTGCTGACCCGACGTTTGCAGATTTAGCAAGTTTTTTCACTTTGGACGGTTCACCGAGCTCCGGTACTTCAAACGGCGACGAAATTTTGACGTCGAATTCTCACCCGTTTTCACTGGGCTGTGTGAATCGCGACTAGCCTGCAGACACGATTTTCCACTTGGATATGTTTTCGGATTTTCCTCCGTGTACCAAAGATTTACCTGCTGCTGCTCTCATTGCGACACCGAAAACAAAATTTTGTTAGAAAATATTGATATTTTGTTCGATACGTTCGACTAAACGTATTTTTGAATAATTCCAAAAAATGTGTCATTGCAGCGAGAAATATTTTAGAAAGTCTCTTCGGAAGCTAATTTTTGTCGCTCCAATCGTAAATTTTGCTGACAATTTCGTTAGAAATCAAATATCCTGCCAAAATAACGAAAATTTTGAAATTATTCAAAAATATTTAGTTTACCGCGTTCAACAAAATATTTTTAACAAAATTCCACTCTCAATGCGACGAAAAAATGCTTTAAATGTTGCAACTTTGTACACGCACGTGCAGCATACACGCCGATGAAGTTTCAATACGAGAAAGACTCTCTGCTTCTCTCTGGAATAGATGCTCACGGATACGTGCGGATGTCGCGTTGCGGCTGAAAGAATTTGCCTCTCGTCTCGATGGGTACACACGAGCGAGCAAAGAGCCGCATCAATTTATTTTCGCGCATCTCCCTGTCGAGGCAAAGAGAGACGACAGCCGAGGCGATGGGAAACGATTCGCTTTTCTCGCACGAATCGCTCTGCTGAAAAGATCTGCCGGGTAACGTCGTTCCTTCGAGAGCTTTCTTCTCGCCCTGCGACTATATGTTTATAGATATCGTCAAAAAAGCGAAGGGGATGGAGCCAGAATATATACGAAGTGTCTACATGACTGGAAAACAAGAATTGATAAAAAAATCTATTATTAGAATTTTTGTTTCATTTTTTTAAGCAAAAGTCTGTTTCGGTTTTCAAAAAAATTAAATTACTGGAACATTCCCATGAGGAAAGCTTTTCGCCATCACCGGCTGCATCAATATTTAGACTTTCTAGTTATCTCGCCTGTCACTCAAAGGCATGGAACTTGAAAACCTGTTCCACACTGTGACACCATTTATTTGCGTCGCCATATGATAGTTTATTTTTTATCACTGACGATTAATCGATTTTTTCATTATTTTTCTTTTCTTACTCGTGCGATTGATTTATTTTTGTCGAATTTGCCGAAATACACTGACCCATTAACCCTTCGAGTGCGCACTAGGTCGTTTTGACCCGAAAAATTTTCTGTCACCGATTATTCGGCAGTTAAGAACGTTGTATGGAGACGGTCGAATCTAAATTTTTGTTTTCAGTTTTTCTTACACACAAAATGGTTTGCGAGCCTAAGTTCATGAAAAAAATTTGTTACAAATTGACTAAAGAACAACATACTCCAAATTCAAGATTGTCCGAGGTAATCTGTATTTTTTATATAAAAAACAAAATTTCGAAAAAATTTTGCGACCGATTTTTTTGAAAAACTAAATAAAGCTTCTTCGATGTTGCATAAAAGTGTATGCAAAGTTTTAAGAGGCTTCACCATTTAGAAATGGAAATATTCAATGTTGAAAATTGCAACTTTTAACACATGATCTTACGAGAAACTGCTGAAAATTGTGATTTTTTAAAATAAATATCTCGACTTCTACATGCTGAAACCTCTTAAAATTGCGCGAGCTATTGCAAAACACTTTTCTCTTTGTGTGGTGGAAATTTGAAGGAATTCTATCGATAGAAAATTTTTCATACAACGCCCTTAATGGCAACGATTGGCATTTAATTGTCGGTTTCTTGAAAAAACAAAAAAAAATCTAGGGCCACAAAATATGGATAATTTACTACAAAAACTGCATATTTACCAGAGTGCAACAACTTGAAAAACGTCTCGGGTCAGATTGACCCAAGATGCACTTGTGGGAGGTGTGCACTCGAAGGGTTAATTAGGTACTCAAAACGAGACAAAAAAGTCTGGGTTATTCGAGTAATTCTGCAACTTTTCGATGGGTCTGACCATGCGTTGATTTTTCTACTTAGCCACGAAATTTCTGGCTCTCCCGAAGGGTCAAGTTTTAACCTCATCGTTGAGTACGACAGCAAATGCTCATCTTTATTCTTTTCCAATTGTTTCAAGTCATGGTACGACTACAAACTCCGCTGGGAGCCCAAAGAATATGGAGGTGTTCATATGCTGCACGTACCGTCCGATCACATCTGGCGACCGGATATTGTGCTGTACAATAAGTGAGTACAATTTAAAAAAGTCCAAACAAAATGAATTAACTCATAAATGAAATGACATTTATATTAATTATTATGTCGATTGACGTAGTGACACAGCATGCTGTCAAAACAGAGGCGTTCATTTGTCGGAGACTATTTTACCAAAAGTATAAAAAAAACGTCCCAATGACATTTCGAGAATCTAATTAACGAGGAATTGATAAATTGAATTATTTTTAAAAGATTTCATGGAAAATCGAGGTAAAAAAGTTTCCGAAAAAAAATAAAATAAAAATAAAAACGCCAGCTGATAAAACTGTCTATTTGTATTCGTATTATTGAGTATTGATTTAGACACGAAATATATTTGTAAACGCGGGTATTTTCACCTCGTAATACGAACAACGCGAGCGATAAGCCCTCGGAAAATAAATTTTTAATAAAAAAAAAAATGAATAAACATTCGTTGGATATATGAGCTTGCGTTTAAATTTAGTAGAACGACGAAACGTGCAGAAACTTGGTTTTGCGCATAGATCGTACATATAGAGTTTAATGGATTCATATCGCATGAAAAATGGGCGCTGCGGCGAGTTATTTTTCTTCGTTCTCGTCAATATAAACAACTCTCTCGTATTTTAATAAGCTATCATGGATCGTGTAATTAAGACAATTATGTATCATTGCTTAAACGTATACATCAAGAAAACTTCGATAAAACGTTCTTAATCCCTTACATGTAAATAAAATTAATTTTTAAAAAATATCTAAATTCATTGAATAAAATAACGTTAAATAAAAGCGACACACTCAGCAAATAGGCCATTCGCTCAAATCGTTTTTATTCACACTTGAAATATTTTCAGTTTATTCGAAGAAATAATCAAGTTACGCGGACACACACTCCAGCATAATATTGTTGGCCACACGAGACAAAAACCAATTAAGGTCAAATCTGATATTAATTGATCTCCGAATATTGTTTAATCGACAATTCATCGATTTAATCCGAAATGAAAAATTTCTCTGCCACGTATGCAGAGCGATATTTTTTCTTCGTCAATGTTTCTGCGAATCCTCGATCTGAATAAATCTCGTGAATTTGCCAATTCAAGATTTTATGTTCTTACAATTTTCGTCATAGTTCGTACGAGCTCTTCGTTTATTATGGCAGTTTATAAAAGTCAATGAAAGAGGTAGTGAAAATGAAAAAAAAAAAGCAACGAAATAAGGAAACTGGAAACTGCAACAACCTCGTAAACTCGCCATTCCGATGCGTCTCGATACTCATCAGATATCCGAGAGCCTTAAAGATTTATTTATAATGCAGAGAATTTTGCCATCACATCGACAAGTAATTTCGTCGTTAAAATGCGCTTTCGTCGCAGCAGAGGGCAAGATCGCATTTTTAATGGCTTTTTGATAGACCCCAGTAGAATGAACTACTCTGTTGCATTCGCTACTCTAGTAAAAACGGCCACGCCCTGCTACATCATAAAGTCATGCCTCTGTGCAGGCTCGTCCGTTCAATTTCAAAATTTTTTGCTGGATCCAAATTCAAAAGGACTCCGCGAAGTGTGTGGCTGTTTCTTTCGATCCTAGCGACAACGTGTTTTTTTTTTTCAAAATCTTGCAAAACGTTTTATTCAACCCTTCGAGTACACACTGGGTCATTTTGACCCCGAAACTTTTTTCCGTTACCGATTCTTTGGTATTTAATGGCAACTAATCTTTTAGCATTTAATTTATATAAAAAAATAAATCAAAAACCAAAAATGCATATTTACCGGAGTGCAATGATTTGAAAAACGCCCTGGGTCAAATTGACCCAAGATGTACTTATGGGAGATGTGCACTCGAAGGGTTAATTAGGTATCCAAAACGAGACAAAAAAGTCTGACTTATTCGCGTAATTCTGCAACTTTTAAATGGTCTGACCATACCTTGATTTTTCTACTTAGCCCCGAAATTTCTGTCTCTCCGCTAAGGATCCGAAAGAAATCGTCTTTATAATAAAAAATGCATATTTACCGGAATACAACGATTTGGAAAATACCTTGGGTCAAATTGACCCAAGATGAATTTATGGGAGGTGTGCACTCGAAGGGTTAATTAGGTACTCAAAACGAGAC
Organism: Hyposoter dolosus; assembly: GCA_963921915.1. Classification (NCBI taxonomy): domain Eukaryota; kingdom Metazoa; phylum Arthropoda; class Insecta; order Hymenoptera; family Ichneumonidae; genus Hyposoter; species Hyposoter dolosus. The sequence continues at coordinate 5,374,742 of OY998140.1, forward strand.
AAAAAAGTCTGGCTTATTCGCGTAATTCTGCAATTTTTCAATGGTCTGACCACGCCTTGATTTTTCTACTTAGCCACGAAATTTTTGTCTCTCTGCTAAGGATCCGAAAGACATCGTCTCTACAAAAAAAAAAAAAAAATAAAAAATGCATGTTTACCGGAGTGCAACGATTTGAAAAACGGCTCGGGTCAGATTGACCCAACATGCACTTATGCATGCGAAAAAATATTTGTAAAATACTTCGTTCCACAGGCTGAGGCCAGCAGATACCTGGACAAGCTCAGGCTAGACCGTTTATAAGAATTGGAAAGTCTGGGTAGGGTTTCGATTAAACTATGGGCTCGATACGTTCGTTTGCCATGAATATCCACTGCACAGAAAGAGACACAGAAAAAGAAGAGAACGAGAGAGAAAAGACTGTGATAGAATGACTGTGATAGAATGGACTGAATAAAAAAAAAAAAAGAAACAAGCAAACGAGTTACAGAGCATACAGCTCTGGGCTAGTGAACGAGGAAACGGTTCCACTGTACAGCCACGCGAGAGCGCGTGTATAGCGAGCTTTTCATTCGCACTCGATGATCGCTGAACTTTTTTCCTCAATTCTGTCTGGCTGCCGTTAATCACAGCGTCCTTGTTGCCAAATTCATCCCATAAAAATCCCATGCACATCGATATATGCAGCATATTCGCTTAGACACAAATATACAGTAATCGCGATCCATAAATTGAGCCTCAACAAACGTGCAAGTTTTAGTGACGTTAGGCTAAACGTTACTAAAGTTTTGCCTCCGTTCTACGACACCATATATCACAGACAAAAATATCCAGGAAAAATATTACAAAAAAAAAAATATATCACACGTCTAAATATTATACGCTTAAATTTTACCAACAAAAATTACAAACAACCAAACAGAAAAAGTTAACAAATAAACAAAAAACAAATATAAATAAAATAAAGTAAAAATTTTGTGGTTCGTGATATTTTTTTTACATTTGTGTGGGATGGAGTCATTCACAAAAAATGTCATTATTATTATTATTGTTAAACTTTATTATCCAATAAATGATTATTATCAATTCATTCATCATTATTATTAAATAATTTGTTAAATAATTATTATTATCATTGAAATTTATTATTATTGAATTATTATTTATAAATTATTATTATTATTATTATCATTATTAAATAAAATATGATTCTTGTTGTTTGTGATATTTTTCGTTGTGATATTTATTTTCGTAATATTCTTGACTGTGATATTATTTGAAGCGATAAAATCTTGTGATATTTTTATCAAGCACATATCATGCACGACGTGCACGCGATATTATGTCGCGTTACCTTTGCCTCAACTTTTCTCAACGAACAATAAAAGTTTGTAAGAAATTTCGTTTTTTTTTTTTTTTTTAATCTGATTGATTCTGATCAATGAGATTGAGGAGGAGCTCTGCACAGCTCAACACAGTCGGCAACGTGGTGGGTGGAAAGATTTAGAGAGATCTGCCGTGTGTAGCGATGACACGCGAGAATTCAGGTTATCGTGATAGGACCACAGAGCCAGAGAGCAGCCACTGCTCTCTGGCTCTCTGTGTCCACATGGATCATGGAGGAAGGGTCCGTATATATATATGTAATTTCTTGTTTGCGATCGATGGAGGCACACGCGTGTAAACAACAAACCCAGTAGCGTGATGAGCTCGACGCTCGAACAACTGTCCAAACGATGTGCAAACTCGTGCTCTTCGTTCGATACATTCGTCACTATTCAAAGTCTCTTAAATTCCAAGCAAAACCGGATATCCCACGATCCTGTGTTTCTCGATCGAAAATATTGCACACAACAAAACCAGAGAAATTTTTTAATTCATTAAATTAATAACGAACTCTAGTTGCGATGACTTTTCCACGAGCGAGTCCCGGAAGTTGCTCGTTAATAATCCCAAAGTTTCGAAACATTGTTTTATCGCTGTTGCCTCCTGCCTCCTTCACATCTTCGTGTTATTTATTATCGTAACAACACTAGGCAGTTTTATACCTCACAAATTCCACTGCTTGTCTCTCGTATTAACCCTAGAACGGTAACCTGGGGTCAAAAACGACCCCAGACGTTTTTTTAAAATCGTTTTACCGTTTTTTTCACCAATTTTTTACTCCAAGCAATATTGCCCCAGGCTCACGTGATCCTGCATTAAAAAACGAAAAAAATGAGCCCAAGCTGAACCTTTTTGTTTTATTTTTCAATTTCAATAATGTTAACAAATTTTAATAAATTTAATAATAAATTCAAATAATAATAATAACAATAAATAAAATAAATAATAATAAATTTGAAAAGTTAATAAATTTTAATAAAATTAATAAAATTTTAATTTCAAAATTTAAAATTCAAAAAAGTTACCGGAATAGATAAAAAAAAAAGGCTACCGTTCTAGGGTTTAGGGCATAATCGTCGCAGCATTATGGCTCAAGGTATTACTATCGCGAAAAGACTTTAGGGTTCTTTCAAAATTTTGTATAAACGTTCTTGGCACCAAAACTAACAGGTTTCTCCTATGAAGAAAAATTTTCTGACGTTTAGAATTTCAAGTATTTAATTTTCCAATTTTTTATTTTTTTCTCATCTAAACGCATGGACATTGGAGTCGCCATTTTCTTTTCTTTCAACGTTGTTAACGAAACGTGACTTCAATTTACATGCGTTTGGATGGGAAAAAAAAAAAAATTGGAAATGAAATATCTCAAATTCTAAACGTCAGAAAATTTTTCTTCATAGGAGAAAACTGTTATATTTTTGGTGCCAAGAACGTTTATACTAAATTTTGAAAGAACCCTAAATAAAGTCGTTTCGTGATAGCAATACGGACACGAGACCTATTCTCGAGAGATTCTTTCTCCACAGAGAAAATAAACGAACTCAAAGAATATCGTTCTATGTATATCGCGAGACTGGCGATGAGGATCGAGCAATCAGCGGTCGTTCTCCCTCTGGTCCAATCGTGTAAATCCTCATCTTGGCAGAGTCCCTCACTCTCTGTACCAGAGACGAATCCAATGAGACTCTCCCACTGGTATTTTGTCCGCTGCTTTTCGTAATTGCTATTTCACAAGCTCAAGTTTGTTCGTATTCAAGTTTCTCATATATACGTTCTCTTCATTACGAATAAACTTCAATCTGTCATATTTCTACCGGAATATTCATCCACGTATGCACATCTGTGTGTTTGTGTGTCTGTGTGTGTGTGTGGGTTATGTGAAAGATATTTCGATGTGGGATTCGGGCACAAACGACTACTGATGAAGGTGCTCGACGAATAAAAAGTTTTTCCATTGAGACAGAGAGCCCGAGTGACTGTGAAAGGACGGGATCCAATTTGTATACGAAATCGTGACAGACACGTTTACGTATTTCCTTCATGGAACTGATTAAAATTATTATTTTATATTGTCGAGCAATAAATCGTGTGTCTAATTAAAAACTTTGGACTTGTGACTCGTAATCTTAACCCTTCGGTTCTCCAGTTTGGTGCAGACCAAAAATTGATCGGGTAATAAGAGATTTTGAAGCTTGAAACTTTGAAATATTTCATTCAATGGATAGGATTTTTTTGGAGCCCTCGTTTTGTCACTTTTCAAGAATCTCGTTCCTTCAAAATTATAAAAACGACGATTATTTGAGGTGGAAGAAGAAAATTGCCATTTTTTCGAAGGTTTTCAAGGTTTTAATTCCCACGTGATTATCGTTTTGATGAAATTGTGAGAATTTTTTTTTCAGAGGCCGACCAACGTGCACTGACGGAATAATTTTTCTTATTTTTCCTCCATTTTTATTTTTCGGTTCCATTCGCGCAAAGTTTCCATATCAGTTCCGTTTCGTACATTCATTCTCCCCGAACACGTAATTTCCAATTCTAACCAATTTTTAACTTCAATTAATTAATCAATTAATTCATTTTTCAATTTCTATTCTCCCACTCGAATTTCTCAAAAATAATTTCAATCATAGCACTTGCCAGACACACTGCCCATCAATATATATATATACTTGGTATATATATACTTGGCATAAATATACTTCGTATATATATACACTTGGTATATATATACTTGGTAAATATATACTTGGTATTTATATATATAAAGTTGGTATATATATATTTGGTGTATACGCGTCTGTGGAGCATATGACGAAGGAGGATTTATGGCATGTGTTTCGCAAACGAGAGCCCTGCTGCTGCAACGCACATCGATATAAAGCTCTGGCGTTGAGCCATCCCCACCGAGCACACCACCGACTACCCGCGGTAATGGCAGAAATGTAACTCTCTGTATAAGTTATGTACACGCGCATTTATACGTCAAGAAAGCTTCTACCCACAAATTTCGTTCGACATGGAGCTAAATTTCACAAGCGAATAAACAACTCACGCGGTCTAGTTTAATCATAATTTTCACGACTATTAACTCGGGCAGCCGCATTTGGGATTTCGTATCTCCAGACACTCGTATTAATAATTGATAAATATTTGATGAAAAAAAAAAAAAAAAGAACTCTCGAGTGTGCGAATTTGCGGTCGTTTGGTTATTATGGGTTTAATTATTATTTACGATGCTCATTATTTCTTACTAAGAGAAAAAGGGACTCGAGGGGATTTTTTGAATTATTTTTTATTATTCCAATCGAAAATTTGATCGTTTCGGAATTTTTGTCGCGCACGCGAAATACTTGCGTGTACGGCTCCATGTTTTTTGTTTATTTTTTTTTTCATTACTCGTCGCTGTATTTTTATTAGCGTTTTTGTTCCGTTTGCTTTATCCACGGAAAAGGAAAGTGTGCACGCTCAAGAGAAGCTCTCAAACAATGACAGGTACACTAGTCGCGTGCACTCCAAATTTCAATATAGAGACAATCCTGCCCAAAGAGCCTCCAGTGAGGAATTGCCATGCAGAGCAGCTCGATCTCGTATTCTGTGCATTCTCTCCTCTCTCTCTCTCTCTCTCTCTCTCTCTCTCTCTCTCTCTCTCTCTCTCTCTGAGTATTTCCCTGAAATTCGGTCTCAGGTACTCCTCAATCACGAAATCACTCTCTAGAGGCTGAGATATTAATATACGATGAGGTCCTATCGTGCCTATACGTCGTTCAGAACTGCCGACGACGCTAACAATCTCTAGGTTCCCAGAGCCCGGATAACTGTGCGTTCAACAACCGAATCCAAATCTACAATCCAAGGACAAACATCTCTACTTCTTGGCATTGAAAATGCTGATGGAAAACTTGGAGATTGAAGAGAAAATTATTGACATTTTTCGAACGATTTTTCCAAGTGAATTCTCGGACTGTGAAAAAATGTTGAGGAATAAAAACTCGCGTGGAAATGAGGGAGAAATTAGCAGGTGAAGAACAGACGCGCGCACGGTATCGAGAGTTCTGCTTTTACCTTTGGAAGCCACATTTAAAGGGATCTCTCGAGACTGTGCGGTGGCGCGGACGATTAAGGCGGCTCATTAGATTTTGAAGCCAATCTCGTCACAAGAAGGTCGCGAGACTCGTCTAAACCCTCGATATCTCGAGGGGCTCCGAACGAACGCTCCAACGCCGTCTTTTCTAATTAATCGTGTCTCCGCGCGATGTAGAGAAAGCAGCCTCCGTCTAAGATGATATCGCGCGATCACACTCTGCTGTTTTTCCTCTGGTGGAAAAATCGATCGGAAATTATGGAAATTAGATGAAGATTTGAGGCGGTATTTACAAAAGAATAAGGATAATTCCGCAGGAACGACGACACGGAAACATTTGTTTAACCCTTCGAGTACATACTGGGTCATTTTGACCCCAACAATTTTCAGTCACCGGTTTTTTAGCATTTAAACGAATCTTTTGGCATTTAATTTTCGTTTCCACAAAAAAATAAATCTAGGGCCTTCAAATATTAATTATTGCTGATCCACTCAGTCAGTTATGTGAGTTATTTTCGACACGAGCTAGTTCTCGAGTATTTGGGGATCGCCGGTAGAGATTCCGGAAGTGCTGACAAGATGACGTCACGGAGGAACTGTAAATTCTTTCATAACATTGTTGCACTCCAGTCTCGGCAACGTCTCTCGTGATTTGTGCTGCACATTCACGAGTTGTCGCGACAAACTTCCGCAAAATTTATTCCAATGATCACGTCACAGAGAAACAAGCATGCACCGAGAAATGAATTTGTCCAGTTTATTCCTCGTGCCATTTAAATTTCAGTTGCTGCGAAGCTTTCAATTGCTTTTGGCAGGAAAACACAATGAAAGTTCAATACTGCGTCCGATCTCTTTGGAAGTCAAAAGTGCGAAGTCCGGAACTGATACACTGTCCGGACAAGCCGCTGACTCTCTCTCGAGAGAGAGAGAGTCAGCGATCTCGTATCCTGGAAATCCTGGACCTTCCACTCTAGCCAAACTGTTCCAGAATCTCTAAAGTTTTAGGCGGTCTCCCAAATCCTCGACCGCGCTGCCTGATCCCAACAAGTCTGTCGCGCACGGTCCAGCCGTTAAGGCCTTCCTTTTGATTCCTCGTCGTTGGAATGGCCTTCCCAAAGGGTCAGTGAAAAGATCGTTGATCGGTGTTAACCCTCCGGGGATCATATGATTTTTCATGGTGTCCAAGATCGTCCTTTTCGTCCTGCCACTTAAATTTCACGTATTTGGAGATTAAAAAATGTGAAAAAATTCTGGAATACTCTCCATCGATTCTAACGTGAGATTTCGAAATTAATATGTCGTTGGATTTTTTAATTTTTAAATAAAACGTTTTAAAAAACAAATTTTCGAAAAAAAGCCGTCCTTCGGGTCAAATTGACCCAGATTATCCATGGACCGTTCAGTCGAAAACGGTAACCTGGGGTCGAAAACGACCCCAGCCGACTTTAAATCCCTTTCCCCCTTCGTTCTCTCGTTTTTTTTTTTTATCGTTTTACCGCATTTTTGACTCATTTTTTGACTCCAAGCTAAATTGCCCCAGGCTCACGTGATCCTGCATTAAATAACGAAAAGAATGAGCCCAGGTTGAACCCTTTTCGATAAATTTTACCGGAGATATGAATTTTTCAAAATTGGGGTCATTCAGACCCCAGGTTACCGGGATTGGTAAAAAAAAATAAGGTTACCGTTCTAAGGTTAATATTTCCCTCGATGTATGGATAAGCTTAAGGAACGGAAGCTCAAGCGTTGCATCAGCTTAATACTCAACCAGAACGATGAATATGCTCGAGGAATTCTCATAAGCAGGCCGATGCTGATCCTCATGCATAACACACGTCACGCGAGCAACATTTATCTTCCCGGATCCGTCCTCCACTCGACTCTCCAGCACGATCATTTTGCACGTGCAAACACTGCCACTCGATCTCTGCTTGGTCATTCCGGCGCGGTGTTAGCAGAGTGGGAATTAAAAAAAATATCTGTACATAAAAAAAAAAGGAGTTGAAAAAGGTAGCGGTTATGAGCAACGATTGGAGGCGACGAAAAAAAAAACCAGAAAATAACAAACACAGACATAGAGTACAAGGGAAAACTACAAAATCCTGGGGAAAAACGATCGTGTTCGCTTTTATTGGGATTGCCAGGTTGAACAGTGCTATCTCTCAATATACCCATGCGATACCACGAACCTTTCGACCAGTCGAATGGAAATTCCCACAGTCAATGGTTTTCACGTCAACTCCTCCTATCAACGAGCCTTTTTTTACCTTCTTTCTTTAATCACTCTCGCCCTCCAATATATTCCCGAAAAACACACACTTGAAACTTTATAGTCCGAGGCCGCAACCCTTGCCAAAGTGTCAGCAGCAAAAAAATAATCTCGATTTTTTTTTTTTAATTTTTAATTTTTAATTTTTTTTTTTAATCCTGGGGATGCCAAATACGTTCCTAAGGATGCAGAGTTTCTTTGAAAAAGTAACAAAGGATCGATGGCGTTGAGAGACTCAACGCGAAGAGTTTTTTGTCGTTTATCGCGCCAATCTCTACGTTTACCCTCCACATTTCGTGTGGCTCAATTCCATCGAATGGAACGTTGCTCAAAATACAAGATCGATCGATGAGCCCGTTGGCCATTACGAGCGAGATACAGTCGGAAAAATTCAACCTACCAAGGGCCTGCATGCTCCAAAGGGTTACACTTGAAAACGTCTCTATAAAGAATGAAAAGATTCCGGAGGAGGGAAAGCAGTTGTGCAAGCTCCGAGTTTGCCGGGGAGAAAGCTCCGGTCACATCTGCACCGAGTGCATTTTGGAATTTCCGCCTGCTAAGCCTTTTCTAAGAGCTCGCGAGAGAACGACCAAATGGATGCTGCTAGTTGGCGCGAAGAGCCGAGGGCTCCTCTGGACAAAGGGGCTCGAAGTCTGTGTCTTTCGTGACCGGAGCGAGAAACCTGCTGGTGATGTGTGTAACTTGGAATCGGAGTATAGCGTGTCTTCGTGTTTACCACCTTCCAATATCTTTGCACACGTAGCAATGCTGTGCACCAGTGTGAAAAGCTATGCAGTTGAATATACGCCGTGGCGTTGAGGAGGAGAGTTTCGTGATGAGCGATGCTGGGCGTCTTTGGATCGAGCTCCATTGTGCTGTTCGCGTGGAGGGCGCTCTTTGCTAAATCAGCTGCTCTCCGGCCAGCTTCTCATCATTTCTTTTCCATTTTCTTCATCTCAGCCTTTTGTAGCTTGACGATATTTTTTTTTCGTTTGCATTTAGCCAAACAAGTTTCTTCGGAACTTGAACTTCTGAGCCTTGCAGTGGAGGTGGAATTTTGTTAAAAATCGTCGATATTTTTTTGAACACGTTAAACTAAATATTTTTGGATAATTTATAAATTTTTGAAAACAAAATTTTCTTTTCAATGTGAACAAAGTTACGAACGAACGTTGCGCGATCATACTTGATAGACTTGAATAATTGACATTTTTAAGGACGTTGTATGGCGACAGCCAAATCTAAATTTTTGTTTTCAGTTTTTCTTACACACAAAATGGTTTGCGAGCCCAAGTTCATTAAAAAAAGTTGTTGCAAATTGACTAAAGAACAACGTACTCTAAATCCAAGATTTTCCGAGGTAATCTGTGTTTGTTATGTAACAAACAAAATTTCGAAAAAATTTTACGATCGATTTTTTTGAAAAACTGAATAAAGCTTCTTCGATGTTGCATGAAAGTGTGTGCAAAGTTTTAAGAGGCTTCACCATTTAGAAATCGAAATATTTAATGTTGAAAATTGCAACTTTTAACACAAGCTCTTATGAGAAACTACTGAAAATTGTGATTTTTATAAATAAATATCTCGACATGGTGAAACCTCTTGAAATTGCGCGAGCTATTAGATGTCACTATTCTCTTTGTGTGGTGCAAATTTAAAGGAATTCTATCGACAGACAATTTTGCAAACAACGTCCTTAATACTAAAAAAAAAAAAAATTTCAATAAGTGAAATTTTCCCGGTGAAAATAATGTAATTAACGTTCAGATTTAATTAGAAAAATGAAAAATATGTATTCACACGATTCAGGTAGTATATTTTATCCACCAAAGTCCCTAGGGACTTTGTTGCCGCGGAAGGTTTGTAAAAGTTCACGAAGGATACTCTCAGGTATACTCGCCACTGCAGAGCATGTCGGTACAGATTGGTAGTGTAAGGTGGAGTCTCGTAGATACTTCGTGATCGAGGAAAGTTGGCCTAAAGTACTTTTGATAGATTTGCCGGGCGTTAAGCGAATGCCCGGTTGGCCTCGTCTACCCTCGCCGAATAATTGATGGATCTCGCGTGGCCGGAGCTAAGCCCTTAATCCGCTGTGTGAGATCACGCGATTTTTCGAGCATTATTGTAGATGATACGTCTACATAGAACGGTGCTGGCGACAAAAAATCCATTTTTTTTATTCCCTCAGCATATTTGGTCAAAAATTCGATGAAAAAACTGTGGGAAAGGGAGGATTGTGGCTAATCATCGTTGAAAGCTTGCACATCAACCATTTACATATATTTTTTTTTGCAATTGAAGAAAAAAAAAACAATTATCTCCATTAAATATTTAAATACGTTTCCAAAAAAAAAACAAGACGAATGAAATGAAAAATGTAATGTTTCTTTTTCAATTGGCTGCCCTGATACTCTTTCGACACTTTTTTAATTTCAAATTTTATTCATTTTATTTATTTTATTTATTTTATTTATTTTATTTATTTTATTTTATTTATTTTATTTATTTTACTTATTTTATTTATTTTATTTATTTTATTTATTTTATTCATTTTATTTATTTTATTTATTTTATTCATTTTATTTATTTTATTTATTTTATTCATTTTATTTATTTTATTTATTTTATTCATTTTATTTATTTGGAGGTCCCTGAACGAAAATTGGTTGACGTATACGAGGCCAATTCGTCGGTAAAGTCGAAACGGTCGAAAAGCTTGGTGTCGAACGAATGAAAAGCTCTGGACGGCCTATCGCCAGGAATCGCTGTGAAAGTGAATCAGCAGCGAGCCTCGTTTAACCCTTACGACTGAAATGCCCAACGAATCGCGTTCGACCCGAGGTGTACGTAACTGCGCTGGTATCTTTGTGAAAATTGATCACCTCCGCGCTGCCTTGACTTGCTTTTTTTTTCTTTTTTTTTTTGTATATCTCGATTTTCCAGCACCCGGGTCGTAGATACCGACAAGAAAAGTAACCCCTTACTGTCTTGTGCTTGATATATAGGGCTTGGCTCTTCGCCCCTCCTCCTCGGCGAAGGCTCCCGTTGCGCTTCTTCTTCTTTCTGACCAAGCTCCGAAGAAAATAAATAGGTACCGATCGAGAATTGTGCGACGACTACGAAGCCGCTTGTGCGGAGCTTTACCACAGAGTGAAACTCGAAGAAAGGTACTCTCTGAAATCCCTCTCTCAGGGGAGAAAATAATCGAACCTGTCTCTTGTTGCCGCGATGCTCGCATTTCTTCGAGCTTTCCAGCATCCAATTCCGGATATTCGATCGACCTCAATTCAATAAAATAGACATTGCTTTGGGGAAAGAGAATAAAACATGAGAGTAGAACACTTCAGCATACACACGGGGAGAAAATTATATCAAAATTTTTCTATGACATCATAGTTGCCTGGTATCATACTAAAAGATTTTTTAAAATGAACAGCGATTTTTCATCTGAAATTGGACGAAAAATTGCGAATTTGATGAAAAAAGTCAAATTTTTCGCTGTTTTTAAAATAATTCGACTTAAACAACTTTAACCAATTAAACAACTTTTTCTAATGAACTTAGTCTCGCAAACCATTTTGTATGTAAGAAAAACTGAAAACAAAAATTTACACTTGACCTTTGCCATACAATGTCCTTAAATCGTAATAATTTCTAATTTTCCTATGCAACTTAATATGGCAACATTGTTGTGTGTAGCCAAGCTTCTTAACACTTTGTAACAAACTGATGATATTTAAATCCGTAGCAACTGTCGTATGGCGTTGGGAAGCTCGACTTTGTCAACGTAGTTTGTGTTCGCGTATGCGAGCTCTCGCCACGAGCATTGAATTTTGCTTTCATAACGAGCGGTAATATAATTCATGCAATTTTATCCCGATCACGCGCTTTCGATACGTTGGTTCTGTCGCGTGGCCGCAATGCCAAACGTTTTTTAGTTTACTGCTCGAATTTTTTTTTGTTTTTGTTTCAAAAACTCAGTTAAAATCAAGTTTTATTATTTTTTCAATTATTTTACTCTCATCCGAATGTTTATTCGCTGCTTAAACTTTCCGCGACCGTATAAAACGAAACAACTCGGATAATTATTAACTTTTCAAACGATCCTCTCAAATTTTCTCGCAAATTCCAGCTCCACATTCGATGAATCGAGAAATAATGAATCGTCTGTGTTTCTCAAGTTTTCAACACTTTTACTACGAGATCCTCAAATCTCTGGGGCCAGTGACTCCCAGAGAGTTTGTTCGCAAAGCCACACTGCCTCAACGCGATATTTCGTTGCCCGCAGAGGTGAATGAGGAGAAGAGGTTAAAGCTTGATGCCAACGAGATGAAAAGCAAATTTGATAAGGACAGATAGTAAGAAGGAGAGAGAGAGAGAGAGATTCAAAGAGATTGGAACTTTGCTCAGCTACGTTTCGGTCGAAACGAAATATCTTTAGAAAATTAGTAGCTCTGTTATTCCCCGAGTAACGGGACGTTTCATCATCCATCCCCAGAGCCTCGCGCTTTTCAGAAAGTGAACAACTCCCGCGTCTCGTTCTCTCGCACTCACTTCCCAATCCTCGAGCAAATTCCATTTTCACGGAAACTCGTTTTCCTCGCTAACCCCTGGCTCGCCTCTCACTACTACGGAGATATCTTCTGCTGCCTCCATTCAAGTTAACGCCCTCCTACTTCGAACCAACCGATATGCTTCGGAATATATATTTCTACCGAGACTTTCACATACGACTATTGAAAACCCACCAAATTTTATTCTCTTCTTTCGTTCAACTATTTCCGGACAATCTGACCCAAAAATAGTCATTTTTTCATTAACTCGCGAAAAATCGTGAATATAATTTTCAAAAATCATAAAATAGTCGAAAAATCGATGAAATTTTCGAAAAATTGTCGAAAAATAGAAAATTCATGAAATTTTTGGAAAATTGAAAAGCCATGAAATTTAAAAAAAACTGAATATTCATAAAATTTTCGAAAAATTGGAAATTCTAGAAAATGAATGAATCGATGTATTTGTTTTTTTGATACTCTAAATTTTCCGAATAAAATTACTGCACAGTGGGAGCGGGCTAAGAACTTTTTGTGCTCGGGAAAAAAAAAACGCCTCGAGGGTTTTCTGCGAGGAGGTTTAAAAAAGTAAATCGTTGAGTCGTTTCCCGAAGCTTATGTTTCCAGCGATTGTAATGCTAAGTGAATGGCTGAACAACGAAATGCTACTGCGTAGGAGGAAGAAAATCAAGAGTTCTTCGAGTTGTATGAATATATTTAAAAAAATTCTTTTTCTTTTTGATTCCATTCGCCTGTACGAACGTTTTATTCGTGAAAGAAAATGAAACGAGCAAAAAAAAAAAGAGAAAAAATTCAGTTTCCTAATCCGTTTGAATGTGGAACGGATTTCATTTTTTTCCAAGGACGTTCCATCGCAATTTCGGACTTCCACTTGATTCTCAATAATAATATCCGAAAATGGAAAAAAAAAACGTGAAACCGAAGAGCTCGAAGTTTCACGTTGAAAAGCACAGAAGAACGTTTGAAAACTAAGGACGTCAGTTAGTCGCTGCAAAATGGTAGGAAAAGAGAACCGTGGGAAATGATGAAGAAATAAAATGGAAGAAAAGATAACTCGAAAAGGTTTTCTGGCCACATCCACTCCATAAATTGCAGCATCAATCTAAAAAAAAAAAAAAGAAAAAAAAAAAACACGTTTTCTATCGTTCGGGATGATTTATCATCGATTCGCTAAGCTTTTCTTCCTTCGTGCCCACTTTCCTCTTATCCGGGCGCTCCTTTGAAAAGATACCTCGCTTTCTAAAGCGATCTTTCTAACGAAATTCAGCTCATCACATTTTCAAGAATTTTCCTCTCGTCCCTGTAGCTTCCTCTTGTGTAATCGACGAAACTGAACTATTGTGACATCGAATTCGGTTAATGGAAATCTCATCATTGGATGGCTTTGGAGCAAGAAAACTTAACCCTCCGTAGACACCTCCCTAGACACACATGGGTCTGGGGTGCCCTACTGTTTTTTACTGTATTTGGGCTCGGTTAAAAAATCTGAAAAAATTGAGGAAAGTAGTTTCGGATCTATAGAAAAAGAGCCTTCATTGGGAAATGGATATAAATTCTTTTTTATCATTTTTATTTTAAATATCATTTTAAAATTCATGCCATTCGATGAATGGGCCTCCCAGACCCATGTGTGTCTACGGAGGGTCAATAGTCCTCGCTGCTCGTTGTCTAAAAATGTTCAATTGGTAAAACTTTCAAAAAATCGTTCGATCTATTTTTTTTTTCGTTTTTACGTTCAGCTTTCGCTGTAGCTTCAAAATTCAATAAATAATTTCACCGGATATTTCTTCTTTGCGATTCACTCATTTCAATTCTTTGCGTATAATTTTATTTTCTTTTTTTAAACTGAGAACAGTCTCGAGAGTGAATAAATTTTTTCGAAATTTAAAGAAAATAGTGAATACGACGAATTCGGACTGATATTTTTCGTTGGGATTTTGCAAATATTACCGTTCGGCAGAATTTAGTCAGTATCGTCCTATATCAAGCGATAAAGGAAGGCCAAAGCTTCATGAAAATATTAGAGCTGTAACGCCTGCAGCAGCAGCATGCAGCACTCCTCGCGAAATCAATGGTAATTCGCGTAGTGAAGCGAGCCAGGATATTGCGATTTCGCGACGCTCTATTCCTGCAAGTTCCAACCCACTCGTTCGCCTCCTTGATATGTCGTCTGGCTCGGAGAAATACCGGGAATATATGTGAGTGAAAATCGTGAGCGAGAGGGAAAGAAGCGAAGAAATACATCGTCGCGCTGACTCGAGTATTTTTACCAAAATGGCAGTCGAGAATTCTCGAAAATTTATAAACAATGAGATTTCGATAAAATTCTCATTTGACACCATAATGTTGATGGGAAATTTCGAAACTAAAACCCATTTGTTTATTTCAAATTGAAACGTTTTAAAAAACAAGATTTTCGACAAAAAAAAAATTCGGTTGGGTCAAAAAGACCCATATGATTCAGCGAGCACTGAAAACAAAATTTCATTGGAAAAGATTGATATTTTGTTCGATACGTTCGACTAAACGTTTTTTTTTGAATAATCCCAAAAATAGTGTCATCGCAGCAAGAAATATTCTAGAAAGTTTCTTCGGAAGCTAATTTTTGTCCTTCCAATCGTAAATTTTGCTGACGATTCCGTTAGAAACCAAATTTGCTGCCAAATTAACGAAAATTTTGAAATTATCTAAAAATATTTAACGTGTTCAACAAAATATCGACGTTTTTTTAACTAAATTTCATTTTCAGTGAGAATCAGTTAAAACTGAAAAGTGGGTTTCGAATCGATGTGAATGTTGAATCGAGACTGAGACAAAGTGAAACTTAGCGACGCATCGGACGAGTAATCAAAGAAGGTGGTTCCCCATATTTATAAAAGCTCTTGTGATAGCTCATGCCCTTAAAATCTTGCATGAAAAGGAAGTGTCTTGGTGGAGAAGCATTAATCACGATATTTGGCCAAGCTTCGCAGCTGAATCGTCGTCATTGCGACGTAAGTCCTCGAGGTCATCTTATTTGCATGTATACGTGCAGATCTGCGTAGGTGCTCGGTCCAACTTTTAATGACGGAAAGCTCAGCGCGTATCCTCAGATTTTTCCATTAATTACTTGGCTCACCTTAACCCAGTATTTTGTATGGAAGATTTTTTCTATATTCGGACAACGAAGAGTCACTCGCCTAATTCACGTATACCTCGAGGAAATATCTAGGTTAATGAATAGCTGGAAATAAGTAGAACGAGGGAGACCGAATGCAAAAGTGGACTGTAAAAAAAAAAAAAAAATTTTTTTTTTTTTTTTGAATAGTTAAGGAGGTTGGCTACATACGACAATATCATAAGAATTTAATAAAATTTGGTGATGACTTTCTTTATCATCAAATACGATGACACAATTTTTTTCAAATTTTTTGTCTACATAGTTGTCGAATAATTTGAATTTACAATATGCAAATATATATCTGAAGCCAATGCTTATGCATGTTAACTCTAGTATTGAATTATTCGAAAACTATGTAGAAGAAAAATCTTAAAAAATTTGTATATTTAATACTAAAAAATATACTCACCAAATTTCATTAAATTCTAATCATTTCAAATTTTCCTATGTTTTTAACATGGCAACATTGCTGTGTGTAGCCAATCTCCTTAAAACGCAAAGAGCATGATAGCAGACACGTGCTTAACTTTATCTCAACAAAAAATAATCAAACCGTTTGTCGCTGTGATTATTTGTCGCTCATTTAGACACTACCCTTTTAATTGGATTCGTGTAATTAGAAAGATTAAGTAATTCCTGATGAAGATTAACGAATGGGGGATTCATCCAACTCGATAAAGAAGCACAGGCATTCAGTATTGAATTAATTAATTCATCACTTGAAAAGGGATATAAAAAGAAACCTGAAACATTAGAAAAAGTAACACTGGAAATGAAATTTTGTTAAAAATGGTCGATATTTTGTTTAACACACGGTAATCTGAATATTTTATTTTATTAATTTTAATTATGATAAATATCAATTTATAACAAAACTTTGTTTTCCTTCAACTTAATTAGAAGTTAAACCTAAAAAAAGAAGTCTATATCCGTATCTTTTTAGTTGGACTTGGGACGAGGCTCCCTCGTCCTTGGACGAAGCACTTTGTCTGAGAGCCAAAAGAAATTCTAACAGCTTTGTAAATCATTACGTGATAGAGATCCATTATTAGATTGAATCGAGGCGCCTCTGCGGTAGCTCGGCTTTTTGTCATGATGAGTTTGATGTCTAAGAATGGATCGGGAAGCTTCATAGACTTGGGCGACGTGTTGTTGGAGGGGCAAAAAATTCATTACGGGGCAGCATTCATTTTTGATATTTATTTTGGAAAGTAACAGCAAAGTGCAACGAGGTAGTGGCTCTGGTTGAAAAATTGAAAAACGTCATTAAGATATTAGGAAAAAATTGTAAAGCTCGGGAAAATTGTGAGGGGGAGATTATGCTGAAAATTTGTTGTTTTGCTTCCTCATAGAGGAAGCTATATGAGACGGTGGAAATTTTTTTTTTCCAGTTTTCAATGTCAATGTGCTTAAAATGTCCCAAAACTTCGAAAAATCGTATCTAGACAAAATGTCCGGATGTGTGTGTGTGTGTGTATGTTCTGGCACTGTAAAATTCAAACGTTCATAACTCGCGAACGGTTTGAGCTACAGGGCTCCCGTTTTGCACAGATGTTAATCCATGCAAGCTCTTTATTCTCTGAAAATTTTGTTGGAATTGTTAGAAAAATACGAATTCTACGGCAATTTGAAATTTTCAAAAAAAGCTTGTCGACGCTCTAACTTCCGCAAATTTTAAGATTTATAACTAATTTTTTTTTTTGTAAATAGAGTATCATAATAGGAAGGTTGGTATTGAATTTGGGAAATATCGGTTAAACGGTTTAAATTTTATGATTTTTCGAATTTTACAAAAATCTGAGTTTTTTTGAAAAATCGTCCAACCGCTCAAATTTCTGAAAATTTTGTAAAATATTGTGTACAAGTCTATACTTCCTCTTTACTTTCTAGAAAAGTTGTCGAAATTATGTAATTTAAATGCAAATACAAAAAACGCTGCAATTTGAAATTTGCAAATTGCATCCTGTTCACGATGTTTTTTTTCTAAAATATGACACCAACGTCGAAATGTCTCTTTGCTGAAATACTCGGTAATGCACACAGCCCAAAGTTTGGTTATTCCAACATTTCCAACATAATATCAAGACCGAATGATATTGCGATTTGAAGCTTCCATCAAATGTCAAGGCAGGCGGTGGCGCGTTTGCTCTGCTTCGCAGAGGGTCAATATGCGCGCGTGCAGATCCATGCGTAAGAGTATATAAACACGGAAAGTACATAGGACGTTGGGAAAACATTATTTGGGGACAGGAACTAGAGGATATATAACTCGAGCTATGGAGGTCAACGGAATTGAGGCAAAAGAGCATTCGCGAACTTAGTCCAGGATGTACGCTCCGTTGGCTCCGTTGGCATAGCTTTTCTGTCCGGTGTTACACTAACTATATATTTCTATCGGTCGTCTCGGGCGCCGTCCAATTGAGGAATTGTGCCTAGAGACTCTTTGGATCCGGGATTGAGTCTGTGTGTAGTCACTCGATGTTTGTGGTCTCACGAGATACCTCTATACTCGCTGCAACCGCACACTCCAAAGTCCTTTGGCTTTTACACGACCTTATCGATATAGTTTCGGTCTTTGGACAAATTAAACTGGATATTCCATCTCATGGGTTTCTTACGACGAAAAAAACCACGGGGGTAAAAATCATAGATTTCG
Organism: Hyposoter dolosus; assembly: GCA_963921915.1. Lineage (NCBI taxonomy): Eukaryota > Metazoa > Arthropoda > Insecta > Hymenoptera > Ichneumonidae > Hyposoter > Hyposoter dolosus. The sequence continues at coordinate 5,392,865 of OY998140.1, forward strand.
GAAACCGGAAATATCAAATTAAACCATTTTAGTTGAATTTTTAATTGATTTTTTATTCGATTAGATATTCCTCGTGATTCGTAGGACTCTGACGAAATTATTCGGTCACCCATGACATTTTTTTTTGTTCCATCTACAAATTTATGTGCATATTGGGTCAATCTGACCCAAGTCGTTTTTCAAATCGTTGTATTCTGGTAAATATGCATTTTTTTTGTAGAGACGATTTCTTGGGGATTCTTAGCGGAGAGAGAAATTCCCTGGCTAAGTAGAAAAATCAACGCATGGTCAGACCAATGAAAAGTTGCAGAATTACTTGAATAACCCAGACTTTTTTGTCTCGTCTTGAGTACCTAATTAACCCTTCGAGTGCACACCTCCCATAAGTGCATATTGGGTCAATTTGACCCAAGGAATTTTCCAAATCGTTTACTCCGGTAAATATGCATTTTTGTTTGTTTTTTGTAGAGACGTTTTTTGTAGTAAATAATAAATCGTATTCAGCAAAGACGCTCAAGCTTCTCGGTCGAAAAAGCATCAATGCAGGAAACGTTAGACACTCTGTAATGTCGAACACAAACCCTCTCTCGAGCCTTATGAGAAAGTAATCCGTCTGGGGAAATAGAGTACACCATTAGTGTATTATGCAAGGGAAACTTATATCCGCGCAGCACGTACACAGAACCTCAGTGCTTCTTCGGAGGCCAGAAGCTTCCGACGAATAAAAAAAAAAAAAACAAACAAACAAAACGAGAGTAGATGCACTTCGCCTTGAGATAATGGAGCAAAATGCAGTCTTGCATCGCTCGCTTCGCTCCTCCGCAGTTGAATGATGTGTGATACGTATATCGCATGTTTTTCTTGTACTCACGAGTCACCAGTATCGCCGTGCGGACTATTCGTAGAAGGAGGCGCAATAGGGTAAACACGACGTTTGAAAAGCTTTGCCCTTTCACCACGAGGGAATTCTCGTGTGCCAAACGCTGGGATATACATGCCCAGTAGCTCAAGCTTTTCCTCTGTCTATGGATGAACATACAAATGCACTGTTTATGCACAAAGCGATTGCTAGGCTCTTGCTCCGACGATCGGAAATTGGTTTTTGTCTCAAAACTCAAGAAAAAATAAATCTCACAGTTTTAAACGATTTTTTTTTGCTCCGAAATGGATTTGGTCACTCGCACACAAATAAAAAGACACACAGTTAACAGAAAGCTCATTAATTACCGCGGGATAAATTTGAACCCTTTTAATATCGCGACTCAGGGAAAAACAAAGGAAAATAAACAAACAAACAAATCTCGTGGGCTTTTGGTATTGAATCGTAAGTACAAAGTAAGCTCGACCGCCGCAGCGCCCAGAACCACTAATGTGCTCGCTCGCAGCGCGGACGGAAACTTCGAGGTGACACTGGCCACCAAGGCCACGATCTATCACCAGGGATTGGTCGAATGGAAACCACCGGCGATTTATAAGTCATCCTGCGAAATCGACGTCGAGTACTTCCCATTCGACGAGCAGACCTGCGTCCTCAAGTTCGGTTCGTGGACCTATGACGGCTTCAAGGTAAATGAGCATGGTAGCCGATAAGTTACAACGTGCGGAATCCTTTTTGAGCGAGAGATTTATACGAACCAATAAGCAAAAACTCTGTTACGCGTCGTTTAACGATCGAACAAAAAAAAAAAAACGACAAGGAATGTCGCCGAAAAATGTTTCTGAATCTGTCTCGTTCGAGCTTTCCCGTGATTGGGCGATCACGAAAACGCTACAAACGAGACATCGCGCTCGTTAATTATAAATTATCGTTATAATTATTATTAATATTATTATCGATGCTCTTTATTGTATTATCGTGACGCAGGTTTACAGCGTTCTCAAGAACCACCTCGATCGATCCTGCCCGATTCTCAAGTGTCTTAAAACAAAAAAGCTCCAATTTTTTTTTTTTCTTCCATGACGAAGAACGTCGATTTTTAGAAATTTATTCGAAACATGTGCTCCAAGACATCCGAGAGTCGAGATGATCGATTCATTCATTTCGTCCAAGGATTTGCTGCCGATCGATCCATGCGAAATCGCCAAACAACTCAATTTCAACCTGCTAGCGAATTTTTGCTCTCTTCACTCTTTCTATCTCTCTCTCTCTCTCTCTCTTTCTCTCTCTCTCTCGCTCGCTGCTCTACTCCCTTACTTCCCATTTATTTTATTTTATTATTCATTATTAATTTATTATTAATTTATTGTTCATTTATTATTTATGTATTATTTAATCGTTATTTATTTATTATTTATTTATTATTTATATTATTTTATTTTATTTTATTCTGGTTATCATACATTTTATTTTCTGTATTATTTTTCTTATTGCCTAATAGTTCGCGGACTAAGGCAAATAATAAATAAATCAGTCAATCAATCAATCCCATCCTTACGTACGTTTATATATTTGGCGCGTTTGTCTTCCTTGCACCATTTTGAAGGAACGTCTCAAAGGGTTAGTGCCAAGAGGGCCCGGGGTCTGACGAGGGAGAAAGGGTAGGAAGGCTGGACGAAGAACGTTTAGGAAACTCACGTTCTTACTTTCGAACGGACTCCAGGAAAAAATTTAGATTCTTTGGAGTGAGCGAGGAATATGAGGATAGAGAGAGGAAAGAAGGGAGAGCAAGGGAAAAAGAAAAGAATATCGTGAGAGACACGAATAAGCGATTTGAAAAAAAAAAAAAAAACGTAAGTTTTTTGAAATGGGAGACAAGGAAATAAAAATGAGGAAATATAATCGGGGCAGCAATTCCTCTCGTCTTCGAAGCGTCGATTTAACTCGTTGCCCTAGTTTTGTTTCTTCGCTGGTCGCCCCTCGAAAAAAAGCAATGCACCAATGGAAGATCACGGTTTCGGCGTTTTTGTTTGTTTCTTCGGTGATTGCAGCGCGGACGGAAACTACGAGGTGACGCTGATGACAAAGGCAACGGTGTACTATTCAGGAATGGTCGTCTGGCAGCCACCAGCCGTTTATAAATCTTCGTGCTCCATCGACGTTGAGTTCTTTCCATACGACGTACAGACCTGTGTTTTGAAGTTAGGCTCATGGACTTATGACGGTTTCAAGGTGCCGACAGCATAGCCAAACTAAAACAAAATCTTGGCGATGATTTAGTATTCACATTTTTGCCAATTTTTTTCAAATTATTCTTTTATTTTTCATTGATAATCATCGAGTCTTTAGGAATGCCATTTACACGTGACCACCGTCTCGTTTGAAAAACAAAAGCTCGTGCGATGTGCTGTTGGACGTCATCTGATTTACATTTTTTTGTTGGAATATTATATAAATACATATATATAAATATTCATTTATATATCTATATATAAAGAATGTATGTATGAGCATATATATCGACACGATGCAGTTTGACCCTAGAACGGTGACCCGGGGACAAAAACGACCCCAGGCGACTTTAAATCCCTTTCTCCCTTCGTTCTCCCGTTTTTTCATCGTTTTACCGCATTTTTGACTATTTTTTTGGCTCCAAGTAAAATTGCCCCAGGCTCACGTGATCCGTCATTAAAAGACGAAAAAAATGAGCCCAGATTGAACCCTTTTCGTTAAATTTTACCGGAGATATGAATTTTTCAAAATTGGGGTCACTCAGACCCGAGGTTACCGGAATTGGTAAAACAAAAAAAATAAGGTCACCGTTCTAGGGTTAATGCCGCAGTGAATTTTATTTTTCATACTTTGTATACCAACAAATAAAACCCTTCGAGTGTGCACATCGGGTCAATCTGACCCAAGGCGTTTTTCAAATCGTTGTATTTCGGTAAATATGGATTTTTTGTATTTTTTTTTTGTAACTTTATTTTTTGACGAAAACGAAAATGGAATGCAGAAAGATTCGTTGCCATCGAATGCCAAAGAATCGGTGGTGAAAAATTTTTCGGGTCTATCCGACCCAGTGTGTACTCGAAGGGTTAACTTTATATATATTCATACGTACATATATAAAAATATATATGTATTATATATACGATTGAATGAATTGGAAATTGCTAATATACATGGACGATTTCCTTGATCGAAATCGATAGATATTTTCGTCGTCAACTATTTATTGTTCCATTGGTTGACTTGTTGTTCGAACGGAAATGATTTAAATGAAAGCTTCATAAGCATATTATTGTGTTTTAAACGGAGAAAGAGTTTGCTCCATCGGGCATCATCGCGCCATCTCGTAACACGTGGGAAAGGTATAAAATAAAACGCTATTATTTATTTCGTTTTTTATAAAGCGTCTAATTATTATAGAGACGTTTAAACTGTCAGGGAAGGAATCGTTTGTTCGGACAATCGCATCGTGTATGCTGAAGCACAAAAACCCTTGTTTCGACGTCGGTTTATTTTGTGCCAGAGTCTTTGTAGGAATTATATTTAACGAAATTGACGAGATTATTGAAATTACTGAAGCTACAGATTTTTCCATTTGGTCGCTACTTATTTCGTCCCTTTTCGGATTCAACACTGTCTGAACAGAATCGCAATTCATTGATATATACGCGCCCCAGTGTTTCTATGGTGAACAATAATTTTTGTCCGGTGATTTTACACAATTAATTTAATAAATCAAATATTTTCAATTATCATTCAATTATAATTATTTATACTTAATTATAAACAATTTTAATTTTTTTAAATATATTTTTTTTCATCCAAACGCTCTCAGTCTGAATCGTTTCGCATTTTTTTTTTTTTTTCATGACGACGTGTCAATACTTTTGCAATTTTGATTGGGCAGACAATGTTAAGAAAACGATGGACCATTATTTTCAATGACTAATATGTCAAACTCTTGGAAAGGTAGGGAAAGATGAAATTCAAAAATGAAGTAGCGTCGAATATCACTCGCATATGCATGACTCCATTTTAGTCGTGATTGCTCCTGGGCGAGGTTTCAGCAAGCACGTGAAACATTCGAAGGACTCTCGTATCTCTCGAATGCATTTGCATTTCGCGAATTCCCTCGAGCTCGTGACTAGCCTACGGGCTACACCACACTCTACACGATCAAGAAAATCCAAATCAACCTTCCTTTTCCCCTTTCTCTCTCTCTCTCTCTCTCTTTCTCTCTCTCTTCCGATATATCCTCAGGATTGTCGTGACAGCTATCCTGGTACATATATTTTTTGTGGTTGCGATCGCAATCGGAATACAAACGTCTCCAGGAGGGCGAGACGTGAACAAATATTCGAAACGTCTCTCTGCTGTCGTATATTTTTCTTATTCTCATCCAGAAAGAATTTTTATCCAAAAAAAAAAAACACACAACCATCTACGAATACAAATGAAAATGGAAAACCTGGCAAAATTACGAATTAAAATTCTCAAAACTTCACTAATAAATAACAAAAAAAAAGTTTTCGACTTCTGCACTCTCCCCCCTCCCCTCCCCCACGATCACGATTTCAATCTCCGGACTACCGGAGGATCCTCGTTGTTTTTCTTTCCGATGGCTTCAATAACGAGACATTTTCAATATGGAAAAAAAAGGAGTAATCGGAAGAGGGGATGGAGGAAGAGAAATGCAGGGGGGGGGGGAGGGAGGCTAGAAAAAGGGGGTAAGGGTTAAACCGGGTAGAATGAGAAGCTTGCGTCTCACGACGTCTCTAATGGAATATTGCGGTTGCGGATGGGTATTGGATGTCTCCAGGTCTGGCGCTATTCCGCAATATGCATACCAATGTCACTCCTGCCGGTTAGGCAAAAGCTACGGCTTGGGTAAAGGCCGATGTATGTGGATTCGCACATGTATCAAATATTCCAGGCACAATATCGAGAACCATGACCATGATGAACTTTATTTGCTTCAATAATCTCAGACCATGAAAAAAAATGCAACAATTTTTTTTTTTTTCCGGAGGAAATTATTCCATTAAGGGCGAAAAATATTTTTCGTCATTTCTATGAAGCTTTCAGAAAAAAAGTCCAAAAGGAAATCGAGCCTCTTCCGAATCCCCGGATTAATAAAATTATTCTCAGGAGACGCAGCGAACGAAAAATCGAACGTTTCGCGTCTCAAGTCTCAATTGTTCATTCGACATGGAAAGCGCGATATATTCCGATGGCAAAATCGATAGTATGCGCAAGGGCGTAACTCATATCCGATTCCTTGTTAAATTGTACGGCTCGTGCTGTTCCGTTTTATAGCATTTGATACGTGAATCAGTATGAAGTGTGTGTCTGACTTAAAACGACTGTATCTACTGCGGGCTGCGTGTTATATCGACTGGCTACTTCGCATACGTACCGTATATGCCGCGAATGTTATACGAGATTCCCCCTTGACCACGCACACGTTACAGGCTATATCACGCCCTATGGAAAGAGCGACGTGTCTCTTGAATCACAGTTCAGAACTCACACGCAGCTTAATATTTCCTGTTACTATTTTTATATCCTGCTCTTGACCCAATGCTATATTTTACTCTGGGACATGTTATTATTTGGCTCTGCACGAGCTCGAGATTATGGAGGCATTTCTCATCGTTTCCACGATCAACAATTTGATGTTTTAATAATAATTATTATAATTCGTAATAATAATAATAATAATAACTTATTACTTTGAATATTAATAATAAAAATTCTTGATAAATAATAATTTGCCCGGAAAAATTGTATTCTCGACGTGTTGTCCAGTATTTTTTGTTCGGTTTGAAAAAAGTGAATAAATAAAACCATGAAACGAAAGTAACAATACAGAAAATTGTGAATTTGTATATTTCGTTTTTTTTTCGAGGACGTTAAAAAAAAAATTCTTGCAGAGTTATTAGTTTCCGTGGATCAAGTGAGATTTTGGAAAACGCAGTGTCAGCCTCCAAACGATGAACTTGTATTTATTGACAGTGTAAAAAATTCTGAATTCTAAAAAAAGTTTTTTGTTCCACGGCATTGGTCAAAACTTTATTGACTCAACTCTTCGGTTCGGAAAAAAGTCGAGAGCGGAATGAAATATGTTTTTTAAATTCCGATCGCGTTGCGCGTGTGACTGTTTTTTTTTTTTTATCGGAATCTAACTGCTTCGATCTGCTCTTGACGTTTCGGTTCGAACGCCATAGATTTCGTGGAACGTCGATGGATTGACGAAGCAAAAAGTTTATTTGAAATTCAGTTTTTGTCGAAAAAACTGAAGAACTCGCGTAAATGGTGAATTTTTTTTCGCTTAATCAAACTGCTTATCATTTTCGCGAAAGCACAGCGCCGGATTTCGCAGGTTGAGAAAATCACTAAAGGGAAACGGAAAAAAAGCCTTGGGCGGTTTGGGCAAGTTTATCAAAATCAAGGGCGTCAGCTGGCCACGGTGTTCAATTGCAATTTGTCTACAAAGGGCCGTGGCTCGGAATTCGCGGGCGATTCGCAAATTTATGATTATTTATGATCAATTACGATTTTTTCCTTTTATCGAGCCACCCAACTTTTCTTGCCGTTATAAAAATTCGACGCAGGCTCCCATTTGCTCCCACGTTAATCAAAAGGGAATAAAAAGAGGAACGCAATCGTTAAAATTAAAATGAAACTATTAACTCTCCGAGTGCACACCTCCTATAAGTGCATATTGGGTCAATTTGACCCAAGGTGTTTTTCAAATCGTTGCACTTCGGTAAATATGCAGTTCTTTGTTTTTTTTTTTGTAGAGACGTTTGTTTATAGTAAATTATCCATATTTTATGGCCCTAGATTTTTTTTAACATAAATTAAATGCAAAAAGACGGAAAAGTAGAAAAATCAACGCATGGTCAGACCATTGAGAAGTTGCAGAATTACTTGAATAACCCCAACTTTTTTGTCTAGTTTTGAGAACCTAATTAATCCTTCTAGTATGCACACCTCCTATAAGTGCATACTGGGTCAATTTGACCCAAGGCGTTTTTCAAATCGTTGCACTCCGGTAAATATGCATTTTTTTATTTTATCTTTTTGTAGAAACGTTTTTTGTACTAAATTATCGATATTTTATGACCCTAGATTTATTTTTCTACAAAAATTAAATGCCAAGAGATTCGTTGCCATTAAATCCCAAAAAATCGGGTACAGACATTTTTGGGGTCACAATGACCCAGTGTGTATTCCAAAGGTTAAAATTACGAAACTATCAAAATAGTGCAAAACCGCCATTAGTTGCTTCGGAAATTGAGCATTTGTGTTCCTTCCATCCATATACCAGAAATTCTCGAATATTCTTCCACCAAAATTGCCTCTAATTCCTCCCTTATTTCGTAATTGCGTATTAAGCTGATGCAATTATTCGCACGATTTGGAAGCATGTCCCTCATGGGCTCTCCACATACACACCAACCACACACACACACACACACACACACACACACACAAACACACCTTCACTCGATACATACGTCAAGAGTACATAGAAACACAGATATATGCCGATTTAGGCATTACAAGTTTTCGATGAGCACAAGCAATGCCCCTACAGTTTCGATAATATCGATTCGTCGACTACTATTATGTGGCTTTCCCATTGCCGCGATTTAGCTATTCCTATATGCGTTACGAAATTCCCAAATCTCGTTGTATCCTCTATATACGAATCTATATATCCCCCCCTCCTCCTCCTCCTACATATCAGGAATTAAAATTTTCGATTAACGTCGACGCTGTAACCCGCTCAACTTTACCAACTTGTGCTTCTCACTTTCTCCCTTTCCTTCTCTCTCTCTCTCTCTCTCTCTCTCTCTTTCTCTCTCTTCCGCTCTTCCCATGCTATTTAGCGCCGCGTGTGTGTTGGCGGGTGTGTGTTGTGCGTACGTGGCAATGCGAGTATGCAACACGACCAACAGCCACTCGGAATGCGGATTCGATAGTTTGTGTGTGAAATCCCGAGATTTCGCTGTGATTAAACATCGATCGCGCTCCCTATTTCTGTGTGTATACTGCACGTTTCGGTCTCGATCGCTCGGAGAATATTCGAAATGAAACTGTAAATCCCATAAGTATACATTCACGTATCTATCGAGGTTTGCTGTCTCCGTGGCCAAGCCCCAGCCCCACCTTGCAAAATAATGCCAACTTTCTAATAATCCGATTTTGCACTTTTGCATCGAGTGTGTGGGATCCTCGCACAACGAATTGTAAAAATCTGATTAATTGTGGCAACGATTGGAATTTTAGTTTCGGAAGGAAATAACATTAACCATTCATAGACACACATGGGTCTGGAGTACCCATTCACCGAATCGCGTCAATTTCTCGTTTTTCGTATCGATTACCATTAAATAACAATAATAAAAACAAATTATTATTCATCTCACAGTGCAGCCTCTTTTTCTATAGATTCAAAGCTACTTTCCTGAATTTTTTCCGATTTTTTAAACGAGTCCAAATACAGTAAAAAAACTGTAGAACACCCCGGACCCATGTGTGTCTAGGGAGGTGCGCAAATTGTACAAAATATTGAACAATATCTCAAAAAATCGAGAAAATCTTTCATACTTTCCTGCTGCTCCGGCAAACTCGACGCAAGTTGGACTCGAGTAGCAATCGTGATAAAACAAAATTCATTTTCTTGTAGACTTTTCAATAAACTGTAAATTTTTTTTTTTTTACTGATACATTTTTATTTTTTCATTGAAAGAAAAAAAAAATGAAATTCTTTTGGTTTTGCACAAATGAGCGAAGAAAATGGATTAAGTGGATTATGCCGATATATGAAACAAACAGCTCCATCCCATTTTCGAGTGTACGTACGGTTCACCGGACCGACCGGTGTTGAACAAATATTATCGTCCATCTCCGGAAGTCCTCGCTGCTCCGCAATTTCACGAAATAGTGTACTTTGACAATTGACGTTCACTCGTGTGATCGAATGATACGGAGCAGAGTTAAACTCACTCGAAAAATTAACGAAGTGTAACGAGGCTTCGTCGGGGCGGATGACACTTTCGAATTTCGCAGAAAAATGCAATATTTATTGCGTCGATTTTTATATTCGACCAGCGTTATTAAACCCTTAATAGTCTCACCTCCAGATTATGACGTAATAGTCATTGGAGGTGTTATCAGTCCCACTTACTTTGGAAAGCGATAAATAGTTGAAAAATCGTAAGAAAAAATAAAATAAAAATTCTACAATGTATTTTCAACCCTTGAGTAACGACCAGGATGATTGTATTTAATTCGTGCAATTTTTAATGTAAAAAAAATGTCGAAAGAAAGAAATTCTCCAAAAATGATTTTTTTTTACAAAAAATAATGCAAATATTGTAATTTCCAATTAACGTTAAAATTAACCCCATGTGACCATTAAGGGTTAATATTTCTTCTCGACAATAAAACGAATTTTTTTTTTAGGATCGAAAAAAAAAATCGGTAGGAAAATTGTCATGGTTTTTGAAATTGAACAAACAATTAACAGAAAAACGTGTTTTTTTATGGAGCCCAACGAAAAAAAAATCTCTCCTGTAATATTTTCAAAATTTTAATATTTTTTTTTTGATAGACAATTTATTTTTTACTTCCCTCCCGGTGAATCAAAATTTTTGAATCTGTCTCTCGTTCCCATGGCCGTAACGGTAATTTTTCAGTTTCAAGTCTTTCCGCGTACGGCTCAATAGTCACGTATCAGTATCTAGCGCGAATTTAGCGGATAAAAGCCCCGGTATTTCTCATTCGGTAGTAATCCTTGGCAAGAATTTCAACAGAGTCTAGCGAGCACGTAGTCGAGACCCGTAAGGATAATATTCTTAAGGTTATGATGAAACGTAGAAGCTTTTCGTATACGAAACGTTAAGTAAGACCAATGAGTCTCCATGTGCCTCGGCCACTGATAATTTCTCCAACTTTTCGACCCATCAACGGTTTCAAAAATAACTTAAAAAATTCAAAAAATTCTTTGATTAATTGGAAATACCAATTAGTCGTCCAATGAAATAAAACTCGATCGAAAATTCTTCATTAAAATTCATGGCAGTGATTCAGAAAATCCACGTCGTTATTAATTTAAAAAAGAAAATCACGGAGTCCCAATGAGGTGAGCTTTTTTTTCCGGAAAAAAAATCTTCAAAACTTTAAACACATTTTTACCCATCGCGTGGTTTATTCGCAAAAAAAACCACGAAACGTCGCTGAATTTTGAACGTTCAGAATGGTGTGGCCCCTTAATGATTTTTTCGGCAAAATAAACATTGTTTTGAATGTTACATTTGGCAAAATTAAAATTGTTTGAAATCGAATGTCGTCCAGGATTTCGATGCTGCGAGGATGAGGATCTGTAAGGGAAATAAAAAAACTATCGACGTAAAAAAGTCTGTGACTCGAAAATTCTGAATTTCTTGAAATAATAAGACTTTGTTGACTAATAAGAATTTAGTCACGAAGGAAATTCTTTTCGCTTACCGAGCCATTTTTCGTCTGTGTTTCAAAATTGACGATTATTTATTTAACTTTGTGTCGGTGGAAAAATAAAAAGATTTTTTTCTTCTCGAATGAAATATTTAATTACTCTGACGACACGAAGTTTTTAACCAACAAGTAATGAGGAATATTGTGTACAATACAATCGCAAACATCACTGAAATCCAAAACTCTCAATGCACGAAAAAAACTCATGAATCTTGAACCATAAACATTTTTTTTTTTTTTCAACTCGTACATGAAAAGAGCAAAAAAATGAAGATAAAAAAAAAAAACATCGTTCCATCTTGCGGAGCTCTATCTTCATGACATCTATCCAGGATGAAGAGAAACCGCGAGGGAGAGAAAACAGTATCGGAAAAAGCCGCACACATTTTATACCTTTTCCATGGGGAACTCGGGTGTACGACGGTGGCGTCGAATCATATATCTCGCTGTGTTATTTTTGCATCAAATTATCATTTTAATTAAATGATTACTTCATTTCTGTACGGTATATTTGGGAATGTGTTTTACTGCATCGTTTACACGACAACGAACCAATTCACTAGACACACACTAAACTAAAACACTTACACAAAACCGCATCCACACGCAAACACAAAAATCCTTGGCGCAGCAAGCTGCCCAAAAAAAAAAAAAAAACTACGATGTATTTTTTCTCGCCCCAAACAGAAACAACACAAAAAAAATAAAAATCACGTTGCTTAAAAAATTCCGATTTTCAAATCGAGGCAATTCAATTTTTTCATCGTTCCAAAAGAAATGTCCGAACAATTGCAATTTTGCAGCTGAAAAATCACTCCAAACAGAAATTTTTCATTTTTTCTTTTCACAATTTTTTCTTTTTTTGTCGCCTATTCAATTACAAAAATAATTATAATTACGTTATTAATTTTTTTTTAAATTAAAATAAATAAGAATAATGAAATAAATAATAATTACGAAAAATGATAAAGTTGAAAATGTCAGAAATGATGATATGGTGAAAAAAAAAGCATCGATTTTTTGGGATTGCTTCACGTACACATTTAAACAAACGCTTAACACACATGAATGTATTTATATTGGTATATATGTATATTTGTATATATGTATTCCTATGTATATACATATATATGTATGGATTGAAATGATTTGATTGTATATCGTGTTATTAATATATAGTGAACATAATTCAATAGTGAAAGGCAGAAAGAGTGGCTCGATGTTGTGGCGCATTGATTATGATAATAATCTAGAAAGCATCATTATATTGATATAATATTATAATAAACGATGTTGCTCGCGCGTGCTCGCAAGGCTTGTTTATCTAGAGAAGCAGATGCTGCAAGATTGTTTAAAATTTGGTGCAAAATGGTGAACGATATCATGTCGAGACCATACGAATGAGAAAACAATAAAAGAGAAAAAACAAATGATCAAAAATCGACGTTACAATCATTTTTATTAAAAATGCAATAAAAAAAAAAAAAAAAAACTATTGCACATTAGAAAATTTCGTTCTATACAGAGTTTCCGTGGGAATTGATATTTCCACAAAAGTTATCCCGCGTTGTTTTAAAAAGTTGGAAAATTGCGGAGAAAGAATGTTTATTCGTAAAAAAATATTTATCGATCAACAGGAGCCGTTACTACGCAAGGTTTCCGTTAAGGAAAAGCCGTTAAGCTCCCTCCTGTCGTTATTCGATTTTTATATATTTTGTAGGACGAGAAGCAAAGGCTGGAAGCTGGCTTGCTCAGCCCAGACTGCTTCAAGTGGTTACGGAACGTCGTGGTCAGACAGGAGAAAATCCGACGAAGGGTAGACCGGCGTAAGTGCTGGTGGTTGAAATTAAATGTCGGGAAACTCGGAACGAGCTAAAGAGAAACTAAACATTCGAGTTACTAAGACTATCGACGAATTTACGGAAATTGCTCACTGAGCGATCGATCAAAATACGATCCAAAGTCAAAATTCCTCTTGGGGATTTATTCTAAAAATTTTATGCGCCTGCTATGGCTGTGCATGAGTTTTATGTGTGCCTCATTCGTTATTCATTGTTTTTAGGCCCAACGAAGAAATAATTCTTCTGTAGCATTTGCCTCCATCGCCATTGCTATCGTTTTCACTATTTTGATCGATCGACAGATGCATTTTTCTTTGAAGAAAATATCGATCGATAGGTAAGTAGTTTCAGACTTTTCGGACCCAAAGGAAATATCACCACGATCAACAGCTTGACAAACATTCAATTTAAATTCGACACATCAATCACGAGTCATTACACGTGACGCCATTCACCACGTCGCGTTGATATCGACGTCGCGTTTTATTTTTTTAGACACATCTTGATTAATGTGAATTTCATCGGATCGCTAAATTCCGTAATTGATTTGTTGCCTCACCATCAGGTTCAATTTGCTCGTTCATTCTCATCAAATTACTCACGAAACCCAAATAAATTTTTAATTTTTTATTAATTTTCGTCATTGTTATTCGATAATACACAAAAAAAATTCTATCGACTGTTTTTTTTTTACACAAACTAAAAATTCATTCAAAATTCTCTATAAAAAATAGAAAAATTCATTTCAACAATTCACCGTTGTCCGATATTCGATCAAATTATTAATTCCCACGCAGACATCCGTTTCTCACACCAACCGGAATATGAAGGAGTGAACAGAGTCTATTTTTTTTTTTCTAATGGAATTCCGAATCTAGTTCCTGCTAGATCCGTGCCCCATTTTTTTCTATTTCCCGTACTAACAAAATACGTGCGAATTTTGAGAGTAGCTGTAGCGCATAGCGAGTGGAAAATATAAACCCCGAGGATTACGTTTGTGTGCGGAGCGAGAAATAAAAAAGAAAGCAACTGCGCAGAGATTGGTGGGACTTGGGCTTTGATGGTTGATGGATAGAGGGAGCTTTACCTGCCAAGTCGCATGGTCATTTCGATTCTCCTTTTATTGCTGTTTTTTCCTGAGGATCGTTCGCGCATACGGAGCTTCAAAATACTAATGGACGTGTCTTCTGGTTCGCTTGAGCCTTTTCCCCCAATTTTTTGCATGGCAATTGCCAATGGCACGAGATTGTTTAGGTTTCAAAATTTAGATCCTATTTCAATGAATTCCCAAACATGACCTAAACGAAATAATTAAATTTTGGATAAATGCGGATTTAATTGGAAGGTCGTAGAGATATATATATAGTTAGGCGAATAAACAATAAAGAGAAAACGAGGGAAAGTGAGCAAAAGCTATTAGAGAACCTAAAATATTTGTTTTGACGGTTTGGACGAATTAATACCGGAAGTTTGGGCTGGGAGTCTTCGCTCCGCAACGGAGTTTTCGAGCTTGACGAAGCGGGCAATCTGGAGGAAAAGGCTAAATGAGAAACTGGTGAAAGAAAGAGTCGGACGTTTTTTAAGGAGGTATGTTCTATATATTGAGAAAAAAATAAAATAAAATGAAAGAAACGGTGATCCAGAGTCACTCGTTGGTGCCAAGGTGGAATGGACGGAGCTGGAACGCTGTAGAATCGTGCTGCACGTTCATATAGAGTCAAGTGCACCGAGAAGTGACGCTAAAAGTGTATAAGTGTTTCCTGGTAGCCCGAGGCCATGGATAAGGCGCCAGCTTCACCTTACGCCACCGTTTACTTGTATATATCTCACTTTTTTCCCCTTCAGACACTTTGCCAGTTTTTCCAGCCTCGTGTGCCAGAACCACCGCACCAGCTAGATCTCGTTGTCGCGGCTTCATCCACCTCTCGTTAAAACTCTACTCCTTTTTCTCCCACTCTCTTTCTCTCTCTCTCTCTTTTTATCAGGATTTCCAAACGTATTCCCTCGCCCTGCTTACTCTTTGTCTCCATTGTTGCCTTTACACAACTTTTGGAAGTTTGCGTAGCATACCTCCTTAAATGAGCGCAATATTCAGCTCTTATTTCCTTGGAAGCTACGGTTGCCTGCTTAAGGACGTTGTATGGCGACGGTCAAATCTAAATTTCTGTTTTCAGTTTTTCTTACACACAAAATGGTTTGCGAACCTAAGTTCATTAAAAAAAGTTGTTACTAATTGATTAAAGAACAACATACTCTAAATCCAAGATTTTTCGAGGGAATCTGTATTTGTTATTTAATAAACAAAATTTCGAAAAAATTTTACGACCGATTTTTTTGAAAAACTAGATAAAGCTTCTTCGATATTGCATAAAAGTGTATGCAAAGTTTTAAGAGGCTTCACCATTTAGAAATCAAAATATTCAATGTTGAAAATTGCAACTTTTAATACACGCTCTTATGAGAAACTACTGAAAATTGTGATTTTTATAAATAAATATCTCGACATGGTGAAACCTCTTAAAATTGCGCGAGCTATTAGATGTCACTATTCTCTTTGTGTGGTGCAAATTTAAAGGAATCCTATCGATAGAAAATTTTGCATACAACGTCCTTAATTTTACTCGGTTTAGCCTAAGCATCGAGTCGAGGTTGGCACAGTCGTGAGTAAATGGTAGCAGAAGCATCACTAGTAAAAGAGATCTTGATGCCGCTGGCAGGAAAGGAGACAGAGAGGGTTCCCGGTCGAACAATCCTTCGTCTAGTCTCTGCATTCGAGAAGAAACTCATATATTCACGTCCTAGATCTACGTGTCCCTTGCAGGTTTTACGGTGTCCATAAAGGACGTGGCTTGTTTTTTAGCAGCGTTTCTGATAACGATCCTTGACCTAGATCCTAGTGGAAGGAAGCAAACCGTAATCACATCTTGACTGAGAGAAAACTGTTGTGTATTATTTCACTAAGAACGGATGCTCGCTCCAGAAAGTCTTCGGTCTGACCATACTTTCAGGCGCGTCCATTTCTACTTGCTGCTCTCCTTCTTCTCTCCACAGCTTCTATAGTGTTGCGATGTTGCTACTTCCGCGTGAATTCACCTCAAAGGTTAACCTCGCCAACACATCGCAAGCTTGATATCTGCGGCAGGCGGAGGTAAACAAGATCTAATCAACTAATCCTGCTATTCTAGTTGCCAGATAACTAGGTTAGCTCCGGTTCACCTTCCCACAGCATCGAAGCACAGTCTGATTCGTCCAAGACAATTGAAACAATATCCAACAAACATTACGTCATTTTTTCCGAAAGTATCATTAACCCATTTCGTGTGCACACCTACAAGTGCATATTGGGTCAATCTGACCCAGGGCGTATTTCAAATCGCTGGCCTCTGGTAAAAATACACTTTTTTTGTTGTTTTTTTCGTACAGATGTTTTTCGTAATAAATTATCCATATTTTATGGCCCTGGATTTATTTTCTGACGTACATTGAGCCGCGGAAAAATACTTCATAAAAGTAAAAAAAAAAAGTTTCAACCCCGTGATGCCAAGTTCCCATGACGCGTTTTCGGAGATCTGGCGATTCTTGGTGATGGAGAAAGTCTCTCTGCGTGTCCTCGTGAAGAGTCCTAGTCAATCGCGTTTCTGGAAAAATTTTGACCCACCATTTTCGGAAAAAAATGAATGAAAAGTTTCAACCCCATGATGCCGAGTTCCCATGACGCAAAAATTTGGGGTCAATATGACCCAGTGTGCACTCGAACGCTTAAATAAGTTTAGGGCAACGCGCTCAAGTCGCGATTGGCCCACGGGATTCCCACCCTCAGCTATAAGTGATCACATATTTGCGTAGCATTTGTGTACCGAGGAAGCTTGAAAAGTGGCTCGAACGCAAACTCAAACAAGAAATTGTGTAACCGCAAGAACACCTCGCGCATTTGCTGTACTGGTGCTCTGCTATGACTGAAATCGCAGCAGGCTGGATATAAGCACAAACTGCACACGTCTGTCTGAATTCTCTTGCAATTTCGCGAGCGAGATTTCATCCAGCTGATGGTTAGTACGGCAGAAGGGGGTGAAGGGGCAGGAGGACGCCTCGACGATCTAATCTGATTCGTACGTACAAGCGGGTCGCGAGACTCCAGACCGCCACCCGCGATGGGTTCGCCGACCTCCATTCCCATGCACCAACGTATACAATTGAGGAAATCCAACGAGCAAAAGCACACCCGGATAGACAGAGCGCCGTTCTCTCGTCTCACACGTTAAATTTCCACTTGTGAGCATTCTCGAGCCTGGTAGCGCTTGCGAGTGCTACGGAAGCCAGATCCTTACCTAATTCCAATTTCTCAGTCCGAGTTGTGTCTCTATTCGTATATTCAGTACACTACGTTTGTATTTGATACTATAATGTACTTTCCCTGTAGTGCTTGCTTGTGCGACGCATAGATCGGGCCTGTAAACTTTCTAAATTTCCCAATTCTCATCCGCTGCCTCATCATCTTCAAACGGATCAATCCTTTGGCAGTGAAGTCTCGAATGGATCAGTTCTGCTATTCAGGAATTCCGGGTTCATTGTTCCTCGTTGATGACACTCGTTTCTGAAGTTGATGCAGAATTTCGATCCAGGATGTATTGACGTTGAATGTAATTTGACCTCCGTAGACATACATGGGTCTGGGGTGCCCATTCAGCGAATGGCGTGAATTTCTCGTTTTTCGTATCGATTGCCATTAAATAACAATGATAAATAAGAATTTTTATCCATCACCCAGTGCAGACTCTCTTTCTATAGATCCAAAACTACTTTCCTGAATTTTTTCCGATTTTTTAAACGAGTCCAAGTACAGCAAAAAACATATCAGGATCATATGGGTCTTATTGACCCGAGCGACAACGTTTTTTCGAAAATTTTGTTTTTAACCCTCAGTAGACACACATGGGTCTGGGGTGTCCAGCTCATTCAACGAATGGCGTGAATTTCTCGTTTTTCGTATCATTTGCCATTGAATAACAATGATAAATAAGAATTTTTATTCATCACCCAGTGCAGACTCTCTTTCTATAGATCCAAAACTACTTTCCTGAATTTTTTCCGATTTTTTAAACGAGTCCAAGTACAGTCAATAACGGTAGGACACCCCAGACCCATGTGTGTCTAGGTAGGTGCCCTAATTGTAATGTATCTACAGAGGGTTTAAAGTTGAATCCTAGTAAATGCGTAGGCAATGGAAAACGGCTTGATCGATCGCATTTCGATGATGACTAAATGGTCCATTTTGCTTTCTCTCTATCATTTTTGTCCATCGTAATCGTCCTGTTCTGTACTCTGACGCATTTTCCTCCGCACCGACACGGTTAACAACTCAGGATTTTGTGGGGAAGCACAACACGAACGACTGCTCGGAGGGTTGTCAGAAATAAAGAAAAAGAACAATAGGCCCCAGGACACGAGCTTGAAACACTCGATACAGCTTCCTCAACGATGAAAACCTTTCTCCGTTCGCTTTTTTCTTCTTTTTACTCTTTTCGGTTGGTTCTGGGGGTCATTTAAGCAATTTCGTATAAAGTGGTAGTCATGGTTTTTACGGAATAAAGGAATAAGTGATTCCACCACACAAACCCATCGATTTCTCTCTCTCTCTCTCTCTTCCTTTTTCTTTTTTTTTCTTCTGTTTGCGTACGTGCGAATTTTGTTTTTATTTTCATATTATTTTTGATTTTTGTGTTTATTTTATTTCTCTTTCTGTTTATTTGATTGCTTGTGTTTTGCGTGCGTGCGGTTTTATTTTATTTCATTTTCTTTTAGTTCATTTTATTTTTTTTTATTTTATTTTATTTTATTTTGGTTATTATATATTTTGATTTCTGTATGATTTTTCTCATTGCCTAATAGTTCGCCGACCAAGGCAAATAAGAAATCAATCAATCTCTCTCTCTCTCTCCCTGCTTTTGTGTTTCGCTCTCTATCGGGTTTTCTTTTCTCAGTGCCTCGGTATCCACGAAGCACACTGTGAGAGTCTTCCTATTTTACCTGCAGTACAGGATTACTGATAGCATCGCTAGTGCAGACCCTAACTCCGGTATCGCTGCGTTGGGACGGGCGGACTTGCCCATCGATAACAAAGTTTCAACTCTCAACCAACAGCAGCAACTTTGTGTTATGCTAGTGTTAATATATGTGGATATCGATACATAGCCCCACAGAGTTCCAGTGACGTTTGTACATGTTATTTGTACAAAAATACTCAAAGGGATATCGTTAGCTGATGGCATGCCAGGGCTTCCAACAAACTTCCGGTTCTTCCAGAGTCAATTCAATCCAGTGTCGACAATAACCCACACGAAACGCTTCTAAAAACTACACTTCTGTCACGAACGCCATTTTCACTTAGACACAGAAACATACTTGCATGTGTGGCTCATGTATTAACCTGCTCACGACAACGTCACTACTATCCAAGTTTACAAGCTCTTTTCGGTATAGAGCACTCATACACGAACGAACAAAAGCCTAAGAGACACTTTCAAACTGATGCTTCGGTCTCCTATGGGCTTTTGCACTCTCTGCACTACTTTTCCTCACCGCTTCCCTTTTCCTCGATCTTCGCGTTTCTATACTCCGTTCCATTGTATATCTTTCCTCAGATGCCAACACAATGCTCGCCAGTCGTTCAACACCTCGCTGTCTTGCAACTTTGTACTAAAAAGCCATATCGAGATGTCGAAACTTTGACAGAAAAACAAAATTTCGCCACGAGATCGTACGTTGCCGAGAGCACTATTTCTGACGGGGTATTTACCTATTGATTCAACTTTCGCGACTACCGTGACCGTAATCATTAATGATACTAAGTTAGCAACGTTCTCGTCCAACGAAAAATCTTTTTCTATTCATTGTTTGTTCAATTTAAAAAATCTCAACAATTTTCTTACCGATTTTCAGTTTGGATCCTAAACAAGATCGACTTATTGTCCTGATTGAATATTTTATAAGAATCTTGACATTTGCTCAAAGAAAAAACAAAATTTCATTGCATTACAATAATGCAAACTTCAACATCGTTAAATCATTTTCAGAATCCATTTAGTTAGCCCTTTGAGTGCAAAACAAAAATCAAATGCCAAAACGATTCGTTGTCATTAAAAGCCAAACAATTAGTGACAGAAAATTGTCTCGCAATCTCGCAAATTCATTCGACGAGTGGAGGAGATTCAGCTGCAACTTACAATTCTTAGCGGAGAAACAGAAACTTCGTGGCTAAGTAGAAAAATCAACGTGTGGTCAGACCATTCAATAGTTGCAGAATTACTTCAATATCCCAGACCTTTTCGTCTCGTTTTGAGTAACCCTTCGAGTGCACACCTCCCATAAGTGCATCTTGGGTCAATTTGACCCAGGGCGTTTTTCAAATTGTTTTATTTTGGTAAATATGATTTTTTTTTGTAGAGACGTTTTTTTTAGTAAATAATCCATATTTTAAGGCCCTAGATTTATTTTTTTTGTGAAAACGAAAAGCAAATGCCAAAAAGATTCGTTATGATGAAATGCCAAAGAATCGGTGACAGAAAATTGTCAGGGTCAAATTGACCCAGTATGGACTCGAAGAGTAAAACGATGGAACAGCCGAACCGCCATTTGCCGAAGTAGGAATAAAAACAATGTGTCTGTGGATCCCAAAGTTCAAAGGTTTCAAAGATCAAAGCGCATCTGACAGACTTTGCTCTAAAGTTGGAGAAAAAAAAAGTAAAATTTTAATGTTACTTCAAAACTAAAATAATAATTGTTATCTTCGGCGAGCCCTCGAGGAAATTGAAAAAAAAAAATGGAATACCGCGCATTGTTCTTTATTCTTCTTGTTTTTCATTTATTATCTTTCTGATTTGCTCGAGTATACACCCGCGGAGATACAGAGAAGCAGCAGGGGTCCCAGGAGGACCTTAGAGATCGTCGAGAAAAGACTCGACGTATTTCAGGCCTTCCACAAAGTTGCTTGCCTCGTTTCTCCTGTCGCTCGCTGACGAAAAAACGAAGAAAACGTGAAGAATGTTTCGAGCAACTGAGAGAAAGAAAATTGGTTTGAAGAAGAGCGATTGAGAATAAAAAACAAAAGGGATAGTAAAAAAAAAAAACAAAACGTCGAGCTCGTGTGTGTGTGCGATTCGGGAATTCCATGTGAACGCCGTCGTTGTCAGATGGACTGCTCGAAGCCTCGAAGAAATCGGCAGAAAATAGAAAGGACGCCGGAGATGCTGAGAAAATAGTGAACGAGCCATACACATGGCCAAAAAGTTGTTAAAGAAACGCGAGAACCCGTAGATGGGGCGTAAAAAAATACGATTCCTTTTTTCTTTCCCTTAGGAGTTGCGGGAAACTCTCATGATCCGGATCAATCGCGAACAGCGTGAAAATCTCTCATCGGTTCTTGAAAAAAAAAAAAAAAAAAAAAAAAAAAACTTCGCAGACAGACATTGAATGTTGTTTATTTTTTGTGGAATTCGGAAAGTCATCATCGTTTGTCGACACCATCCATTCGGATCGGTTTTTTTTTTGTGCTGCTCCTTCAACATCTCGCTGTTCTCACTCATCTGGCCGGCTCATTGCGAGTTTATCGAGATGAGCAGGCACATTAGCCAGAGCCTCGAGTCGCTGAAAAAGCTCTCGAAAATTTATGGAGGAAATAATTTATGATTTTTTTATTGAATTATTTTCCATCCCTCGAATCATCCCCGGACACATTCTCGTCATCGAATGGCGTCTACTTGGAATACATACTCGATTTTTAACTCCCCGTGGATCAAATGGGTCTTTTAGACCCAAACGACGATTTTTTTTTCGAAAATCGCGTATTTTAAAACGTTTTATTTAATCCTCACTTGCCACACCTCTGTATAATTACGTACTCGTCACCATGGGGTTAATTTGTACCCCAGTGACGAAAATTGTTATAAAAAATGAATTACTGAATATTTCGACTTGAAAATTGTTGTAAAACGTATTGAAAGCTTTCTTTAAAAGATTGTTTACTTTTTAAAGTCAAAAATTAAATTTAAGTACACTAATAAAATGCTAAAACCAACAAAAGTGGAAAAAGAACAATTTTTCTCAATAGGCCTGGGGCAGCTCGTACCCCAAGGTGGCAAGTAAGGGTTAAAAATAAAAAAACTTCGAAATCTTAAAGTTGAATCGATGGAGAATATTCCAGAATTTTTCCACATTTTTTTCTCTCCTAATTCGTGAGAAATAAGTAGCAGGACGAAAAGGACCCATTCGCAGAGAGCTGAGAAAAAAAGAAATTTGAAAAATTGTAGTGACGAGGAAAACTGGATTTTCGTGCAACGTGAAAGTTCCCATACATTTTGTTAAATCCCGGAAATTTGTACGAAAGCTCACTAGACTGAAAGAGTTCACTTCCTGTTGGATGCTGGGAGAGAGAGAAGAGAGAGAAACAAGGAAAACCAGCCCCTCATCTCTTTGGAGTTTCACAGAGGGCACACTGTATTCGTAATGAGGCACAACTCTGGATTCTATTGTATACCGAGTTAAATTGCAGTTTGTCGGGGACACAAGTGGAAACGGTATTTCGAAACGTCCGCGTGTGTATTTCCGCACATGCACGTGTATGTGTGCGCCGGAATGCACGAGTACGGAAGTCACTTGAAATCCTCAATCGTGCATTACTCAAAATTTGCAGAATGCGCGCGCCTTTCTTACTCTCCCGCGAGTCATTATATATTTACTTATACGTACATATTGATTGTTTCAGTGCAATGTGCTATGAATCGCATTATCGAACTTGGCTAACGATTTTAATCACGGATTACCGTTAATAATCACCCTACCCGCACGTTCCAATATTCTCTCAACATCCCTATTTTATAATGACGCTCGAGTGAGCAACGTTGGAATGCAACGAAAAATATATCTTTTTTATTTTTAATCTTAATTTTAATTCTTATTTTATTTTATATTTGTTTTTATTTTAATTTTTTAAATTTTAATTCTTGTTTTATTTTAATTGTTCTATTTTATTTAAATTTTAATCTTTTTTTTTCAAATTCTGAATCTTATTTTAATTTTTTGAATTTTAATTCTTAATTAAACAGAATCAAATTTATTACAAAGTCATCCCAATTTTTTGTGCTGATCGGATCGGCAAAACCGATAATTTCAAGATTGTAATTATTAAAATTTTTGCTGCTTTTTAATAATGAGCTTTGCCGAGGAAATTTTTTTCTTTTTTTAATATTTCAACGATGCAGACTTCAACGTCAGTATATAATTAAAAAAGAGTGCTCCTGCGACGTTCTGCTCAGCCAGGATCGTTACGCAAAACGGGCATCTAAAAGATGAGTGAATGAAATTGTCTCTGCGTCGATAAAAAATAATGCACAGGATTAAGGTTAAATAATGCGGAGGCAATAATAGAGATGAAAAAATCGAGGTCAGCCCCTGATGAAGAAAAAATAACGAAACAACAGGAAAAATAAATAGAGCAGACGAATAAACTTGATTCGAGAACGAATCGACATTAGAAGCAGATTCGTGGGCATCAAATGAAAAATAAAATCTCTGCTTCGCACGACAAATAAAAAAGTAGCCGAATATGCGATATGGAAATACTTGAACAACCAAAAGCCACACGGTTGCTAATGGAAAAAGTATTAGTTCCGTTTGCGGTAATCCTCCGATGATTGCCCTCGTGAAATGAGTTGAGGCCATAACCACCCCTACGAAAATATATTCGTGAACTAAAAATCTGCATACATGTCCCAATTTTTCCTGTTTTTTTTTTTTTTTTTTTTCGATCCAACTTGCTCCTGCATCCTCTCTATTGGATTTAATGCTGCGAGATTGTACCACTCGCAAAATTCACTGTCGATGTATGACCCACTTTCATCCACTCGAAAATAGAATCGACATATAAATCGCAAAGCGAATGTACCCTGCAGGAAAAAAATTAAGTTTTGTCTCGATTCTTCTGGAAATATGACAGGAAAAGTCTTGTAGTTCAAAATGAGGTTCGATGAGTCGGAGATAAAAATTATTCCGGTACAATTAACGCACCTCCCTAGACACACATGGGTCTGGGTCGTCCTACCGATTTTTACTGCACTTGGACTCGTTTAAAAAATCGGAAAAAATTCAGGAAAGTAGTTTTGGATCTATAGAAAGAGAGTCTGCACTGGGTGATGCATAAAAATTCTTTTTTATTATTATTATTTAATGGTAATCGATACGAAAAACAAAAAATTCACGCCATTCGCTGAATGAGCTGGACACACCAGACCCATGTGTGTCTACTGAGGGTTAAAAACAAGATTTTCGAAAAAAAGTTGTCTTTCGGGTCAAAAAGACCCATACGATCCTGATATGATTTTTTGCTGTACTTGGACTCGTTTAAAAAATCGGAAAAAATTCAGGAAAGTAGTTTTGGATCTATAGAAAGAGAGTCTGCACTGGGTGATGGATAAAAATTCTTTTTTATTATTATTATTTAATGGTAATCAATACGAAAAACAAGAAATTCACGCCATTCGCTGAATGGACACCCCAGAGCCGCGTGTGTCTACGGAGGGTTACCACGAGCAGCTGGTGAAAAAAGTTGAAAGAGACTCCTCATCGCCAAGCAGGAGAAATGGCCAGATCGTCGAGCAAAATGCTCTTAGACCGATCCTCCAAAATAGAGCTCCTCTTGCACATACCTGTTGAGTAGCCTCTTGGGGCCTGTAAACTCTCCGGAACCCTTCTGCGGTGTGGCAAAGAGTCTGCTGGGCTCTTCTCGTGGTTCCTGGCTAAAAAGAGAGCGATATTAATTTTCCTCGCACATGAGAGCGACCAAGTGAATAAAATATATAGAAACTTTGAAATCATCGTGTAGCCAACCAAAAAATGGTTCACAAATCATGTTATACAACTTTAGATGACCTTCGAGGGTGGTGCGCTTTGACGAGAGGGCAAAAAAAACATGAAGGGAATCAAAATGGATACATAGAATTGTTGACAGAAGCCTGTCGAGCTTTTCAATCAGCGCGTCCATCTGATGCAGGGAAAACGCTTTACCGCAATGCACCTGACATTTTAATTGGATTTCAATGTATACGTAACGTTCATCCAAAATTTCATCGTGTCTCCCACGTTCACACGTATGGGGCATTTCATCTCTAATTTAAATCCACCATAAACATTATTTTTTCAAAGAGATATACCATTAATTTGAATTTCACAAAGAAATTTAAAATTAAGCGTAGCAAATGAAACGAACAGACAAAATAAATTGGGACAATATTTTTAAATCAGTAAATACATGCATCGTTGGAATACAACGAAAAATATGTTTTTTATTCATTATTTTAATAATTAATGCACTCGTTGCAATTTTTCTAGTAAATTCAGTCTGCAAATGGCAAAGAAGACTGTACCATTATTTTTGGCAAATACTGTATGAAAATTTGGTGCTCTGCTGTAACAAAATAATGAGTTTTCGGTGCATCCATCGATGGAGAACTTTAACGTCGTATAAATGCAATATTTGGAGAGGACAATAAAACGATCTTTTTTGAGGATCCGAAGAGGAAAATGGTTTTTGAAATTGAACAAATAATTAATAGAAAAAGGTATTTTTCGTTGGACCACAACGTTGCGAACTTGAGTTTCACGACGTGAAATTCATCATAAACGATTATGATGTTCGCACATCTGGACTATTAATATATTCAGTGATTAGCGTAGCATGAAATAATCTCTCAAATGTAGATTATTAACCCACCGTAGACACGCTACAATTAGTGCACCTCTCTAGACACACATGGGTCTGGCGTGCCCTACCGTTTTTACTGTACTTGGACTCGTTTAAAAAATCAGAAAAAATTTAGAAAAGTAGTTTTGGATCTATAGAAAGAGAGCCTGCACTGGGTGATGGATAAAAATTCTTTTTTATCATTGTTATTTAATGGCAAATGATACGAAAAACGAGAAATTCACGCCATTCGCTGAATGTGCTGGACACCCCAGACCCATGTGTGTCTATTGAGGGTTAAAAACAAAATTTTCGAAAAAAAGTTGTCGCTCGGGTCAATAAGACCCATATGATCCTGATATGATTTTTTGCTGGACTTGGACTCGTGTAAAAAATCGGAAAAAATTCAGGAAAGTAGTTTTAAATCTATAGAAAAGAGTCTGCACTGGGTTGATGAATAAAAAATATTTTTTATCATTGTTATTTAATGGTAATCGATACGAAAAATAAGAAATTCAAGCCATTCGCTAAATGGGCACCCCAGACCCATGTGTATCTACCGAGGGTTAAAAACAGCATGTCACAGTTTATTACATCGAAACTCAAAGCAGCATCTAGAAACATATGCCAGAGCCAATCGCGAAACAAAACCCACACGTCGTCCACGACTCAGTTCATTTTATTTCGTCGTGATAGCAGGCAAAAAAAAAGCTCCAAGAACTGCGTAGCACACTAGATCGAAATATGCGGAAAAAGAGCTCAAAAAGGTGAACCGCAAATGGATCGTCGCGATGGGTGTAGAAAAAGGAAAAATGGGCAACGTGTACAAAAGAACCGAGAGCAGAAGATTCACTCCGAGCAGGATTGCCCCTCGGAAAAAGAAGGAAAAACTACTCCAACATACATGCAGAGTGAAGGAAATAGAGCGAGAGGTTGAGAGGCCTAGCATATAGAAAAAACGTGAAAAAGACACTCGTCGAACGCCATTTCGATGTCAACTCACTCGTCTATCGAGAAGAGAGTTGAGAATTTCGCGAACGAAACCGAGTATAGCGAATACCATGAAATATTGAACTCCCAAGCAGACTAAGAATTCCCATACATACATGTGTGATATATGCGAGTATGTCAATGACGTTCCCCATCCCGACACAAGCTTGTCTCAACGATCTTCTCCACTTTTCCAACATTCTCCATCTACCCAGCAGTGACAGACTCTTTCTCCGTTGTGCAGGCTGCTCTGCTGGTACAAGAGAAAAGCGATAATCGGATTGGACGTTGTTCAATCGTCCGGTGCGAACAATTTCGCACTATGGCGTATCAAGGAAATTGTCAAATCTTGAGATTCGATCGTGCAAATCAAAGAGAATAGTGATGTCTAATAGCTCGCGCAGTTTTAACAGCTTCCACCATGTAGAAGTCGAGATATTTATTTATAAAAATCACAATATTCAATAGTTTCTCATAAAAGTGTTAAAAGTTGCAATTTTCAACATTAAATATTTCTATTTCTAAATGGTGAAGCCTCTCAAAACTTTGCATACACTTTTATGCAACATCGAAGAAGCTTTATTTAGTTTTTCAAAAAAATCGTTCGTAAAATTTTTTCAAAATTTTGTTTATTACATAAAAAATACAGATTACCTCGGAAAATTTTGGATTTAGAGTACGTTGTTCTTTAGT
This sequence comes from Hyposoter dolosus, assembly GCA_963921915.1. Classification (NCBI taxonomy): domain Eukaryota; kingdom Metazoa; phylum Arthropoda; class Insecta; order Hymenoptera; family Ichneumonidae; genus Hyposoter; species Hyposoter dolosus. Next base: position 5,420,535 of record OY998140.1, read on the forward strand.
CAATTTGCAACAACTTTTTTTAATGAACTTGGGCTCGCAAACCATTTTGTATGTAAGAAAAACTGAAAACAAAAATTTAGATTTAACCGTCGCCATACAACGCCCTTAAAAAAAAATCAAAGTTCTTTGCTGAGATTTTCAAATCTCTTGAATCAAGTTTAGTCGAAATTTTTGAAAATTGGGACATCATCGATACGATTTTTTGACATTTTCCGAATCACATTTGCACGGATTGCCCCAATTGCCAGAGGCCCGAACCATTCATTAGAAATCAATCGATTTCTCTGGTTATGAGGAATGAATGAGGAGGGGAATTCCCATGCAGTATTATAATGGGATTACTTTATTATTCATTCCGTACGTGTATACTCTACGACCGGATGTACTATGTGTCGAGTATAGGAAGTAGTGCGTTGATCGATATACAAGACTCGAATCAGTCGATAACACAAAAGGGTCTTTGTTTCGAGTTCTCGTTCTATTTGACTGTTGATTGGGGTATCGCGGAAGCCTCGCGTGTCTATTTTCATTATATGCAATGGCCAAATCCGTGAAATATATCGCGAGGCTGTATTCAGGCTGTTGGGGGGATTATTCCGTGGTGAATTCTGAAAGTTACAATGTGAATTCGATTACGAGTCACCGCGACGATTCGTGACTAAATTTTCATAATAACCATAAATTATCGCATGTCCTTTCATGGGATTGTATTGGGAGGATATTTACGATGTTGGGAAGCGACCAACAGCACTCGAGCCTCCGCGGATCGTATGGGTCTTTTTGACCCGATGGACAATTTTTTTTGAAAATCTTGTTTTTCAAAACGTTTTATATTAAAATAAATAAATGCAAGGACTGTAACAACTTGGAAACTTCAAAGTAGAATCAATGGAGAGTATTGCACAATTTTTTGAGTCGTGCGGGTCTTTTTGACCCAGATGACAACGTTTTTTTCGAAAATCTTGTTTTTCAAAACGTTCTATTTTGGAATAAATAAATGCAACGAATGCAGTGACTTTGAAAATTCAAAGAAGATTCCTCGGAGAGTATTCCAGAATTTTTGCAGATTTTTTTCTCTTCAAATACGTGAGTTACAAGGGACAGGACGAAAAGGACGATACGTGGAGGGTCGAGGACGTTGTATGCGAAAATTTCTATCGATAGAATTCCTTTAAATTTACACCACACAAAGAAAATAGTGATATCTAATAGCTTGCGTAATTTCAAGAGGTTTCACCTCTTGTCAAAAGTTAAAATTCACCTTGTGTTAAAAGTTGCAATTTTCAACATTAAATATTTCGATTTCTGAATGGTGAAGCCTCTTAAAACTTTGCATACACTTTTATGCAATATCGAGGAAGCTTTATTTAGTTTTTCAAAAAAATCGGTCGTAAAATTTTTTCGAAATTTTGTTTATTATATAACAAATACAGATTACCTCAGAAAATCTTGGATTTAGAGTACGTTGTTCTTTAGTCAATTTGCAACAACTTTTTTCAATGAACTTGGGCTCGCAAACCATTTTGTATGTAAAAAAAACTGAAAACAAAAATTTAGATTTTATCGTCGGCATACAACGTCCTTAAATCAACGAGACATGGAATCAATGAAAATTCCTTTGACCATTGATTATTGATAATGAGATTTTCTCAATCCATCACTAAATAGACCAGCAATCCTGATTATTTATATGAAAAAAAAGAAAAATCCAATATTTCAAGTAATTAGAAAACACAAGTCCGAATCGTTGCGTGGATTCGAAGTGCAAAGCGTCGTTATGTTTGCAAGGAGGATCGAACGAGCTCGTTCGAGAATATTTAGATACGTATTTTCTTGATGCCTCGTGTGTTCACAGCCGTTCATAGCCGGACACGATCGATATATCGATATCATATGTTATCCTCATAAGTGTTATTATTATTCATATTATCATCATTATTATCACATTATAAATATGTATTATTTATGATCGTTGTGATTTTCTTAGCGCCATGCTTCAAAAAGTCTGTATGACAACTACACGTTGTGCCTGCGGAAGCTGTGTGGACATCTCTGTGCCTTAAAAGCCTGTCTCGTGTGTTCCGTTTTATTTATTATGTTCAATTAATGTTATTGTTATTATTATTATTGTTAATTGAATAATTTTACGGATGATGACGGTTCTTATCGTTAATATGATGACAATGCGAGAGTGTATGTAACCCTTCGGGTGCACACCACCTGTAAGTGGATCTTGGGTCAATTTGACCCAAGGCATTTTTCAAGTCGTTGCACTCTGGTAAATATGCATTTTTTGTTTTTTTTTGTAGAGACGTTTTTTATAGTAAATTGTCCATATTTTATGGCTCTGGATTTATTTTTTAAAGAAACGGAAAATTAAATGCTGTTCGTTGCCATTAAATGCCAAATAATTGGGGAAAGAACATTTTTGGGGTCAACATGACTCAGTGTGTACTCGAAGGGTTAACATAAATTAATTTGATGCATAATATAGAGAGACATGATTTATTGAGCATTTTATTAGTGAATCGCAATCAGACATTTATTATCCGTATTGTTAATGTATTTATCATATAAATGGATAGTTGACAGAATAAATTTGATAAAGAAATATGCGTTTTAAAAATGGTCCCGTTGGCACTTTTGACTTTGCTACATCACGTGACCATTTTTTTTTTCTTCTTTTTTTGAGCCATTTCTTTTTGGTTCTTACTTTTTTTTCGTTGTTTATATCAGAATCTCGTTAACTTTGGCCTCTCGATGTCGTGTAACGCAGGTTGATCTCAGACACATGGACGAAAAAACTGGTAGCAACGTCGTCGACGTCGGCGTCGACTTATCCGAGTTCTACATGTCCGTGGAATGGGACATTTTGGAAGTGCCTGCCGTTAGGTTTGTATATATTATTCTCCACCAACTTTTGTAATTCTTTTTAGCACACGTCAACTTCCAAGCCACGAAGTCCAGACACTTTGCTACTTTCAACGCTCATTCCTATTTGGAAATAATCGAATGGTTCATAAATTTTGTTTTTTTTTTTTCTTGAGAAGAGCTAGACATTCTTGAGGACGTTGTATGCAAAATTTTCTATCAATAGAATTCCTTTGAATTTGCAACACACAAAGAGAATAGTGATGTCTAATAGCTCGAGCAATTTTAAGAGGTTTCACCATGTACAAGTCGAAATATTTATTTATAAAAATCACAATTTTCAATAGTTTCTGATAAGAGCTCGTTTCAAAAGTTGCAATTTTCAACACTAAATATTTCGATTTCTAAATGGTGAAGCCTCTTAAAACTTTGCATACACTTTTATGTAACATCGAAGAAGCTTTATTTAGTTTTACAAAAAAATCGGTCGTAAAATATTTTCGAAAATTTGTTTATTATATAAAAAATACAGATTACCTCGGAAAATCTTGGTTTTAGAGTACGTTGTTCTTTAATCAACTTGCAACAACTTTTTTTAATGAACTTGGGCTCGTAAACAATTTTGTATGTAAGAAAAACTGAAAACAAAAATTTATATTTGACCGTCGCGCCATACAACGTCCTCAATCGAGGACAATAAAGCGATCTTAGTTTTTTCGAAATTAAACAAACAATTAATAGAAAAATGGATTTTTCGTTGGATCCCAACGTTGCGAATTTCCCTGTCTCCTCCATAGGATAGTTCGTGGCTTCAAAAAAATCGTCATGATTTTCCAAATATTTCAACAACTGTTTTTCATTTTTTTTTTTTCAGAAATGAGAAATTTTACACGTGCTGTGACGAGCCTTATCTCGACATAACGTTCAACATAACAATGCGGAGAAAGACGTTATTTTATACCGTCAATATCATCATCCCCTGCATGGGTATCTCATTTCTTACGGTTTTGACATTCTACCTGCCAAGCGACAGCGGCGAGAAGGTGAGTAGAGCAAAAAATCTCATCCCCATAAAAAAACGTCAGTAAAAATCATGGAAATTCTAGATTTTCCGTCCAATTTGTAATGGAAACCCCATAAGAAACCCCATACACAAAAAGACCGACAAACTCCCAAAAAGCTGCAAACGAGCCACGCGATAAAAATAATAAAAAAAAATTACGTTTTTCTAAAAAAAAAAAAATATTCCCGAGCTCCACGAAATATATCATTCGTCTCTCGCGCGTAGCAACCATAAAAGAGAACAAACAAATTGCGCGAACGGCCAAAGGGTTTTCTCCTTCCGCCTTGCCGAAATTCTCGAGCATTTTTTTCCGGCGACCTGGAACAATGACGTCAATAGCCCAGAGAGATTCGTGATACTGTGTCGTTACATAGACGTCAGCAAGAAAGATAACATTTTTATTATGGTGTGCTACACCATGGAAGAAAAAAATGCCGAGACTGTAACGAGAATGTAAAAATAAAAGGGAGAACGAGTGAATAATCGTAAACGAGAATAAAATTCACGTAGACAAACAGCCCGAATGACTAACTATGGGAAATTCCATGGATTATGGTAATTCGAAATATAAACCCATGAAATTCATGCTCGTGATGACAAACGCGAAATATTTCGTACATGATTCGTATATAGAGAGCTAAACAACGCAGCAGCCAATTGACTGCGTCACCTAATCCGTTTACGTCACATCGGAGCTGGCTAAACGAGTCAGGTGCCTCGTTAACTCCTGGTGCCACGGGCACATTTAGGTCGTGAGAGCCCTTTGAACGCCATGAGAAGTCATGCATTTCGCTTTCCTCCATCCATTTATCTCTTTCTCCCTCTTCCCCCCTGCTGCGTTTCCCTGTTTCCCTCTTTCCCTTCCCTCCCTCTCGCCCTTCTTTATACCACCGAAAATTATTCACCAAATTCAACTCTCAAGTGGATACGGTTTCTATTAACAAGAATAGAGAAACGATCCAACTTGGCTCGTCCATGCGGGTATTAATTCATCTCACGCTCCTGGCTTGTAATAATACTAGACACGGCATTAGAAATGATAACTGTATTTTGTACTCACGTTTAATAATGTGCTTCAACATTTTTCATCCTCTGACACGTTCGTACCAAACTTTTTAATTATTCATATAGTTTCTCCTACCCCTTAACCCTTTGGGCGCACACCTCCTGGGAGTGCGTCTTGGGTCAATCTGACCCGAGGCGTTTTTCGAATCGTTGCATTTTGGTAAATATGCTTTTTTTTTTGTTTTTTTTTTTTTGTAGAGACGATTTTTGTTGTAAATTATCCATATTTTAAGGCCTATTAAATTCTCGTGAGTTTCAAGAAATAATAAAGCCATCTTTTGTCTCTGACTCATGGCGAGAGGTCAATTCTTCAGCAGTAATTGTCACAGAGTTGAAAAATTCAATTGTTTCTTTCGACGGTGCTAAATATTCGTGTTTCTTTTTTTTTTCTTGTAAGAATATTCGTTATTTTTGTTGAAAAACAATAAGAGTCGTGAATTGGATGATTAAGGGTGCTCAACGAGTTTCAAAGTCTCGCAAATTCATTCAACGAGTGGAGGACATTCAGCTGCAGCTTACAATTCTTAGCGGAGAGACAGAAACTTCGTGGCTAAGTAGAAAACTCAACGTATGGTCAGACCATTCAGTAGTTGCAGAATTACTTGAATAACCCAGACTTTTTCGTCTCGTTTTGAGTAACCCTTCGAGTGCACACCTCCCATAAGTGCATCCTGGGTCAATTGGACCCAGGGCGTTTTTCAAATCGTTGTGTTTCGGTAAATATGATTTTTTTTTTTTTTTTTTTTTTTGGGAGAGACGTTTCGTTTTGTAGAGACGTAATATTTTTATTTTATTACAATAGAGAGTTACTTAATTAATAAAACTTTAGTCGATGGAGTTGCTAGAAAGAATGACAAATTTTTTGCCATACTAGGAACGTTCGTGGCGTTTGAAAAGATAAATTGAAATGTTTCTGAAGAAGCATAACTTGCGGAGAAAAAATAATTGAATCCGAAATCGAATTCTGATCCTGAATTAAAAAATTTCAAGTTTTGAAAATTGCTTTCTTATGAAAATTGTTTCGGCTCGTATAACAATCAGTTTTCAGTGACCTCTGCTCCCATTATTGTTGCATTAACTCATGGCTTTCATTTTTCGTTCATACTTTTTTAACCACTGACCAAAAGCTCTAAGAATTGATGCTGCCTATTAAATAACCAAGAAAAAAATGAGGCCTCAAAGTTCAAGCGAGATTTAAGGACAGACACAACAATATTTATGGTGGCGGAGGGTGTGAGGCCGAAGGGAAGCGAGAATTAGTTACCTTTCCCTTACGTCTGTAAGCCTCGTTATTTTCCTCTTATCTAGCCGGCGGGGATTGAATGATCTCTCTCTCTCTCTCTCTCCCCCTCTCTTCCCTCATGTTCTCGTCGTTGTATAGGTGGGCTCGAACTATTTTTCATTTCCCAGTGAATCAGGCTTTTGCCCCTATCACCTTTCGTTGAAAAAATCCCCTCGGGTCTCGCCCACTTCTGCCCTTGTGCTCTAGAATGTCTCCCTCTCTCCTCTGGCCCTCCTCATCGCCATGCAGTCTCGTTTTCTCTCGGCCTGTCTCCCCTCTGGCGTGACGGTGTCGCTTTTTCCTTTTGTTAACGAAAAATCCTGCTTTGTACTACTACACGCTTTTTTTATCTGAATGTGACTCACACGCTATATCTGGTCCACCTGGATAAGCGTAAGGAAAATATTGCGATTGTCATTTTTATGTAATTGTTGAACAAAAACTGTAAGGGAAACTGAGCTCCAAGGATCAGAGAGAAAGCTCGTTATTTTCCCCATAACTATTAGATACTGTCCCATACTAATTCGTATTTTGTGACCAACTTTCGTCGAATCTTTGAATAAAAACTGAAAAAATCGCAAATTCGAGATTCGAAAAATTCCAGAAGCTTGGAAACTTCGAGGAAGAATCGAAAGTCGATGCTGGAGACACGGGCCGTCTCGAATCTTTGAGAGAAAAAAAATTATACGCCCAACAACTTGGAAATTCTTGACCATCGTGACTTTTGTGAAAGCCACGAGCTTCGCAAAAAATAAACCATTGCTCGTGTACACATTGAAGGAGAAAAGTGCCGAGTCACCCTCTGCTCGTGCGAAAAGGTCAAATTTCCTATCGAGCCCTTTTTTCGCATCAACGGCAATCACCGATCCTTTCCGTAGTCCTCGTCTCCTCCGCTACAGAATGAAATATCCAGTTGCTCGATGGACATCGATCGTGGAAGAATTTATCAGCAAGCAAGACTCAAGATGGAACTACGTCGCAAGAGGATTTTTTTCGACCTTGTAATCTCGAGCTTAATCCTGACTCAGACATCTATTTGGGACAGACGAGGATATAATATTCCAAAAGTCATTTTGTCGCAAATTCTCATCTGCCATTTTATTCCCCACGTGGAATTGACTCTCGGAAAAAAACCATAAGAAGCAACCAGTCTCTTGTTGTTGCAACGTTGTCTGCGTGGGCTAAACCCTCAATTTCTGATGCTACTTTGGACGCCATCGTTCCAGAGCTCGGATTTTGAACCCGAGTGACCTTCCTTGAACGTTTAAGCGCCCAGTAGGTGTAGCGAGGCATTTTATCATCTGACATTAAAGAGCGAGAGAGACGGAGAGATTTGCTGAGAAGGGTTCAATGCCCCGAGCTTTCATGGGGCTCGCTATTAAGGACGTTGTATGCTGAATTTTCTATCGATAGAATTTCTTCAAATTTGCACCACACAAAGAAAATAGTTCGCGCAATTTTAAGAGCTTTTACCATGTAGAACGTCGAGATATTTATTTATAAAAATCACAATTTTCAGTAGTTCCTCATAATAGCGTGTGTTAAAAGTTGCAATTTTCAACATTAAATATTTCGGTTTCTAAATGGTGGAGCCTCTCAAAACTTTGCATACACTTTTATGCAACATCGAAGAAGCTTTATTCAGTTTTTCAAAAAAATCGTTCGTTAAATTTTTTCGAAATTTTGTTTATTACATAAAAAATGCAGATTACCTCGGAAAATCTTGGATTTAGAGTACGTTGTTCTTTAGTCAATTTTCAACAACTTTTTTCAATCAACTTGGGCTCGCAAACCATTTTGTATGTAAGAAAAACTGAAAACAAAAATTTTGAGCCATACAACGTTCTTAACCAACGAAAAGTTTCCCTCCAGAAAAGAAGCCCCGAGTTGAATGAACTTCATTGGTTGAAGTGAAAAAATACAGAGATTAGTGCTTGCCCCTTATTTTCCAGCTTTAAAAACTCGGCACAAAATATTACCAACGGAAAATACTCAATGAGATAAAAAATAAATTAGAGGAAAAACAAGTTTGTCACTTAAACGCAATCGCTTTATATCCCGCGTTGATTCTCGATCGCTTCAGTTATAAAATTCATCACATTGATGCAAGTGGTACAGGCGGAAACGGCCGCTTGCTGAATCGATTTAATATGCTGATTCACGCTGCATTCATCAATATTCAAGTGTCGCCAACCTCGACGTAGAAACACATTATCAATTTTCCATCCTATATCCGTTTATCATTGGAATTGCCAATTTTTTAAATCCCACCGGCCTTCGCCTACAACAGCAGTGTGTTGTTTACTCACATATAGTCACGATTTATTCATTACGTTTCTCCATTTACTTTTTGCCGTCCATGTGTGGCAATGTCAAAACTTTATTTCCATTTGGAGCGTGAGTTCTAATGGTGTACCATAGAATTCACCATAGAAGTTACAATTTCTAAAAAAAAAAATGTAAATAAACGAAAAAGAAATCGAGCAAGGTTGACCCACCTTTTTTCAAAATTGCACATATACCTCAAATTTTCGAAAACCAAGCGCAAATCGTTGTCGGTTCCAAATTTCATAATGAAAACGTTTGTCGATTATTTGTTGATTAGAAAAATGAAAAACAAAAATCCACGTAAAGTTGGCCGTTTTTTTTTTTTTAACGAAGCTCAAACGAAGCGCATTCGTTTGTCGGTTACAAATTTTATAATTGAAACGTTTATAGGATATTGGTCTGTTGGTAAAAAAAAAAAAAATGCCTGCAAAATTGACTTACTACATAGAATTCACCATAGAATTTACGTTTCGCCGCACCATAAGAATGCTCGTCTATGTCGACTATGCTGTCTCTCTTATTTCTCACGATCCTTTTTTCTCTTTGCACTTGTTCACCTGGCCAGCATTTCATTTTTAAAGTAGCCATTAAGCACGAGTTTGCCACGATGGTGGTTCGCCAAGAAGCAAGTCGTGTTGGTCACAGTGGAATATTGACCCATCCTTCATCGAGCCTGGGTACTTGTGAGTGTCGTAACACTTCGCATAAGGGCTGTAGAAACATGATGAGAGAGTGAAATGCTCTTCTGCCTGCACATCTTTCTGCGATGTACGCAAAAAGCAAGCGAAAGAGAAAAATCTTGATATGTTAAAAGATGAGACAGGGCGTAGCAGTTGACGTTGAGAAAAGTTGAGAGCGAAACGCGAAAAGAAAGAAGAAAAGAAAAGTCGCAAGCTCTCCGAGTCAATTGGTTTTATTTTTTCTTCGTACTCGGTCCATCTCGAGTGAAGGAAATTATTTGCAAAAAGGTGTCGCTTACATTATTCCTGATTAAAAGAATTAATCGATCCTGCCGAAAAGTTCCCCGCTCAAATTCGTTCAGGAATTCTCAAGATTTTCTAGAATTTTCTCACTCGCAAGAGCAATTCCATTCAATTCCATTCAATTCCATGCAATTCCATGCAAGTTCATTCAATTCCATGCAATTCCATTAAATCCTATTAAATTCTATTCAATTCCATTCAATTACATTTTTCAAATTCTGTTCGTAATTTTCGATTCGCAATTAAACATTGAAATAGTTTCAGGCTTTAGTATCCTCGTCAAAAAGCGAGAACACTTGGTATTGTGTTAAAAATGTAGGCAACAAAGTAAAAAAAAAAAAAAAAAAATCTCTCATGCAAATACTTGCTACTGCGTGCTGCGCTCTCATTGCTGCCTCAATATTGTAGTTGAAAAAAAAAAAAATAATAATAAAAATACGAGGATTCTTGATTCGATTCGTTGCATCGATTGCACACGTGCAAACTCAGCAGCCACTCTCGGTCGCCCTGCTGTTTATCCAATAGCATTCTATATCGAGTTGATGATCGCAATACGCTCCCGGCAAGCGGGCATGCAAAGCTGTGTGTTACTGCTGTTATCTCTGCTTCCTCTTGGCTCGAAGGAAACTAGGGAAAACGTATGGTTCGCGTAGTAGTTTTTCGCTTTTGTCCCGAGGGCTTTATTTTTTTTTTTTATAACAAGAGCTGAACATAAAAATATGAAACAGCATTTTTTTTCTAATAATTTTTGAGGATCGCAACCGCAGGATCGTTCTAAAGAAATAATGAAGAATCTCCTTGCTCACAGACTTTTGGATCAGAGGATTTTCAGTCCATAAATATACAAGACGTTGGAAAATTCTGTTGCCATCGAAATATTCGGAAGCGGATTTTCTCGTCGTTCGCCACTCGAGCTTTTAAGTTCCGTGACAATTACCCGCGCAGTAGAGCTTTCGACGTTTCCACTTGACGCAACATTTACTCCGATTCTCGAAGGGAAGCGCCTACCAGAATTTCCTCAGTCAACGACTTCTTTTTGCCTCTTTTTAATTTCCACTTTATCCAACGGAGCTTTTCCTCACTCGAAATGGTAAATGACGATTCACCATTAGCAGGATGAACGCGAACGCGTTTATTGAGACTTCGGAGCATCTGAAACGAGTGGGGGCAAGCTTCGGAACAGGGAGAGTGTAATAAAGAAAATGGATTAGAATTTTCCTTCCATTTTTTCATCTTTTTCATATTCATATCTTTACCCACGCACGTACGTGCGTTTTTATTTGATGTATAGCGAATTTACGATCGATGAGACTTTTCCACGCAAGCGGATTTCCGCTCCTGCCCCATCCATACCTCTCGCTTTCTATCCATTTGTCACATTTATCAAAATGAATGGATTTACCAACTCCGTTTCGGAGAAATTTACGTCGGCCACTACCATCCCCTCCCTTCATCCCTCCCTCAGCTGTGAATCCCATGAGAACTATTCGGGGTGTATTTTACCATCGCTTGTTTTTCCATTCCATTTTCTCCGAGCTCTTTATTCTTCTCTCTGCTCAATCTGTCGTGGTCTTACTCTCTGGTTTTATGATTCCCTCGTTCCAATTTCCTAGACTCGCGACCAGCCCCTTGCAAAATGTCGTACGAACCGATACAGCCTGCTTCGCCATTTTCTCTGTTTTTCTTCCTCTCCTCGATCCTTATTCTTGGCTCATGGCGGTGCGTTTTTCAGCCTGACAATAAATACTTATTTTCTCTTGGTTCCGAGCACAGTCGAGCAACCTCGATGCAACAACTTTTGTATCTCGCTAGACCGTCTCCTTGAATTCCACCGTTCTCGTACCTCCTTCTTATCTCCCGACGACACGAGCAGACAATGGGAATTAATGAGAAAAACGTATAAATTGCGCGAAACGTATAAATCGCCTGAAATTGCGCGAAAAATGTGAAAATATTTGTTGACAAATATCAAGTTTTTCTCGTTGTCAAAAGAATTACAAATTTTATCATTTTTAATTAATTTATTTTCCGAATTTTTTAAAGAATTTCATTTATTATTTTTAAAAGGAAAGAAAACAATATTTTAAAAGAATAAACATGAAAAATTGCTACGTATTTTGCTAATGACATGTACATGATCATTTCGATATTATTCTCTCCCCATGCAACGAGATTCGAAACAATGATCACCTCCCCTTTTTTCCCCACCAACAGCACCACAGATTTTTCTTCATCGTGTGTAGCCCTTAAGGAAAATCGATCGTCACTCAACTAAAATATATTGTCCAATATATATGGGGATTCACATTTGTATATTAAAAAGAATTGTATTGTCTTGTTACAGGTGACACTATCGATCTCCATACTTATCAGTCTCCACGTGTTCTTCCTTCTGGTAGTTGAGATAATACCTCCAACGTCATTGGTCGTTCCGCTTCTCGGGAAATATCTCATTTTCGCGATGATACTCGTCTCTATAAGGTAAGTGGATCGATTTATCCAGGAGGAGGGAAAAGGTCGAAGGGAAAAAGGGAGAATGTAACTTTTGGAGGAGCGTATTTTTGTGATAACGATACTTACCTTTTTCCGGAGAGTATGAAATCGAAGCCCTTCGCAGCTCCGAGTTTTATGCTTGGCATTTATCCAGCCGTCTCTTCCCAAATCAAATGATTTACGGCAGAAATTCTGCCGGGCAATGCAATCGCCAGTCCTCTTTCTTTTTTTTTCCTCACAGTTGGGTCTTTCACGCCCCAACCTTCTAATCGCACCCTCCAGCAAGAATCTCCATCCTTCCTGTATAGAGTTACTTTCCTCCATCGAACGTATCAGCTTTTTTCCAAACACACGAAAATTTTTCTCGTTTTGCTTCTTCATACAGGAAGCTATGTGACGGTCAACATTTTTTTTTAGTTCTCAATGTCAATGTGCTTAAAATGTCCCAAAACATCGAAAAATCATTTCTAGAAAAAATGTCCGGATGTGTGTGTGTATGTTCTGGCACTGTAAAATTCAAACGTTCATAACTCGAGAACGGTTTGAGCTACAGGGCTCCCGTTTTGCACAGATGTTAATCCATACAAGCTCTTCATTCTCTGAGAATTTTGTTGGAATTGCTAGAAAAATACGAATTCTACGGCATTTTGAAATTTTCAAAAAAAGGCTGTCAACGCTCTAACTTCCGCAAATTTTAAGATTTATAACTAATTTTTTTTTTATAAATAGAGTATCGTAATAGGAAGGTTGGAATTAAATTTAGGAAAAATCGGTTGAACGGTTTGAGTTTTATGATTTTTCGAATTTTACGAAAATCTGAATTTTTTGAAAAATCGTCTAACCACTCGAATTTTTGCAAATTTTCCAAGATATCGTGTACAAGTCTGTACTTTTTGTGAGGAAACATAAATATTGTGACGTCACGCGTCCTCTCCTCGTCCGTATTCTCCGGAGACGGGCCAAACGTCGAAAAGGAGTCTCCCAGACGAAAATCATTAGAAAAATGTCTTCGAGACTCCTTGTCGATGACTTTCTCTTGTTTTTCCAGTCCCAGGGTTACGACGATACTAAAAATGCTCTCCCCCGAGTTTATCACTCGGGTCCAGACTTTTGCTCAAGTTTCCACGGACTAATTCTCCGCTTGATCAAATCGACCAAAAGCAATAAACTATTTTATTAGTTATGAGCATATTTTTCGGTCCACCCAACGCAAGAGGACGCGTATAAATAAAACGGAAATGTAATTGATTCGATATACACACGAGATTTACGAGGCAGCCCGTGCAAATTGTTCAGGACAATTCTGGGCAACGCGGAAAGTGCAACGCTGCATTTTTTTTTTTTTTTTACATTTATTTACATCGCAGACTTTTTCGCACATTTTTCCAATCCATTCCCAATGGGAAATAAAATTGTAGAATATTTTCCGGGACGCCACTCGCTCGCAGAATTAATGGAGGAAATTCTGTTAGGAAGAGGGAAAAATCGTTATCGCCCACGAAACTCCGATTGATCCTTCGTTTCCCTTCCATTTCGTTGTCGATCGCGCGGCAGTTTCTATTCCACGTGTCTGCGTATGTTCTTGTCTTTGAGTCACTTTCGTATTCGATATCGTTTCACTAATAACTCGTGCCTATTGGTATCGCTTTCGAACCGCTTTATTGACATTTGACTCCTATCGCCCCGACTCTTCGTTCTCTCTTTGTCCTCTGACCCGAGTGAATATCCAGTTGCATTCTTTTTTCGACTCCTACCACCGAGCCGAGCGAGCGCACATAAACGTCGTAAAAAAAATTTTTTTTTTTCCGCAAATAAATAAATAAATAAATAAATAAATGGATAAATAAATGAATGAATAGATAAATAAATGAATAAATAAATAAATAAATAAATGAATAAATAAAATACAATAAAACGGATTGCGTCGTAGGTGCGGGTCGTTGAAATCCTTAGCCGGAAGGATCAGAACCGCAAAATTGTAAAATATAAAGCAAAAATCATATTCCTCAAAAATTGGCGATTTTTTCTTGCTCGAAAACATGATTTTCGTGGCTTTCAATTCAGAGGATTCTGGGTCAACATTTTGAGGGATGGAAGAGTCAATTTCCAATTCTGACAACGTGCAGACCTTTTTTTTATTCATAAATAACAAAAATCATTTATGCTGGATACGACTCGAATTTGCAATTGTGGATAATAAAAAAAAATTGCAGCTCGAATGTGGAGGATTTATGGGGAAAATTTGGGGATGGTGCGAAAAATTTATCGTCCCGGGTGTACAACAAAGCGAATGGTAGAAAAATATATAATACAATAGCTGCCAGTGGTCGCACGTGCATCGGAAGTCGTTAAATTATGAAGACAAAGAATTTTCATTCTCTTCTCGTTTTCGATACCGTATTTTTTTTTTTGCTTTTTTAAACTCGTGACGTCTTTGGTTTCGCTTTTCACGTTTTTCCTCCGGGCGCATCCTCACTTTTTTACTATTTTCGATGTTTTTTTTCGGCCTTGGAGAATTGTTCTTTAGCTCACGAAGAATTGCTCACCGGTGCGTCCTTGATGAGAAGTTCGATAGCTGTTACGTCCATGTCCTTGCGTCTCTTCCTATATCGCCATTTTCATCGCGTAAGGCGCCGTTTCTAACAAAGCCCTTATTGTTTCGGAGATCTGGGTTATCACGCAAATGGACCGAAGAGATCTCTCTCTCTCTCTGCCTCTATTGTCGAGCTGCACACGCCGCATTCATCGACTCTCGTGTACATGCTCCGCATGCGGAAATCACGGCATGCATCGTCGAATTACGAGGGCTGGGGCTTCGTTACCGGAGAAGCTTCAAATCGAAGTGAAACAGAAAAAAAACATTTTTCCGCACGTGGGCCAAGTGGGACGAATATTTTTGAATTTTCTTTCATTCTTAAGGACGTTGTATGGCGACAGTCAAATTAAAATTTTTGTTTTCAGTTTTTCTTACATACAAAATGGTTTGCGAGCCCAAGTTCATTAAAAAAAGTTGTTGCAAATTGACTAAAGAACAACGTACTCTAAATCCAAGATTTTCCGAGGTAATCTGTTTTTTTTATGTAATAAACAACATTTTGAAAAAATTTAACGAACGATTTTTTTGAAAAACTCAATAAAGCTTCTTCGATGTTGCATAAAAGTGTATGCAAAGTTTTGAGAGGCTTCACCATTTAGAAACCGAAATATTTATTGTTGAAAATTGCAACTTTTAACACACGCTATTATGAGAAACTAGTGAAAATTGTGATTTTTATAAATAAATATCTCGACTTCTGCATGGTGAAAGCTCTTGAAATTGCGCGAGCTATTAGATATCACTATTCTCTTTGTGTGGTGTAAAAAGGAATTCTATCGATAGACGATTTTGCATACAACGTCCTTATTAACGCGAACCTGCGCGCGAAAAAACGTTGGTCTGACCATGCGTGGGTGTTGACTACTTGTGACTGGAAAACTACTCAACGGAGTGCAATGAATCTTTGACAGATAAAGTGCCCGGCCACATCCAGGTCGTTCTTCAGGCTCTACGATATTTTGCCACATTATTTATTTATAAAACGGATATTCATGCGGAGCAGACGAAAAACGACGTTTTCTCGCAGTCGTTGAAATTAATTCTGCCGTTGTTGAAAATTGTTACTTGAAATTTCGCTGCGAGATTTCGCAGAGCATTTATTTCGGATTTGTCGACTCGCAAAATACTTTGCAAAGTTTTTATTCAGCAAAAGTAAATATTGCAGTGTCATTTTTGATAGAGACGTTATCCCGCAGCAGGTCATTTATGATCCTCAAACTTGGATATACTTCTAGGAAGAAACCAACGACTCATACAGACACGTGTAATAATAACTGAGCCCCGGAGCCAAAGAGGGTAGAACGTACGCACTAAACTCATCCGAGAACTTCTGCCGAGCCAATAAGTCCCGGCCCCCGTGTTAACTTTACTCGTATATACTCTGGGAGGATTTTATATCAAGCGTTTCACGTCGAATCAGACTTGCTGACGTATTGTGTATTTTTTTTTTTTTATTTATTTTTTTCTTTCCGCTTCTTGGTACGTAGAAAAAACTAGAATTGCTTGCGTCTTTGGAGGAATCGAGAGACACTGAACGAGTTATTCGTTTTAATTGAAACGAAAATAATATGAAAAATTACTGTGGTGTCTTAGTTCCCTGGCACCATTTCGTCCCTCTGAGGATTTTAACAAATACATAGCAATTTTTCATTTTATTTTTTTATATTTTAAAAATATTATTTTTTTTTGAAAATAATAGAGTAAATTCTTAAAATAAATTAAATTGAATAATAAAATTTTGAATTCTTTTAAAACTTGCGGAAAATTTAATTTTCTTCGACAAATTTTGACCTTTTTGAATCATTCTTTTTTTTCTGTTCAAAAATAATGAAGGAAATTCTTACAATCAAAAAAATTTCAAAATGCTGGAAAATTTGATTCAAAAAGCGCGATTTTTCGAATTTTTCAACATTTTTTTTTTTCATTTCTTTAAAAAAATTTGAATGAACAAGAATAAATTCACTGAATCTTGAAAATCTTCTCCCGATAACAAAATTCTAGAAAAGGAAAAATACAAACTCGAAACGCGAATAAAAAAAAAATGTTTGGCGGCAGGGCGATTGCTCGCGGAAAGACCCGAAGATCTTTTGGTCTCGTGGAATTAGATCCGGGAGGGCGAGTCCACGGAATACGGGAGAGGATTACAAATGGACGGGATTGCTAGCTCAAACTACAACTCTCGAATATTCTCCTCTCGTCAATCAGTCAAGGACGTTGCTATGAGCGAACAATTGCTGGTACGAAAGAAAATATTATTAATGAGTAAAATATTACGAAAAATGCTATAGAATGATTTTTGAATGTCTGGACCAAGCCACACGGAGTATGTAACTTTTTAAAAATAAGAATTTTAGCTCGAAAAAAAGTTGCACTTTCGAGCCCTGCTCGGTTCCATAGTAATGAAAAAAAAAAGTGTTGTTTAAAAGCCGACTTTACGTTGAAGGAGTTTACTAATGAGTATGACGGAACCATGTGCTGCAGCATTAAAAAAAAAAAAAGCTGCTCTTGAACCAGAAAATGTAGAATTTCACGAGAAACATTTTTAACACAGAAGCCGCAGTCGAGAAATTTTAATTCAACATTTTGAATTCTTCGTCCTTGGCAAAATAACGAAATATTTGCAGAATCTTGGTCTATAAATCGCCTCGAGCATGGGGGTCGAGACCAAAATTCACATGGAGGAAAAACCAAATCGTCTAAACTTTAAAATAACATTTTAAACGAGTCGTTTTGTCTCGACATTATTTTTTTACAATCAATACCCACGCTACACTAATAATTAATAATAATAACAATGAATAAATAAATAAATCAATTAATCAATCAATAAATCAATGAATAAATAAATAAATAAATAAATTAGGAAATAAATAAATAAATGAATGAATGAATAAGTGAATGAATAAATAAATAAAATGGAGATAATTAGATCGTTTGTACGTTGAGCTTAAAATTACAAAATAACGATATGTTGAAGTTTGCAACATCGGAATGTAACAAAATACTATTATTTCTTAAGCAGATCTCAAGATTCTTTTCCAATAATTGGCCACGACAAGAAAACGATGTTGTTCGAGGATCCAAAGCCAAAATCGGTACGAAAATTGTCATGGTTCTGAAAATTGACCAAACAATGAATAGAAGAAGTATTTTTCATTGAACCCCAACGTTGCGAACTTCAGAGTGTCATTGATATGTTTTGCTCCGTTTACTGCCACGTTATTTGTTTCTCATTCGACGCGATAAACGTCTCCATGTTCTTGGAAACTGCGCAACAATTTAGCTGATACACTTCAGTATAGTTTACACCTTCACTACGCGGTGTGCATCTGCTACAGTCATCAACGAAAATGGCTCCAATTATAATTATATATGTAGGTTGAAAGGTTGCCATAGAGGTCGTTAGCAATAATCTGCTGACTGCTGTCGTACCTCAGTGGAGCCTTTCCCACCTGAATCCTTTGTTGACGACAGTTATCTCGTAACTGGCTTGAAAAATGTTTAATTTAGCGAAGCTATTACGAGTGCTGCTGATGGTTTTGCCACAGTCAGAGTTAAATGAAGCTTTGTCGCCAAAAAGCTCGCCAAAAAGGCCAGAATTGTTGCCATGCACACGACTCGACTATGATTTTTGGAGGCTGGCCAGAAAATTCACTTGGCTGGATGCTGTTTTCTCCATCCATCTATTTTCTCGCGTCTTCCACATGCGGAATCTCTCTCGTCTATTTTTAACACAAAATTTTCCCACGATGGAACTGTCGAATGTGTTTTTTTTTTCAGGAGCCTCTGAATCACCGAATCTACAGTTAAAAATAAAAATATCAGAAGCAGAGGGCTCTTGATTGCTCGTGAACCACTGGAGAGATAATTTGTCAGTAAAAATAATTTGACACTGGGTCATTTTGACCCCGACAATTTTCTGTCGCCAATCGTTTGGCATTTAATGGCAACGAATCTTTTGGCATTTAATTTACATCAAAACATAAATCTAGAGCCATAAAATATGGATTATTTACTACAAAAAACGTCTCTTCAAAAAAATCCAAAAATGCATATTCACCAGAGTGCAACGATTTGAAAAACGCCGTGGGTCAAATTGACCCAAAATGCACTTATAGCTATGTACTCGAACCGTTAACTAGAAATTTCATAATAATGCAAAGAATATTTATTCTTTGGATTAAAATTAATTAAAATTAATCAAATCCATAAAAATTAATTATACTATTAATTAAAATAAATTTAAAAAATTAAAATTAACAAAACGATTTAAATTTTCCAAGTGTGTATTAATGTTTGGAAAGAGATTTAAATAAGGAATAATTGAAAAAGCACTTTTGCATCGAAGGAGGAATGGTTGGAGCTCGTTAGTTGGGAAAAGGTGAAAATAAAAATATAATGATTGTAGGGAAAGTGCACTGCGATGAGGTGGTGGTGCTGGTTGTAGAAAAAAAGGCTTTGAGAATGGAAGCGTTGTACAGGAGAGTAGAGAGGCTGCAAATGCTCCTATTAATATTAAACGAAGGGGGTAACAGCGAACGAACCCCGACAGTGGACAGCAGCCACTGGTTCAAAGAGTCGACGCTTTAGAGCTTGCAAGCGAAAGCGTCAAGCCAGAGCAGGCCTCGTCGCTTCGAGCAGGGCAAGTGCGGAGGCGGTTCCACTGCCCTGAAAAGAAAACTCTCATAACTCGGGCCAATGAACTTGCAAGCATTAAGTAGGTACGAAACCAAAGTAGAAGCAGAAGAGAGCTTTCGTACACCGACGAACCTACCAGAACCAGAGATGAGTCTGTGTTTGATCTGTACAAGGGGTATTCATCCTGCTGTGTCGCTTGTGAATAGTAACACTTGGGAAATTAATGTCTTCAAAATGTCATCAACCTGCTAACCTCAATTTCTTTTCTGCACTCTTGCCGTACAGTTTCACGTAACGAGCCAATGAAAAAAAAAAAAAAAAACAAAATGAAAACAAAAGTCAAGCACGTCTCAATAATTCTTTTATTTTGTAACAGAATTCTTTTTTCTTCGAGGAATGTGGCCAATAATAAAGGGCCTGACTTGAACTGGAAATGAAATTTTGTTTAAAATCGTCGATATTTTGTTGAACACGATTGACTAAATATTTTTGGATAATTTCAAAATTTGCTTGCGTTTGCTTTTCATTAGCTTGCGTTAACCCTTCGAGTGCATACCGGGTCATTTTGACCCGAAAAATTTTCCGTCACCGATCGTTTGGCTTTTTTTAATAACAACCACTCTTTTAGCATCAAATTTTCGTTTTCTTCAAAAAATAAATCTACTGCCTTAAAATCCAACGGTTTGAAAAACGCCTCGGGTCAGATTGACCCAAGATGTACTCACAGGACGTGTGCACTCGAACGATTAAGGTTGGCTACACACAACAATGTTGTCATGTTAAAAGCATAGTAAAATTTGAAATTATTAGAATTTAATCAAATTTGGTGAGTATATTCTTTAGTAAAAAATATGAATATACAAATTTTTTAACATTTTTCTTCTACATAGTTTTCGAGTTATTGAAAACTAGAGTTTCCATGCATAAGCATAGGATTCAGATATATATAGGAATATATTTTGCATATTGTAAACTCCAATTATTCGACAACTATGTAGACGAAATATTTGAAAAAAATAGTGTCATCGTATTTGATGCTGAAGAATGTCTTCACCAAATTTGATTAAATTCTTATCATATTATCGTATGTAGCCAACCTCCTTAATGATAAGGTTTGAAAATGCAGCAACAAATAAATGTTTTTTCTCCTAATTTATCAATCATAATAAACAAAAGTTTGGTTGGGCAGTTACACGTCACAGAGAGAAGATAACGGGACCATAGAACAGCAGACTATGTAAATCAGCCCAGAGTTGCGAGAGAATAAAAATGTGCAAAAAAGCTCAGTTTAACGGACAACAAGGGGGTAAATAGGATGTAAAAAGTAGAGGTAACATATGTGAGTGAAAAAAGCATTAAAGGACGAAATTATTCATGAAATTCCTCAAGGTATAAAGCGAAGTAAAAAATAATCATTTTTCCCATGAGATTAAGAAAAAAGTTGGATTTTTCTCGCCTAAGTAAATAGCTCTCCAGGAGCATAATAGTTCTAAAATGTATGTGAACGTTTATGTGTGTGATGAAAAAGCCAAGATATCGTTTTAATACGAAGGTGGGCACGAGGAGCTTAAATATGGTGGTTTCCTGACTCGGAGACGGTTAGATTGGACATTCCACATTGCGGAGCGAAGGAGAAAGTGCCAAGAGACCCCAACTTCTCGCCGGTGAAACCTAGTCCGTTATACCAAAGAGAGAGAGAGAGAGAGAGAGAGAGAGAGAGAGCGCCAAAGACGAAAGAGAGAAACTTGCCAAGGGTTCGCTCTCAACAAGACTCCGCTCCATCTTTCTTGCTCGTTCTCTCTCGCTCTCTCGCGGTCTATTTCTCTTTCTATCTCTCCGGAGAGTAAAATCCAATTTAAACGTAGCACGATACTCGAATTGCGATCTCCGGAAAGCTCGACGGAAAGCTCGTGTCGAAAGCGGTTATTATTCGGTACGCGCGGTTCAACCTAACGTTTTACGCAATCATCGCCTTATCAAAAATTTATCGCTTTAGGTTTCTCCTCGTTGCGAGCAGGCTCTCGTGGTAATACTAAACATTCAGGAACGGTGAATAATCGAGTACGAATGTGCATAGCATTGCTTTACCAAACTCTACACATTTATCGAGATGAAATTTCCCCGTTGAACGACCCTCTCGACATATTTTCCAATAGCCCTGCAACTTATTTCTGGAAAATATTCAAACTCCGCGCACATATATATGCGTCCATCATTACGAACGTATTTTGTATTTTTAATCGATCCAATTTCTGATACTGTTGGTTGATTCAATCAAAATGGGGATGAATCGATAAAAACCATCGCGAGAATCAACTGTCAGTGCGGAGAGTAGAAATTGAAAGTTCTAGTGCACACTGGGTCATTTTGACCCCAACGATTTTCCGTCACCGATCGTTTGGCATTTAATGGCATCGAATCTTTTGGCATTTAATTTAAGTCAAAAAATGAATCTAGGGCCATAAAATGTAAATAATTTACTACGAAAAACGTCTGCACGAAAAAAAAAAAAATTCATTTTTACCGAAAAACGACGATTTGAAAAACGCCCTGGGTCAAATTGACCCAAGATGCACTTATGGGAGGTGTGCACTCGAAGGGTTACTCAAAACGAGACGAAAAGGTCTGGGTTATTCGAGTAATTTTGCAACTAGTAAATTGTCTGACCACACCTTGATTTTTCTACTTAGCCACGAAATTTCTGTCTCTCCGCTAAGAATTGAAAGTTACCGCTGAATTTCCTCCACTCGTCGAATGAATTTGCGAGGTTTTCAAATTCGTTGAGCACCCTGAATCATCCAGTCTATACGACTCTCATTATTTTCCAACGAAAATAACGAATATTCTTACAATAAAAAAAAAACATCGCCCTCTCCGAAACTTAACTTATCGTATATTCGTCTAGTGTCTGGTACGTCATTCCGTGGGATAGCAGGTTCTAATTTAGAAGATGAGATGCACAAGCCTTCCTCTGTAAATCTATAAGTAGTACATTCTATTCCTCGGGAAATTGAAGCGCCGACAAGGCCGGAAGTGAGATCCCTAATGAATTCCCTCGCATAAATATTTAACGCTAGAGCACCCGCTGATTTACTCTACTTACCGCGCTCCCAGCTCGCACCCTCTCTCAGTCTGCTCTTCCTCTCGCTTTCCTCGTCGCCCCATCGACTTTTTGTTGCTCTCCTGCTCGTCCTCGCCTCGTATCGCCCTACGCCTCCCTAAAGATACGTCCCTTCAGCTATCCCGGAGCTAATGCCTACGCACAGTGCCTGCTCACCTTCATGGACCCACGTTCCATAGATATACACACACATTTTCTATTTATTCTTTGTTAAGGACGTTGTGTGGCGACGGTCAAATCCAAATTTTTGTTTTTATTTTTTCTCACATACAAAATGCTTTGCGAGCCCAAGTTCATTAAAAAAAGTTGTTGCAAATTGACTAAAGAACAACGTACTCTAAATCCAAGATTGTCCGAGGTAATCTGTATTTGTTATACAATAAACAAGATTTTGAAAAAATTTGACGACCGATTTTTCTGAAAAACTAAATAAAGCTTCTTCGATGTTGCATGAAAGTGTATGCAAAGTTTTAAGAGGCTTCACCATTTAGAAATCGAAATATTTAATGTTGAAAATTGCAACTTTTAACACATGCTCTTATGAGAAACTACTGAAAATTGTGATTTTTATAAATAAATATCTCGACTTCTGCGTGGTGAAAGCTCTTGAAATTGCGCGAGCTATTAGATCTCACTATTCTCTTTGTGTGGTGCAAAAAGGAATCCTAGCGATAGACGATTTTGCATACAACGTCCTTATCAACGCGAACCTGCGCGCGAAAGAACGTTGGTCTGACCATGCGTGGGTGTTGACTACTTGTGACTGGAAAACTACTCAACGGAGTTGGATGAATCTTTGACAGATAAAGTGCCCCGCTACATCCAGGTCGTTCTCCAGGCTCTACGATATTTTGCCACATTATTTATTTATAAAACGGATATTCATGCGGAGCAGACGGAAAAGGACGTTTTCTCGCAGTCGTTGCAGTTAATTCTGCGCCGTTGTTGAAAATTGTTATATACTTGAAATTTCACTGCGAGAACAAAGCAGACGTAACTCGACTGATTAAACACTCGAACTAATGAGAATCACGTTATTTCCTCGTTTGCTGCCGCGCACGAAATTCATTCATAGAAATTCTATGCGACGACAGCAAGAGAATTGTGGTTATTCAACTTACTGCTGCTTTCCGCTCCGAGGCAAATGCATACGCGCTCAACAATTTATCAACAAAATTGTTGCTCCTGTGCTTGCAGAAAAGTCTTTGTTATTTCGAATAATTTTTATTCCGCTCTCTTTCTTCAAACTATCAAATAAAAAACGGTCGGTTCATTATTTCTTCGGGTATTTTATCGAAATTCGTCAGGAAAACGGATCAGTGGAGTGTGCAGCCCGAAGGAGCATCGCTGAAGGGGCGAAAACAACTTCAACGTTAATTAGAAACGTTCATCAACGAAATACTAATAATAACGATTGCGAATAATAATAATAATAATAATAATATCGAAACATTTTCAACTGCACTGTATGCGGCGCAGCATTTTTGCATGGGGAGTAAAGAGGCACTGAAATGTGAAGGAGCAAACTAAAAATGACGAAGTCTGGAGAAAAAAATCTCTGAACAATCTACAAACATTAATCCACAACGCTCTGTCGCAGAATAAAATTACGTTGTTTTATTTACGAATAATCCGCGTTACACGTACGTACAAAAAAGCCGTGCCATTTTCCCTCGGACTGCCAACTTTCGGCTGTGAGCCAAGTGCAAACTCACATCGAGCAGAACTCGTACAACGAAGAGAGAGAGAGAGAGGGAGAGGGAGGGAGATACGATGCAAAAACCACTCGAACTTCCGCCACCACTGTTCCCCTCGTGGCTCACACGCTCACAAACTCTTTCATATACCATGAGCAAAACGTAATTCATGCATAAATTAGCCTCTCATTGAAGGGAGGAAAAATGCCCCACTCTGTGGGCTACGGTCAGACATAGAATTTTATTGTAATGTCCAAGAGCCCGTAACGGAGCATTATGGGAACGAAAAAGCGATTTAGTTGGAGGAATCCACGTGAGAATTTTAATTACATTTCCATGGTTACTTCTCATGTGCATGCTCTATCTCTCCCACTTACTCACATTTTAAACCAATTTTTTCATTATTTCGCTCAACCTGATGAACGTTTTGAACACTCTGGCATAGATAGGCGAATCATGCAACTGTGGGAATAGAACCACTTAGTCTTAACGAAGCTCGTCAAATGTCTCCAAAAGTTATTTAACTTTGGAATAATAATAATATTAATTTTTAACCCTTCGAGTGCACACTGGGTCGTTTTGACCCCAACAATTCCCCGTCACCGTTTAATATTCGTTTTCCATCAAAAAATAAATTTAGGTCTACGAAATATTGACAATTTACTACAAAAAACGTCTCTACAAATAAAAAACAAAAAATTCATTTTCAACGAAATACAACGATTTGAAAAACGCCCTGGGTCAAATTGACCCAAGATGCACTTATGGGAGGTGTGCACTCGAAGGGTTACTCAAAATGAGACAAAAAAGTCTGGGTTATTCGAGTAATTCTGCAACTATTAAATGGTCTGACCATACGTTGATTTTTCTACTTAGCCACGAAGTTTCTGTCTCTCCGCTAAGAATTGTAAGCCGCAGCTGAATCTCCTCCACTCATCGAATGAATTTGCGAGACTTTGAAATTCGTTGAGCACCCTTAATCATCCAATCCACGACTCTCATTATTTTCCAACAAAAATTACGAATATTCTTACAAGAAAAAAAAGAAATACAAATTTTTAGCACCGTCGAAAGAAACAATTGAATTTTTCAACTCGGTGACAATTACTGCTGAAGAATTGACCCCTCGCGATGAGTGAAAGACGAAAGATGACTTTATTATTTCTTGAAACTCGAGAGAATGGCAATAGAATTTTTCGACTCATTTATTCGGAGCAGAGAAGAAAATAATAATAACGCAATTGCGTTGGCATTTAAAGACTTTCTTGCACGTTATCTTGAAAGGCTCGAGAAAAAAATGAAGCACGATCGGTGGCATTGTCAGGGAGCAGTGTAAAAAAAAAGCGGCAGTAACTACAAGAAAAGTGTTTTTTTTTTCTTTTCACTTCCAGCCTTTTAGCGAGCTCGCACGAGCGAAATTTCTCGCATTCTCCTTCGCTCTCGGAGGTTCGAGAGAATACCGAATCGTCCCTTTGTCTGCTGCAGTGCTGGGTATAAAAAAGAATTAACAAAAAAACCAGCTGAATAAAAAAAAAGGGATCCAGGTACAATGGAAAGTCCAGTTTTCGAAGTCGTAGCACGAATGGTCCATCGCGCTGCTTCGCACACACTCTTTTTACCACTCGAAGAGAATAATTTGTCGCACACATGGACGAGAAATCCCATAAACGTTTCATTCCTACGAATACTGTGATAAAAAGATTATAATCCCAGAACTTCTTTGTCCCTTGTGGCGTATTTCAAAAAGACAAAAAAGATGCATTATTTTTCTCAGTTTCACCATTTTTTTAAACATTTATTTTTCATATTTTTTCTTCGAAATTTATCAGTTAAGGAGGTTGGCTACATACGACAATATGATAAGAATTTAATCAAATTTGGTGATAACATTCTTTAGCATCAAATACGATGACACTATTTTTTTCACATTTTTCGTCTACATAGTTGTTGAATAATTGGAGTTTACAATATGCAAAAGATATTCCTATATATATCTGAATCCTATGCTTATACATGGAAACTCTAGTTTTCAATAACTCGAAAACTATGTAGAAGAAAAATGTTTAAAAATTTGTATATTCATATTTTGTACTAAAGAATATACTCATCAAATTTCATTGAATTCTAATCATTTCGAATTTTCCTATGCTTTTAAAATGGCAACATTGTTATGTGTAGCCACCCTCCTGAATTCATTATTTGGGCAGAGAATATTTTTGCTGTAAAATTAATTTTTTCGATCAATACGAAAGCCAGTGATTTTTGTTGTGAATGAACAATTTCAAGGATTTAATAACGCATTGAATAAAAAATATATTTCTTTGCTGTCTTTTCTCTGACATGAAGTCTCTCAACTAATTCAAGGAGATAAGGTTTCTCTATAATACTGTTCAGACCTGACGCGAAGCTTTTGCTTGTCTCGAGGCACTCCATTAAAAGTTTCGTCGCTTCACCTCGCAAACTTGATCATTCTCCTTGCGCTCTGTAAAACACATTCTTCAGCAGAAGCGCGCGTCATCTCTCGCTACATTGTCGAGCTTTTTCCGGCCTAGAACTTCCGGTTGACGCTCCGACAGCGCTCACGCGTTCTTCAATCGTCTGCTGCTGCTGCTGCTGCTGCTGCTTCTTTGTGTCTCTCCTCTTGTATGTCTCATCGGGAGTTACGTATTTGTAAAGCAACGGTTCAAATACCCCCGAGTGTTCCATAATCTTTGTTGTTCATTTTACGAAACGCTTAATATACACGCCAAACTCAAATCTTGTAATTCCCAACCATTTCATTTTTTCTTAAACGTCAAACGTTTCATCTCAATGAAAAGTAGAAAACGAATTTATCGGACCGGACAAATGAACGCTTTCAATTAAACATTTTTCCACACATGCCAAAAAATTATAAAACCAATTGAAACAAAATAAATAATAATAATTACAATTATATAATAATAAAAATACTAAATGAATAAATAAATAAACAAGTAAATGAATAAATAAATGAATAAATAAATAAATAAATAAATAAATGAATAAATAAATAAAACAAAAATGAATAATATAATAATAAAATAATAATAACATAATAAAAATACGAATAAAATAATTAAAAAAAAAAAAAAATTATGGATAAAAGTTGTCGAAGGTTTTATTCGACAATTGTTGGTTTCTGCGATTCCAAAAATCCAATACATTCTTTTAATTGTCCTGAAAAATATGTTTTCCTTAGGTTAGAAAAGTGGGAGCTATTTTTACGTGATTCAAAATCTATTCTCCGTTTACATGACCTTTAACAGAATTAATTGAGTAAAGAATTTTCTTTTTTTTTATATTCTGGAGATCGATGAGTTAATCCCTCGAATGATTCGATACATCGAGGCGTCATGGATGAGAAGTACGGCTATATGCGAAAATGGCAAAATAACGAGAGTGAAAAATATGAAGAAAAATAACGAGGCGATGAGGAATTATTGCTCCGGTAAGCCGACACGAAATATCTCGGAATAGATTTTCGCTTTCTATCTCACTCGTTTTGCTCGAGTGTCATTTTGTTTTCTTGGCGTTTACCGAGCGCAAAGGATGCACGAGACTTACCAGAATACACAGGATCCGACGGACGGGATAAAAAGAAAGGGTCAAAAAGAAATTTGGTCGAATCTCCGCTCTGGCACAATGACAAGAATTATTTATCTACGCGGATAAAAACCGAAGAGTTTTTTCAGCGCACCGGATTTTGTAAGACGCATCAGTGAAGTGAAGGAATTGGCGGTCGAAATACTCGTTTTCATTTCGGCAACAAGGACAAAAAAATGAGAAGAAAAATTGCGAAGTGAAGAATAGAATTTGCGCGGTTCTCTTTTATTTTCGTGGTAAAAGAGAACGACAGACTTTCCGTTGGTTTTTACAACTCGAACGGAACTCCCGGAAGAACATTTCCGATTTTTCGTTCAGTGGAAAAGGAATGACGAAGAAAAATGAAACTGCGCGTCCCTCCTTATTCTACTATCTCCACCTTTCTCTCGCCCTGGATTTTTCTCGCGCCCTGGCCATCCATCTTAATCTAATATTGAGGAAAATGGGATATATATATCGTTGACTACGGCTCAGCGCCCTCCGTCGTTCTCTCTAATATCGATTATACGGATTAGTTTCTCTTATGGGTATCCCAGACCCAAATCGTCTCTAAAATGCTGAATAACGACGGAATCTCAAGATGCGTTTCCCTCGGAGAATCTTAGCACAAAAGCAAAACTCTCCATTTTGACAATCGATCATTAACCTCTGCCTAAAATAAATAAACACATAAACAAATAAATAAATAAATAAATAAATAAATAAATAAATAAATAAATAAATAAATAAATAAATAAATAAATAAATAAATAGATAAATAAATAAATGAATAAATATATAAACAAATGAATGGTTAAATAAATCTATGGCACAAAAAGAGAATTCTCCATTTTGACAATCGAGAATTAACCTCTCTGCTTTGGCGATACACACAATTTACGCGTTCGACGATCCAGAAAAGTTGAGCTGGACAAGAGGATCGCTCTTGTGGAGATATCTAGTGCGATCCAGCAGCTGTACAGAAGATTCACGAGGAGCTTTACCGAGCTGGATCGTCTTATCGGACCGCGACGACAAGCTGTAGCTCCGCAAGCGACTGTCTAAGATGATCTCACCCAATCTAGACCTCGGAGATGTACATACCTATATCTATATAAATCGAATACTTTGATGAGCGCAACTCCTTGAAAAGACGAAAAGCATCTAATGAAGGAAGTTTCGAAACGTTAAAGCTCAACGATTTGCAAGTTGATCGTGATTTAACTTCCAAATTACTCGCCGCTTCAAATTCTCTTTCGCTCGGGAGTATTTATTTTTTTTTTAAATAAATCTAGGGCCTCAAAATTTTCATAATTTACTACGAAAAACGACTCTACAAAATAAAAAAACAAAAAATTCATATTTACCGAAATACAGTGATTTTAAAAACGTTCTGGGTCAAATTGACCCAAGATGCATTTATGGGAGATGTGCACTCGAGGGGTTACTCAAAACGAGACAAAAAAGTCTGAATTATTCAAGTAATTCTGCAACTATTGAATGGTCTGACCATACGTTGATTTTTCTACTTAGCCACGAAGTTTCTGTCTCTCCGCTAATAATTGTAAGTTGCAGATGAATCGCCTCAAAATATCAAAATTTCCAAAGAATTTACCAAACAGCAAAAAGCTTCACATTCGTACAACAAGAAAAAACGATCCACCGGATATTAAATATTTTGATATGTATATCCACGTGGTACTCTGAAGGTTTCGAATTTATAGCTCGTACGTGAAGCAGCGAGAAGAGTGCACCCAGGAGTCTTCGTACCTCTGGAGAACCAGAGAGTTACCCACAAACATAACATTATACCCAGACACACACAAACGCACAGTCAGACTCCCACGCAATTCTTGATCTTTTTTTCTTCACCCTCAGCCTCTTGGCCTTGCCTGTTCGTCTATACGAGAACGCTTCGTTTCACCTTTTCACGTTTCATCGTCGCAACGCTTTCTCACGATGAAACCTTTCGAGTGAGCGAGCCAGGCTGCACTTACCCTCGACATATATCCCACTACGAGCCCCAACACTCGAGCTTGAAAAAACGTAAAAACATACGTGTAAGCTACGTACCAATATGAAATATTCAGAGGAAAATCCATCGCCCAAACACATACGTCTATGTACGAAGCTCTACCGATAGGTTTACGTGTGCGTGGGGGCGGATATATTTAGCGACGAAAGCTTCAACTTATTCCCTCTTCCTTCGTGGAAGATTGATAACTTGAAAAGTTTCAACAAGTTATCGAAAACTCGGACGAGCCTCGCGCAACATCGTCGCCTGCCGCTGCTGCTGCTCCGTAGCTTCCTAAAGGAAAGCTGTATGGCTTTGAGACATTTCACTCCGGAGGCTTCGCAAGTCCACACTCACTTTTTTTCCTGTCAATGTTCGTACCGCCACGATCAACGTTTTTTTATATTTTTTTTTTCTTTGACGTCTTATGAAAAAATATTTGACAACTGCTGGAAAAACGTTCAGGGAAGATTGAGGTTTTAACTCAATCGAACTATTTTTTAATTTAAAAAACGAAAATTATTTCTTTGAATTTTTATTTATTTATTTTATTTATTATTATTATTTATTCATTTATTATTTATTTATTATTTTATTTTTTAAATAAGCGATTGAGATTTCCAAATTCGTTGAAATTTAAAATTTTTACAAAAAAAAAAGAAATATTGCGGTTTTATTGAGAAAAACGCAATATTGTTCGGAGCCCGACGAAAGAACTGTCGCGCATGGAAATCGCCCAAGTGCAAGCTCATTTTTATGCATTAAAAATTGTCATTCATTCCCGTGCGAGTATCGACTCCCGGCGCTGCGTGACGTAGTTACTTATTCGATATAATAACCAGCTCGAAGCGCAAAAGACGCCAACGCGCATGGAGAGACGAATTTGTAAAGTTTCAGAAATCGTCAATATCACGAAATCATTTTGAAATTCATTAACAAATTTACAAAAGTTTCTTTTTTGAACCTCCGCGGATCATATGGGTCTTTCAGACCCAAGCGACAACTATTTTTCGAATATTTTGTTTTTAAAAAGTTTTACTTGAAAATAAAAACTCGATGGCCCCCACGATGCCCAAAGGAAGCAATTCGCAATTTTTGCAGCGTTTTTAATAAAATTTTCACTCATTTATCGATTTTTTATTTTTTTTTTTTAATTATTTCGACGACTTTTCTAGAAAGTAAAGAGAACGTACAGACTTAAACGCAATACCCTACAAAATTTTCAAAAAACTTAGGTTTTCGTAAAATTCGAAAAATCATAAAATAAATTAAAATTTTTTTAAACTAAAAAAAAAAAATTTTAACCATTCAACACTCGAGCCGCAACACGACTCCGAGTGAAATTCAAAACTTTTTGAACATCCAGTTTCCTCCACTAGAACCAGAATCCTTCGAATCGCGATTTCCAACGATTTTTCGCTCCTACGAACCTTTGGCAAAAGAAATAAGCCATTGCCTCGCGGTCATCCCGACACTCGACTCGTATAAATGATCGTACCCAATCACTCCACGATCTAACGTATGCACCCTTCGATGCTAGAGATAACTATGCCGCGTGCTAGGAACATGACAAATTGAAGAGCGAATAACCGATGGCAAAAAAAACAATGGAAAAAAAAGTTGGGGCTAAGAAATATGGGCGGGAGAGGGTTCGTAAAGCTACAGCATGCATGTCGATCCCCAGGGAGCAAAAATCGTGATACCAAAGGACTGACACGTTTTTGGTATTCTCTCCAGCATCGCGTTTCATTGGGAACGCGGTTTCTGCTTTTTCGTCCCTAGAAAATAGATCGAAGGTTGTCGCACAAAATCTTGAACGCAATCGTCCGCTATTTATTGGCCAATAAATTTTCTTCTCCTCTGACTCGAACGCTCCGAGCGATCAGTCAATTTTTTTTTAGTCGAAATTATGATTTCCGGTAATAAATTCTGAGCCATCGAGGGGCGAAAAAATTCAAATTTTCCGCTATTTTTAAAAGAATTTTGGATTTTATGATTTGATCAAATTTACTTTGAGAACTTTTAGAGAATTTGATTCATTATTTTCAAAAGAAAAAAATACTTTCAAAACGTCGATATTTGGCAGAAAAGAAGTCCATTTTTCGAAAAATTTTGATAAAACTTTAAATTTTGTTATTCAATTTAATTTATTTTAAGAATATTTCAAGAATTTACTTGATTATTTTCAAAACACCAGAAAACAATATTTTAAAAAGTTCAAAAAAATTCAAATTTTTCAAAAATATTAACAGAGCTCAAAATTCTATTATTTTATTTAATTTGTTTAAAAATTTTCAAGAATTTACTCAATTATTTGAAAAAGAAAAAGAATATTATAAAAAGATCAAAATTTGGTGAGAAAAATCAAATTTTCCGCAATTTTTAATAAATATTTTTCTTCTCTGCCTCGAACTTTCCGAGCGATCAGTCAATTTCTCGAGTCTCACGAAATTATGATTTCTGGAAATAAATTCCTAGCCATCGAAATCCGACAAAGTTTACGAGCAACTCGAAAAAGTGTTTTTAGCAAAAAAAGCACAAACAACGAGGACACGTTGCAAAAGTCTGGGGAATGCTGCCCAGAAATCCCTAGAGAGCAGGGAAGGGCTACAGAGCTCAGGAACCGTGTGACACATTAATCACAAAAGGCATCGACCCAACGCCCCGCATCTTCGTCTTCCGGTTCGCTATGTATATATCAAGGATAAAGCCAAAAGCTCTTGCAGTGTAGGTCGTAACAGCATGCGCGTGTTTTCCACCCTTTGCGAAGAGCTCGTGCGAAAACACCGAGCGCGTCCAACCACCCCTTTGGCTCTCTCGACTTTGCTCGTTCCTTTCCTTCGGGAATTGGGCCACTGGTTCCCGCATCACCAACGCACGCTTCCTCCACGCCCTTCGGTGCATGTATGCTCTATATTCGGAACCAAAAATCGAACCCACTTTTTAATAATAATTTATCTCGCTATTTCCTTGGGAAATACAACTTTGAATAGATTTTCCAAATTTTCTTGGGTTTTCGTGAGCGTCGACAAATTTCTGCAGATTTCCAAAAATTAAAATAAAAGTTTCAAGCTTTTGTTGCGAATACGACTCTGAGTCATCGCGAAAGAAATAAATTGAGGATGGAAAAAAAAAAAACAGCAAATCTTATGTTGGTTTAGGATGATCGAGAAGTTTTGCTTCCTCACGGAGGAAGCAATGTGACGGTGAAATTTTTTTTTTTACAGTTTTCAATGTCAATGTGCTTAAAATGTCCCAAAACATCGAAAAGTCATATCTAGAAAAAATGTCCGGATGTGTGTGTGTGTGCATGTTCTGGCACTGCAAAATTCAAACGTTCATAACTCGAGAACGGTTTGAGCTACAGGGCTCCCGTTTTGCACAGATGTTAATCCATACAAGCTCTTCATTCTCTGAGAATTTTGTTGGAATTGCTAAAAAAATACGAATTCTACGGCATTTTGAAATTTTCAAAAAAAGGGTGTCGACGCTCTAACTTCCGCAAATTTTAACATTTATTACTAATTTTTTTTTTGTTATAAATAGAGTATCATAATAGGAAGGTTGGAATTAAATTTGGGAATCATCGGTTAAAATTTTACGATTTTTCGAATTTTTCGAAAATCTGAGTTTTTCAAAAAATCCTCTAACCCCTTAAATTTTTGCAAAGTTTCTAAGACATTGTGTCCGCACTTTTCTTTTTTTTCATCTTTTCAATTCTCTCGCACTCCTCGCTCACTCAACGAACGTTTTTCCACCCAAGAAAGATGATGGCTGCACTCGATCGTCCCTGCAGCAAACTGCATCGTCGTTGGATTTTTATTTTTTTATTCACATCTACATATATTTATTGCGTTTCCTCTTTGGTGACGGTGTAAGAATCGATGCACCAATTCCCCCAGCGTGTGTACGAGAGAAAGAGAGACAGAGAGAGAGAGAGAGAGAGAGAGAGAGAGAGAGAAAAGAAGAAAAACTGCAGGGTGGCTGGAGGAAATGGCTATTTTCTACTTTTCTCTACTGGCGAGGTCAACCCAATAAATATAGCATTTCTCAGCCACTTGAACGAATACGGTAAAAAACGTATAAGCGATTTTAAAACCCTCCAACGAGTGCACACACACACACACACACACACACACACACACACACACACACACACACACACACACACACACACACACAATTTATATAAATATGTACAGTATATACATAGACGTATCACTATAAACGATAATATGCATGACAAACGAATGAGCTTTTCTGCTCTCTGACCAAATATAATCGCGGTGACCTCGTCCTGACGCTAAAAAAATTTGCTCCATCAATGAGGCTAAAGAATTTTCACCTTTTTTCTCTCTCACCTCCTCGGAATAATTAATTAAACATCTTTTGTATTAATGAAAGAATTATTTGTTGGATGACAATGACACATTCACGATGATTTATTATTTGGATTTATTTTTCATCGAGTCTTTCGCGTTGTTAAACAAAAAACAATACAATGTGTTTATCCAAACTGGTTTATCTTTTTTTCGAACAGTATATGCGTCACTGTGGTCGTCCTCAATGTTCACTTCCGGTCGCCACAGACCCACAAAATGGCGCCTTGGGTGAAACGAGTCTTTATACACATATTACCACGCCTCTTGGTCATGCGGAGACCTCAGTACAAATTCGAGACTAATCGGTAAGCTTTTTTCTAATGTTTTCTTGAGGACAATCGTCATTATCGTTTTCACGATCATTCTGTGTTTGATAATATCATTTCTTTACGTGGACCGAGAAAATTATTTTTAAAATGACTATGACATGGTTCCCTGATACCAATTTGTAAGAGATTTTACCAAATGTCATTTTTCATTTGGAATTGGACGAAAAATGTCAATAATTGTCAAATTGCATTGTCAAAAAGTATTTTTAATTTTATTATTCATTTAAATTTATTTCAAGAATTTTTTTATTGAGAATTCATTATTTTTGAAAGAAAAGAAAATAATACTTTGAAAAGGCCAAAATTTGGCGATAAGAGTCAAATTTTCTGCTATTTTTAAAAGAACTTTAAATTTGATGAATTAATTAAACTTATTTTCCGAATTTTTGAAGAATTTAATTCATTATTTTTAAACGATAAGAATATTTTGAAAATTTGGCGAAAAAAGTCAAATTTTCAGCTTTTGTTAAAAGCATTTTAAATTTTATTATTCAATTTAATTTATTTTGAGAATTTAATTCAATATTTTTAAAAGAGAAGAAAAGAATATTTTGAAAACGTCGAAATTTGTCAAAAACAGTCAAATTTTTCGCAATTTTTAAAAGAATTCCAAAATTTTATTATTTAATTTGCGAATTTTTCAAGAATTTAATTCATTATTTTAAAAAGACAAGAAAATAATATTTTAAAACAATATAAATTAAAAACTGCTATGTATTTGCTGAAATCCTTAAAAGGGCGGGCGACATGGGAACAGGGAACTAAAGATGCATAGTAATTTTTTCATATACAGAAAAGCTTTTGAATCTCCAATTGTTTTCCAACAGCTACAGTTCAGGCAGAGTTCTGATGAGGACTGTGAGAGGAAAAGAAAAAACGTGTTACTACCCTTATCATCCATCAGCCCAGGAGGACCCGGATGAGCATCTTACTCCAAAAAGGTTTCACAGTCGCGTACAATCAAAGGAGGATCTCTCGCCTTCGAGGTAACAAAGTTGGCCGTCGTTAACGAGAACTCGCAAAGTTTCATTGCGCTGAGTCCAGGCTGCTCTCTGTTTCTGTCTCTTTTCTTTCTTGGTTAATTATTTAATTAAGTTGCTACGTATACGCGCGAAAAATCGCGTCAAAGAAACTTGCTCAATGGGGAGGATCGTAATTAATAATCAGAACGTTAATTAGCCCGCTTCCGGAGTCCTGCGCGAGATTCTTCACCTGATTTTTCAATTCTCATTTTTTTTCATTTTTTTCCTTTTTTTTTCCTTTTTTTTTTTATCAGCTTAACGGATGGCGCGCGATTCGGTGGAAGTTGCCTGATACACGGACCACCCATGCCACCGTTGCCTTTGCATCCCGAATGCGACGATCTCACCGGAGCTGCGGCCATCGAAGAGGTCAAGAGCCCGGTACTTCGTACACCACCTGCCTTCTCGCACTCCAACTGTCCACCCGAAGTCCATAGATCTTGCATATGCGTACGTTTCATTGCTGAACACACGAAGATGCTCGAAGACTCGACAAAGGTAAAAAAAAACACGTCGATGGAGGGAGATAATTTATTAATAAGAAAATGGCTATCGCGATGATGAGGTCCAACGAAAAATACGTTTTTCTATTAATTGTTTGTTCAATTTCAAAAATCTTGACAGTTTTCCTACCAATTGGGGGTTTGGATTTTTTTTTAAATCGTTTCATTGTCGTGACCAAACATTGAATAAGAATCTTGAGATTTTTTCAAGAAATAACGAAATTTCTGAATTCCTAAAGAGCAGAAACTCAAAAATGTTTTAATAACAAAAAAAAAACAGAAAGAACTCAAAAAATAAAAAACCATGACAATTTTCGAACAGATTTTCTCTTTGGATCTTAAAAAAAGATTGTTTTACAGTCCTGACCAAATCCCGAATGCGAATCTTGAGATCTGTTTAAAAAAAAACGAAACTTCAACATCGTTAAATAAAAACTGAAAAAAAAAAAGCAGAAATCAACGATCCCGGACTGTAATATTTGCAAAAAATTTAAGACTGAAATTTGCATCAAAAGATTGCAATTACAAATCCAATCGTTGTATCGTGAAATAAAAATCAAATAAAATAAAAATAATAAAAATAAAATAAAATAATAAATAATAAATAATCATAAAATAAATAAAATGAATAAAATAAATGAAATAAATAAAATAAATAAAATAAATAAAATAAATAAAATAAATAAAATAAATAAAATAAATAAAATAAATAAAATAAATAAAATAAATAAAATAAATAAAATAAATAAAATAAATAAAATAAATAAAAATAAAAATAATGAAGATAAATAAATCTTTTTTCTTCTCGCAGGTGAAGGAAGATTGGAAATACGTAGCAATGGTGCTCGATAGGCTATTTCTGTGGATATTTACACTAGCGGTTCTGGTAGGAACAGCTGGAATAATATTGCAAGCGCCGACATTGTACGACGACAGAGTTCCTATCGACAAGAAGTTCAGCGAGTTCGCGACAACAACGGTGGTGCGATGTCCGCCGCAGTAGTCTCCGCCCGAGCCCTGCACCGTAGAAAAAGACTAACCCTAGGCATCCTTCCCTAGGAGTTTTCTTCCAAAATGTCCATCTTCCCCTCCACGCTACGGCCCACCCTCTCCGAGTAGGTGAGCACGATGAAAAAGCGAAAGAAAAAAAAAACACACACACAAAAAAAAAACCAAAAAAAAAAAAAAAGCAAACAAAATGTGTTTCCCCCCCAACGAGCAAAATTACGGTAAAAGGGCTCCGAAAACGAGCAACAAAAAAAAACAGAAGGAAAACGTCTCCTGGAGACAAACGATAAAAAAAAAAAAAAAAAAAAACATCCTCCAAATTTTCGAACGATCCACCAAAAATACAAAGTTCGAAAACGAAAATTTATTTATTTCACCCCAGACAGCAATCGTACGAAGAAAAAAGAAACAAATACAAAAACGTGTCGCAATGAAAGGGAGAAAAAATAAATAAATAAACAAATAAATAAATAAATAATAATAATAATAAAGAATAACATTGAAACAAAAAATAATGAACGAATGTAAAGTTATACCTAATATACTAGTCTGTGCTCAAGTACTCGTAACAAAGCTGCCACTACTTAATTCGTTGAATAAACACATAAAGCAACAGCGACTATTATTAACGACACTGTAATATAATTACGAAAAGGAGAATTTAAAAAAAAAAAACAAAAGAAAAGAAAAAAAGTGAATTACAAAAAAAAAGAGACAGTCGTTTTTTGCCAAACGTACGCGGCAATCGGCGAAAATATTTTTTCCTTCAGTTTTGTCATTCAAGTGATTGCGGTTGGTGAGACAGGGATAGAGCAAATTTTGGACATCGAGTACTTACCGATCTGCCATAGATTATTATATAGAGTTATATATTTAAACGACAAACAAACAAACAAAAAAAAAAAAATATATATATATATATATATATGAGAATCCATATATATGATACATGATTAATTATATACGTATGTTTTATAAACCCAGTACCCAGCCACGAGTTATAAATGAATTATTAATCATCGCGGAATAGATGAATAATAATAAATAATATTGATAACGTTAATTATAAGACAGGAAATAATAGAATATTAATAATTGTTCCAGAAACTGATTAGACGTTTGATGTGCACGGTGACGCGACATAATATCACAAATATCACTTGCTAAAAATATCACAAACGAGAAGAATTTTATTTTATTTTATAATAATGTACATTTTTATGCGAATCGCTACAACCCTGGTGAATGTGAAAAAAAAATATCACGAACCAAAAGAATTTTATAATTTTTTTTTTGGAAAATTTAAGGACGTTGTATGCAAACATTTTTATCGATAAAATTCCTTCAAATTTTCATCGTACAAAGAGAATAGTGGGATTTAATGGCTCGCGCAATTTTAAGAGCTTTCATCATGTAGAAGTCGAGATATTTATTTATAAAAATCACAATTTTCAATAGTTTCTCATAAGAGCGTGTGTTAAAAGTTGCAATTTTCAACATTTAATATTTCGAGTTCTGAATGGTGAAGCCTCTTAAAACTTTGCATACACTTTTATGCAACATCGAAGAAGCTTTATTTAGTTTTTCAAAAAAATCGGTCGTTAAATTTTTTCGAAATTTTGTTTATTATACAACAAATACAGATTACCTCGGAAAATGTTGGATTTAGAGTATGCTGTTCTTTGGTCAATTTGTAACAACTTTTTTTAATGAACTCAGGCTCGCAAACCATTTCGTATGTAAGAAAAAATGAAAAGAACATTTTTTTTTATATTTTATTTTTTTTGTGATATTTTTGCTGGATATTTTTGTCTGTGATATGGTGTCGTTGAACCGTTTGCACTTCTGGGGTAGAAACACAATCGTGACCTAACGTAACACCGAACTAGAAGAATTTCCTTTTTTAATCCTCCGAAAATCTTAGCATTATTTCCGCAGAATTAAATGCTGAATTATTAAAAATCTTTTTTTCTCAATTCTGTGGGTTCAATTTTTATTTTTCTGAAATATGAAGGAGGAAACTATCTAAGCCATAGTTTTGGTTGTCCCACACGATACAAGCCATGAGCCGGTCTTTCGAATTCCGGGCGTTTGCGTCCCACGGGGAAGAGTCTGAGATTCACTTCTGAAAAATGCTTCGCAATGGATTTGTTCATTTTGTTGCGATTTTGTACTTTCCTGCTCGTAGAAACTTAACTGGACGCGAGGTTCTTGATGCTTTACGGGTATTTCACAATTTTCAAACCCCCCACGATTGCTTGGCTATGGGACATGGAAATGGACGATGCCAAAATAATTTTTCATCCAAATTAGCGAGAGAGGGAGAAAAAAATGTAGAAAAATGAATTTGTACATAGACGAGAATGGGGGATGAAAAATTGTACAGATCGAGGATTGAGTCTTTTGACACACCATAAGAATTCGAAGGACCGCTCATTCGTCGTAGTTCTTACGCAGCCTCAGATCGATGTATTTTGTAAAAAATATTTAAAAATATTGAAAAAGTTGATGGAAAAAATAAGACGGGAAAAAAGAACCAAAAAATTCATGAAAAAATGTCCTACGACGTGTATTTCGTAAAAATAAGTTGTTAAGCAACACTGTAGGATAAGGTGAAGTAAAGCATACCAATTCTAAAGCTGATAGTCGTAGGGAGTTGAACTGACGACCCACGTTGTTCAATGCCGTTATTAGCTCGTAGTCGATGTCACTGTCAGTCGTCTACGTTAATATTTTTCTAGCTAGTCACACATCAAGTTTTTATGGTAATTCAAGATTATCATAATTCCTCATTGATAATGATATATCTATATGGAATATACAAAATATTACATACGATATATTTGTATTATTTAGAGACGCGACAGCGTCTTGACGTTTACACACGGAGAGCTGATTATTTGAAAAATTACTATATGACATCAAAGTTCCCTGGTACCATATCGTCGCTCTAAGAAATTTGACCAAATGCGTAGTCAATTTTTATCTGAAATTGGACAAGAATGTCGAAATTTGGGGAAAAATGACAAATGTTGGTGAAAAATTTCTAAATTAGGAAAAAAAGGTCCAAATTTCGCGGAAAGTGCCGAAACTTGGCGAAAGAAATCAAAAGTAGACGAAAAGTGTCAAAATTAGGCAAAAAATGTTCAAATTTGGGGAAAAATGTCAAAATTTAGCGAAAATGCGAAAATTCGGAAAAAAATGTCACAATTTTACGTAAAAATTTTAATATTGGCAAAAAATGTCAAAATCGGGCAACAATATTCAAAATTTGGCAAAAAATGTAAAATTTTCCACTATTTTCCAAAGAATTTTTCAATTTTGTTGTTCAATTCAATTCATTATGAAAATTTTTCAAGAATTTAATTTCTTATTTTATAAATAGACGAAAAAAATATTATATAAAAAGATTTGGCGATAGAATTCAAATTTTTCGCAATTTTTAAAAGAATTCAAAATTTTATTATTTAATTTATTTTTCGAATTTTTCAAAAATTCAATTTATTATTTTTAAAAGCAAAAGGAAACAATATTCCAAAAGAATATAAATAAAAAATTGCAATCAATTTTCTAAAATCCTCCAGAAAAGCGACATCGTACCAGGGGAACAATAATCCCATAATAATTTTTCACATTATTAATTCTCCCCGCACGTATTACCAAAGCGCAAAAAAAACCCATTTTTTTCATTTCTCCCATTCCCTGCATAATTCTCCTTCGTGCATAAATGAAACGATCAAATTAAATCGACTGACAAAAAGGAATATTGTCTACAGAAGAATCTATTTGTTGAACCTGGGGACGATAAATCATAAGGAA
This sequence comes from Hyposoter dolosus, assembly GCA_963921915.1. Lineage (NCBI taxonomy): Eukaryota > Metazoa > Arthropoda > Insecta > Hymenoptera > Ichneumonidae > Hyposoter > Hyposoter dolosus. The sequence continues at coordinate 5,461,352 of OY998140.1, forward strand.
AAGGCAACAAAGGTTGTTTCGCAATTCGTTTGCAACTTGATCAATCCCTCCTCCTGGAGCATCTCCATCTCCGAGAATAAAGAAATTCATTTGGCATTTTGTTCTGTATCGATGAGATAGAAAAACTATCGATTTTTTACACAATTTTTTCGTGCAAAACTAAATCGCCACTTTTAGAGTAGCAATTTGAAAAAATTCAAACAATTTGAGCAACAGGGATTTTAAAAATTATTTATTTTTTTTTCAACTTCAGCCAATCACACGAGATGAAAAAAAAATCCATTTAAATGTCCAATTATTATTATTATTTATATTATTATCGTTGTGGATTTGAGAAAGTGATCGAAGCAGCGATTGGTTGAGAGGAGAAAGAAATTTTCGTACAAGCAAAAATAACGTAAACGTGAATATTGTTAAAAAAAAAATAAATAAATAAATAAAATCGTAACGAAGCAATGAAAATTGTGAACGATAGTGACGTGATCTTATGTCGTAGCTGTGAATACGTAAAAATTCGTCGATAACTTTTGTGAGTAAAAAAAAATAATTGCATTCGTGATGCACATTTTACGTTATGGGTTGTAAATATTGTAGTTTACGTACTTGAATACATAAATACAAATATGTTGTAATCGATAGAGAAGATTTTGTCAAGTCCCAAATGACCTACTGCCAAAAAATATTGAGGAAAAACGCACCAAGGTTTCTCGTAGAGAGTGGATTTTCTAACCTGTTCGTTGTTATTTTGGTTTCCATGCTTTTTCGCGTAGAAACGATCGGAATGGGTTCGAGAAGCTGCTTATTCGAGAAAAAGTGTGAAAAATATTCTGGAAAGCTCTCCATTGATTCTACTTTAGTGTTTCGAGTGCACACTGGGTCTTTTTGACCCGAAAAATTTTCTGTCACCGATTTTTCGGCATTTAATTTCATTTTCTCAAAAAATAAATCTAGGGCCTTAAAATGTGGATAATTTACTACAAAAAACGTCTCTACAAAAAAAAAAATAGAAATGCATATTTACCAGAGTGCAACGATTTGAAAAATGCCTCGGGGTCAAATTGACCCATTATGCACTTACAGAATGTGTGCACTCGGAAAAAAAAACAAGATTCTCGAAAAAACGTTGTCGCTTGGGTCAAAAAGACCCATATGCGAATTTCCGCGATAATATACGCGGAAACGTGCCTTTTGGTGCATTACATTATTGACGCAGTATCGAAAAGAGAAGAGACGAAAGCACGCGGCGATAAAAGTTAAAAATCCATGAAAATGAAATGCAATTGTCACCGCTAATTAATCGACCACTGATTATTCGTTCAATTGCCAAATTAATTGCGGATCAATCCACCGAAAAATTGGACAGTCATGTGGCCGCAATTAACGAAACAATCGAGGAGAACCGAAAGGAAAAGCCGAGCTCCAAAATCAAGATTTAATTGCCTCGATAAAAATGTTGATTTAGCAAAGCGTCGAGACTTTTCGAGTGCCAACATTTACCAAGAGCTATTTTATATTTTTCTGCTGGCTGCTGTCACCGGTAACGAAAAACATTGGTCGTATAAATCCGCGTTAAAAAATGGCCAATATTTAGCGGATGAAAGGGTAACGAGACGAAGAGCAAGACAGCGGAGAGAAAAAGAGATGATTGCGAGGAAATAAATTTTTTTTTTCAAGAATTCTATTTATTATTGTTAAAAGAAAATAATAATAAACGAAAAAAGTCCAATTTTTCGCTATTTGTAAAAGCATTTTAAATTTTATTATTTAATTTAATTGATTTCAAGATTTTTCAAGAATTAAAATTATTATTTTTTAAAGAGAAGAATATTTCAAAAGAATAAAAAAGAAAACATTCAAATTTTTTGCTATTTTTAAAAGCATTTTCAATTTTATCATTTTATTTAATTTATTTCAAGATTTTTTTTAAATTAAATTAATTATTTTTCAAAGAGAAGAATATTTCAAAAGAACACAAAAGAAAAAAGTCAATTTTTTACTAATTTTAAAAGAATCTTAAATTTGATCATTTAATTGAATTTATTTTTCGAATTTTTCAAGAATTTTATTTTTTTATTAAAAAAAAAAAGAATATCAATGAAAAATCGCTACGTTTTCGGCAAAATCTCTTAGAAGTGCGACATGGTACCAGAGAACTATGGCGCCCACGAGACCAAGAGCAAAACAGCGAAGAGGAAGAGAAACGATTGAGAGGAAAGAAAAAGAAATTTGAATGGAAAGCACTAGACGCACAAACCGTTTTGTAACTTAGCGCGCACTCACACACACACACACACACACTGACAGAAAAGAATAAAAATAGGTAAATCCCGTGTGGCGTCTTCCCTCAGACCGAAGAGTACAAAAATTAACGAAAATAAAAAAAATAAAATAAAAAGAAATAATTTAAAAAAAAACCCAAACATGTGCTCTTCAGTCCGATGGAACGATTCGTAGCGTCGAGTTATTTAATTAAGCTGTACATAAAGATGTATATATATATATGCAGCGTGCGGAAAAATCCTTAGAGAAAAGAGAAGAGTTTGTCGTTGGAATTTTTTACAGTAATAACCGCGAGAAGATACTCCGTTCTCTGTAAAGAATAAAATAATGAAAAGAAAACACAGTCCAGGCAAAGTGTTTCTTCGCATTATTAGAAAATTTAGGGCACAGAGAAAAAATATTAATAAATGAGTTTTTCATCGTTCATAGAGACCAAGATTTTCTTCGCATCACATTTTTACACTCGCCGCGCGTAACACACATTTTTATCTCTCTTAATTAACCATTTAATTTTCCTTAATAACAAATAAATCGTTGAAATTTTTAATCATAATATTTAAACAATAAGAATCATTTGTTATCGTCGATTCGTTCTTCCGGTGGGTCCTCCCATCCAAAATGGCTATTACGTGTTTGTAGCTGTGCGACCAAACGCACACTAAATAACGAACATTTTAGCTCCACCGTTTTTTGACGTTTCACGAGGAAAACGTCTCGTTGTGTGTCTGTGTCTCCCTCGTTATTTATTAACGTCATTAAGAATCCGATTATCGCGAATATACTTTTTAAATCTCCAGCCCCGAGGACCGCGAGATTTCAAAAAAAAAAAAAAAGAAAACACCGTCACAAAGTGACGGCGATTCTCTCCGAGGATTTTCGAAATTTTTAAAACGTATTACTATCACAAAACGACTTTATTTAGGTTTCTTTTAAAATTTTGTATAAATGTTCTTGGCACCAAAACTAACAGTTTTCTCCTCTGTACAAAATTTTTCTGACGTTTAGAATTTCCTATTTTTTATTTTTTCGTTAAGAAGTTGCAAGAAACAAAAAAAAAGAAACGCCACTTCAATTTATACGCGTTTAGATAAGAAAAATTGTAAATTAAATATTTCAAATTCTAAAGGTCAGAAAATTTTTCTTCATAGAAGAAAACTGTCAGTTTTGGTGCCAAGAACGTTTATGGAAAATTTTGAAAAAACCCTAAATCGAGTCGTTTCGTGATAGTAATTAAACAGAATTCGCTAAAACGTTTGGCACCCAACGCTCGACGCTGATGTCTCGCCCAAATGGAAAAAAAACAAAGAAACAAAAAAATTAGCTACTAGATTTATCAAATTGATATATTATGATTATTGAATATGATAATAATAAATAATAATTAAGGATACTCATTAAGAAGGTACTAATCGAGAAATCATGATGGAATTATTAAATAACCATAGAAGTGTCGTCGATGAAATTAAACAACAAAGAGATTCATCCAGTTTATCAATAATTATATAAGTTAATGAATATTTAATATTAGGCACACAGTTATTATGTATACCTCGTGACAAATTTGTTAAATATGTATACTACTTCTATTGAAATAGCATCAGGATATAAAAGCTCGAAATAAAAGATGGACGATGTCTGTAGTTCCAATGGCAAATAACGAGATAAGGAGCAGAGACATTACTTGTTGCTTGGTTTTTGTAATCGTGCTTTTTGACAAAGAAAAAGCATAAAGGAAAAATAAAACTCGTTGTCGTAGAGAATTGTCTTGTTTCTGCGAGGCTGGTCCAATGAATTATGAGCTATGTTTGCGAGAATGAAACGTTGTTGCTTTTTTTTTTCCTCGAGTTATTCGATCACGATTCTGCTCGGAGGAAAAATTTTTTTTTGTTATTTTTGGTTTTTTTTTTTTTTGCTAATTCGGTATAAACAGTTTCGGGACGATTAAAATCAATGGTGATGCGAGCATGTGAGTTAAAATCATAAAAAATTGAGGTTTGGGTCACGTCGATGTCGAATCACGATTTTTTAACTACATGACCTATTTATGCTCTGGAACGGATGACTCTCGATAGATGCGACGTCACTACGTATTGACGTCATCGAGGCTTTCTGAAACTTGCATCCCCGCTGCTTGTAACGTTGTTGCATTCACTGCTGAGATTGGATTATCAGGAAGTGACGTTATAAACGATACCGAAGCGTTCGCTTTCGCTTCCAAAAGCGCTGTCACGTAGCCAACTTTTTTTAGACTCTCGTAGTTTTTCGATTTGAAACTCTGGAACTGAATCAATTTAATTCGTTCATTAGGATCATTTAATTTTTCGTGAAATTCAACGAAATTCAGTTTTTTTTTTGAGCAGATCTTAAGATTCTTATTGAATATTTGGTCAGGAGAATGGAAGGATCTTTTTTTAAGATCCAAAAAGAAAATCTGTACGAAAATTGTCATGATTTTAGAATTTTTGAGTTTTTTTTCGGTTTTTTTGTTCCTAAAAATTCTGATTTTTCGTTTTTCAGAAATTCTGTTCGAGAAAATCTCAAGATTCTTATTGAATATTTGGTCAGGACAATAAAACGATATTTAAAAAAATCCAAACTCAAAATCGCTACGAAAATTGTCATGGTTTTTTAAATTGAACAAAAAATTAATAGAAAAAAGTATTTTTCATTGGATCTCAACTCTGCGAACCTCATGAATTTCTACAATTTCTATCTAGTGGAAATCTTATTCACAAGTTGTAACAAAAAGCTTTTTATCCCACAGAGGCAAAAATTGTAATTGCCATGGGAATAGAGACTCGGGAGATAAAATTTAAATTGACTCACGTCCTCGATGTCCTTTTCACCGGCAAAGCCAGTGGACGAGGCGTCCAAGAAGGCCGTGACGATCTTGCAAGATTTGGAATACCTGTTGAAAAAAAATTCACTATTTTCTGTTTTTTTCAAGCAATTTCTCGTTTACAAAAAAAAATAAAAAAATAAAACTGTGTAAAAACCTCGTAGTGATATTTTTCCAATTGCTCTCCACAAATTTGAGGGCAGCTTGAGCAGCAGCTGGATAAATGGAGAAGCTGTCGAGTATGACGAGTGCGTCCTTTTCGTCGAAACTATTGCTGTACACAATTTCGTTGAGGACTCTAAAAAGTGTGAGAAAAAAATTTTCATCTCCATACTTGGTTGCGATCTTTTTTTTATTCTCAGACTCTTTCACGAACCGGAAATTGCAATATCGAGGCTCGATATCGGAAACGAGATAACTGAGCGAGAAACGCAGAGAAAGAAAAGGCTCGAAAAAAAAAAAAAAAAAACGAGGGGAGGAAAAAGGTAAGAAAGAAAAACTCACGCCTGTAGCATTGAAGGAACTTGGAAACAAGCCAGCGAGGATAACAATGAATTTCTCTCATTCCGATTTGTAACGTTTCCAAACTTTAGCTCCCACCATTGCCAGCTCAATTGGTTGTTTAATTTTGCAAAAGCACAGAGGAGACTACTACGAAGATAACTTGGCACACTGAAAAAAAATAAAACGATCAAATAATAAATAAATCAATAAATAAATAAATAAATAAGTAAATAAATAAATAAATGGATAAATAAATAAAAAATAAATAAATAAATTGGTAGAAAATGTTGAAAAGAACAAATTACGATTCTTTGATCGGCAACTCTGGCAAATTCTCGAATCCAGCGTAGTTCTCTTTGGCCCAAGTGAGATACGCTGGATAATCGAACATGCAGGCCAATTGATGAGCCATCATTGTTAACCGCGAACCTTCCTTGATCTTCAGGCCCACTCGATCAAACAGACCCGAAGCAAATTTCATCATGCGTTCCTTAAAGTTTTAAAATTCACCCGATTACGATTTTCGACCACGAGAAAATAAAAATTGATTAAAAAAATAGAGAGGGTGAAAAAATCATAGTTCCCCGGTGGCATGCCTTTAAAGGATTTTAGCAAATACATGACAATTTTTCATTTATATTCTTTTATTTTTAAATGATGAATTAATTCCTTCAATAAATTAAATTAAATAACTAATTTTCAATACTTTCAAAAATAGCGGCAAATTTTACTTTTTCCACCAAATTTCGACTTTTTTCGCCGATTTTTAGATTTTCAATTACTATGTATTTGTTAAAATTTCTTAGAGAGACGATAGAGTAGCATTTTGGTACGATATGGTTAATTTATATTTAAAGAAAAATTCTTTTCTTTTAAAAATAATAAATGACATTCTTCGCAAAATCTTAAAGCAAATCAAATAAAATAATTTTTTTTTTTTTAATTCTTCTAAATATTGCGGAAAATTTTCCTTTACTCACGAAATTTTTAAGTTATTCGCCAAATTTCGACGTTTTTCGGTTAATTTTGCCATTTTCCCCAAATTTCGACCTTTTTTGCCTAATTTGGAAATTTTTCCCCAAATTTTGACATTTTTCGCTCATTTCCAGATTAAAAATGACTTTGCCTTGGTAAAATCTCTCAGAGGGACCATATGGTACCATGGGACCATGAAGTCATAGTAATTTGTTAATATAATTTTCTCTCGATGGAGAAAAAAGTATAAAGTAAGAAAAGAAAATATTTACGTGATATTCGGAGTATTCGGGGCTGTCATAAAGAACAAGATCCAACTTGATGGTATGCTGGAGCAAATAAGCCCATGGCTCAGGGTCCTGTTCATTTTCCGGTAGATATTGAATGACATCAAAAACGAGAGAATAAGGAATGGAGCGAACGAAGGCAAGGCTAAATAGGTCATCGATGAGGGAGGTTCTCGTTAGGGGAGAAAATATTTTGTGATTTTCTCGCAACACTTTAGCGATCAATTTCCAATTTTCTTCATCATAATTGACGCGATAATATCCTGCAGATTAAATTGCAAAGGAATCAATAAAGCTGAAGCGAAATTAACGATAAAAAAAACGTGAAGCAAAAACGTGAGACGAAATTTTTTTCAAATTATAAATAATAATTCACCTGATTTCGTTGGATTGAAAACGAACCACGTATTATTGTTTGTTTCATTAGCAGAAATAGTCTCAAGCTGCAGCGTTGTTTCAGCTTCATTTTTAATCCATTTCAAAGTAGGTTGAGAGTTGTTTTCACTGATCCAAGTCAACGGTATGTGCCACAAGTGTTGACTTTGTGACGATGGCTTATCGTAACTGAAGCGAGCCTAAAAAATGACATACAACTTGTCAGAAAAATATTCTTCCGCCTGTTACACACGAAGACAAAATTATATCGAAAATTACTATGACATTATGATTCCCTGGCACGATATCGTGCCTCTGAGAGATTTTACCAAATACACAGTCATTTTCAATCGGAAATTGGGCGAAAAAAGTCAAAATTTGACGAAAAAGATCAAAACTTGTGGGAAAAAGTGAAATTTTCCGCTACTTTTAAAAGAGTTTTCAATTTTATTATTTAATTTCAACAATTTTTAAAAAATTTAATTTATTATTTTTAAAAGAAAAGAATATGAGTGAACAAAGAAACAAATTTCTCGCTATTTTCAAAAGCATTTAAAATTTTATTATTTTATTTGATAGATTTCAAGATTTTTCGAAGAATTTCATTTATTATTTTCAAAAAAAGAGAATATTAATGAAAAAAGTCACATTTTCCGCTATTTTTAAAAGCATTTTAAATTTTATTATCCAATTTAATCGATTTTAAGATTTTTTAATAAATAAATTTGTTATTTTTAAAAAAGAAGAATATTCAAAAAGAATATAAAAGAAAAAAGTCAAATTTTTTGCTATTTTTAAAACAATTAAAAATTTTTTTATCCAATTTAATTTATTTTAAGATTTTTTCAAGAATTTTATTTATTATTTAAAAGAAAAAAGAATATTGATGAAAAATTGTTACGTTTTTGGCAAAATCTCTTAGAAGTTCGACACGGTGCCAGAACAACTATGTCGCCAAGGTAAATTTTCATACAATATTCTCTCCCTGTCCGAAATAAAAACTCAGTGACTCAAACGTTTTTTTTTTTGGAATACAGAAAAATAGATCGTCTCGGAAATGAAACTCGACATTGATTTTTAATGCTTCGGCTTCCCTCCGATAAACGAGACATTGCGTCATAGATTTTTCCAATCTTTCGTAGCGGTTCATTATACCAGACTCGGAACCGACATTATAAATCTTCTGTCTTCTTAACAAATCAGGAATATTCATCTTTCACGTATGTAACGTGGCTCACGTACAACAGCTATAAAAGAGTAGACTCTTATCTCGAACGAGAGATACTCGTCGGTAGAATAACTGGTGGGTGTGTGTGTGTGTAAAGAAATGTCTTGTGTCTTGACAGACGACGCTCGAATAACCAGCTGTTCATACATTCTTGATGTAAGGAAGCGAAGCGATCGTTGAGCTTCGACTCAACTCCACCAAAAATAGAAGCCCAGAGTTTTTTGGGGTCAATGATTCCTGGATCGATATTTTTCATCCTATTGAATATTTTCGAAATTTTCATATTTTACGATTTTTTAAAATATTTAATCTGCTGGTAATTGATTATTTTTTTTTTTACCAAAATAAATTTGGACTCAATTCCACAAAAAATAGATCCCCGGATTTTTTTCGTGTTTTCTGGATCAATATTTTTACTGCTATTGAATATTTTCGAAATTTTTACATTTTACGAATTTGGAAATTATTTTTATGAAATTTTTGATTTCCAGGTTCCTTTTTCAGGATAGAAACCGATGATTGTTTTTTTTTTCGTTTTTTTTTTCAAATTGTTGGAGTAACTTGTGTAATCAAAATACCTGATGCACAATTGCTGCTCCAGTTTTATAGTTGCGCGTAACAGTGACAACCGGATATCCTCCTGCCGTGCTCCAAAGATTCATAATGTCCGGTAAATTAGCGTCGCCTTCCGGTTTTTCATTCGCAGTCAAATTCATGCTCATGGCTTTCCAGAAGGATGTGCCATCGGCGTTACCGCCGGACCTGTCAAGAAAGAAGGCCCAACTTGGTCGGTTAATTCGTCACCTCAATGCCACGTAACATTCCGAAAAATTAACAGCAAACTAATGGAAAATCCGACGTGTATTCTACGATTATGAAAAATACGTATTTATCATCACACTCGAATACCCACCACCTTGAAACGAAAGATCCATATCCGGCACGAAATTCCATCGACCTTAACGCACCATGCAACATGTTAATCAGACATGCACCTACGAGCAAGCGATTTTGTTTCGTTAATTTAAATTTTACGAATTCAGCCATTGAATTGAGAAAAGAAATTTCATTTTGCTTTTTTTTCTATGGTTGGGCCATAAACGGCCAAATTAAAATTAACCCTCCGCGGATTATATGATTTTTTATGGCACCCCGAATTTTAATTTTATTTAATATAATTTTATTCTATTTTATTTCATTTTATTTCATCTTATTTCATTTTATTTCATTTTATTTCATTTTATTTCATTTTGTTTCATTTTATTTCATTTTATTTTATTTTTATTTTTTTCATTGTATTTTTTAAATTAATATTATTTAATTTTGTTTTATTTTTATTTATTTTGAGACGAAACGTTTAAAAAAACAAGATTTTGGAAAGAAAGTTGTGGCCTGGGTCAAAAAGACCCATATGATTCGCGGAGGGTTAATTATGTGTTGAACTGTGTCTGGGAATGAAGCAAGCTATTTACGAGTGGAGAAATAATAATTTATCCTGCTGACCTATCGCGTAAGCCTCTGACGTGTAGAAGGAATTGGAATGAGTAGGTTCGAGTTTTGATGTAAGAGATCTCGAGACACTGTACCCAGCAACCTCGAATACATCCGGTTGAACGTCCATGACAAGAGTCGAATGATTAGATTCTGCATTAATCTAAAATTGTGCAGTTATTCATTACGAGATTTGCACGAAGACTCCAGAAGGTAAAATCATATAAACTGTAAAAAAAAACTTGCCTCTTTTATGAGACGATGTTGCAGATACAAAAGCGAACTTTCGATGATCCATCTGTCGGACGAATTCTGGCTGTTGACTAATCCACCGAGCCACTGTTTACCAATCAGCCTTACAAGTTTTATCAGAGCCAGCTCTTTTGTCACTTCCGGTGAATCGTTTCTCACCTCGTAAAGAACTTCTCTGAAAAAATTATCGATTATGTATAAGTCAATTAAACATGGAGAAAAAATTATTTCAAAAATTACTATGGCATCATCGTTCCCTGGTACCACGTCGCGCCTCCAAGAGATTTTAGCAAATGCATAGTAATTTTTTATTTATATCCTTTTAAAATATTCTTATCTTTTCTTTTAAAAAAAAATAAATTAAATCCTCAAAACATTCTCAAAAAATAAATTAAATCTTTTCTTATAAAAATAATAAACTAAATTCTTAAAAATTTCTTCAAATAAATAAAATCTTTTCTTTTAAAAATATTCAATTAAATTCGTAAAAAAATCTCAAAATAAATTAAACCTTTTCTTTTAAAAACAATCAATTAAAATGAATCAAATCTTTTCTTCTAAAAATAATAAATTAAATTCTTGAAATGAACTACATCTTTTCTTTCAAAAATAATAAACTAAATTCTCAAAATAAATAAAATTGAATAGTTAAATTCAAAAATTATTCAAAAATAGTGAAAAATTTGACTTTTTTCGACAAATTTTGCCCAAATTCAGATTAAAAATAACAATGTATTTGCTAAAATCTGTCAGAGGCACGATATGGTACCAGGGAATTATCATGTCCTAGTAATTCGTTCATATTATTTTATCTCCCTGAAAAAGCATCAGAAAAATTGGTACAAAGATTTGGCAGCTTACTGAATCATAATGAGACCAGGATATGCAGAATTGTGGTCACTATGGTTAACTCCGATGATATCCAATTTAGGAATCGTCAGTTTAGCACCAAAGAGAGTCGCGAGACTTTGGAAAACAGGCTCGACCTTGTCCATCAAATACTCCGCACCACCTCGCCACAAATTTTCATCCCAAAAGTTAATCGTCAAATTTCCAATTAATTTTTTGCCTGGACTGTGAAGGTGTTTCGTCACTACTGCAGCAACATTTTCGGGAGCAATGGGCGGCGTTTCTTCAAACTCATCCAGAAGCCAATCGTTCGATCTTTCAAAATATTCATTAATTTTTTTTTTTAATCGTAAATGTCGAATGATGACTCGAAAGGTGTAAAATCCACTTACAGCTTCGAAGTATTTTTCGTGGGCATATTCGAGTAAATTTTCATGCTCGATGGACGTGGAAGGTTCAGGGAAAAACGAGCCTTCATCGCGACGTCATTGAAGGCAGGAAAAAATTTAACGAGGCTCGTAACTTTCACGTGAGAAGGAACGATCCATCTGAAAAAGAAAAAAAAAAAAAAAACAATTTGCAAATTTTAATTTGCAGCGTTTTTTCTATTTGCATTTAAATTGTGAAATTTCGACAACTTTTCTAGAAAGTAAAGAGCAAGTTCAGACTTATACACAAAATTTTACAAAACTTGCAAAAATTAGAGCGGTTGGACGATTTTTCAAAAAATTCAGATTTTCGTAAATTTCGAATAATCATAAAATTCAAACCGTTCAATCGATATTTCCCAAATTCAATACCAACCTTCCCATTACGATACTCTATTTATAAAAAAAAAAATTAGTAATAAATCTTAAAATTTGCGGAAGTTAGAGCGTCGACAGCCTTTTTTTGAAAATTTCAAAATGCCGTAGAATTCGTATTTTTCTAGCTATTCCAACAAAATTCTCAGAGAATGAAGAGCTTGTATGGATTAAGATCTGTGCAAAACGGGAGCCCTGTAGCTCGAACCGTTCTCGAGTTATGAACGTTTGAATTTTGCAATGCCAGAACATACACACACACACACCTCCGGACATTTTTTCTAAAAATGATTTTTCGATGTTTTGAGATATTTTAAGCACATTGGCATTGAAAACTGGAAAAAAAAATAAAAAATCCACCGCCACAGAGCTTCCTCTATGAAGAAGCAAAAAAAAACACAATAAATGAGGCTCAATTTTCAAAAAGTTGAAAAAAGCTGATGGAAGTGATGGGAAAAAAATGAGGAATAAATTTCTCACTGGTCGCTGTTGTTTCTCGTAATATTCCTGGCGAAAATGACGTAGTCGCCGATGGGGACTTGATAATCAATCGTCAAATAATAGTCTCCGGATGTAATTGCTTTTTCGGGATAAAGAACGAGGAATCCCGCTTGCTCGTCCGTTTCGTTTCTGTTTATAAAAATTTCTCTCGTTTTATTTTTCACAGAAGTTTCACTCCCGGATGATTCGGTGTTGGAAGATTCAGTCGAAGAGGAAACAGCGTTTTCAGTGGCGTTGCTGGAACCCTCAGTCGCTTTCACTCCCTGCTCAAAATTCCTCGTGATTTAAAAATGTAACCAGCAAATTTTGACGATTATAAAAAGTCTCACTTACGGAGGATGAATCCTGCAGTTTAGCGGAATGATTGGTTGTTCCATTTGAAGCGTTTACAGAAGTTGTATTCGCTGCGAGGACCTGGGCTGTTGCTGCATAAGAAATTACAATCATATGAATTCGAACACTGAAGCACATTGATCACTGATTAACGCTCTGTGGATCGTACGGGTCTTTTTGACCCAAGGAACAATTTTTTTTCGAAAATTTTATTTTTTAAAACCTTTTATTTAAAAATAAAACAAACACAAGAACTGGAAGCTTCCAAAATTTAAAGAAGAATCAATGGAGAGTATTTCAGAATTTTTTCACATTTTTTTCTCTCCAAATACGTGAAATACGAAAAATTATATTAACGCGAAAAAATCTTGTGACAAAACAAAATCTTTTATTGCACACTTAACGACGTTGTATGCTAAATTTTCTATCGATAGAATTCTTTTAAATTTATACCACACAAAGAGAATAGTGACACCTAATGGCTCGCACTATTTTAAGAGGTTTCACCATGTACAAGTCGAGATATTTATTTATAAATATTTCATTACGAACATTAACTTTGAAAAATTGAATAAATTTTTTTAAAATCGAATAAAATAGAATAAAAATTTTGAAAGTGAAATAAAATAGAATAAAAAATTATAAATTCAAATGAAATAGAATAAAAATTCAAAAAATCAAATATTCATTTATAAAAATCACAATTTTCAGTAGTTTCTCATAAGAGCGTGTGTCAAAAGTTGCAATTTTCAACATTAAATATTTCGATTTCTAAATGGTGAAGCCTCTTAAAACTTTGCATACACTTTTATGCAACATCGAAGAAGCTTTATTCAGTTTTTCAAAAAAATCGGTCGTAAAATTTTTTCGAAATTTTGTTTATTAAATAACAAATACAGATTCCCTCGGAAAATCTTGGATTTAGAGTACGTTGTTCTTTAGTCAATTTTTAACAACTTTTTAAGATGAATTTGTGCTCGCAAACCATTTTGTATGTAAAAAAAACTGAAAACAAAAATTTAGATTTGACCGTCGCCATGTACAACGTCCTTAAGAGGCAGGACGAAAAAGGACTCATCCTTTTGGTCAGAGGGTTCATTTGGTCAACACTCAAAGTCTCAAAAACCAGCAGATTATTTATTTCCCTCACCACATGAAATTGCTTAAATAATAATCCTTTAGCAAAATGAAGAATAATTACCATTTGTTGTTAAATTTTGAGCATTGCCATTGTGTAACGTCGACAGCGTAGAATTTCCGAGGTTTTGCGTATCATTGTTATCTGCAAATCTTTTACTTCTTAATTTAGAATCCTCGGATGTTGTTGGTTTGCCAGAGAGCAACGTTGCTCTCGTCAAATTAATGTGTTTGGCGTTCAAGACCAATTGGGGCAAACTGGAGGTTCCATTGTATCGAAATTCTATCGTGACATGCCCTCGCAACTTGGTGACAATATTGTCCTCGGTAATGGGTGAAAGCTCAACTCGATAACGAGACGGGGATAGTGACTTGGGAAGCGAGAATTTGGATGAAACGAGGTGATCGCAACCGACGTCACTTTCGATGAGTGCCAATGTATCATAAACCTAGAAAATCAAACGATAGTTCGATCAATTTGACATAAAATGAACGACGATACAAAATAAGGAGCTGATGAGTGTTTAACCCTTCGAGTACACACTGGGTCAATTTGACCCTGAAAATTTTTCATCACCAATTGTTTGGTATTTAATGGCAAGGAATCTTTTGGCATGTAATTTCTGTCAAAAAATAAATCTAGGGCCATAAAGTATGGATTATTTAGTACAAAAAACGTCTCTTCAAAAAATAATGAAAAAATGCATATTTAGCGGAGTGCAACGATTTGAAAAACGCCCCGGGTCAAATTGACCCACTTATCGGAGGTGTGCACTCGAAGGGTTATAAACATTATAAAGTTACGACGTTAGTGACCAAGGTCGTTGGCCATAAACAAAAAGCTTATTCAGTGTACGTGATCGGGTGAATCAAAGGCAAATGGCCCAAGGAAGAATGTAAACGGGGCATCGTTATCTCTTGAATTGGAAAATTGGACGAAAATTGCTACAACTATGAACCTTTTCTTTCGGAATGGAGCCAATATAAGCCCCGACGAAACCGGCAGCTATGATTATCACAACGAAGGCACTTATTACGAATGCTGTTTTCTTGTGCGACATGAAAAATCCACCTTTTCGCTCGTACTCGATGTCGTTCAAGCCGAGATCACTCGTCATGAATTCTGATCGACTGTTGCCAAACTGTGCCATGTTCGAGGCTGAAAATCAAATTAAAACATTCGATCAACATTTTTTTTTCACGATCCAAATCGCCGTCGAAAAATCAGTCGTTCTCGGGTCTCATTTTCTGCAAAGATTCTCATACGTACGAGATCAGAATAATCGATAATTATTTGTCCAAAACGACTGTAATAATTAGATAAAAAATTAAAAATTAAAAATTCGATAAAAAAATGATTTTCATGATTTGCATTTTTTTCTGCAAAGATTCTCATACGTACGAGGCTATTCGAATTATCGAATAGTCGATTATTATTTGTCCGAAAAGACTGTAATAATAAAATTAAAAATTAAAAATTAAAAATTCGATAAAAAAATGATTTTCACGATTTACTTTTTTTTTTTGTTTGCAAAGATTTTCATACGTACGAGGCTAGAATAATGGATAATTATTTGTCCAAAAAGACTGTAATAATTAGATAAAAAATTAAAAACCAAAAATTCAATTAAAAAATTATTTTCACGATCTACATAATTATCTGCAAAGATTTCCATGAATGCGAGACCAGGATAACGGATAATAATTTGTCGAAAAACCATAGCCTCTGATTTATTGGCAAGTTTTGTTTCTGGATGGTGAAGGGAACTTTGTCTACAGCAGTCGTGTCCTCAGGAGAATAAAAGCAGAGTTTAATCTTCATAAAAGAAACGATCAAATATCTCAAGAAGAAAAAAAAACACACGGACGTGACGAGTATCGTGCGAAAAATTCCATTGTTCTTGCGCATCTTTTCCGCATGATTCTCCCGCTAATGACTAGGAGAATCAAGGCGTAATGCCAGGATCTTTACTTCGCTATTTAATTATACACATTCATCGGAATATTTTACATCAGACTGTCTCGTTTATCGTCCCACGTCTTATCACATGTGTCATCAAAGAATCAACAGAACCAACATATCTATCATTATGAATAAATTTGGGGCTACCAGTCGCCGAAAATTTTGTGCCGCGCACATAATATGAACATTGAGAAAACTTTTAATACGCGTGTTTCATGATGAAACAAAAATTCATCCAAAAATCCAACATTTCTTTAGATCAAAAAAGAAATGTCATTTTTTATGTCCAATGGATCTGGTCCATGGAAAATGGTTTTTAACCCATTCATTATGTTTATAAACACTCTGGGATTATTTTTATTTTTCTAGCATGATTTTTCATCGGTTTGTCGTTGAAAATTTTGATCCAGGTCCCAGAACAGTCCCAAAAAAATGGATTAAAAAATCAAAAATTTCTTTAGATTGCAAAAAAAATGGCATTTTTTAAAATCCAATGGATCTGGTCCATGGAAAATGTTCTCAAACACTTTTCCCCACGGTTGGACAACTCAGTGCTTATTCGTATATTTTTATATCATGATTTTTCATTGGTTCGTTGTTAAAAAATTGACCAAAAAATCAAAAATGTCTTTCGATCTCAAAAAAATGGCATTTTTGTTAAACCCAATCATCAGGCCCATAGAAAATGGTCTCAAAGACTTTTCCCTACGGTTGGACAACTCAGAGCTTATTCGTATATATTTATACCATGATTTTTCATCGGTTTGTTGTTGAAAATTTGATCCAAGTCCGGGAAAGGTCCCAACGATGGCATCATCTTCGCGTCGAAGGATCAAGACGTTTCAAAAAATTCATTCGTTTCGTCCCTATCACGTGCAATCGTTAATTTTTGTTTTTTTTTTTTTTTTAATTCCCACATAACAGACTTGGGTGCATGTGTAGCCATATCTATAAGTTCCTGGGATCGTTAGGTAAACGAGGGAGAAGCGGAGCACAGTAGTCAATTGTACAATCGTTAAAGTAAAACCTAGAGTACACACATGCACGTTCGAAGCTTTCCACTGGCTGCTCAAGGCTCTCTCCATGCTGGAGAGCCCGATACCGCATTAGCATGAGTAACCCACAAGCGTAATCATTTCTCAACGATGATAAAACGACTCATTCAAAATAGAGTACGTACTGCGTTGAGCTTGCCCAGACAAGCTTGAGTAATTAAAATTTTAATTAGCCCAAAAACTAGTCCGTCACGAATAAAACGATCGAACAAGAAATTAACGAATCGCTCGCTCTCACTATAAATTTCGCCATTTCTCGTAAAACAGAAATCGACCATTTTTAAAATTTTTAAATTTTTAAATTCAATTATTAATAATCATTAATAATTCATTTATTTATTTTAATTATTAATAATTTAAATAAATTTAAAAAAAAAAACAGAAATCGACGACTATTCTTTTCATTTTTCAAATAAATTTGAAATTCATTCATGAATTAATTAAAAAGAATGAAATAATCAAAGAATTGAATAATTAATCGAAATGATTAATAAATAAAATTAAAATAATTATATTTAATAATTAAAATAAATTTTAATTATTAATAATAAATAATAATAATATAAAAATAAATAATTGATTAATTAATTGAATAAAATCAATTTTTCTATCATTTTGTCGTAAAATTTGAAATAAATATATATAAAAAATTCACCGATCCCAGGAACATGTAGAAAAACATGCTACAAATTTCAAGTAGAATTTCATGAAAATTATAGCTTCATTATAGATTCTCTCGAAATTTTGCATTTTGTATTTTCATGAGGCCAGGATGCAGGCGGACATACTCATGGCCAGACATTATTCGACTTATCACGATTTTCCGACATTTCAAAACTGACTAATTATTTCACTGTCAAAAGTCAATAAATGCCCAAAATACGATTCCGAAGTATTTTCAAACACACGACACTTTGAGGAACTAAAAAAACATCGACACTCCGGTAATGTTACGTGATTTCTATGGTTTTTTTCAAATTTCCCATATAAAATAATGAATTATCGTTCGCACTACGAAAATCGCAAAAAAAAACGAGGGAGATTAACGTTACGCGTTGACTTCATACGACAAACTGATTTTTTCGGGATTGTCATCATCCTTTATATAAACACTTCTCGATAATTCCCAATCTTCATGGCTCAAGATCAAGCAGTACGACCATTGACGTATGCACCTTACGCGAGTACATTTTATGTTCGATCTCGAACGACCTACGCCGATCGATGAGAAGGAGAAAATCTTCCCTCGAGAGTTATGATGACGTCTGCATCGCGTTTCTACTGCGTGAACGTTATCGACATATAAGTTTAAATGCACGTGCAGTATCCGCATGTATTCTGCCTCCAAATTCCATGAGAATTGTGTACAATTAACCCTTCGAGTACACACTGGGTCATTTTGACCCCAAAAATTTTCAGTCACCAATTCTTTGGCATTTAATTTTGGTTTTCGTCAAAAAATTCATTTACCAATTTAAGAAAAAAATTAATTTTTATTACAAAAAACGTCTCTACAAAAAAAAAAAACAAAAAATGCATATTCACCGGAATACAACGATTTGAGCCTTGGGTCAAATTGACCCAGTGTGCACTTGTAAGAGGTTGTGCACTCGAAGGAATTTTAAAATACAAATAAAACGAATGAATTTCTTGAAATTTTTCAAAATTTTACTCCCGATCGGTTTTTTTAATGAATTTTGAATAATTCGGTGCTGAAAAAATGGAAAACTCATACGATTAGAGCCTTGGGTCAAATTGACCCAGTGTGCACTTGTAAGAGGTTGTGCACTCGAAGGAATTTTTAAATACAAATAAAACGAATGAATTTCTTGAAATTTTTTAAAATTTTACTCTCAATCGGTTTTTCAATCAATTTTGAATAATTCGGTGGTAAAAAAAAAGGAAAACTCACACTGCCTGCGAGCCAAAGGCTCCCACGTTTGTACCGAGCCTCGTCGCATTCTGGCTGATCCTTCAAAATCCTTGGAGAAAATTACCGCCCGAAAAAAAAACAGTCGAAAAGAGAAACTTGACGATATAAACAGCCACAACAACCACCGAATTTTAAATTCTATTTTCCTTTTTTTTTTTTTTTATCAAGTAAGGTCTCGGCGTGAAAACGCTCACGCGACTACGTGACTTTTCAGGCCACTCGACTGCCGCGTACAGGTAGCGCACAATTAAGTCTTTCCACCTGTGCTGATTGGTATACGTCGAGATGCTATTCGTTCAAAGCGAATGTTAGAACTCTCCCACCCACGGCCACGCGGTATTTGCGTTACGGAGATTGTGCCACAGCCGCGTTGTATATTACATTTTGCTTTTTCAGTCGTAACAGCTTTACTATACGATATTATAGTCTCCGCATTTATTTCCCTCTTCTCGCATACCCTTATGCTCACATTTCAATCGAAACATTTTATCAAGATAATTCTTCAGCAAACACAGCAGCCTCTTGCCCTCGTGATAAACAAAATTAATTCCCCAAAAAAAAAAAAAGATTCAAATTTTAATCAGACATTTTGTGAATATTCTAAATACAAAGAACTACAGACTAATACACAATATTTTTAAAAATTTGCAGAAATTAGAGCGGTTGGACGATTTTTCAAAAAACTCAGTTTTTCGTAAAATTCAAAAAATCATTAAATTTAAACCTTTCAACCGATGTTTCCCAAATTCAATACCAACCTTCCTATTATGATACTCTATTCATA
This sequence comes from Hyposoter dolosus, assembly GCA_963921915.1. NCBI lineage: Eukaryota > Metazoa > Arthropoda > Insecta > Hymenoptera > Ichneumonidae > Hyposoter > Hyposoter dolosus. The sequence continues at coordinate 5,480,941 of OY998140.1, forward strand.
AAAAAAAAATTAGTAATAAATCTTGAAATTTGCGGAAGTTAGAGCGTCGACAGACTTTTTTTGAAAATTTCAAAATGTCGTAGAATTCGTATTTTTCTAGCAATTCCAACAAAATTTTCAGAGAATGAGGAGCTTGTATAGATTAAGATCTGTGCAAAACGGGAGCCCTGTAGCTCGAACCGTTCTCGAGTTATGAACGTTTGAATTTTACAGTGCCAGAACATACACACACACACACATCCGGACATTTTTTCTAGAAATGATTTTTCGATGTTTCGGGAAATTTTAAGCACATTGACATTGTAAACTGGAAAAAAAAAAAATTTCACCGTCACATAGCTTCTTCTATGAGGAATCAAAAACACTCGAAATAGCTTCGAATTTAAACGCATTATTCGTCAACTTCGACTCATTTTTGTCAAACTGTTTAACGTTTTTTTTTATCCTCGTTTATATAATGAATATTCCACAGTGAAGCTACGAGTGTCTAAAGAAAAAATTGTGTCTTCGTGACTGCCGTGACACGTATGCAAATGACTTTATTGTCATTTGCAAGAAAATTTTGATAAATCACTAAAAATCAAAATATAACTTGAAAAAAAAATAAAATAAAAAATAAAACAAAAAGCATGGATGTGATTTATTGGACGGAAACGTGCTCGATTATCCATGATGTAATATCGCATACGATTATGACGTTCTACACTGTGCACGTAAAGCATCGTATCCCCAGTCCATGAATTATTGCCACTCGTTAGAAATTGAGGATCAAAAAATCTCGCTTTTTTTTTTATTTACATTCCAAGAGCAAATATTCATAGTTTTCAACATTTAACGAAAAATATATATTTTTTTTAAATAATTTTTTTATCGCTTTATAACATCTTACCTGTCTGTGTGTGCGTGTGTGTGTGTGTGATTGTCGAAAGAGCAAGTGCAACGGTAAGCAACGTCGGAGGCGAAATGCAATCTCGACGTCTTTAACACGCCGACCCTAATTCGTTGTGACTGCTCTGCTACCGATAGCAGCTCCGGCATCGATTCATATACATGTATACATTCATCAATTTATACATATATATTCGCATGTACATATATGAATTGGTTTCATGCATGGGAAACATTTATTTCAATCAGATTTACATCTTATCTTCGTTTTTTTAATTCTGGCGTATTATATTATCGTGCGGAGACATAAAATTGTCGTGGATTAACCCTTCCACCTTGGGGTACACACTGCCCCCCAGGCCTGTTATAAATTCTCATTACTCTCGTAGATTGACGATGATAATTGTCCTGACAAAAGCATAGGATAAAATTGAATGTATGGCGACGTAACGAGTTTACGTTTTACGCCGCACTGACGTCGAGCAGTCCCTTCTCCCTCTCGATGAGCATCCGTCGTGGAGCAAAGCATCGCAGCTAAACGATCTCCATCACCGGTTGTTCCTTGTGGATACATCATGACGTGCAAATCTCCGAATTGGATAATAATCCTCGCTGACAATCTCGAACAGTCACGGGGATAAATGAGAGCGAGACGAAAGGGGCATCATCGACACCGTTTGTAACGTGTTTCTCTGACAATTGGTTAAGAGCGAATCCGTGCTATGACTTTCGAAGAGCAGAGCTCTCCTCTTGGTGTCCCCTTCGGCCTGGTCATCACCGAGTCCGCAGGCAGATGCCTCTCCTTCTCTCTCGTGGACTTTTTTCTCATTCCTCTTCTCTTTGTCCCTAATCCTCTTTTTCTTTCCAATGAAGCTTGCAAGGGTTTTCCCCCTCGTACGGAACACCGGGGATACTATTTTTCTTGAACGAAGCGAATAACTGCGGCGTACGTGGTCACAGTAGTTCGGGGACTACGTTAGCTCGCGGTCGTTCCTCGAGGTCCCTCTGGTTATTTAACATTGTTGAAATTAACATAACGAAGGTCATTCGTGGCGCGTTCACCAATTCGTAAATCGTCATTGAATCCTTTCATTTTTTTTTTTTCACCTGGAACGATACTTTTTATTATTTTTTTCCATTTCACCAGGAAGCTGGATAATTGACCGGTGAAAGTGATCGAGAATGACACCTTTAGGCCCCCTTGTGGGCTTCATTTTCATTATCACGTTAGCCAATTACGTGGATGGTGGATGTAATCTTTGCGTAAGTTTCTCAACGTCTTAAAAACGTTGTATGCTTCATTTTCGATCGATAGAATTCCTTTAACCCTTACTTGACACCTTGGGGTACAAACTGCCCCAGGACTATTAAGGAAAATAGTCATTTTTCCACTTTTGTTGGTTTTGGCATTTTTTTTAGTTTACTTAAATTTAATTTTTTGCTATATAAAGTAAACAATCTTTTTGAAAAAGCTTTCAATATGTTCTACAACAATTTTCAAGTCGAAATATTAAGTAGTTCATTTTTTATCACAATTTTTGTCACTGGGGTACAAATCTACCCCAGACCTATTAAGGAAAATAGTCATTTTTCCACTTTTGTTGGTCTTAGCATTTTTTTTACTTTACTTAAATTTAATTTTTGGCTATATGAAGTAAACAATCTTTTCGAAAAAGCTTTCGAATGTTCTACAACAATTTTCAAGTGGAAATATTAAGTAGTTCATTTTTTATAACAATTTTTGTCACTGGGGTACAAATTTACCCTACGGTGGCAAGTACGTAATTCTGCAGAGGTGTGGTAAGTAAGGGTTAAATTTGCACTACTCAACGAGAATAGTGATATCTAATAGCTCGCGGAATTTTAAAAAGTTTTTACCATGTAGAAGTCGAGTTATTTATTTATAAAAATCACAATTTTCAGTAGTTTCCCATAAGAGCGTGTGTTAAAAGTTGCAATTTTCAACATTAAATATTTCGATTTCTAAATGGTGAAGCTTCTTCAAACTTTGCATACACTTTTATGTAACATCGAAGAAGCTTTATTTAGTTTTTCAAAAAAATCGGTCGTAAAATTTTTTCGAAATTTTGTTTATTATATAACAAATACAGATTGCCTCGGACGATCTTGGATTTAGAGTACGTTGTTCTTTAGTCAATTTGTAACAAATTTTTTCAATGAACTTGTGCTCGCAAAACATTTTCTATGTAAGAAAAAGTGAAAACAAAAATTTAGATTTGACCCTCGCCGCATACAACGTCCTTAACATTAGGAAATCCAATCCAAAGCTCTGTGACATTTCAAATACTTTCTCTTGTAACGTGGCCAACGAATTTTACCGATTTTCACCTTTTTTCCTGATAAAAACCGAATGATTTTTATTTCAGGACTATCAGCATGAAACCCATAAAAGCAAGCGAAGCATAGACTTGAACGATGTGCTTAAGGTACCGACTTACAGACTACCTCGTGATCTGAGACCCATTAATTACGATCTCGAAATAAAACCCGATATCGCGAAAGCCAAATTCACTGGTCAGGTCAACATTTCGGCTGTATGGATGACCGGAGGTAGCACGATCAAACTGAATACGCATCATGATATCAAAATTGTAGAAATACAGATCAAACTTCTCGGGGTCGAAGAAGCGTAAGTTTTTTCCTAATTAATTAATTTTTTTCTTCTCTTAATTAATTAATTTCTTAATTAATTAAATAACTAATTAATGAATAATTAATAATCATGAAATATATATTAAAAAATATAAAGAATAATTAATAGTTAATTGATTAATTTTTTAATTAATTAAATTAACCGTCGAACCTGTATTCTGGAAAATAAAGAGCTTCCGTGATCGACGTCGCCCAATGGAAATTCAATCAACAAAAATCCGAGTGGGTCATACAGCTGGCTCAATTCATGAACGCCAATGATAGTTGCTTGGTCCACGTGAAATATTCTGGAAACATCACCACCAATGATACCCTCGGCTTCTTCAAAAAAGAATACATGGCTTCGACTGGACAAACACAGTAAGACCATCGACATCATTTACTTTATCTTGACAAAATGAAATTTCGTACAATTTACGAAACGTGCTAATTGGAGATCGTTGCTCATTAAACCTTTCAAATGCATACTGGGTCATATTGACCCCAATTTTTGTTTTTGTCAAAAAATCAATCTAGAGCCATAAAATATGGATTCTACGAAAAACGTATCTACAAAAAACAAACAAAAATGCATATTTACCGGAGTGCAACGATTTGAAAAACGCCTTGGGTCAGATTGACCCAATATGCACTTTTCGTCCTGCCACTTATATCTCACGTATTTGGACGGAAAAAAATTAGAAAAAATTCTGGAATACTCTCCATTGATTCTACTTTGAGGTTTCCAAGTTTTTATAGTCGTTGCATTTTTTTATTTTTAAATAAAACGTTTTAAAAAATAATTTTTTCGAAAAAAGTTGTTGCTTGGGTCTAAAAGACCCGCATGATTCAAGGAGGCTTAACTATTATTGAATCTATCTTCCGACGACGCAATATTTGGCACGATTTATTGCTGTTTCCCGAATAAATAAAAAATAAATTGAAGAAAAAAAATGTATAAATTTCAGTGCTTTCGTGGCAACTCAATTGAGGCCAGAAAATGCGAGACGATGGTTTCCCTGCATGGACGAGCCGGAATACAAAGCTACCTTCGAGCTCAGAGTGGCTCGACCAAAAAATATGATGGCTCGATCCAACACACCGATCAAAATGAGTGTCGAAATGTAATTAAAACAAAAACGAAAAAAAAACAATCATTTTTCGTTGGATAATATATTTTTTTGACGAATTTTTCATCAAATATTCGCAGGCCCGGGGATCCGGAATACGTGATGGATCATTTCGAAAAAACTCCACAAATTTCGACTTATCAGCTGGCCCTCATGATATCCGATTTCGAGAGCAATGCACCCACTATTCCTGTCGATGAAATGGAGAATCGCAAACTCGAAATACGAGTCTGGGGACGCAAGGAATATTTAGATTCCTTGGCACATGTTCCCAACAAAATTGTTCGAATCGTCAATTATCTTCAAAAGTATTTCAACAAATCTATCGGCTTGCCCAAACTCGATATTGTCGCCATGCCAATGTACACCGCTACCAAAGCTTCCGACAGCTGGGGTCTCATGTTTTTCAGGTACTTCTAAATTACCTTCGAATTTTCATTCCAATCGTGGAGATCGATGTGATACTCGCACAATTTTCACACGAAGAGGAAATAATATTAAAAATTACTATGGCATCATAGTTCCCTCGTACCATGTCGCCCTATTGAAAGATTTGAGACACGATCATTTTTAATCTGAAATTATTCGAAAAATGTCAAAATTTTGCGAAAAAAGTAAAATTTTCCACAATTTTTAATAGAATTTTCAAATTTTTTCAAATTTATTTGAAAGATTTTCAAATTTCCTGCTATTTTTAAAGGAGTTTTCAAATTTTATTATTTGCTCCAATTTTAGCAAATACATGGTAATTTTGAATCGGAAGCTGCACAAAAAATGTCAAAGTTTGACGAAAAAAGTAAAATTTTCCGCAATTTCTAATAGAATTTTCAATTTTTATTATTTATTCCAATTTATTTGCGGAATTTTCAAATTTCCTGCTATTTTTAAAAGAATTTTCAAATTTTATTATTAACTTCAATTTATTTGAAGAATTTTCAAATTTTCCGCTATTTTTAACAGAATTTTCAAAATTTCTCATCAATTTGAATTTATTTAAAGCATTTTTAAAAAATTTGACCTATTATTTTTTAAAGAAATAAAATGAAAAATTACTATGTATTTGCTGAAATCTCTCGGAGCGACGATACAGTGCCAGGAAACTATGATATCATGGTAATTGGTGATTAATGTTATTTTCTCTCCGTGCATACGTGCTGTTTTTGTAAATATACTTTTTTTTTTAAGAGAAAGCGAATTAAGCAGCAATCTTGTGTGGAATACCGCGTACGAACTGATGTATCAATGGATTGGACAAAGAATAACTCCGTTCAAATGGAGCGACGCACAAGTCAATAAAGCTCTGAATTCTTTCCTGGCCTCCAAGACTACGGTTGACGTAAGGATTCAATTTTTCAATCCTAACCTTTTAGTCACTAAGAGGATAACATTTTTTTTCAAATCGCGACACGAAAGAATGAATTCCGTTGGAAAAATTTCGCTATTCTTTTGATTGCAGATTGAGCCCGACGAGATGGAGGGCAAATGGCCAATAACCATGCTGTATTCTCTGTACTACGAATTCGGCAAAACTTATCCGTTTTCAAGAGTCGCCGGTATCAGAGACGAGGCCACTTCTGCCAAAAGTATGAACTTTTTTTTTTTACAATTTTTTTTATTTTTTTTTATCAGTTTTATCAGTTTCATTTAATTTTATATAGCCGAACTCATCTTCCGCATGTTCAACTATACACTCGGTGAGGAACTGTTCCGTCGTGGAATCCAGAAATTTATTGACGTCAATACCAAGCAAAAGTAATTGCAGTATTTATCAAAGTATCAATATTAATTATTACAGGGAGAAACAATAATATAAAAAATTACTATGGCATCATAGTTCCCTGGTACCATGTCGCCCCTCTGAGAAATTTTTGAATTTTTGAAAAATGTCAAAATTTGGCGAAGAAAATTAAAATTTGGCAAAAGAGTCAAATTTTACGCTATTAAAAAAAAAAAACCCATTAGATTTTTAAAAACCAAAAACCATGGGCCCCTCCATGTAGATACATAGCAATTTTTCATTTATATTTTAAAAAAATATTATTTTCTTTTCTTTTGAAAATAATAAATCAAATTCTTATATAAGAAATTCCTAAAATAAATGAAATTTAATAAAATCAAAAATTCCTTTAAAAATAGACAAAAATTTGACTTTTTCCATTTATATTCTTTAGAAATGTTCTTTTCGTTTTTGTCAAACGTAAAAAATCAAATTTTTAAATTAAATTAAATAAAATTGAAAATTTCTTTAAAAATAGCAAAAAAATCTTTCGAAATATTATTTTTCTTTTCTTTTAAAAATAATAAATTACATTCTTGAAAAATGCTTAAAATCAATAAGATCTCATAATAAAATTCAAGATTCTTTTGAAAATCGCAGAAAATTAGACTTTTTCGCAAAATTTTGATTTTTTTCGCCAAATTTTGACATTTTTGCCCCATTTCACGTGATAAATCTCTCAAAGGGGCGACATGGTACCAAGGAACCGTTTTATAGTTATTTTTCATATAATTTCCTCTCCAAGTATCCGAGCCATAACAGATCGATTAAAACTTACAGAGGAATCTTTTCCTTTTGGTCTTGCTCACAGAAAAATAGAGGATAATCAGGAACAAGTTAGCGTGAGGAGTTTCTTCGCTAATGACATATTTAAATGTCTGGACGATGTTGTGAAGGAGACGAATTTCAGTCTACCGTCAGGCTTGACGATTCACAGCATAGCGGCACCTTGGATCAACAGAGATCGAGTCCCGCTGGTCACGGTCATTCGCGATTACGAGACCGGAAACGTCACCTTCATGCAGGTAACTATACTTCTTTTTATAATTAAGCTAAGAAAATGCATACGTCGGTATTGTTCACCATGAGCACGACGAAAATAAAAAACCGCTGAGAGTTATTTTTTTTTAAATGAGAAAAATGACGGAAAGATCGTTAAAAGGATCCGTCAATTTGTCATTGAGGAAAAATGCTTAGCTGCCCGAAGATGGAAATTGAATTTGCATTGATTTCCAGTCGGTTTATCTCCGGGAAGTACGGCCACCATCCAATGAAAAAATGTCTTATCAGTGGGACATTCCTATAGTGATGTTAACGGAGGACAAGCTGCAAGCGATCGACCACAAGCCTTACACGTGGATGTCGAAGGGAGAGTCGCCAATAATGACGATAAAAGATCCAGCCAATGAAGACAAGTTCATAATCATCAATCCTGAGGAAATTGGTACACTTATTGATTTTTTGATCCTCCTTTTCGTCCTGCCTTTAATGGCAACGATTCTTTTGGCATTTAATTTTCGTTTTCCTAAGAAACTAAATCCAGGGCCTTAAAATATGGATCATTTACTGCAAAAAACGTCTCTACAAAAAACAAGAAAAAATGCATATTTACCAGAGTGCAACGGTTTGAAAAATGCCTTGGGTGAGATTGACCCAATATGCACTTTTCGTTCTGCCTTTAATGGCAACGAATCTTTTGGCATTACATTTTCGTTTTCCTGAAAAACTAAATCCAGGGCCTTAAAATATGGATCATTTACTACAAAAAATGTCTCTACAAAAAACAAGAAAAAATGCATATTTACCAGAGTGCAACGGTTTGAAAAATGCCTTGGGTGAGATTGACCCAATATGCACTTTTCGTCCTGCCACTTGTATCTCACGTATTTCGAGATAAAAAAATCTGAAAAAAATCTGAAATGCTCCCCATTGATCCTACTTTAAGATTCTCAAGTTTTCATGGTCGTTGAATTTTTTTTAAATTCTCAAATAAAATGTTTTAAAAAACACGATATTCGAAAAAAAAATTGCAAAAAATTCCGGTATGTAAAAATAACGAGAAACTCGATTGAAGTTTTGGTTTTTTTCTTCATTTTCTTACAGGCATGTTTCCGGTAAATTACGATCCTTGCAACTGGAAAAAACTCAACAATTTCCTTCAAAGCTCAAGGCGTGAAGAAATTCCTGTACTGACGCGAGCGAAATTGCTTCACGACTCTTGGAATCTGGCCTACGGCGGCAACCTCGACTTTGCAACTGCTCTCGATATGACACTTTTCTTGAAGCACGAACGTAGTCACGTGGTTTGGGAGCCGGTGTTTACGATGATCGATCATGTCGGAAGGAAAATCGAGGGATCCCAAGTTTATCGAAAGTTCGAGGTAAAAGCTTCGTCCCATAAAGACCCCATGATCATTAAAAAAAAAAAAATTTAATAAAATTAAAATTTCAAATTAAATTTCAATTAAAAATTTAATTTACATTAAAAAATTGTTTTTTTTTTTTTTTTTTTTTTAATTAAAAAAACTCCATCGGGCAAAAAATATTTTGTCAGATAAACAATTCTCGTACGTACCTGCCTGTAGGCTTATGTCAGCAGTCTCTTGAAGCCACTGTACACCGAGCTGGGCGAGACTTTGCAACCTGGTGAGCCCTTGTGGAAAATTCATATGCGAGGTCTCGTCAAAAATTTCCTTTGTCGAGCTGGCTACGAGCCGTGCGTCGCGGAGGCACGTGAGCAGTATAAAAAATGGATCACCGATGACGAACCCGACAAAGGAAATCCGTAAGATTTTTTTCTTCTGCCGTTTTCAAAAAAAAAAAGAAAAAAAGAAAAAATTCATTTTCTAGAATTTAATGCGCTGGCTCGTGGATTCGAACGACTCGAAATTTCTCGTTTCTCCTACACAAACTATCGCACGTTTCAACAGGTTTCATAATAACGTTTTAATGGAATCTCCATTTTCAGAGTTGCCAACGAATTCATTTGCCCAGTCTTCAGATGGGGCACCCAAGAGGAATGGAAATTCGGTCTCCAGAGAGTTATAAACTTTCCGCGAAATACACTCGAAAGGAAGCAAAGCGAGAGAACGTATTTGTTGAAGACATTAGCGGGTTGCCCGAAGGATCCCTACAAGATCGAAAGGTATTTTCGAATATTATTACATTTCTCGAGATTGGCTGGTCCGATTTTCTTCTACCAAGGACCATTGGAAAGACTCAAAATCGTAGAAAATTATAATCTAATATGAATTTTTTTTCCTCAATCGGTTTCTCCCTGAGAACGATTTCCAGCGGCTGTGACGTCGTAAAACTGGCATTACGTTATAATATAAATTTTTATTGACTGAGCAATTTTAATAATAAATTAATCATTTATTTTAATAATTAAATAATTATTCCAACAATTGAATAATTATTCCAATAATTAAATAATTATTCTAATGATTGAATAATTATTAAATTAAAAAATAACATAAATTTTTTTTTAATATTCACAAAATTGAAATAATTTTTTTCAATATTTAAAAAATTGAAATTATTTTTTTTTCCAGACTGTTGGACGTGGCGATATTAAGTCGGAATGAGAATTTCACGGATTCTGATATCCATCTGATTTACAGTATGCTGACCGGTGGGACAGTCGGGCATGAAACTCTTTTCAAATTTTTCAATGCTCATTCCGCCGAAATAAAATCCAGATACAGAAACAAAAAGCATCTCTGGAATGGAATTTTGAATGCAGCAACGTCCTCATTCAACACCCAGGAAGGTTACGATATGGTCAACGAGCTTTACAACAGGCTTAAGGGCAACTCGACCTCCGAGACGGATGACGCCGTCTTCGAAAAAGCACTGGCAACCATCAAAGAAGAAATCAAGTGGAATGACAATCATCTTGCCGTTATTGACGCCTGGCTCGACAAACACTTGTCCAAGGAAGAATTGATCAGTCTCGAAACTATCACGACAACGGCTACTCCACTCACAGCTATTGCCAACAGCAACAGTTCCACTGTCCCTATTGCGGGATAAATTCCAGCGAGATAAACATCAACGCTGCATGGAGATTGGATATTATATTCAACAATTACTATGACATCGTAAGTTCCTTGGTACCATGTCGCCTCTCTGAGAGATTTGAGCAAAAACATAAAACTTCTTCGTTTATGTTGTTTTTAAATATTCTTCTCATTTTTTTTATAAATAATGAATAGAATTCTTTAAAAATTTTCAAGTAAATTAAAAGGAATAATGTAATTTGGAATACTTTCAAAAATTACGGAAAATTTGACTTTTTTCGTCAAATTTTTTGCTTAATTCTTTTGAAATCTTCTCTTTTAAAAATAACAAATTAAATTCTTTAAAGATTCTTAAAATAAATTGGATTAAATAACAAAATTTAAAATTCTTATAAAAATTACAAAAAATTTGAATTTCTTCGCGAAATTTCGACACTTTCCGCTCAATTCTTTTGAAATATTATTTTCTTTTCTTTTAAAAATAATAAATTGAATTAAATAACAAAATTTTTAATTCTTATAAAAATTATAAAAAATTTGAATTTTTTCGTGAAATTTTGACATTTTTCGCCCAATTTCAGATTAAAAATTAGCATGCATTTGCTAAAATCCCTTAGAAAGGCGACATGAGAACATGGAACTATGATGCCATAGTAATTTTTCATATTATTTTCCCTCCGTGTATATATAGGCCGATTAACACTCATCGGAACGTCCGGTTGATGTGATAAATAGCTCTTCACACAGAGAATATATTTAATATACAAATATAGTATTACCTTTTGTTTGTTTATCGATTCTACAATTCGTGGACAATAAGAAAACAGGTCAAAGTCAATCCGTCGAACTGTACATTACTCCTAAGTTTATCTGTTGTAAAATAAAATCTGACTGTCAATAATACAAAGACGAATTAACAAAAGAAAAAAAAAAAAAAACGAAAAAAAACTCTTTTCCACTGTTGCAGGTTTTTTTTGTGGATCCAATTGGAAAAACTATCGAGAATAAAAAATAACAATTGAGCAATGAGAGTTACGATATTGCTCGAACATTTGGAGCATTTCAAAAAGTACAATTTTCCAATTATTCCCAGGTTTGTTAGTCAACACACGAAAATCTGTTTGCAATTCCGCGCCGAGTGATATTTACTGCCGGTAAATATTGAAATGCGTCAGCGTTTCGGAAAGAATGCAAGTTCCCAAGGAATCCGGTAGATGGCAGAAGAGGTACGTTCCGCGCGGTGCGCGGGAAACGGTTGCGCGCGCAACAATGTGCTATTTCACTGCTAAAATTTCTTTGTTCCAGGAGAAGAAACACACGATTTTCAATGATTGAAATTTCAAGCTTGGACTCGTTAAAAAAATCGGAAAAAATTCAGGAAAGTAGATTTGGATCTATAGGAAGAGAGGCTGCACTGGGTTATGCATAAAAATTATTTTTTATTATTTTTATTTAATGGTAATCGATACGAGAAACGAGAAATTCGAGCCATTCGTTGGATGGGCACCCCAGACCCAGGTGTGTCTATCAAGTGCTAAAAACCCTAAATTACCAACCGTTTTTTCAATTATTTTATCTACAGTTGCATGTAACTGCGATTTATTTTCGATTTATCAGATAATGTACAATCAACAATTGTCACAATGTAACCCTCATGCCAGCATCGCATTTTAATAGGAGCCGAATAAAAGGACGTCATGTATTTGTAGAAACAAATGTAGAAGCCAACAGTGGCGAAATCAGAGTTGGGTGCAAGAGTATAATCAAACTTTGACCAACTTGTTACACGAACATCATATATACTTACACGTAGTATCGAAATTAAGGAGGTTCGGTCGTTTGTCATGCGTTTGATAAATTCCAAGTTAAATTGTTTTAAATTCCTATGAACCTTCTTAACAATCATACTCGACTGTGGGTAAACTTTGAGAAAGTTTTACCGTCTAGAAATCGAGTTATTTGTTGTAAAACATCGTCTTTTTTCGTAACTTCCCATAAGACCTCGTGTTAAAGTTGCGATTTTAATCCTTACTTGCCACACCTCTGTAGAATTATGTACTTGCCACCATGGGGTAGATTTGTACTCCAGTGACAAAAATTGTTATAAAAAATGAACTACTGAATATTTCGACTTGAAAATTGTTGTAGAACATATTGAAAGTTTTTTTTTTAAAGATTGTTTACTTTATATTGCCAAATATTTAATTTGAGTGTACTAAAAAAAATCCCAAAACCAACGAAAGTGGAAAAATGACTATTTTCCTCAATAGCCTGGGGTAGTTTGTACCCCAAGGTGGCAAGTAAGGGTTAAACACTGAATATCTCGGTTACCTTCTCAAAATTTTTTTACACATTATCATACGACGCTCCAGAATATTCACGCTAATTGTATCTGATGATTTTGCCGTTACGTTGTATATACTATTATGATTATGGCGATAGAACCTCTTGAATGAGGCCGAAGTTGGCAACGTTGGAAAGCACCGAAAAATATTTATTGACGATTTGTTTAATTTTCAAAATCATCCAAATTTTTCAAAAAAAAAAAAAAAAATACCAATTCCGTTGCATTCCAACGATGCAAGCTTTGACGTCATCCAAGTCAGGGCTGTCTGTGTTATTTATATAAAACGGGTTTGATTTTCGTATCATCGCAGTGTCAACGAAATTTCTCAATAAATTATTTGGCAAAGTTTTCTAAACCGTCATCCAACTTATCAGAACTGACTGTTACGATTTTTTTTTTATTTTGAGGAGTGTTAACAAAGATTCAATGATGTTCAAGGATCGCGGTCTTACATGGGCAATTCTTGATTCAATTGAATTTGGTATTTGGTGCGCTTGTCATCGAGAACATGAGATTTGGCTCAGTGTGATTGAATTTTGTCCTTCTGCACTTTTCCAAAGATTCGAGAAACTGTTTATCCCAAAATTTGGAATCGATATCCTGGAAAAGGAAAATCTATTGACGTCGAGTTGAAAGACATCGAGCCACACTGTGCGTAGTACATTTTGTGAATATAGACAGATACAATTTATAGATAAACAATGTATTAAACGCAGTAAATTTTTGAACGAACGAAGCAAGATTTCGTACGCGACGACAGGAGACCCAATATTTTTTCTCTAGTGGTTCATGCGGATGTGTCGTAATTCAAAATTTCCACGTGAAGCTGCTCCATATGGCACAAGAGTGGACAATTATATGAAGGATAGGCTGCGTCCTTTCGGGCTCGACTTTATAATTTGCGTCGTCCAGGAGAGACGACGAGCAGTTATTTTTTTTTTTCATAATAGTATCTTGTCTGTTTTTTTCTTTACTATTTACTCGCGAGTTTCGTTCGATCGATACTCGTCAATAAATTTAACAATACGCATCACAGATATGTCGTTGTTTGGGGGAAAAATAATAGAGATAGTAACAAAGTCTCACGAACAAAAAAAAATCATCACTGGATCGAACTGATAGTGCGCCATCAATTATTTCGCGATGCTCGTCGAAGGGACTCCCTTTTATTCCTCCATTTATCTCGTCAAACCGCACACCGAATTTTTTCTCACCATTTCATTGCGCATCGCAAATATCACAACAATCGTAAATACGAAGTCGTGTTTTCGTTCACATACAACATTTCCTATATAATTTACATGATCTATAATATAATATATATAATATATATATATATAATATTATACAATATAATATATAATATATTATATTATAATATATTGTAAAAACCCGCAAGGGCATACTCTCGAAACAAAATACTACTATATTATAATATATTAAATATATTATAACATAATAAATATTATATATATAACATTATAATATTATATATATTATAACATTATAATATATTAAATATATTATAACATAATATAATATAATATAATATAATATATTATAATATAATATAATGTAATATATAATAATAATATTGTAATAATATATTATATTATAATATATTATAATATAATATAATATAATATAATATTTTAATATATTTTATTATATTTTATTATATTTTATTATATTTTATTATATTTTAATATATTGTATTATATTATAATATATTATATTATATTATATATATTAATATATAATAATATGATACATTTATATGATATATATTATAATTGGTAATATGACACGGTCAATAAATGGCATACCCATGGTGACCGCAACAACAACATTATATTGTGAATAATAATGGAAATAATGTGACTGAATGAAGAAAGAAACGGTGACGAAACGAAACAACATTATTCAACAACAACCTTAGAACCGTTGCTCGTAATATATATTTCTATAATTTACAGTATTACGAAAATTGCATCGGTTGCACGTCCCGAAAAATCGCGAGGCCTGAATATCGATGCATGTCCCAGGAACGACTTTGAACAATTCTGATCGTATATATACACACACAAATCGTTGAATTATTGGAATTTATGACATTAACGTTTGCAACGTTGGGGTTCAAGGAAAAATACGTTTTTCTATTGATTGCTTAGTCAATTTAAAAAATCATGACAATTTTCGTACCGATTTTGAGTTTGGATCCGTAAAAAAAAGGTTTTATTGGCCTGACCAAAAATTGAATCGGAAAAACGAAATTAGAATTTTAAGAATAAAAACACAAAAATTGATGACACTGACGTTCGCAACGTCGGGGTCCAACGAAAAATCCTTTTTCTATTAATTGGTTGTTCAATTTGAAAAACCATGATAATTTTCGTACCGATTTTTAGTTTGGATCCTTAAAAAAATCGTTTTATTGTCCTGATCAAATATTTAATAAGAATCTTGAGCTCTGCTCCAGAAAAAAAAAAACAAAATTTCGTTGCATTCCAAAGATGCAAACTGCAAAATCGTTATTCATATGTGTTTATACGTACAATCGCGATAGCAAGCTACTGACTACGATAACGACCACGATACAGTGCGAATACATGATTTCCCAACCGAGAAACGGATATGCACTAAAAAAAAAAACACGAAAACAAAAATTAACAACAATCGATTCCTTCGCATTTTTTTCGCCGGAAAAAAACAGTTTTTGCTCCTTGGCAGTGACGTTTTCAGAATGGGCTCTCGAATGCTCCATGCATGTCGAGATTCCTTCGGTTCCATTTATACCCCTCGAACCATATTCAACGATTGAAGAAATTCTCAAATATGTCACTCGATCCCAATCGCACTGTAATATTCTTCGTCCTCCACTTTTTTCTTTCCGCAATATCCGTTCCTCGACTATGGATAATTATTATAATTAAAATATCAATCGTTTTATTTTTCTTTACGAAGCCAACGAACCATCGATAATTGCCATGAACTCGAGTGAATTTTAAAAAATCTTTCCAAATTCTTTTCCTTCCAAAATTTCCTTCATTTTCATTTCCCAATTTTTTACCCAACGAATTCTTCACGATAAGTGTAATCACCACTTTTTTAAATATTTTCCTTTCCAAAGATTCCAAAGGAATATTCACTCCAGTTCACTCACTATCGTCGCCTTTAATAAACAGATACATGTGTCAATATGCACGCATTTGACCTTATAAAAAGCTGTCTCCATAGTGTAACTCGAAAAATCTCAATTCGCCCGATTAACAATATTTTAAATGTCCATTTTAGTTTTTTTTTGTTTTTTTTTTGTTTTTTTTCCTGTAGAATCTTAATTTCTCCTCCCAATTATTTCTCACGACGAGCACAACATGAGTTTACATCTTATCAGTTAAGAGTTTTGCGAGTATATTTTGTCGACGAATTTCCTCGCAGCGATAATTTCGCAAGTGCCACACAGAGGGAAATAAATAAGAAAGAAAAAACAGTCGAAAAAGACAGGCCATTTTTTTTGGAACTGAAAATTACGACGCTCGAGAAAATCCCCCATTGATAAACAGTGATAAACAAATAATCCCTGAATCGTGGAATGTGCACACGCAATAACGGTTCGAGGCTAATCTCGAAACTCGTACTCTTCTATTTACCATTTCCTCATTTATTTTTTAGCAGCCATTCAAGTTACGAATTTACAAAACTTATAGAAAGAATTTCAAAAAAATTAGGAATTTTTTCAACACGTGAGATTTTTTTTTTTGAATTTTTAGTCTTTCAAGTTGAGAAAAAAATTCGGAGTGATTAAATAATTGAATTTTGGTCTCGGTGAAAAAAAAATAAAGTTTCAATCTGAATATTGGGTAAAAAATAACCGCAGATATGTTTCAGGTTCGCCGAGACTGGTCGCGGTTTGTATTTCGTTAAAATTAGCTTTGTCCTGACATTTTATTTTTGTCTTATTTAAGGACGTTGTATGCTACATTTTCTATCGATAGAATTCCTTCAAATTTGCACCATACAATGAAAATAGTGATGACTAATAGCTCGCGCAATTTTAAGAGGTTTCGCGTTGTAGAAGTCGAGATATTTATTTATAAAAATCACGATTTTCAGTAGTTTCTCACAAGAGAGTCTGTTAAAAGTTGCAATTTTCAAATTTAAATATTTCGATTTCTAAATGGTGAAGCCTCTTAAAACTTTGCATACACTTTTCTGCAACATCGAAGAATCTTTATTTAGTTTTTCAAGAAAATCGGTCGTTAAATTTTTTCAAAATTTTGTTTATTACATAAAAAACACAAATTACCTCGGAAAATGTTGGATTTAGAGTACGTTCTTCTTTCGTCAATTTGTAACAACTTTTTAAAATGAAGTTAGGCTCGCAAACCATTTTTTATGGAAGAAAAAGTGAAAAGAAAAATTTATACTTGATCGTCGCCATACAACGTCCTTAAGTTGAGCCGGAATTTTGGTGTATTCAGCATAACGTTTTATATTTCGTTATCCCTTTATTCTCTTTATTTTTCTTTGTACTTGAGCGTATCGCGCACTAAAATCGGTGACAAGAGTTTTAAAATCACCGGCGGTGCATTTTGTGGTTATAACGATAATCTGTTACAGCTAAGACTACGTCTATTTTCCATTTCTATCGTTTTCTCGCCACGTCGTTAATTACATTTTGTTCTAATGGCTACGGAAAAATCTGGAAATGCAATGTGTTTTTTAAAATTTGTTTAAATTTGATGCAAAACTTGGAATTCGAGTGAATTTTTCGTTTTCTTCAAATTTTCATGTTTTCTTTTTGGATTTTAATATTATAGTGGAATTAGCAAGAAAATATTGAACCTTATCGAGGCAAAAATAGCTCTTTCCCAACGCTTTACTTTTCTCACATCTCCCGCCAAATTTATCGACTTAAAAATAAATAAATAAATAGATAAATAGAGAATTGGATGATTGAGTCGAGTCGGAGACTCGAGCTTAATCGTAATTCTCGGATTCTTGCTGAACGAGCTTGAATCGTCGCGGACTCTTGACGCACATCGAGCCATGACCTTCCAGTGAGAGGCGACCTTTACGTTGCAAATACCTCGTTATGTAACGCGAAATCAATTGCTGCGGTCTCATTTGCCACTCGTCCAGTACTTCCTTCGGTGCTAGAACCTGAAAAATTATAAAATTAATAAAAATCCATAAATTAATTCAAATTAAATCGAATTTAAAATAAATCTTCAATTTTTAAATATCTTTTAAATAATCAAAATTATTACATTAAATATTTAAAAGATTTTAATAATTTTAAGAAATAAAAATAAAATTAACATTTTTTATTTATTTTTTAATTTCATTCATTCAATATTTAAAAAATTTAAAAATTCAAATTAAATCGAATTTAAAATAAATCTTCAATTTTTAAACATCTTTTAAATAATCAAAATTATTACATTAAATATTTAAAAGATTTTAATAATTTTGAGAAATAAAAATAAAATTAACATTTTTTATTTATTTTTTTATTTCATTCTAAATTTTAATTTTTAATTTTTAATTCTAATTTTAAATATTAAAAAAAAAAAACAAAATTAATTTAAATGCAATTGAGAAAATAAATTATAAAATATGTAGAGAAAAATGTAATGGGGAGGATTGGCGATGTACCTGATCACCCTTGAGTCGATCGAGTAGAGTAACGCAAACAACAGCCGATGTGATGCCCGCGTGATGTGTGAGCGCAGCGAAGGCCAGACTCTCCATTTCGATGTTGACCACACCTGACTTGTGAACCTTTGTCAAATAATCCATTTTTTCATTTTCAGTAAAATCACAGAATGCTCCATCCAAACGTCCTTGGCCCTCGTAAAAATCATGAGTACACATTGTCTTGCCGATCACTGTGTCGTAAGGGTCCTCCGGGTGGGCCAAAGCTTTTAGATCTCTCGTTAATTGACGATCCAGCTTGGCTGGTCTCCGGACCAACTTGCCTAGAACAGGCTGCACGAAATTTTTTAATTATTATTTAAAAAAAAACAATAAAAAATACTTTTTCTACTAATTGTTTGTTCAATTTAAAAAATCATGACAATTTTCGTATCGATTTTGTCTTTGGATCCTAAAAAATCAATGTTTCATTGTCCTCACCAAAAATTAAATAAAAATCATAAACTCTGTTAAAAAAAAAAAAAAAAATCGTTGCATTTCAACGAAAAACACTTTTTCTGTTAATTGTTCGTTTAATTTTATAAATCATGACAATTTTCGTATCGATTTGGATCCTAAAAAAAAAAAGTTTTATTGTCCTCACCAAAAATTAAATAAAAATCATAAACTCTGTTTAAAAGAAAAAAAATTTCGTTGCATTTCAACGAAAAATGCTTTTTCTATTAATTGTTTGTTAAATTAAAAAAATCATGACAATTTTCGAACCGATTTTGTCTTTGGATCCTAAAAAATAAACGTTTTCTTGTCCTCACCAAAAATTGAATAATCAACTTTGTTTAATAAAAAACAAAATTTCGTTACATTCCAACGATGTAAATTTCTAGATCGTGAAAAAAATGTTGGAAGCAAAAAAAAAATAGACCGAAAGCTCGTGTACTTACCAACTCGAGGAATGGTCTCAACATTCCATCGACAGCCTCCTCGGAAATGACAACTGTACCGCCTTCCAGGCCGATTCCACCGCACGTCCCGATCCTGAAGAACACGGGGTCCCTCACTTTGGCGTGGTACATCAACTTGATGACCTCGTGAAGCAAAATGCCCACCGATGGGATGCCCATGCCGTGCTGAGATGATAAAATAATTTATAATTAATAAAAATCAACATTTTGAAATAATGTGCAATTTTGCATCGCAATTTGAATCGATAAATCGTAAACTATCGAACGATGCAATATTAATACGAATAAAAATCAATAACATTATGTAACTAGCAGAAATATTACTGTGCAAAAACGATAATCGCGAGCCTATTTTAAATAACCGATTAATTAATAACTCTGGCTCATTAAATATTATCGCGTGATCCGAGCTATTCATGAGCACTGAATCCCATTATATGTGCGATTAATATCCAGACGTCATTTTTTAATCTAAGCATACGCGATCAGAACGTCATTATACCGAATGCAATGAAAGTGCATTCGTGACATTGATTCGGTTCATACGAAAAATAAGATTTTTATCATTAAATTTATCAAATATTTTAATATTTTTTAAAATATTTCAATATTTTTCAAAATATTTATTATATTTAGTAAAAAAAATGATTCAATTATTGAATTTATTATTTATTTATTAGTTATTTGATATTCGTTAATTATTAATAAATCAATTATTCAAAAAAATATTTTTTAAACATTTCCCAATACATTGTTGTCACTTCGATATTTATTTATTATTAATTATTAATTATTCAATTACTTACTAAAATATTTATTTATATTATATTTAAAAAATATTTTTCATAAAATAATAAAATATTCAATATTTTTTAAATATTGAAAATTTTTTTAAAAATATTTCCCAACAAATTGCTGTCTATTTTTGTACTCGAGATCGTTTTTGCTTCTTATTATCTTGCAATGAAATTTTTTCACTTGTTATCATTCGATAGAAAAGTTTATCTGAAATTGAATATCGTGAGTCGTGCCGGATACGAGGATCCCACACAGTGAAGCTCGTTGTTTCATTCACTTCTCACTACGCGATCGGGACAAAGTGATTAAATGCGATATCTTTCGACAGACATACGTGCCAACGAATCGAAAGATATTTTGCGACCGAGTTGAGACAATTCAACCTGGGGAAAGGTGAGTTGTCTCCTGGCAGCTCAAATGTCTTTGCTTCAACATTGCAACGGTTCCAATTACGAGTCTCTAACGCGAGAAAAAAAAATTTACTTGTGATAATTTTTTTTGGACAAGTTTTTTCTACTTAATTATTAGCCAATGGATTTTTTTTTATCGACGACTTGGTATTTTTGCCATTTTTTGTTTATACGTGATATTTGGACGGACACAAAATCCGTTATTGTTGCGGTGAAAAAAAATTGAGTTCAAGTTTCCATTGGAGTCGCTGTGACACGATCTAGCGGTGGCACGAAATCATTCGGTCGATCTTTATTCGATTTTTGCTATTTCTTGTATGATTTTTTCGAGTTAAAAAATAATTTTACTGGGCGGAGAGAAAATAATGGCATCGCCTTGACATTGGGCGTAAAATGTCAAAATTTGGTGAAAAAAGTCAAATTTTCTGGTATTCTCAAAATAATTTACAAATTTTTTTAAATTTATTTAAAAAATTTAATTTATTATTTTTTCAAAGACAAGAAAATAATTTTTTAGAATCAGTTTTGGAACCATTCTCATGGTCAATCATCTCGACCAGTTGGTCCTACTATTTACTCCATAAAATGACGAAACTCTTGGAAACTGAGTGACTAAAGAATGTCGACATTCGTTAAAAATGTCGCTACAGTGATTTTTTTTACTTACGCTGATGGAGAGCACAGGACCAACTTTGTACATGGAATAACGATAAGAATACTGGCTTATGTCGAGAAGCGTTGTGCCAGCCGGCATCTTGTGACCTATTTCCTTCATGATGTAGTAGGCAAACTGTTCCATTCGTTTTGGCGTGCCTCCCATGCATACGAACTGCAAACCCAAAACTTAATTTACTTTTTTCCTTGCCAAACGCTACACACTTTTCTTATTCATTGCTTATGCACTCTTG
This sequence comes from Hyposoter dolosus, assembly GCA_963921915.1. Classification (NCBI taxonomy): domain Eukaryota; kingdom Metazoa; phylum Arthropoda; class Insecta; order Hymenoptera; family Ichneumonidae; genus Hyposoter; species Hyposoter dolosus. The sequence continues at coordinate 5,502,493 of OY998140.1, forward strand.
GAGAGTCTTTCAGACTCTCTCGGAAATAATTCTGCTGTACGCTCTGAAAAGAAAATTTTGTTGGAAAAGATCGATAAAGATCGAAAATAAAAAAAAAATTACAAAATTGTGTTCGATACGTTCGACTAAACGTTTTTTTTTTTAATAATCCCAAAAATTGTGTCATTGCAGCAAGAAATATTCTAGAAAGTCTCTTCGGGAGCTAATTTTTGTTGTTTCAATCGCAAATTTTGCTGACGATTCCGTTTCCGATTCTGAAAATTTTGAAATTATCCAAAAATATTTAGTTTACCGTGGTCAATGAAAAATCGACGATTTTTAAATAAATTTCATTTCCAGTGCGTGGATACGAAGAAAATGACGAATTTTTGGTCCATAGAGATTTTCTCCAATGAGCAGAACATTTTCGTCCACTGATAATTCAGGATTTCGCCTTTTTCACCAACGAGTTCAAATTTTTCATTTTTTTTCTCATGACCTTCGGCAGAGCAAACCATTTTTTCCTGTGCATAAATTTCATTCGGACATACCTTGACGTCTCCGAACATTTCGACGAGATCGTGGGAACCACTGCCCAACGCCAAATGGTACAGGATGTCCTGGTCCATTAGCTCGATATTTGGATTCCTCAGACGAACGGACCCATCTATGTATCTGGAAAACAAATCGAAAGATTAAACTTTATGTAAACTTCAAATTTACTAAAAAAATTAATTTACTATTAATTAATTAATTAATTAATTAAATTAATTAATTATTTAATTTGATTAATTAATTAATTAATTAATTTACTAAAAGATTTAATTTACAATTTCAAAAGACAAGAAAAAAAAAATGATCATTCGAAATTGGGCAAAAAGTGTGAGAATTTGGCGAAAAAAGTCAAATTTCCAGCGATTTTTAAAAGAATTTTAAATTTCATTATTCAATCTAATTTATTTTAAGAATTTTTGAAGAATTTTATTTATTATTTCAAAAATAAAAGAAAATAATATTTTCAAAGAATAAAAATAAAAAATTTTCATGTTTTTCCAAAAATCTCTGAGAGCAGCAACACGGCGGCACCGTCACAGTAATTTTTCAAATTATTTTTTCCTCGTGTAGTTGAACTATTAACCGAGGGATTCCGATCAACAAAAAGCGATCAACGTGTGCGCGAGAAAGATTAATGCAAAGAGATACAAAATTGAGCAGCGCGATCGAGCCCAAGCCTGAAAAGTCGTAAAACGCGAATATGACGTACGAGAGAAGAAAAAATACGAAAGCCACATAACGATTTGCCCCCTGGTCCAGACGAGAGGATACGCCAATAAAAAACAAACAAAAAAAAAAACAAACGAAAAAAAAAACAAAGAAATCCCACAAAATCCTCGCCCCAGCCAGAGCAGCAGGTTTTTCGACAAATTGGAAAAAAAATACAGCAAGAAAAAACAGAGGGAATTGTGTATGCAGCCGCAAAAGATACACCGGAGTAAAAAGGCATCTCTGCGCTGCAGTAATTTACCAGCATCGCCATGATGCACCACTGCGAAATCTTTACGATGCTCACGACGTTTCAGACCCCGAAAAAAAAAAAAACTCGCTCGCATCTTTTGTCAGTGACTTTTCTTTGTATGTTTTTCGTTCTCTGAGGAAAAAGAGATCGAGAAGAAGAACTTGGCGACACTTTCTTTCTCCAGCTCCTTCGAGGCATGGGGAAGCAAATATTTCGCAGAATTCCAACACAAAGTTTTTGCCACACTCGCCGTTTCCTACGGTTGTGGAAAAATCGCGTGTGAGCGTATCGTCTACGAAATACGCAGATAAACGAATGGAGAAACGCACAAAAAATGTCGAATTTATCGACATTTTTACCAACAACTTTTTTTGAAAATTTCAAAATGCCGTAGAATTCGTATTTTTCTAGCAATTCCAACAAAATTATCAGAGAATTAAGAGCTTGTATAGATTAACATCTGTGCAAAAGGGGAGCCCTGTATCTCAAACCGTTCTCGAGTTACGAACGTTTGAATTTTACAGTGCCAGAACATACACACACACACACATCCGGAAATTTTATCTAGAAATGATTTTTCGATGTTTTGGGAAATTTTAAGCACATTGACATTGTAAACTGGAAAAAAAAAAAATTCACCGTCACATAGCTTCTTCTATGAGGAAACAAAAAGTTAAAGCGTTAGAAACTCTCTCGAAAAAGCAATCACCAAGAAAATAAACGTATGGAAAGTAAAAATAAATCGGTGTCGAAAGAGCAAGACCGCTGTACAGATCTCGTAGAATGTAGAAGGTGAACCTCATGATTACACAGTAAAAGACATCAAGATATTTTTTCTCCTTCTACTAAACGAATATATATACTTTTTGCTTTTTCTTTTTGTATATTATAGGCTGTGGTTGCACGGATACCTGACTTCGCTCTCGTGTTCCCGAGAACAGCAGCACTTTGCCGTTCGTTCCGCCGGAAGTTTAAGCTGCTGGCAGTCGTGATTATCGTCGACTGTGAGCTCTTCTCTGCGTTCGCAAGTGCAGGTTGGCATTTTAATCCCTTTTTCTCTCAAAATTATTCACTGAATTGAAATGATAAGGTGTTCACTTTTTTTCGTTCTCTTTCATCAACGACACTCGTACTTTAAAATTCATTATTTTAATCAGAAAACGCACTAATTATTAATCGATTAATTTATCGAGAAATATCGATTGGATCGTTCAATTTCGTTCGTCTCTTATTTTCATTTCGTTCAGTATTTCGAAAAAAAAGAAAAAAAAACACTATGTGTACACTCTGGCTCCGAAATCTTCAGCGGACACTTCGAATGGCGCTCTTGGAATAGATCCGGTTTGTTATGTGCCGAGGCCTTTATAGTCGTTGACCAAGTGCTCGTCGCCCCACCACCACTAACTCACAATCCTCTGACAACAAAAGGCTACACTATTACTCACAAATCGAACGCCTATGTGTCAGGCTCTGTACACACATTTACACATCAGATTCGTTCGTTTGATGTACACATGACAGAATGATGTTTGAAAATTCGTTCCAACTTTTTTCACAATTCCCTGGTACCGTGTCGCCCTATTTTATGCATTTTTCATCCGCGAAATTCACCGAAAAAAGTCACATTTTTTAAAAGAATTTTCAAATTTTATTATTTGCTGCAATTTGTTTTGGGAACTTTTGAGGAATGCTCATTTTTTGTGTTAAATTGGGCGAATAATTTGAAAATTTGACAAAACAATGTCAAAATGTGACGAAAAAATTCAAATTGGTGAAATTTTTGTAAGAATTTGAAATTTTATTATTTAATTCAATTTATTTGAAGAATTTTGAAAGAATTCTATTTATTAGTTTTAAAAAAATAAGAAAATAATATTTCAAAAGAATTTGGCGAAAAATGTCGAAATTTTGGGAAAAAATTCAAATTTTCTGTAATTTTTACAAGAATTTTAAATTTTGTTATTTAATTCAATTTATTTGAAGAATTTTGAAAGAATTCTATTAATTATTTTTAAAAAATAAGAATATTTCAAAAGAATTGGCCGAAAAATGTCGAAATATCGCGAAAAGTTCAAATTTTCTGTAATTTTTATAAAAACTTTAAATTTCATTATTTAATTCAATTTATTTCAAGAATCTTCAACAAATTCTTCATATTTTATTTTTCAAAGGAAAGAAAATATTATTTTCGAATAATATAAATAAAAAATTGCTGCATTTTAGCAATTTTTCGTCAGGCTTTGTACACATTTACACACAGATTTGCGTCCATTCGATCTGCACAACAGAATCCGTTTGAAAAATCGTTCCAAATTTTTTTCTTGCTGACCAAATTCCATTGAGCCTCGTTCCGATTGATCACTCGCGAAAGTGACAACTCGAAACCACGTAAAAAAAAAAAACACTTTTCTATGTTCAAAGGGCTGCGAGAAAAATGACCAGAGAATTATTTTCCAGCATCGATGAAACTTTGACTGAATCAAAGAACCTTCGATTCCACATCGCCATAATAGTAAACGTGCCGGACAACTTTTCTAAGCAACGCAGTCTCGCGAATGAACGACGAGCGAGCTAGACGACACCGCACGTTCACCTGCTCGGAGAACGAGACGAAAAAATTGATGTAATATTCCAAACTGGATAATTCTGACTTGACAAATAGGTTCTTGATGACTATACCAAAAGATTTTCATTCGAAACGACGTAGAAATTGTTTTTATGGAAATATAACCCTTCGAGTACACACTGGGTCATTTTGACCCTGAAAATTTTCTGTCACCAATAATCTCTCGTTAAATGTTGGTAAAAAAACAAATTCAGGTGCAAAAAAAATGAATAAATTATTACGAAAAACGTCAGTACGAAAAACAAAAAGAAAAAATGAATATTTACCGGAATACAACGATTTGAAAAACGCCTCGGGTCAAATTGACCCAATATGCAATGGAGACGCTGCCAAACGCACGAGACAGTGCCAAATGCACCGGAAACTCCGAACGAAATAAATGTCAAAACTCAAAAACTCTGGGAATTGGAAATTTTTCAAAAAAAAAACAATTATAAACTTCTCTATGGATTTTTCCATGTTGCTTTTTGCAATCATTGTCCGAACGTTATTGAACGTTTAGATCGTCGATGCAAAACCATCAGGCCACGAATGATTCGCCTTCCAAAATCTGCGGAGAGATTCATCCGGCTCAAACACGAGGCTACGACTGATCGAAAAGATCGACCACAAAGACCAAATCAACGAAACGACCAAACTGACGGTTGGGGGGGTTTGGAGCTTTGGAAATTGGCCAAAAATCTTCGTGGCTATTCGCAATGAGTCTATGCTCAAGATACACTGTGCCAAGTTGACCTAGACACTCGAGAAAAGTCAATGAGTCACACCAATCATTCCGACAGCTCTGAGTAATGTTTTTGTTTTTTTTTTATTTTTTTTAAATTTTTTTTCGAGAAATGCAATTGAAATTATCATAATTTGGCGAGCAAGGGTCAGTGCGAAGTTTTGTCACTCCTCAAGAGTTTGATTGCAGACCGTGCGAGAATAAATTTTAATCATGTTTTTGCGACACGATACAAAATTGTCGATTAACCAACATGCTGCCACGATATGATTCAAAATTTAATTAAAATATTTATTTTTAATGACAATATCGAACGAGTGAATCGTAACCTATTTCTTTTCCCCTGTCACGTTTTTCCTTTCGTCGTAGATAAGGCATAGATTTTCTACGCATTTCAAAGATGAATAACGATTGCTTATTAGTTGCGAAATTAACTCGGTGACGAGGAAACTTTTGAAAGTTTTTTCATAACGACGACGCAGTCTGCATCGTTGAAATGCAACGATTTTTTTTTCTTCCCAGGGCTCATTGTTCAAATACAAAATTTACGACGATCAAATCTAAATTTTTGTTTTCTCTTTTTCTTACATACTAAATGGTTCGCGAGTCCAAGTTCATTCAAAAAAGTTGTTGCAAATTGACGAAACAAGAACGTACTCAAAATCCAACATTTTCCGAGGTAATTTGTATTTTTAAGTAATAAACAAAATTTTGAAAAAATTTTACGACCGATTTTTTTGAAAAACTAAATAAAGCTTCTTCGATGTTACACAAAAGTGTATGCAAAGTTTTAAGAAGCTTCACCATTTAGAAATCGAAATATTTAATGTTGAAAATTGAAACTTTTAACACACGCTCTTGTGAGAAACTACTGAAAATTGTGATTTTTATAAATAAATATCTCGACTTGTACATGGCCTCGTAAAATTGCGGGAGCTATTAGATCTCACTATTTTCTTTGTGTGGTTCGAATTTGAAAGAATTTTATCGATAGAAAATTTAGCATACAACGTCCTTAAACAAATCCACAATAAAAAGAAATATTTTTATTCGGAGCAACGAAATTTCCAGCAACGAATTGAAGAGTTGTTTTGGCTTTACGAGCAATTACGATTTTTCAGGAATGGGACTCTCCGCACACTCACAAATAAGATAACTCCATCGCTGACTCTCGATCTCAGTCGAGACCTGATTAAATGTTGCAATTGAGCAATGTTTGTTTACAATTAATTGCAGCTTCGGGTCGTGCCAAGCGACGAGTCAATGGGAGATGACTCTGAATAATAATGCCAACGTGGTCGACGATACTATCGAATGACTCGATAACACGGATAAGAAAATTGATCGATAGCGTGGTAGCAATCTGTGAATTTCAAAATTGGCATCAGTTTCCGGTAAAAAAATTAAACTCCCAAGCGATACGAGTGGAGCTCTCGTGATTGCATCGTATCGTTCGCTTTAGTTCTGACGATTCGTGGACTGCAAAGCATCATGATGAGACCTTAGTCAATGCTGCTCATTCGATGAGCAATCTCGTGCAGAAATATTTTTGTCGGTTTCCTGCAACGTATTGTTTACATGAAATTTCTCTGGTAAACTAATGGATGGCTCTCTGTCGTGACGGAGTCTCCAACGACCTTTAAGGTCTCTCGGTGCATCTATAAATGGAAGAAAAAAAAATAGATCGATGCACAGGGTTTAGGGCTTGCTGCGAGTTGAGCAAAGTGGCAGAGTGGTGGACAGGAAATTGTTTGATGCCAATGGAAAGAATGGGTTTTTCAAATCGTTGCACTCTGGTAAATATGCATTTTTGTTTTTTTTTGTAGAGACGTTTTTTTTAGCAAATTATCCATACTTTATGGCCCTAGATTTATTTATTGACAAAATCGAAATTTCAATGCCAAAAGATTCGTTTCCCTTAAAGACGTTGTGTGGCAACGGTCAAATCTAAATTTTTGTTTTTAGTTTTTCTTACATACAAAATGGTTGCCGAGACCAAGTACCCTTATCCCCTAATACTAGGGTCACGATTTATTTCGATTGTCATTGTTGCCGGTTTATTCGTGCTGTGATTGGTCGGTTCGGTTATGCGCGCGTGCTTTAAGTCATCCCATCAGTCTGACAGTTCTGGCTGTTGGTTTGACAGTTGCGTATATACGCGTGCGGTTATATGTTCCTATCGGAATAAAACTTTTTTTCGTATGCGTGAAAGTGGAATTTACTAGAACTCTTCTCGAGGACACGCTTGGAGACTTTCTCCATCACTGGGAATTGCCAGATGCACTAAAACTCGTCACAGAGCCACAACTTCGGGCTTTAAATTTATATATTTTTTTTTTTCAACAATCGTGGATCAAAATTTATCCCAGAACGCGATCGACTAGAACTCTTCACGAGAGCACGCAGGGGGACTTTCTCCATCACTGGGAATTGCCAGATCCACGAAAACTCGTCATAGAGCCACAGCTTCGGGATTTAAATTTATATATATATATTTTTTTTTCAAAAAACGTGGATCAAAATTTATTCGGGAACGCGATCGACTAGAACTCTTCACGAGGGTGCGCAGGGAGCCTTTCTCCATCACTGGGAATTGCCAGATCTACGAAAACGTGTCTGGGGGCCTCAGCTTCGGGATTGAAACTATTTTTATTTCTTTTTTCCGAAAATGGTGGGTAAAAATTTTTCCAGAAACGCAATCTACTAGAACTCTTCACGAGGACACGCAGGGAGACTTTTTCCATCACTGGGAACTGCCAGATCTACGAAAACGTGTCTGGGAGCCTCAGCTTCGGGATTCAAACTTTTTTTATTTATTTTTTCCGAAAATGGTGGATAAAAATTTATCCGGGATAGCGATTGACTAGAACTCTTCACGGGGACACGCAGGGAGACTTCCTCCATCGCACAGAATCGCCAGATCTACGAAAACGCGTCATGGAGCTTCAGCTTCGGGATTCAAACTTTTTTTATTTATTTTTTCCGAAAATGGTGGATGAAAATTTATCCGGGAACGCGATTGACTAGAACTCTTCACGAGGACACGCAGGGAGACTTTCTCCATCACTGGGAACTGCCAGATCTACGAAAACGCGTCATGGAGCCTCAGCTTCGGGATTCAAACTTTTTTTATTTATTTATTCCCAAAATGAACTCTTCACGAGGGCACGCAGGGAGACTTTCTCCATCACGGGGAATTGCCAGATCTACGAAAACGTGTCCGGGGGCTTCAGCTTCGGGATTGAAACTATTTTTATTTCTTTTTTCCGAAAATGGTGGGTAAAAAATTTTCCAGAAACGCAATCGACTAGAACTCTTCACGAGGACACGCAGGGAGACTTTCTACATCACTGGGAATTGCCAGATCTACGAAAACGTGTCTGGGAGCCTCAGCTTCGGGATTCAAACTTTTTTTATTTATTTTTTCCGAAAATGGTGGATAAAAATTTATCCGCGATCGCGATTGACTAGAACTCTTCACGGGAACAATCACGGGAATCGCCAGATCTACGAAAACGCGTCATGGAGCCTCAGCTTCGGGATTGAAACTTTTTATATTTATTTTTTCCGAAAATGGTGCATAAAAATTTATCCGGGAACGCGATTGACTAGAACTCTTCACGAGGACACGCAGGGAGACTCTCTCCATCACGGGGAATTGCCAGATCTACGAAAACGTGTCTGGGAGCCTCAGCTTCGGGATTGAAACTATTTTTATTTCTTTTTTCCGAAAATGGTGGATAAAAATTTATCCGGGATCGCGATTGACTAGAACTCTTCACGGGAACAATCACGGAAATCGCCAGATCTACGAAAACGCGTCATGGAGCCTCAGCTTCGGGATTGAAACTTTTTTTATTTATTTTTTCCGAAAATGGTGCATAAAAATTTATCCGGGAACGCGATTGACTAGAACTCTTCACGAGGACACGCAGGAAGACTCTCTCCATCACTGGGAATTGCCAGATCTACGATAACGTGTCTGGGAGCCTCAGCTTCGGGATTGAAACAATTTTTATTTCTTTTTTCCGAAAATGGTGGGTAAAAAAATTTCCAGAAACGCAATCGACTAGAACTCTTCACGAGGGCACGCAGGGAGACCTTCTCCATCACGCAGAATCGCCAGATCTACGAAAACGCGTCATGGAGCCTCAGCTTCGGGATTGAAACTTTTTTTATTTATTTTTTCCGAAAATGGTGGATAAAAATTTATCCGGGAACGCGATTGACTAGAACTCTTCACGAGAACACGCAGGGAGACTTTCTGCATCTCCCAGAATCGCCAGATCTACGAAAACTCGTCATGGGAACTCGGCATCATGGGGTTGAAATTTTTTATTTATTTTTTTTCAAAAATGGTGGATAAAAATTTATCCGGGAACGCGATTGACTAGAACTCTTCACGAGGGCACGCAGGAAGACTCTCTCCATCACTGGGAATTGCCAGATCTACGATAACGTGTCTGGGAGCCTCAGCTTCGGGATTGAAACAATTTTTATTTCTTTTTTCCGAAAATGGTGGATAAAAATTTATCCGGGAACGCGATTGACTAGAACTCTTCACGAGGGCACGCAGGGAGACTTCCTCCATCACTGGGAATTGCCAGATCTACGAAAACTCGTCATAAAGCCACAGCTTCGGGGTTGAAATATATTTTCGTTTGTTTTTTTTTTTTCAAAAATTGTGGATCAAATATTATCCAGGAACGCACATAATTAGAACTCTTCACGAGGACACGCAGGGAGACGTTCTCCATCACTAGAAATACGATGAAGATCGGACAGAGAGACGAACAAGTGAAACTGAATTACCATGTGTCCGATTGCTCAACTATCACTCCACGTAATTAGTGAAGAATTAATGCCTGCGATCGAACGAGGATGAATGGCATTTATGGAAATTGCTCTGTAACGCAGAAATGCAGTGAGAAAATGCGAGCAGCCGAATGGACCTTTGATCCAATTTCATGGAATGAAATTCCAACTAAGTCCACCCCATTCAATTCATAGAATCGAAAAGTTCGGTCGGAACGGATCAGGTCATTTTCTCTAATCCAATGTACGCAATAATTTATTACTTTACGCCACGATTTAACCCTCCGTAGACACACATGGGTCTGGGGGACCCGTTCAACGAACGGCGTGAATTTATCGTTTTTCGTATCGATTACCATTAAATTACAATAATAAAAAATAATTTTTATCCATCACCCAATGCAGCCTCTCTTTCTATAGATCCAAAACTACTTTCCTGAATATTTTCCGATTTTTTAAACGAGTCCAGGTACAGCAAAAAATCATATCAGGATCATATGGGTCTTATAGACCCGAGGGACAACTTTTTTTCGAAAATCTTGTTTTTAACCCTCACTAGACACACATGGGTCTGGGGTATCCAGCCCATTCAGCGAATGGCGTGAATTTATTGTTTTTCTTATAGATTACCAATAAATAATAATAATAAAAAAGAATTTTTATCCATCACCCAATGCAGCCTCTCTTTCTATAGATCCAAAACTACTTTCCTGAATATTTTCCGATTTTTTAAACGAGCTCAAGTACAGTAAAAAACGGTAGGACACCCCAGACCCATGTGTGTCTAAGGAGGTGCGCTATGTCTACGGAGATTCAAATATGATCTGTGCTGCTCTCGACTCTGTTCAAATTCTATGATAAAAATGATCAAATAAAATGAATCGTCAACAAAAAAAAAAAAGGTTCGTAATAGTGATTTTGTCGTTGTTTCATCTCACCCAAATCAATAACTGCCTACCGTCACGGAGTCCATCTCCGTACCGAAAACGGGGATCGATATCAGGCTAGAAAGTCGTTGAGCTTAGCTTTTCTGACGTCTTCCCTTTTCAATCTCTACGCAATGACCAATATTTTTCTATATATCGTTTATTAAAATCGAGGTGTGATCTTGTTGCCATTTTTTTTAATCTTTCGAATGAACAGATCCTATAAGTGCATACTGGGTCAATCTGACCCAAAGAGTTTTTCAAACCGTTGCACTCTGATAAATATGCATTTTTTGTTTTTTTTTGTAGAGATTTTTTTAATAGTAAATTTTGGTCATATTGTCCTTTACGCAGGCGAATAATTCACAAGAATAGAACGGCTTCCGGTATTCGGGACTAAAAGTTTTTATTTATTTATTTATTTTTTTAATATTTTTTATTTATTTATTCTTTATTATAATTATTTTTTATTCAGGAACAATAGTATTTTGGGATACCGTGGTTAATTACATTTTGCCATAACATAATTTTTGTCATAAATTTGTTAAAAATATTTTTAATAAATTAAATAAAAAATTTGTTATAAATAATGTTAATAAATAAAATTTGCCATACAAATTGGCATATTATACATTGGCAATACGTGAATAAATATTGCTTGATATCCAACGAAAAATGAGGGCCGGGTATTGGAAATTTGAGGGAAAGGGGATTACTTAATGCGATATCAAAAAATTCATATATAGAGTCGCGAGTGCGGAGATTTTAATTGACAAAAGCTTGCTGGTGATGCTGATAGCAGCGGAGAAGCATTATAGAGATACATACATATATGTATATATTGCGATGGAAGGGTGTGACTCGTTCGAGAGAGTGTCGGATCGATCGGGTAATCGAATTCTCGAAAACAATATGCGAGGGTGCTCGTGGTCACCCGTTTTCACGCCCACAGGTGATGGAGCTGAGTGACGGGCGAGGGCAAAGGGCACGTGGCCCTATCAACGCGTTCCCTCAACTTTTACAGTCAAATTTGCTTCACATCCCAAAAAGGCTCCTCGTTAACCCTGGAACGGTAACCTAGGGTCAAAAACGACCCCAGACGACTTTAAAACCCTTTCTGCCTTCGTTCTCTGGATTTTAATCGTTTTCCCGCATTTTTGACTCATTTTTTGACTTTAATCAAAATTACTCCAGGCTCACGTGATCCTGCATTAAAAAACGAAAAGGATGAGCCCAAATTGAACGCTTTTCGTTAAATTTTACCGGAGATATGAATTTTTCAAAATTGGGGTCATTCAGACCCCAGGTTATCGGAATACGTAAAAAAATAAAGCTATCGTTCTAGGGTTAATTATCAGAATTTACTTTTTCCACAGACTCCAACTTGGTGCGACGTATCGATGCAAATCGCTCGGACTAACCGTGTCGTTACGATTGATTAAAAGTTTCTTGCGCCAGACTAAAGATTGGCACGTGCTGCTAAGCACACCCGACACAAGAATCTCCCGCTTTCCGATCTCACAGTTGCCATGGCAACCGCCAAGTGCTCTCGGAGTCAGCCAAGGTGTTTTTCCACATTTTAGCTTTTTGAGTCATCGAGAAAAGATCTACCCTGACACGACAGGAATTAATACACTGAGCCCTGAGCTCCGGGATCCCATAAAACACTTTTTTCTATTCATTTGTTCAATTTCAAAAACCATGACAATTTTCGTACCGACTTTGTCTTTGGATCCTAAAAAAATATCGTTTTATTGTGCTGATTGAATTTTCAATAAAAATCATGGAGCTCTGTTCAAGAAAAAACAGAATTTTGAAATTTCTGCAAAACATAAAATCACAAAAATCGATGACACTGACGAAAAATACGTTTTTCTATTAATTGTTTGTTCAATTTCAAAAACCATGACAATTTTCGTACCGGTTTACTCTTTGTATCCTAAAAGAATATCGTTTTATTGTCCTGACTTCAAAATGCATAAGAATCATGAACTCTGTTAAAAAAAAAAACTGGAAAATCATCAACATCTTAAAAATGAATAAAAAAAATAACTTAAGCCCCCGCATTTCCCTGCAGTACGTAAACAAGTATTTCTTATAAAAAGACTCCAAGTTATTATCTCATTTCGTCATAGAAAAGCGTGCAATGTCCTATGCGTACATCTGAATACTGGAGCTGCCATTGGAAGCTCGAAAGTAGGGTATGAAGTTTGAGAATGACTCGGTGCAAAACTCCGAGTTTATCTTGATATGGGAATTTTTCCTCCCAGAGTATTTATTCAGTTATGTGTGCTATGTCCATAGTTCGAGAACGCATATTGTCCCTTTCAGCTACATTCATATATATTTCACCACACGAGCCTCCATTCTCTTGTAAATTTAATTCCATCGATTCGACCAAGTGAAAGACGAAAATTTTAAAAATTTCTTCGAGAATCGATGCAACCCAACTGGAACCTCTATATAATTATTCCCAAATATATTCTTATCAAATATCGAACAAAAAGACCAATATTATTATAATATACTGATAATAAAATTAATAATAATAATAATTTATAAAAATAATGATTAATAGTGGTAAAGAAAATTGATAAAATAATCAATGAAATAATAATTATTGCAATTATATTTCCGAGCCCGTGATAATAAGAAGTTTTAATTTTTTCATTACTCTTTGAAATCGAATTCCCACTTGGAGTAACGTGTTTTTTTTTTTTTTTTATTGAGTAAGCTTTTTGCTTGTTGATCAAATAAATTTGGTAAAATGGTGTCCACAAAGGAGAAAGTGAATTTTAAGATGTTTAGTTAGGACATGACCGTCACCTGCGAAAATACTAGAAAGCCCCTTATTAATAGAGCCACATCGATCGAGTGTCTCAGCCGTTGCTAACGGGAAATAAGTCAAGGGATATGTATACATGCATATCGATGTGGGTACTTGGATGGTAACCACACGTGTTGCTCGCAATAGTTGAAGCTCTAGCTCGTGCTGACTTTTTCATATACTCGGACGATTTATCATTCTACTCGACGAAGAAAAATGAGGAAAAATATTTGAAAATAAAAGAAGTCAGAAAATGAGGAAAAGAGAAAGGGTCGACACGGTGGTGGTATCGTCGATTTGATATATTACGCGGTATACGTGCCTCGCAAAGTAAAACTCAAACGAGGTTAACCCTAGAACGGTAAGTATTATTTTTTTTTTATCAATTCCGATAACCTGGGGTCTGAATGACCCCAATTTTGAAAAATTCATATCTCCGGTAAAATTTAACGAAAAGGGTTCAACTTGGGCTCATTCTTTTCGTTTTTTAATGCAGGATCACGTGAGCCTGGAGTAATTTTGATTAAAGTCAAAAAATGAGTCAAAAATGCGGGAAAACGATTAAAATCCAGAGAACGAAGGCAGAAAGGGTTTTAAAGTCGTCTGGGGTGGTTTTTGACCCCAGCTTACCGTTCTAGGGTTAAGGTACTGCGTTGCTTCTTACGTGCACTTGACGAAGATAAGGATTCCGCAGCAGTACACGATTTATTAAATTATCCAGCCTCCACTTTAAAATGGAAAAATTATTTTGTCCTCGAAAGGACCTGAAATATTGAGCATTTGAGAAATTTATCAAATCTGCAGAACTAAATTGTGTTTTTTAAACATTTTCAATGGATTTCGTCGTAGAAAATGAAGCGGATCTTGGGAATTTGAACCAGTTTCGTATATAAACGATTGAAACGTGTGGTAGTTGGCATTGTTGACTGTTGCGAACTTTAAATTAGTAAAGCAGTGCGGTGGTTCGAACTACACGGCAGAGGCTTTCGTTAACTAAACATTGTTGACGAAACTCACGCGTTACTTAGTCTACAGTGGGATGTTGAATTTAGCATCGTTGGCATGCAACGAAATTCTGTGTTTTCTTGAGCAGAGCTCATGATTCTTATTCAGATTTTGTTTTTTTTTTTTTCATCCAAAGAGAAATCCGGTACGAAAATTTTCATGGTTTTTAAAATTAAACAGACAATTAATAGAAAAATGTATTTTTCATTGGAATGCAACGAAATTCTGTTTTCTTATTGAGATTTTTATTAAATATTTGGTCAGGACGATAAAACGATATTTTTTTACGATCCAAACCCAAAATCGGTCAAAAAACTGTCATGGTTTTCAAAATTCAACAAAACATGAATATAAAAAGTATTTTTCATTGGAATGCAACGAAATTCCCTTTCTCAAATTGAAATTCTCATTAAATATTCGGTCTGGACAACGAAACGATATTTTTCGAGGATCCAAACCCAAAATCGCTCAAAAACTGTCATGGTTTTTGAAATTAAACAAAAAATGAACATAAAATGTATTTTTCATTGGAATGCAACGAAATTCCCTTTCTCAAATTGAAATTCTGATTAAATATTCGGTCAGGACAATAAAACGATATTTTTCAAGGATCCAAACCCAAAATCACTCAAAAACTGTCATATTTTTTTAAAATAATGAATAAAAAACTTATTTTCTCTTTTCCTCGAACTGAACACTGATGTAAAATCTCAGGAAAACATAAAAAAATAATCATCCCCGGGAGCAAGTTTGAAAAACAAATAATTGCTCAGCGAACCAATAAATTATTTAGGAAAGCAGGAAAATAATCATGAACGTGACAACGTTGAATAATGATAAAAAAAAAAAAAATTCTCATTCATTATTCTTCGGTACTCACTCGTCGATCTCGTCTTCTTCAAGCAGCAGACTCATCTCGGCTGATACACCCGAACTGGACAAATCGATATGAATTAAGTTTCTTCTATTTTTTTTCCTTTATTTAAAAAATTTTGTTCGTATTTTGTTTTGTTGTCCGACGAGGGGAGCAGAGACGATCCTCGAAAAATGATCGAGAAACGGGCTTGAGCGAAAAGATAGAAATGAAAAGTTTCAGGGTGTAGCCACTCGAGGGGTTTGCACGTTTGGAAGCTCGAAAAAAGGGGCTCGATCGGGACGTATACGGAAGTCCTACGTGTTCAAAGCGCTCCTAGCGTTTGCGCCAACATTCGATAGCTCGCCATAATATCTTCCGATTCGAGCGAGCTCCGGTGTCCGCAAAGAATTTAAGCAGAGGGGAGAAAGACTGAGCGAGAGAGAGAGAGAGAAACAGAGAGACAGAGAGAGACAGAGAGAGAGAGAAATAACGATTGCGCTTGCGCGAGCGTCCTGCAACCCCCTTCCCTTAAATCCCTATTTTCGCCAACCGAGTAAAGATTCCTTTCGGTTCTAGAGTGGTGGGGTGTGCTCGCCGCACGACTGGAACGTCTGTCAGCGTGCCCCGGACCCCGCCAGCCTCGGTAAACATTAGCAGCAGCAGCAGCGATCCCTTACGGGCTGCCGGAGCAAGAGAGCAAAGCAAGGACGCGAGCGAAACACATTTTCGCGCCAAAGGACTCTGGTCCGGGTGCATGCGAAAATTTCGAGGACTTCTGCACAAACTCGCGCGCCCGGCAATGAAAAGAAAATCAATGAGAAACGAATACACGAAAAACTGCTTCATTTTTTATTTACGCCGCTACCAAATTTTCAGCTTTTCTTTCCAGCGCTCTTTTTTCATCTCCCGGCTTTTTTCTTCATCTAATAATTACGCAAACTTGTAAATAAACGACTCTCACGAAATTGGATATTTAAAAAAAAAAAAAAAACCATCAAAAGTACGGGGATTTCCCTGGGAAAAAAAAAATCCCAGGATGAGGATTGAGGAAGCGAATTTCAAAGATTTTTTTTTTCGGAAACCTTGGAACGAGGAAGAAATCACGTACCAGCCACGAAGCAGGTTCATGTTGACATTGAATCGATTCGGAAGCTCAACCGAAAGCGCGATTTCGACGAAATATTATTTTTTTTATTTTTATATTCCGATAAAAGTTTGTGCACCGCTAAGCATATTTTTCGAGCCCAATATCTTCGCAATAATCGGAATGATCGTATGAGTTGAAATAATGATAAACAAAGCTCTCAGTTTCTTGGGAATAATCGTGGAAAATGGTAAAAAGGGCAAAAAGTCATTCCAGAACAGCGGAGACACGATGGCGAGAAGAATTATTCATGCAGCTCGATCCTCAACCCCGTGGACCATCTGTAAATAACAGAGAAATGTGACTTACCGACTTCGGAGGCTCGAAGCTCGAGAAAAGCACGCAAAGTTCGTTAAACGCGGAAGGAGACTCGAGAATATATTTGAAAAAGAAAAAAGAATGAAAAATACTTTTTCCATTGATTATTTGTACATTTTCAAAAAGCATGCAATTTTTCGTACCGATTTTGTGTTTGGATCCTCAAAAAATATCGTTTTATCGTTCTGACCAAATATTGGATAAGAATCTTGAAATCTGCTTAAGAAAACATGGAATTTCGTTGCCAACTTGACCCCCAGTAGACACACATGGGTCAGGGATGCCCATTAAGCGAACCATTAAATAAAAATAATAAAAAGAATTTTTATCCATCACCCAGTGCAGCCTCTCTTTCCATAGATCCAAAACTACTTTCCAGAATATTTTTCGAATTTTTAAACGAGTCCAAGTCCAGTAAAAAAACGCCAGGACGTCCCAGACCCATGTGTGTCTACGGAGGGTTAAACATGCTAGAAAGAGCAAGGAAAAGGTGCGTCGAAGGAAGTGGAAATGGGTGTAGCAAGACCCGCAACAATATGAGCCCAAAGAGCCCAAATTCTTGTTATTTCTTTTCGTTTTGTTTTTTTTTTTTTTTTTGTATCATTAATGTATATTATTTATTATAAATAAGTTAGAAACATTGATTTCATTTTGGGTGTTTGGTAGGTGTTTACATTTTATACACACAGAAAGAATACCCAACATATTATGCTTTCAGAAAAATGTATACTTTTGTTGTTGTTGTTTAATCGCGATTGTTGTTGTTGTTTCGTTTCGACGATAAATGATTTACAAATGAACAATAGCCGCTGATTTTCATCATATTTTCTTCTCATTCTTCAGTAATCACTCGGACCTCGCGCCTCGTGTCACAGGCATTTTACAATAATATATAAACACCTGAGAGCGCGTCGCGCCGCGTTAGAGTCTTTGTATCATTTTTTCTCCCCTTTTTTGTTTAATTCCTTCTTGTCTCGTTTCTTCGATCCATCTCGAAACGTAAAACGCAGCGTAACACACTTATCGATATCCGTACTCGCCCCGTACGCATTACAACTATAATATGCTCACGAAAAGTGTATCCCACTTTGACGTTCTCTGTCGCATTCAAACCCACACAACGCACAAACGCACATACTCATGAAAAGAGACAAGCACGTATTTCGAAACAGATCATCAATCGATTCGATTTATTCTTATCGACTCAATAAACTCGGGTGTCTTTGTATATACGTGTTTAATTGAATTTCGATTGATAAATCGATGTACCGATTGATGCGATGTATCGGGATCGGAATAAATTTTCGATAAATCGAGCCAATCATTTATTCGTCGTTCTCTCTGGTTCACCCATTTTTTTATTTCCAATAAACGAGGCATTCTCACGACGGATTCTCCGTTGCACATATATCCATACGTACACATTATGGTCATTAAACGATTCGCAAATTCACTCGCACTGAAAACCAAGCAGTATTATTATTATTAATATTATTAATATTATTAATATTTATTATTATTATTATTATTATTATTCAATAGTATTTTGTTGTTGCTGTTGTTATTATCTCTTAATATACTTTATCCAATGTATTTATATATAGAACTTTTTTTTTCTTCTTCTTTATTTTCCTTCATCCATATAAATTCAGTGTTTTTCGACCGAAGTAGGTATGACGTATGCTGCCCGGTGTGCGTGCGACGTTTACGGCGCGAAGAATCGCTCGGTGGTGAAACCTCGTTTTAACGTATTACTATCACAAAACGACTTTATTTAAAATTGTTGAAAAATTTCTGTATAAACGTTCTTGGCACCAAAACTAACAGTTTTCTCCTGTGAAGAAAAATTTTCTGACGTTTACAATTTCGAGTTATTTATTTTACCATTTTTTATTTTTCTCTTCTAAACGCGTGTTAATTCAGGTCGCGTTTCTTTTGTTTTTTTTTCTTGCAACGTTTTTAACGAAACGTGATTTTATTTTACACGCGTTTGGATGGGAAAAATAAATAATTGGAAATGAAATATCTCGAAATTCTAAACGTCAGAAAAATTTTCTTCACAGGAGAGAACTGTTAGTTTTGGTGCCAAGAACGTTTATACAAAATTTTAAAAGAAGCCTAAATAAAGTCGTTTTGCGATAGTTAATGCGTTACACATTAGTACAAATTTTTTTTGTTTCTCTCTTTCGTTTTTTTTTCGTCTTTTCTTAAGTTTTGTGCTTTTTTTTTATCTCCCCAAATTTTCATATATATTTTTATCGTCGTTTCTTATCACCGAACTAAGAAGAAATCGTCTTCGCGCCTAAAATGAAGAAATAAAAAAGTTCTCCTCACTTTGCAGCTTCGAGAACTCCGTTCGATTGGTTCTCGGACGAGCATCCTCTGGAATAACGCAACTCGACACCCTTCTCACCACCTCCGGATCGTTCATTTAAATATTTCTTCAATTTTTACTCAATCACTCTCTTCCCAACGTTTTTCCGACTCTTTTGGATTGTTTTTTATTAATCCAGAGATGGCGGACATTTTTTCGTGTGCGTATTTTGGTTTTCTCTATCGAACGAGAAACCACCAGCATGTTTCCATTTTTTGTTTTTGTTTTTTTTTAACGTTTTAATGTTTTTTTGTTTGTTTGTTTGTTTGTTTGTTTGTTTGTTTTACTTGTTTTGGGCAGTGCGCTGGCCCAGCATGAGCGAGCGCAGGCAGTGAGCAGTTCATACATACGTACACTGTAAGGTGGATACAAAGCGGAGCGAGAGACATATACGCCCGTTGTGTATTTTGTATATTATTCTTATCCTCTCCTCGAATTTTCATTCTCTCAAATTTCTTTTTCATTTGTTTATTCATTAATTATTATTACTATTATTATAATCAATATTATTATTATTTTATTAATCATATCTCGTGTGCGTACAGGATTGGAGGCAGCTCATGTCTCTTGCTCTCTATATGCGACGACCTCGCGATTGTAACGTCGGCTTGTTTCAAAATAACGTAACGACTCGAGTTCACAAAAACGACAAGGGCTCCGCGACGCTTTTTCTCCAGGCTCAAGGACAATTATCCTTCGGTAGCCAACTCTTAAAACTTTACGAAATTATTAAGATTAAGGACGTTGTATGGCGACGATTTGCGAGCCCAAGTTCATTGATAAAAATTGTTACAAATAGACTAAAGAACAACGTACTCTAAATCCAACATTTTCCGAGGTAATCTGTATTTTTTATGTAATAAATAAATTTTCGATAAAATTTGACGACCGATTCTTTTGAAAAACTGAATAAAACTTCTTCGATGTTGCATAAAAGTGTATGCAAAGTTGTGAGAGGCTTCACCATTTAGAAATCGAAATATTTAATGTTGAAAATTGCAACTTTTAACACACGCTCTTACGAGAAACTACTGAAAATTGTGATTTTTATAAATAAATATCTCGACGTTCTACATGGTGAAAGCTCTTAAAATTGCGCGAGCTATTAGCTGTCACTATTTTCTATGTGTGGTGAAAATTTAAAGGAATTCTATCGATGAAAAATGTTGCATACAACGTCCTTAAGAAACAACGACAAGGAAATGCGATGCGGAAATACAATGACGACGGGAAATTCGATTCGATCGGTATTCTGGTAACGCGCTCAATATTTCTTTTTTTTTTTGTTTTCTTTCATTTTCAACTCTTTTTATTCGACACGTTATAAAATAATAATAATATCAGTAATAATAATCCTAACAATAAAACTTGATGGTGAAAAACCGATTGGAACGTAAGAACCAGCCCTCGTCCTTTTTGTCGATTAAAATAGTCACCACCGACGACAAAAGACGACGACGCCGGCGAGAACGTTCGTCCTCTCTCCCTCTCTCTCTCTCTCTCGTTCCCTCTCCCGACCGTCTCTCCTCCTAAATAATCTATAAACTCACATCAAAAAAGATGCAATTCTCTAATATTTCTTGTTGTTATTGTTGTGTGTTTTTTTTTTTTTTTGTATTCCTCGTAATTACAGCGAGTTCGGGGCAAAGTTAGTCAGTTTTTACCGCGCCTTTGACTTTATGTTTCATTTTCTTTTCTCCCTCATCTCCGCTCGCTCCATTTCTCCAAAATCATTTTTTCTCCAGTTGCTTTTACATCCTCGAGTCCCTAGTCTATGTTTCATTTTTCCTTCTTGTTCGCTTTCATATATATTATATATAACAATATTTATACGATGAATTGTGAATTTGAGTCACATGCAGAAAAAACTCGGTCGTTTCTGACACAGATAAAAAAAAATACTTAAAAAAAAAAGGAAAAAAAAAACGAAAAAATAAAATAAACACTTTGGCATTGCATCTAACCAAGGGCTGCAATAAAAAAATTTAAAAAACAAACACCACACTAGTAAATGGCACTAGAATCGCTTTCACGCGTCTCACCGACTACTCGTGATTAACGTATTACTATATCACAAAACAACTTTATTTAGGATTCTTGAAAAATGTCTGTATAAACGTTCTTGGCACCAAAACTAACAGTTTTCTCCTGGGAAGAAAAATTTTCTGACGTTTAGAATTTCGAGATATTTGATTTGCCATTTTTTATTTTTCCCATATAAACGCGTGTAAATTCAAGTCGCGTTTCTTTTGTTTTTTTTTGGAAATGAAATATCTCGATATTCTAAACGTCAGAGAAAGGAGAAAACTGTTAGTTTTGATGCCAAGAACGTTTATACTAAATTTTAAAAGAATTCTAAATAAAGTCGTTTTGTGATAGCAATACCTTAATAAACTTTTGTCTCCTTTTTATCTCCTCGCATTATTTCTCTCCGTGTGTGTACGTGCTCGTTTCTTCTTTGCCTTTTTTCCGATTTATCGAATTTTCATTTTCTGGCTGATCCCACGCTATTTTCTCACGATATACACGAATTTCCTTCTATGGCTATTTTATCTTTGTTCGTCGTCATTTTCACTTTCGCACTTTTATCAACTTTTGCCTATTCTCTCGATATTTTAGATTTATAAAAAATGAGACGATGTCGCAGTCAGCCGGGCTCGTTTTCCACTAAGCTAAGCTATAAAAAACGGTAACAAATAGCAACAATTATTCGTTACGAAAGTAAATGAGTTTTGTCGGTATGTCGATAGTGAAAAGTTTTAGGAAAGAACGTATAACGCTCAGATTTAGGTCCTTGTTATTTTTTCTTGCTTCTCGTCGCTGGAAAACATTTTCGCTCTTGTCGTAATTCGTTTTTTTTTTTTTGTTTTTGTTTTTTCATATTTTTTTTTTCTTGCATTGTTTGTTTTGTTTCTTGTTTTATTATTTTATGTTCTAGCTAAAAATGTTGTTACACTCGTACACACAACGACGACGTACAATGCTGACGAGCATCGCGAGTTTTTGGTTAATTTATCTTCCAGCTTTGTTGTTTCTTTGTATTGATTTGTTTTTTTTTTAATTATTATTATTATTATTATTTGTTACGTCGCAGCTTCGCTGCTGTCGTTCCTCGACGATTCTTTCGGCTCTCCTTCCTCCTTTGCTTCTCATCCAGGTTCTCTCTTCGTTAAGCACGCTCTACCAACGGGCTTAGCCTCGCTCACCGTTTGCCTCGTCCGAGCTACGTAAAAACAGCCCCTTCCATTTCTTCAAATCCTTTTTCGCTATATTCGTGCTTCTTTTTACGAGGATTTTTGTTTCGTTTTTAATTTCACTTATCACATCGATGTCCCTCTACACCAGATTGTATTCTTTCAGGTTCGATTGAAGAATCGTGTCCTTCACCGCCGCAAACACAAATCTAATGTTCTCCGTATCTGTGAATCAAACATTTAGCTATATTATTCCCATTTCGTTTTCTTTTTCCATTCAATTTCGACACCATCGAGAGAACCAAAGAGACAATTTAAACATGAATTATGTATAACTTTGAATTAGTTATAAAATTTATTAAAATCATAAATTCCAAATTTTTAACTTTATTTAAATTTGAATAAAGAATTTAAATAAAAATTAGCAACAATTTTAATGGAGTTGTAAATGAATTTGAATTATAAATTAAAATGTAAAGTAAATATTCAAATTAATGGTAAAATGTGTTTAAATATAAATTTTATTTAAATTCAAATTAGTTACAAAATAAATTTGAACTGAAAATTTTGATATAAATAATAAATAATTTTAAATGAGTTACGAATGAATTTAAATGATAAATTTCAATGTAAATTTTATTTATATTCAAATTAGTTATAAAATATATTTAAATTAAAAATTCAAATAATAAAAAAAAATTTCTCTGTATCTTTCGAGTGTCGTGATGAATTCAAATAAATGAAAATATCTCAAGATTCCATTAGTTTAAGTTAGCGTTTCATGAGAACTTACCAAATCCCGTTCTGTGAGACTTTGTTAATGCGGAACCCAAGTTAAAAAAGCATGCGAGTAGTAAATTTATCGTTTTCTCTCAATTTCAAAGAAAACGTGTTGATCGTTTTTGTAAAAAGAAATTATTACCGATGGAAAAAAAGCCTCGACACAAAAAACTTGCAACATGCTGTCGACGTCGTTAAGTTAGAAAATGAATTTTTTATTTTTTTTGACAAACCCAAACGATACATTGCGACGAAATTCGAGGCGAAGCGTTAAACACATTGAAGCATGCCGCTCTGTGATTTTAACGTGTTGCTCCATCCGGAATACTGTTTCGTCAATTATATCACCCGACAATCAAGTTTTCCCCCTCCGAGTGCACACTGGGTCGTTTTGACCCGAAAAATTTTCTATCACCGATTCTTTAGCATGTAATTTTCCTTTTCATAAAAAAATTAATCTAGGGCCCAAAAAAGTGAATAATTTACTACAAAAAATCTTTCTTCAAA
Source organism: Hyposoter dolosus (assembly GCA_963921915.1). Lineage (NCBI taxonomy): Eukaryota > Metazoa > Arthropoda > Insecta > Hymenoptera > Ichneumonidae > Hyposoter > Hyposoter dolosus. Next base: position 5,526,084 of record OY998140.1, read on the forward strand.
AAAAAAAAAAAACAAAAAACGCATATTTACCGGAGTGCAACGACTGAAAAAACGCCTTGGGTCAATTTGACCCAATATGCACTTACAGGGGCTGTGCACTCGAACGGTTAACCAACATTCGATTCCAAAATGAAAAATCCATTTTTCACAAATAAAAAAAAAAAAGTACGATTTTTGTGAAAAAAGCACTCTTGCGATAAGTCGAAGAAAAAGATGGAGATTTCATTGAAACTGTTGCCTTGTAAGAATCAGGTCAAAGACCAAGATCTACGAATGCACGCGTTAGTGGATTCGAGGTACAGAGTAAGAAAAAACGAAGAAAAAACAGCTTTTGTTTTTATATATTTCGTCGCTACGGTAACATTATTGTTATTATTATTATTATTATTATTATTATTATCATTATTGTTAATAATAATACGGATGTACCCAGATGCATGTTAAATATCTGACAAACATTTGTGCAAAGCATGGTAACGTGTGCTCAATGATGTTAAATATTGCGACGAATATTGCTTCGCGAAAGAATACAACTGAACGACGACGTACAATTTTCTCTTTTTTTCGATCGAACATTATTTTGAAAATAAAAAGAAGAAATGAGTGAAAATTGACGGATATGCAGTCGAATAATTAACGCGAAGGTCGCAAAGAAAAAATGAAAAAGATATTCGCATCTCTACGTGGAAGAAGAGCGTTTTTGTTTTTGTTTTTTTTTGTTTTGTTTTTTTTTTTAAACTTTGTCAAGAGCCAACGTGTCGAATTTTTCCCACGAGAATAAAACGATTTAATCTTATCGGGAATGTTCGTCAAAAGGCCTCAAGCGAGATTGAACTCCTTGAGTGCACTCTGCATAATAGTGTCCTTTACGGCGCAGAACACAAGCTTGATGTTCTCCGTGTCTGCATAAACGATTCCATGTGTGCATGCAAGATTTTTTTTGTTTTTTTTTTTTCAAGGAAAAGAAGAAAAAAGAATTATTAGCAATCGTGGCGAGTACCGCGTCGTGAAAACCAATTGAAAAGTCTCAAATTTTTTTTACCGTCGATGGGAATCGACGTATTAATTAAAAATTAATTAATTAATGAAAATATTAAAAATTGAAAATAAATCAATTTAAAAATAATTAAATTTTTTTTACGTTCGATGGGAATCGACGTATTGGTTATTATTCTTTGAATTTTAATTATTTTAATTTAATCAATTAATTAAAAATTAATTAATTAATGAAAATATTAAAAATTAAAAATACATCAATTAAAAAATAATTAATTAATTAATTAATTAAAATTCATTAATTAAAAATTCATTAACTTAATTAATATTAAGAATTCTTTGGATTTTTCAATCGCTTCCATTTTTGCATAAGAAAAAGAGGAAATTTGATTTCTGAGACAACAATTGATTTTCATCCACCGTCCATTCGATTCACTCACCATTTAGATCGAAATTTTGCAAACAACGAAAAAGCCACTACGACAAATGATAAAAACGAAGGATCGAGACACCCAGAGACTTAGGCTCCGCAGCCACGTGCAGAAAGGAACAAATAAACATTTATTTACATGCGATGATTTCGGTAATACTCTCTAAAAATCTGACAAGCAAACGAGCCTACCTGTGGCGCATGTGAAGTGAGAATAAATTATTTTCTCGCTATCTGGATTCAATTCGACAAACATCTTCAGTATGAATTCTCTAGCTGCTGTGGCCGCTCTTTCTGGGCCTGTAATTAATAATGCAAATTCAAGCGTACCGTGTCAAGGAAATAAGCAAGGATTACGACTAAAGATAAACTAGCATTATTTTTTCTCTCTCGATAATGTCCTCGTCACTCGATGTCTCTCTGCGTCCAACGCAGCGCAGCTTTGAAAATCGAAGCTTCGAATAAATTTACGGTTTTTTGAAAATTTTGGTTTTTCGTAATGAAGAAACTCTTGGTATTTGTGACACTGAAGTTCGCAGCGTTGGGGTAAGCGAAATTCTCTCTTTGGATCCTCAAAAAATATCGTTTTATTGTCTTGAGCAAATATTAAATCAGAATTTCAATAAAAAAAACGAAATTTCGTTGCATTCCAATGAAAAATACATTTTATATTGATTTTTTGTTTAATTTTGAAAATCATGACAGTTTTCTGACCGATTTTGGGTTTGGATCGTTAAAAAAGATCGTTTTATTGTCCTGACAAAATATTTAATCAGAATTTCAATGAGAAAAGAGAATTTCGTTGCTTTCCAATGAGAAATACATTTTGTATTCATTTTTTGTTTAATTTTGAAAATCATGACAGTTTTCTGACCGATTTTGGGTTTGGATCGTTAAAAAAGATCGTTTTATTGTCCTGACAAAATATTTAATCAGAATTTCAATGAGAAAAGAGAATTTCGTTGCTTTCCAATGAGAAATACATTTTGTATTCATTTTTTGTTTAATTTTGAAAACCATGACAGTTTTCTGACCGATTTTGGGTTTGGATCGTTAAAAAAGATCGTTTTATTGTCCTGACAAAATATTTAATCAGAATTTCAATGAGAAAAGAGAATTTCGTTGCTTTCCAATGAGAAATACATTTTGTATTCATTTTTTGTTTAATTTTGAAAACCATGACAGTTTTCTGACCGATTTTGGGTTTGGATCGTTAAAAAAGATCGTTTTATTGTCCTGACCAAATATTGACAAAGAATCTTGAGATCTACTCAAGAAAAAGAGAATTTCGTTGCGTTCCAACGATGCAAACTTCAAGATTCACTTTTACAATGTACGAAGAATATTCGTTGACGGAGATTCATTCAGAATTTGGAAAATTCAATCCTTTCTTGTTTGTTTTATTCGAAAAAGAGAAAAGAGTCGTTATATCTTGATTTTATTAATAAATGCAACGAGAGAACAATCTTGAAATCTTTTGGCTGCAAGAAAACTCGTTAGTCTCATGTAGAATCGTGTGGGACAATTGGACGCAGACACGCGTAAAGAAGGATGAAGTGAGTCATCGATAATGTCACTGCAACAGCGTCGTAATTCGAGTTAACCCAATAATTCAAAGATAACTCAATATGCTTTCGAAGGACAGCTGCTTATTGAATTAACCTCGTCGCTATTCAATGAAGCCTTTCAAGAGTTTAAGGTTAAGGCGAAGCCCTCTACGCAATTCGCTCATTTAAAACAAAACTCGGATCATTTGATCAATCATTGCGCCATTCATAACATTGTTCGTTGCATAATCTTGTGGCAAAAAATGATCAATTTTTTTTGTACTGTTATGAATTAACCAAATGAAAAATTTAAAAATACGATTTCACTGCAAATTGTGAATAAAAGTCAAAATTTCAGGTGGAGATATTTACAGGGCTTTAGAGCTGGAGGCATTTTCTTTGCGATTTTGAAGTTCGCACCGTTGGAATGCAACGAAAACTCATTATTTTTCAAAGCGAAGTAATTAACTAGAAAAATTGGAACGAGTCCATTAATTATCAAAATAATGAATTTCAAAATTCGTTGTATTCCAACGATGCAAACTTGAGAATCTTTTTTTTCGCCTTTTTCTTCGTTAAGGACGTTGTATGCAAAATTTTTATCGATAGAATTCCTTTAAATTTTCACCACACATAGAAAATAGTGACATCCAATAGCTCGCGGTATTTTAAGATGTTTCACCTTCTGGAAGTCGAGATATTTATTTATAAAAATCACAATTTTCAGTAGTTTCTCATAAGAGCGTGTGTTAAAAGTTGCAATTTCCAACATTAAATATTTCGATTTCTAATTGGTGAAGCCTTTTAAAACTTTGCACACACTTTTCTGTAACATCGAAGAAGCTTTATTCAGTTTTTCAAAAAAATCGGTCGTTAAATTTTTTCGAAATTTTGTTTATTACACAACAAATACAGATTACCTCGAAAAATCTTGGATTTAGAGTACGTTGTTCTTTAGTCGGATTGTAACAAGTTTTTTTAATGAAATTGATTTTAATGAAAAATTTAGATTTGACAATCGCCATACAACGTCCTTAAACGTTTCCCAATAAATGAAAATGGATTTTGAGTTACGAAATCTCATCATGAATGTTCCTGTTTGTTTCTGTGCCAAGAAGAAAAACGGGGGAAGCCAGAGACTAAGAGGATTCGAAGCTGTGTGCCCACCTCTGATACTTTTTACGTTTTCTTTTTTTACTATTACATTTTTATATTTATATACATTATATAATTTATATAAATTTATATAATAAATTATATAAATTTATAATTTATAATTTACAATTTATAAATTATATAAATTTATATAATTCCATAAATTAATAAATTATATAGCATGAAATAGCATTTTACATTTGGAGCATACGACAAAACGAAATTTCCAATTGACTAGCTGCTGGCTACAGTTTTGCAAGTGTGCTCGATTTTTCTCTATTTTTCTCAGACCTGTCGCAGCTGTGAAGTGCGAATAACACATTCGATCAGGATCAGGATTCGCAGCTAGATAACCTTTCAAGATGAACTCTCGTGCAGGTTTATCATCCTGTTTGGGGCCTACGTAATAAAAATAATTTATTGTTTAACAAAAAGAGGAAAAATCATCAAGATTTTTTCCGGAAAGCAAAAGAAAAAACGTCAGAGCTTGAAACTTGAAACTATTTTCCTGTAGATCGATTCAAAGTTTTCATTATCGTCTTTTCCTTTTTCCCCACTTCCTGTTCTTTCCTCCCTACACTTTTTACAGTTGTTGTGCTTTTTTGATTTTTTTTTCTGTTCGCTATCTCACCTTCGTATTCTGGAAAGTAGTCGACGAGATGAGAATACATTATCTTTTCCTCCAGGAGGTCTTTCTTATTTAGGAACAGAATAACAGAGGAGTGTTGAAACCAGGGATATGTTATGATCGTTTTGAATAACGCCTTACTCTCCTCCATTCGGTTCTAGAATTGTACAAACGAAACGATAATGCATATTAATAATTTTTCAGTTGATAACGTTTGCATAGAGAAAATGAAAAATGATTTTAACTCTCCGGGGATCATATGATTTTTTATGGCTTCCCGGACCTCGGGGGTCCTTTTCGTGCTGCCACTCGTGTCTCACGTATTTTGGAGAGAAAAAATTCTACTTTAGTCCTTCGAGTGCACACTGGGTCTGTTTGACCCTAAAAATTTTTTCTCACCGTTTGTTTGGCTTTTGAGAGCAACGAATCTTTGTGCGCTTCCTTTGTGCGAAAAAATCAATTTCGACCCATAGAATGTGGATAATTTAATAAAAATAAAGACAAAAAATTCATATTCACCGGAAAAAAAAAAAGATTTGAAAAACGCCGCGGGTCACGTATTTGGAGAGAAAAAATTCTCGAATACTCTCGATCGATTCTACTTTAGTCCTTCGAGTGCACACTGGGTCGTTTTGACCCCAAAAATTTTCTGTCGCCGATTGTTTGCCATTCAATTATCGTTTTCGTCAAACAAATAAATTTAGAGCCATAAAATATGAAAAATTAAGTAAAAAAAACGCCTTGGGTCAGATTGACCCAATATGCACTTACAGGATGTGTGCACTCGAACCATTCGGGTTTCCAAGTTTTTGTAGTCGTTTAATTTGTTTCATTTCAAAATGAAACGTTTTAAAAAACAAGATTTTCGAAAAAAAATTTGTCGCTCGGGTCAAAAAGACCCATATGATCCACGGAGGCTTGATCCAACAATGGCTCACCTCGTTTTCTGACTCGAACAGAATTTGATCATATTCACTTAAAGCTACTAAAAATATGATGGAGGTGACATTCTCGAAACAATGAATCCATTTTCTTCTTTCGGATCTCTGTCCACCGACGTCTACCATCCTGAAATCCGAAAAAAACAAACATTAAATTTTCACTCTCCTCAGTAACGAAGGGACAAAGCTTCCCGAGTGAAAAGTAAAAATGCTACATCTTCTTCGACCAATAAGCAAAAAGCAAGCACGTAGAAAAAAAAAACGAGGCACACAAACCAACGAAAATTTACAGGAAAACAATTTTTCGTAACTCTCAAAATTCCCTCAACATCGTCGCATTCCGGATTATTGAGGAGGTTGGCTACACACAACAATGTTGCCATGTTGAAAGCATAGGAAAATTCTAAATTATTAGAATTTAATGAAATTTTGTGATTCTTTAGTACAAAATATGAATATACAAATTTTTTAACATTTTTCTTCTACATAGTTTTCGAGTTATTGAAAACTAGAGTTTCCATGCATGAGCATAGGATTCAGATATATATAGAAATATCTTTTGCATAATGTAAACTCCAATTATTCGACAACTATGTAGACGAAAAATTTGAAAAAAACAGTGTCATCGTAATTGATGCTAAAGAATTTTATCACCAAATTTTATGAAATTCTTATCATATTGTCGTATGTAGCCACCCTCCTTGAAAAATCAGTTTTTCAAGCTTGCGAAGCAGCAAACTCTGAGTGCATGAAGCTCTCGTAGAAATTTTTTGCTAACTCCATTTCCCAAACTACAGGTTCGAGCTTCCTATTTCTGTTTTTTTTTTTTTTGTTTTTTTTTTACGATTTGGTACCTAAAGACGATGGAATCCAGATCGAATGGATATTCTATGATTCCAGTTGTGGGAGCACGAGCTCGGAGAATGTCTTGTTCGGTAGGGAGGTATTCAGCCGCTTCGATACGTGCCAGATCGCTAAGATAACTGTAAAAAAAAAGCCACCAAAGCGTCCGTGTGTTGATTGTGCCCATGCCATGCGAATTAAAACTTGTTTCAAATTTTCAACGACCAAAAACGAAGAAAATGCTGAAAAATGAATGTTTGCTTATAAAACGCTGCGAAACGATTCTCCTAAGATTTCTCGCTGTCAATAATTCTTCGATATTCGCAAATGTTTCAATTCCTAAAAAAGCCTAATCGATTTTTTCAAAGAGGTTGAAGTTTTCGTCGTTGAAATGCAACGAAATTCGTTTTTTTTTCGTGGCAAAGCTCGTCATTAAAATGCAGAATTTAATCACGATGATAAAACGATCGATCTTCGCGACTCGAAAAATTTCGATAATTTTGAAAATCTCACGAATCAATAAAAAAAATGATTTTCGGTGCATTCCAGCGTCACTGTTGAGTTTACAGAACTGCTCGAAGAGTCTTGCATAAAACGAGGCGATTGCATGAGCGAAAAAAAACCAGACACCAAACTCGTAATCGGATCGAGAGATTTCAAGGGAAAAATCAATTACACGTGGCTCGGTCATTACGGAGAGTTAAGGACGTTGTATGCTAAATTTTCTATCGATAGAATTCCTTTAAATTTCCACCACACAAAGAAAATAGTGATATTTAATAACTCGCGGAATTTTAAGAGCTTTCACCATGTAGAAATCGAGATATTTATTTATAAAAATCACAATTTTCACTAATTTCTCACAAGAGCGTGTGTTAAAAGTTGCAATTTTCAACATTAAATATTTCGATTTCTAAATGGTGAAGCCTCTTAAAACTTTGCACACACTTTTCTGTAACATCGAAGAAGCTTTATTCAATTTTTCGAAAAAAATCGGTTGTAAAATTTTTTCGAAATTTTTTTTATTACATAACAAATACAGATTCCCTCGGAAAATCTTGAATTTAGAGTGCGTTGTTCTTTGGTCAATTTGTAAAAACTTTTTTCAATGAACTTGGGCTCGCGAACCATTTCGTATGTAAAAAAAAACTGAAAACAAAAATTTAGATTCGACCGTCGCCATACAACGCCCTTAACGAAAGGAAAGCTGTATAAAGAAAAAAAAAACGTAAATTCTCTCCCGCCGCAATGAAAAACGTCTAAAATTTCAGCAAACTCGACCAAAAAGCATAAAAGAACGAGAAGCAAATTGTAAAGAAATAACAAATGCCTGGATCCGATTACCATTCCCAACGAGGATGACAAACATACAATCAGACTGTAAAGAAAAAGAAAATAGTCACAAAGTTAGTAATTGCATGCTGATATTGTTATTGGAAGATTAAAGTCGTGCAAAAGAAAAAAATTGCTTAGAGTGACAAAATGCAAAACGATGAAAATCGCTCGAAAGGATTTCTCCATGCACGTGCAGACAGGCAGCCAGGCTCGTTTCCTTGTCTCTCTTCTCTTCTCTCCTCCTCCTCTCACTCCCAATGCATTTCCTCCTTTTTCTTCGACATACCTAAATCGTATTTCTTCCAAATCAAATGGATATTCAATTATACCAGTTGTGGGCACTCTCACACGAAGAATGTCCTGTTCTGTGGGGAGGTAGTTTGGCGCTGCGACTCGGTCTATCTCCATTAGGTAGCTGCAAAATTAATCTCTCACTAAACAATGTTTCAAACAATGTTTCAACTCATCTTCATAATCCCATGAAAACGAGAGTCACAAAAATTGAGGCAAATTGAAAAAAAATTTAAAAAAAACACATAAAAATGATTAATTAAATGAAACTTCTTTGAAATTAATTTTTTTAAAAAGAAAATTGAAACGCAAATTGAGAAAACAACACATCGAAAGAATTAATTTAATTAAACTTCTTTGAAATTGATTTTCTAAAAGAATTAAATAATTTATAAATTGGTAATTGAATAATTGAATAATTTTTTAAAAGAAAAGAAAATAATTATTTTGTAGAATTAATTTCTTTGAAATTGATTTTTTTTCGAACGCAATGCCTAGAAATTGCCCCGAAAATTTTTTTCAAACCATTCTTTTCTTCGCGTCGATTGATCGTCGAGGGAAGGCAAGAGGCTCAAGAATTTAGGCAAATTGAGAAAAAAAAATCATAAAGAGAATTAACTTCTTGAAATTTTTTCTTTTTAATGCAATTTTTAGAAATTCCTAGGAAATTTTGCTTTTCCATCAATTTTTTTTTTCTTCGCATCGATTTATCGTCAAAGGCAAGAGACTCATCGATTCTTCTGTTCGGTGATTAAAAATGAAATATTACAGATTAATCATTTAATTTGCTTCGATCAATGAAAAAATGGATGAAAATTAATTCAATCAATTGAATTAATAAAATCAATTAATTAATTAATCAAATATTCAAATTAATTCATTAAATTCATTGAATTTGAATATTTTTGTGTATTTTGCGATTTATGCGTCGAGGTTGATTCTTGTAATTTCAGTAAATATATGAAATAAGAGAAATTTAAGAAGCGCTTACTATTTGGCAGAATCCGTGAGCTGGTATTCTCGTCGACGGTCATAACATTCTTGAATACCAGCGTCTGCCCACAATTCCTTAATGGCTTCCACGTATGGAGACTCGAACGTCGTAACCGTTTCAAAGTCTATACTTCTCACGAGTTCTGCTTTTTCCTAGAAATAAAAAAAAAAAATCATTATTTCATATTTTTTTCTCTTAAAAACTGTGTTTTTTTTTTTTTTTGCTTTTCAAAAGCTTCGATGTAAAATGGGAAATGATTGTAAATATCGAAATATAGTACTCACTACATTCGAGGATTCTCCGTATTGAATTTTGAGTAGGTCCATCGCTCGTATCATCGACTGCATCGCCATGAATATATTTTGGTAAACGAGCTTTATAAAGCCTCTTTTATCGTCGTCCGAGTAACCAGAACCGTGAATAATTCTCATCTGTTTGATGAATGTGGACTTGCCCGATTCGCCAGTACCTACAAATCGAGCAATAACAAAAAAATTTTTAATCAGACGTCATCGAAATGAAAGGAGTTTAGAAAAAAATCATTGCAAGTACAAAACTGCATGTCGTTGACGTTTGCATCGTTGGAAAACGAGGAAAAATTTATTTTTTATTCATTATTTTGACAATTAAGGACGTTGTATCGCGACGATCAAATCTAAATTTTTCTTTTCACTTTTTCTTCCATAAAAAATGGTTTGCGAGCCTAAGTTCATTTTAAAAAGTTGTTACAAATTGACGAAAGAACAACGTACTCTAAATCCAACATTTTCCGAGGTAATTTGTATTTTTTATGTAATAAACAAAATTTCGAAAAAATTTTACGACCGATTTTTTTGAAAAACTGAATAAAGCTTCTTCGATGTTACAGAAAAGTGTGTGCAAAGTTTTAAGAGGCTTCACCATTTAGAAATCGAAAATATTTAATGTTGAAAATTGCAACTTTTAACACACGCTCTTGTGAGAAACTACTGAAAATAGTGATTTTTATAAATAAATATCTCGACTTCTACATGGTGAAAGCTCTTAAAATTGCGTGAGCTATTAGACGTAACTATTCTCTTTGTGTGGTGAAAATTGAAAAGAATTCTATCGATAGAAAATTTTGCACACAACGTCCTTAATAGACTCGTTGCATTTATTCGAGTAAATTCAGTTTTCCAATGGCAAAGAAGACTGTTCCATTATCGTTGACGAATACTGTATGAAAATTTGGTGCTCTGCTATAAAAAATTAATCTCGTAAATTTAAAAAATTCAGATTTTTGTTTCGACTGCTCAAGAGAAAAAAAATTTTTTTTTTTTTGACGAAAATTTTTCGACGCGAGCAAGTTTGCCGCTGATAAACCCGCCAAGATGCTCGCGCGAGTATATCGAATGCTTTCGTATATATATATATATATATATATATATTACAAGCGTCATGAGGACTCGACGTAGAAAGCCGGAAACTTGTGTTTTCCGGGGTGGCCGTTCTCGAAATACGTGCAGGGCGTGGCGCTACAATCGACTCGCCAAAATCATGAATGAAAATTGTACGGTCCTTATATACCGGCGCCCCGCGACGCTGGCTCGGTGCCTGCTGCTTCGACAGCCACGCAAAAACAGCCTCGCGCGCCTCACCCACGCGCAAATCCTTCGACTTTTCCTCTAACGGGGCTGTTCACCGACAGATATCCGATAAATACAAATATCTGTGTATATGTACAAACCGATGTATATATACATTCTGTATATATATAAAAAAATAAAAAATAAAAAAATAATTTTAAAAAAAGTATATCGAACGGAGAGAAAAAAAAAAAAAGCGACGAAGAATTTCGGTCTGGGATTTTGCGGTGCCCTGCGGCGCGCCATCTTTAACGTCACCGCCTCTCGTGCCGCACGGTGCATGAGAAAGCTCGACGAAACAATTTAGTATGAACGTTCTTGGCACCAAAACGAACAGTTTTCTCCTGTGAAGAAAAATTTTCTGACGTTTTTAATTTGAAATATTTAATTTCCAATTTTTCTCATCCAAATCCGTGTAAATTAAAATCACGTTTCGTTAAAAACGTAGCAAGAAAAAAACAAAAGAAACGCGACTGCTTTTTACTTTGGCATTAAAAACAACGATTTATTTACAACATTATGTTTCGTGTCGTAAAAAAAATTCATGAAAATAAATATTTTACTACCGTTGGAAAGGAAAAAGAAAATATGCTCCGAAGGATTTTTCGATTGAACGGAAAAATAAAAATATCTTCGTTTTTCAAGACTTTATGAAAGTGGAAAAAATTTGTTGTCCTTTTTATCGTACAATTGGCTTTTTGTTCAAAGCTTCAAAGTTTAAGACTTAATCGAAATAAACGCGGAATTACGTAACGACGCGAAAAAGAGAAAATATAAATTGATCTATTTCGATCGCGATGGATTACCAAGTTTGGTGGATGCATCTTTAAATTTTCCACCGATTCGTATAGATATGGAGATGTATTTATGGAAGTACCACGTTTCCATGAACCGCGTACATATTGAGCGAATGCATTGACGAGCCAAGAACGGAAATTATTGAGGAAACGAGAATTATTCATTCGCTTAACGCGATTGACGCGACTCGACGCCAAGATATGAATGAATAAAGTAAGCACCTGAGTAAAGCAAGTTTCGATGGATCAACCCCGAACAAGCCAACCACCCAGAGATGTTCCTTCGTTTCTACAATCGAACGAGAACTTGAAATATTTCAATGCCCTCGATTATATCGTATTTAGAATATTAAATAAACAATTCATTAAACGAAATAAAAAATCGTCATTTCTCCAACAAACTCAAATTTTTTAATGACGAAAAATACGTTTTTCTATTAATTGTTTGTTCAATTTCAAAAACAAAATAAATCAAAAAATTGTTTCATTGTCCTGACCAAATATTTGATAAGAATCATGAAGCTCTGCTCAAGAAAAAACAGAAAATCAAAATTTCAAGACAAAAAAATTGAAAAAACATAAAATTTTTCGACACTGACGTTCGAGACGTTGGGGTCCAACGAAAAATACATTTTTCTATTAATTGTTTCTTCAATTTCAAAAACCATGACAATTTTTGTACCAATTTTGTATTTGGATGCTAAAAAAATTGTTTTATTGTCCTGAGCAAATATTTAATAAGAATCTTGAGACCTGCTCAAAAAAAAACAGAATCAAAATTTGAAGAAAAAAAAAAACACAAAAATTGTTGACACTGATGTTGGCAACGTTGGGGTCCAACGAAAAATACGTTTTTCCATCAATTGTTTTTATTAAATTTAAAAAGCCATGTGAAAAATTTTCATCCCAATTTTCTCTTCGATCGTTTTATTGTCCTGACCAAATATTCAATAAGAATCTTGAGCTCTGCTCAAAATGCAACATCGTCAAATTTGAGAGTTGTTATATGGCTGACGATAATGTTGATGCGCTTGCGTAGGAGTATCTGGGGGAACGACTCGTTGACCACAATAAGCTGAATCTCTCTATAACCTGAGAGCTTGAGAAAAAGAGAGTCACGAGAAGATCTCATCGTCTTTAATTACTTCAACTTGGCAGAGTTTTCTTTTAGTCTTCTTTAGTGTTAACGAAAGATGAATGTACCTTTTGAAATAAAAAGACATCTCTCGGCAATAGAGACCGTTTGTCGAGTCAACAATGATGATTCATGTTCGAGTCTACGACTGGAGGGAATTATTGGTTCGAAAAAAAAAAAACACGAAGCAAAATGTCATCAGCTTTTGTATTCGACGATAAAAACTCTCATCAGGCAAAGACAATTTTTTTTTCCAATCACTTGAGAGTTTAATTTCGTTCTATTGATAATTTCGCTGCTCTGCCAAATGACGATCAACGGAATAACAAAATTCCTGAATCTTTCGTAACTTTCTTCCATTTTAATTGACGAATTTTAAATCAACGAAATTGAGGAAAAACAAAAAATGCTTTTCCAAGTTGCATTATATTTTTTTGCATCCGATGCAAATACGAGAAAATCCTCCAAACCCTGACGCTTAATTTTTCTCGAAAATTCACTTAAGTACAAAGAGAGAAAAATCTTTTTAAAAAAAAATACACGAAATGCAGTATTTATATTTATATTTCGCATCCAAAAATAAAAAATATAACGACGAATTTTTCTGATGCAGCACGACAAATTTTTTCGTGTGCTGACAGTTCTCATCACGTTAATTAGAAAGCACGCTAATTTTTTCCAGAAATCCTTACAAAAATTACAGCTATGTGACGGTTAAATTTTTTTTTTTTCCAGGTTTCAATGTCAATGTGCTTAAAATGTCCCAAGACATCGAAAAATCATATTTAGAAAAAATTTCCGGATGTGTGTGTGTGTGTATGTTCTGGCACTGTAAAATTCAAACGTTCGTAACTCGAGAACGGTTTGAGCTACAGGGTTCCCGTTTTGCACAGATGTTAATCTATAAAAGCTCTTCATTCTCTGAGAATTATGTTGGAATTGCTAGAAAAATATGAATTCAACGGCATTTTGAAATTTTCAAAAAAAGATTGTCGACGCTCTAACTTCCGCAAATTTTAACATTTATTACTAATTTTTTTTTTCTCTCTGTGTATGGAGTACAGAGAGCGATATCGCGGCCGATAAAGTACTCCGGGGATCTGGGCGTTGCTAGCCCGTTGTTCCTATATGCAAGCAGAATGTAAAAACGACTCGAGAAAGACTTCGTTGGAGAAAAATTAATAAAATTGACATCGAGATCGAATGTAAAAATGAGACAATTATTTCTAGTCAAAAAAAAAGAGTTTCTTATAAAAAAAAAAAATATTGAATGCAAAACTAGAAACAATTGGAAGCCAGCTAAAAATTTCTTATTATTTAGGGAACATGTTTCGAATGCTTCTCCTTAAATAATAAGAATTTCGATACCGCACAATAATTTTTCTGTAACGGACACATTGCCCGATAAAAAATTCAATGTAAATTAATGAGACGGTGAAAGGAATGGAATAGAAAAATGAGACAATTATTTCGAGTTAAAAAAAAGAGTTACTTACAAAAAAAAAAAATATTGAATGCAAAACTAGAAACAATTGGAAGCCAGCTAAAAATTTCTTATTATTTAGGGAACATGTTTCGAATGCTTCTCCTTAAATAATAAGAATTTCGATACCACACAATAATTTTTCTATAATGGACACATTGCGCGATAAAAAATTCAACGTAAGTTAATTAGAGAGTCAAAGGAATTGAATGAAAGATGAAAGAATAATTAATAGGCCTGGTGGAACTTGAACGTGTATCGAGAGTGCGTTGTTGCTCTATTGGGCTGTACAATGAGCGGGGGACTGGGGCGGTTGTTGAGAATAAAAGTCTGGAAGATCCTCATTCATGCAATGAAATCGAATGACAACCAAAAAAAGTCTTTTCATCGATGTCGAGGAGGAAGTTGAAAAAAAAAAACGTTTTGGCATGTGGGACGTGCGATAAAAAAAAAAAAAAATAATTGCCGCATGCGTTTAGTCCCTTTGAAATGTTTATTTTCATAGACGCGCGCGAAATAATAAGCTCCAAGTTTTTTTCTCTCATTTCATCGCTACCAACTGTATGATGCAAATTGGGAGAGTATGAGCCACGCTGACGCGATCGCGTGAACTTTTAAAAGACTTGGGCGTTGAGCGGAAGAACTAGAAGAAAAAAAAAAATAAAATGAAGAACGAGGAGAAGAAAGAGAGACCGGAAGTGAACGCGTATTCTTGCTCGTTGCGCTGGTGGCGCTGCGTACACGCTCGCACGCATGGGCGTGTGCACGCGGCACGCGGCCACTATATACACACACACGCGTACTCGTGCATTAAAAAATTTATCTGTACATGTGAATCGTTTATAAATAGAAATTATATTGGTATAATTATCCACATCGGAATATAATTCACAGGGAATTCATTTTGAACGTTCCACTCATTGGTGAAATTCTCAAGAGCTTGGGCAACGTTTTTTTTTTTTTTCTTTTTATTTTCCAATATTATAAAAAGATGACTCGTTGGATTAACTAGACACTTCCGGTCTTTTCCAGCGAGATGTTTAACCTCGTAGGAAAAAGTCATTTTTAGTGTGTTTACCCTTCGAGTACACACTGGGTCATTTTGACCCCAACATTTTTCCGTCACCATATTGTTTGGCTTTTTCAATGGCAACGAATCTTTTGGCATTTGATTTTTGTTTTCGTCAAAAAATAAATTATGGCCCATAAAAACGCTCCGGGTCAAATTGACCCAGTACGCACTTATCGGATATGCGCAAAACGATAAACTAACGCGCTAGGTTTGCTCGGTTTGGCAATACGCGCACTCGACAACGTGGATTAATTGGTATTGCAGGGAAAAAAGACTCGGAATAAGGCAATCGGTCCTTATTTAGAGCTGCGATGCGAAATTAGGAAAGAGGGTGGAACAGAGAGCGAGAGAGCGCGAGAGAACATTTAAGGACGTTGTATGCAAAATTTTTTATCGACAGAATTCCTTCAAATTTGCACCACACTAAGAGAATAATGGGATCTAATAGCTCGCGCAATTTTAAAAGCTTCCACCATGTAGAAGTCGAGATATTTATTTATAAAAATCACAATTTTCAGTAGTTTCTCATAAGAGCGTGTATTAAAAGTTGCAATTTTCAACATTTAATATTTCGATTTCTAAATGGTGAAGCCTCTTAAAACTTTGCATACACTTTTGTGTAACATCGAAGAAACTTTATTTAATTTTTCAAAAAAATCGCTCGTAAAATTTTTTCGAAATTTGTCGAAATTTTTTATCGATAGGATTTCTCTAAATTTTCACCATACAAAGAGAATAATGGGATCTAATAGCTCGCGCAATTTTAAGAGCTTCCACCATGTAGAAGTCGAGATATTTATTTATAAAAATCACAATTTTCAGTAGTTTCTCATAAGAGCGTGTGTTAAAAGTTGCAATTTTCAACATTAAATATTTCGATTTCTAAATGGTGAAGCCTCTTAGAACTTTGCACACACTTTTCTGTAACATCGAAGAAACTTTATTCAGTTTTTCAAAAAAATCGGTCGTTAAATTTTTTCGAAATTTTGTTTATTACATAAAAAATACAGATTACCTCGGAAAATCTTGGATTTGGAGTACGTTGTTCTTTAGTCAATTTGTAACAACTTTTTTCAATGAACTTGGACTCGCAAATCATTTTGTATGTAAAAAAAAAGTGAAAACAAAAGTTTAGATTTGACCGTCGCCATGCAACGTCCTCAAGCCAGAGCGTCTTGACGGCAGTGCCTGGCCGATAAACGGACTCAATGGAATTGGGCACGGGCCTTGTGCGAGTGAAATTGAACACGTGTGTACTCCGCGCTCTCGACTCGTCTCTTCCACACTTTTCATCTCCCTCTCTCCTTCTCGCTCTCACGCCATAGAGAGGCGAAAAAAAAGTTAGAGCCTGAAAAAGAATTTGCCGCGCCCTGCTAGCGAGTCTGCGGAAATTCTCGAATCCCGCGACAACAACAACATCGCAACGAAAACTTCTGACAAAAGATCAAAAAACAAGTTACCAAATTTTCCACGATAAAAAAAAAGGCTCCGGAGCCATGGAAAGACGGTCGGAGAATTTTTCTTAATATCTCGAGATCGATCGAAATTAATCGAACGCGATAACGAGATCAATCGGCAGAAATCAAACTAAATTCAAGTTGGAACAAAAAAAAACGAAAATAAAACAAAAAAAAAACGTAGTCGTCTTGCACCTGCGACAAGTCTGTCCTACTGGCTGGCACGATAATTTTTTTCCCCCTCTACTGGCCGCGTGGTTGAGTCTCCAATGAAGTATTTCAAGCGTGCGAACATACATGCGCCGCATATAGCTCCAATTTGTACCGTTATAAGCTCCCGTGATAGCGATAAAAAAATATGGACAGATTCCCATGTCCATAACAAAAGAAATATGAATTTTTTCTGTTGGTAATCTTTTTCGCAATTTTCGCGAATGGCGCTAGAGATTGGTAAATGAAATAGTGCATTAGCAGAAAGGAAGCAATTTTCCTGTGGCATGGAATAATTCGAGAAGATCCAACGAATTTTGAGCTTGCAAACATTTTTGACTAAAAAATTTGACGTTGTAGTTTCGATCGTTTTTTCTTGAGCAGATCTCAAGATTTTTATTCAATATTTGGTCAGGACAATAAAACGATCTTTTTTTACGATCCAAACCGAAAATCGATCAGAAAACTGTCATGGTTTTCAAAATTAAACAAAAAATGAATATAAAATGTATAATCCATCGGAATGCAACGAAATTCCATTTTTTGAATTGAAATTCTGATAAAGTATTTCGTCAGGACAATAAAACGATCTTTTTTAACGATCCAAATCGAAAATCGGTCAGAAAACTGTCATGGTTTTCAAAATTAAACAAAAAATTAATAGAAAAACGTATTTTTCGTTGGATCTCAACACAGCAAGCTTCAGTGTGACGAAAAAATGTACAAGGACCTTTAATAAGACATACGATTTCAATTTCAAAAGTTAAGTTGAGAACGCTCCACTCCTGTCTGCCTCATCTTCTACATGAGTAATACGCCGAGAGAGGCGAGAGAGCGCGTCATCCCCTTTACGCCTCGTTCGACATTCACGAGAACGGCCAACATTCAACACCAATCTCTCTCTCTCTCTCTCTCTCTCTCTCTCTCTCTCTCTCTCTCTCTCTCTCTCTCTCTCTCTCTCTGTTTCTCGAGGGAGCGTTTCACGGTTGCAAGAGTGAACAACATCAGAGCAGAGTATCACGGCATCGATATATATGCATCGATGCAGCGAGATAGGAGAACGTCGTAGCAGGCGCGGTGGGTATAGCTTTGTAGCTTCTGGATGTGAAGCTCACGCGTTGGTATAGTGGCGCCAAAGAGGGCGCGCGAGATAAAGAGAAAGGGATGATACGATCGTATACACACTGGAGTCTTCGGGCGCCCTCTCTCTCTCTCTCTCTCTCTCTCTCTCTCTCTTGCTTCGAATCTTTAACTCTCTCGCTCGCTTCTCCCACGCCCTGTCCTCGACCTGAGCTACCAGCGAACTCGCGCCTTTTTCCTCGATATTCGGTGAATGACACAGGCCTCCGAGAAACCCTATATACGAGCACGACGAAATATAAACTCGGGCGTTGTGTACGCGCGGCGTCGATGTCCTCTGCTCGTGTCCTTGGGGTCTTGGCGCTCTTGCGAGTCTGTTATTCTCCGCATCGATTGTTATTCGAGTTTGCCCTTGTGTGCGACATTTGTCTTAAGCCTTCGAGTACACACTGGGTCTTTTTGACCCGAAACTTTTTTTTTATCACCGATTCTTTGGCAATTGAGGGAAACGAATATTTTGCCATGAAATTTTTCTTTTTCTTAAAAAATAAATCTAGGGGCTTAAAATATCGATTGTTTACTACAAAAAAACGTTTTTAAAAAAAAACAACAAAAAATGCAGATTTACCGGAGGGTAAAAATTTGAAAAATCCCTTGGGTCAGATTGACCCAACATGAAATTTAATTTCCTTTAAAAATCATTGCCTAGCCTGCAGTCAAATTTTTCATATCGAAAAAAACATTAATTTATGAAATCAAAATCGAGCAAGATTTCAAAGAATCTCGGAACGAGAGACAAGACGTGTTCTGATGTGCTGAGAATTCCACGATTCTGACCTCGCTCGAACTCTCATCGTCGAAACGTGCAAACCGCCGAGTCTTTCTCGTGCTGATGGCAAGAGGAAAGTAAAGTGGGAGCTCGAGAGAGCGAGAAAGTTGGAGCCGGTGATCGAAACATTTGCGGAAAGAGCTGCTGAACGAGCCTCGATGAATTAACGAAAAAGCGCACACACGGATCGAAAACCAAATTGAACGCAAAACAGAAATGAACGTTTTTTCAATTCTTTTTCGCGTTAAATAAAAACCCGACGAATAAAACAAAATTATTCGCTCGTAATTTTCTTCATCAGTAAATTTTGTTTGTTTTTTTTTTTTTTTTTTTGCTGTAATTAATAATTGTGCGATCATCCACCTGTTCGTTGGGTAAATGTGCAAGCTCGCAACGACCATGCACGATTCCCAAGAAATCATTAATCGACCGTTTGAGGTTACGGGCTGCAAACGAGAAGAAAAAAGAGGCAAAAAGCCCCCCCCCCCTCTCCTCCTCCGTCAACGCACGGGTAGAGAGTTAATAGGCACGAGACTATAATAGATTCTTATCGAGAGGAAGAGCAGTTCAGAGATAATATCGACAGTGAGAACGCTTCGCGTGCTGAGCTTCGTGTAAAAATATAATATTCACTGCACTATGCATTTTTCGTTATAACTAAATTATTATTTCTCGTAAAAATGACACGATTTTTCGTGAATCATCGATTCAGTTAATTATCATGATGTTTAAATTTGCATTCTTGCAAATTATTCATTATTTTGATACTTAAGGACGTTGTATGGCGACGGCCAAATATTAATTTTTGTTTTCACTTTTTCTTCCATACAAAATGGTTTGCGAGTTCATTTTAAAAAGTTGTTACAAATTGACTAAAGAACAACGTACTCC
This sequence comes from Hyposoter dolosus, assembly GCA_963921915.1. Taxonomy (NCBI): domain Eukaryota; kingdom Metazoa; phylum Arthropoda; class Insecta; order Hymenoptera; family Ichneumonidae; genus Hyposoter; species Hyposoter dolosus. Next base: position 5,545,805 of record OY998140.1, read on the forward strand.
AAATCCAAGATTTTCCGAGGTGATTTGTATTTTTTATGCAATAAACAAAATTTCGAAAAAATTTTACGACCCATTTTTTTGAAATACTGAATAAAGCTTCTTCGATGTTACAGAAAAGTGTGTGCAAAGTTTTAAGAGGCTTCACCATTTAGAAATCGAAATATTTAATGTTGAAAATTGCAACTTTTAACACACGCTCTTACGAGAAACTGCTGAAAATAGTGATTTTTATAAATAAATATCTCGACTTCTACACGGTGAAAGCTCTTAAAATTCCACGAGCTATTAGGCATCACTATTTTCTATGTGTAGTGCAAATTTGAAGGAATTCTATCGATAGAACATTTTGCATACAACGTCCTTAATAGACTCGTTGCATTTATTCTAGTAAATTCAGTTTTCCAATGGCAAAGAAGACTGTCTAATTATCCTTGACAAACACTGTATGAAAATTTGTTGCTCTGTTACAAAAAATAACGACGTTGGGGTGTTTGCATCGTTGGAATGCAACGAAATACTTTAATTTAATTGGCAAAGCTCATTATGAAAATGCAGAATGTAATAACGATGATAAAACCACCGATTTTGTCCAACCAAAAATGTTCAAAAGCTCAAAAAATAAGAAACATTTTAAAAATTCAACAAATCATCAATAAAAACCAAATATTTTTCCTTTCGGACGTTGAAAATGGATGGAAATAATATTTTGCTCAAAAGAGCGCCCTTGTTATGGAACTCTATGGCGAAAAATGGCTCCAGACTAGAGGCTTCCGCCTTATAAAATTTCAAAGACTCCATCTTGGGCACGACTGTACAAATTTTCGATTTCTCGTATTATGAATATTATCTATATATATATTAACAAATAGTAAACATTGGAAAACAATAATGATGATGACAATGATGATGGAGAAATGAAAAGACAGAAAATGTCGAGAGGGAAAAAGAGTTTGGAGCGTAACCTTCCAGGGCGGTGAGTTCAGAGAGCGCCGGCTGAACCGGGGGTTGATGATGGTATGTGCGGGTCGATAGATGTCGACGAGGGCGCCTCGGCTACCCAGGCCACGCCAGCACCACCGCCCCGATACTCGTGCTCCGTGCGCTCTCGCACTCTCCTCTCCCGCGAGAACGACTCTCTCTCTCTCTCTCTCTCTCTCTCTCTCTCTCTCTCTCTTTCTCCCTCCCCTTGTCCCGCTCTTTTCCCCGCGGATCGCCATGGCTGTGAACGCGAGCGCGCAGAGCACCGATACCACGGATCGTTTTTCCCCGAACGCAGTCTCGGGCGAACCGATGTACGTTTTTCTATAAACAATATATCGGAGAGACTCCGATGCACAAGATTTTTACGCCTAAACCTTCTTAGAGCATAACGTACGAATACTTTTTTATTTTTTGTAACGAAATTCTTTTTTTTCTTGTGGAGAGCTCGTGATTCTTAGTCAAAATTTGGTCAGGACAATGAAACGATCTTTTTTTAGGATCCAAACCCAAAATCGGTACGAAAATTGTAATGGTTTTTAAAATTGAACAAAAAATAATAGAAAATGTATTTTTCGTTGGCCCTCAACGTTGCGAACGTCAGTGTCATCCATTTTGTGTTTTTTCTCGTTTTTCTTAAAAAGTTTTTTTTTTTATCACGGTCTAAACGTTGGATGACTGAAAAATCGATCTCTGATACCTCCACCAAAATTATTAATTAATTTTTATTCAATTTTCATTAATTAATTTTTAATCAATAATTATTATTTACTGCTCGAGCAGCCAGATCGATTAAAAAAATAATCCTCCTATGTGTGGATCGTTCGAAAGGATACCGCGGACGATAAAAAAATGTCATTAGTTGTTGTAAAGATTCTTCAAATTTTTTTGAGATTCAATTCTCTAAATGAAAAAAAAAAAAAAAAAAATAAAAAAAAAAAAAAAGGAAAAGATGGTTGCGCCTCGTGAAAAGAGAAAAGGAGAATGGATAAGCACGTGTGTTGAGTGCAAGCGCAGACTCTATCTGGTAACCGGTCGAAAGTTGAGCTGACAAGGCTCATGAGACATGTCAATGAACCCTCGGTAAAGAACGGACACCACGCGAGAGTCTCGAAAATGTCAAAGTGAAAACTCTATGAGCTGTACATTTTTGGCATTTTTTTCGAAAAGAGTCGAATCTCAAAAAACTTTCTAAATTTTAACGCAGATCGGTTCTTGCTGCCGGAACGAGAAAGCAAGGGAATTTAATAGAAAATCATTAATCGATCGTTCGTAAAGATCATTCCAAGTTTCTATCGTTGGAATGCAACGAAATCTTATTTTTTATAGCAGAGCACCAAATTTTTGGACAGTATTTTTCACCGATAATGAAACAGTCTCTTTTTTGCCATTCGTAAAACTGAATTTACTAGAAAAATTGCAACCAGTCCATTAATTATCAAAATAATTGACAAAAAAAATGTTTATCGTTAATTAGTTAATAATTCATTCATTAATAATTAATTCATTCATTAATAAATAATTAATTTATTAATTGATTGATTAATTAATTATATGATAATTAATTATTATTAACTTCAATTAATTCATTAATTCGGATCGATCGGAATAAAATTCGAGGGAATTGCTTCGAGTTTTTCTTTACCGAGTATTGAACGGATCGAAAGAGTTTTTCCATCATGAGTACTTAGTACCGAACTTGGAAGAAAGTGCGCAATTACGATCTTCACTTATTTTGGCTATTCCGAAGGTAATATTTTTAAAATGGATTTTTTTGCTTGCTATCAGGACTCGATCAATGTCAAAGTAAGGAGAATCCGAGGTGAGCAGCCAGGTGGTGCAGGGCAAGGACGTGGACGCTCACCGCGGCCACGAACCGGTTCACGTTCCCCTGTTGGCCCGTTTAAGTCTCGTCCTCCGGTTCGAGCTCGTGTATAAAATCTCGTGCCAATGAACCCTGAGATTGTTGAATACCACGTGGAGAGATACTTTCGAGGAAATACTCAAACATCACTTTTTTCTCTCGATCTTTAGTTGTTTACTTTTTTTTTTTATTATTTATTTACCAATTTGTGGAAAAATTCAATTTTGAGGATGATGATATAAGAAATTGGTGTGAAAACAAGTTTACCGAGAAAAAATATGATTCTGAAGTCTGCATTGTTGGAATACAGAGAAAAATCAATTTTTTATTCAGTATTTTGATCATTATTGCACTCGTTCCGATTTCTCTAGTAAATTCAGTTTTCGAATGGCTAAAAAGATTTCTTTCTTTATCGTTGACAAATGGTGTATGAAAATTTGACGCTCCGCTAGAAAAAATGAATTTTCGTAGGACACTCGAGTTCGCAGTGTTGAGCTTCATCAACGAAAAATACGTTTTTCTATTTATTTTTCCTTAATTTCAAAAACCATGACAATTTTCGTACCGATTTTCTCTTTGGATTCGAAAAAAGTTTGTTTTATAGTCCGGACCAAATATTGAATAAGAATCCAGAGCTCTGCTCAAGAGAAAACAGAATTTCGTTGCATTTCAACGATGAAAACTTGAACACGTTGAAAAAACGAGAAGAAGAGATTGATGAAGAATCGATGATTAAAAAGGCTGAATCGTAGGTAATAAAAAAACTATCTAAATGATTAAAAATAATGAAATTGAAAAAAAAAAACAGATAGTTTGAAAAAATGAAAAAATGGAGTATAATTCGAACGATAACGGATTTTCCCTACTCACTCAAAATGTGATCCCAGACTACGTCTGGGATTCCACTTGTGTAAATAGCTCGTTGCGAGGATACATAAAGGACAGAAAATTTGGAAAAAAAAATGAGTGATTTAATGAGCCTCGTTGATAAGCCCCAAAATTTTAAATGTCGTGCGAACGAACGACGAAATTCAATCGAAACAAAAAAAAAGGATTATTTTTGTTTTCAGGACGAGTCCAACGACGTCGTGATCTCTAGGCACAATAAGGAACGAAAATACAAATACCACGCTCACATTTATCAAGAGAGACTCGAGGTACTTGAAAAGAGAGAGAACGAAGCACACCAGGTTTTTATTAATTACGTCCAACGGAAGTCGGATAATGTGGCAATTTGGGATGGTCGTGCTCTCTGTTTTTCTTTCTCTCTCCCATACTCGAATCGTTTGTATTTCGTTCTCTTAAAAATGTCACTGTGTACGCGACAGGTCAGCAAGGTTTTGATCCCTTGATCTCTTGGTCGTCGTCGCGGGAACACTGAGCACTCTGGAGACAGTCTCGCACACTCGCGCGAGGCCAAGGAGGCAAAATCCTTGGAGGTTTAAATTCTGTCGTGGCTCAAGGTCACCAAAAATAATAATGATGCAATTTTTTCATTTTTATCGATTGTTTAGAATTCTTTCAATCATTTTCGCGCTCTATTGCGCTCTAAACGAGAAGGAACTCTCGACAGACACGTAAAACGAAGAAAATTATACAAAAGTTGCAAATGACGCGATTTATGTTCGAATGAAAAAATAAAAACAACGTTGTAACGGAGCCAATCAATTCTATTCCGTTTTTGAGTGGATGGACGTGAATGAACTGCTGCGTTGATATGAAAAAATGAAACTGGCACGTAATGGAATCTTCTGGATCGACGAATAAATCGATCGAGAGAAATTACACGTTTTTTGCACGATATTCAAGTTTGCATCGTTGGAATGCAACGAAATTCTGTTTTTTTTACTGAAATTTTCATTCGAAATTTGGTCAGGATAATAAAACGATATTTTTTAAGGATCCAACCGCAAAATCGGTACAAAAATTGTCATGGTTTTTTGAAATTGAAGAAAAAATAAATTAAAAAAAACGTATTTTTCGTTGGACCCCAACGTTGCGAACTGCAGTGTAATAAATTTTTGTTTTTTTTTCCGTTTTTCTTAAAATTCTGATTGTTGCTTTTTCAGAAATTCATAAATTCTGTTTTTTCTTGAGCAGAGCTCATGATTCTTATTCAATATATCATCAGGACAATAAAACGATATTTTTTAAGGATCCAACCGCAAAATCAGTAAAAAATTGTCACGATTTTTGAAATTGAAGAAAAAATAAATAGAAAAACGTATTTTTCATTGAAGCCAAAAGTTGGGAACTCCAGTGTCGTATATTTTCATTTATAGATCCACGATCAGCCACAAACACGAAATATTCAAGTTCCCATAATTGTAATGCAACGAGAACTCATTTATTTCAAACAGCAGAGTACGAAATTCTCATACAATATTTCTCACCGTTAATGGGGCATTCATCTTTGTCATTCGAAAACTGAATTTCCTAGAAAAATATCAACGAGTCCATTGATTATCAAAATAACGAAGAAAATATGAATTTTTCGTTCAATTCCTACGATGCAAACTGTACTATCATATTAAACAAGCTTTTTTTTATTTACCTATGCTGATCGAAGCGATTATATAGCAATGGGATATAAAGTTGTCGCAGCGAGAATTTAGGCAGGACAATTTCCGGTGTCGCACGCGTGGTTAGCCCGCTTCGAAATATCCAATCGACTAGAGTACCCCAATAGCATGTATTTTCGTATGTATGTGTTTCGGTGGCACGCGCATTGAAAGCGCTACGGAATTCATTTGTTCTGCGGATGTGTAAAACCCATTATTCGTTATGTGTGTATATTTATGATTCTGTGTGTATGTGTGTGTGTGTGTGTGTGTGTTTGTGTGTGTGTGTGAGGATATGAAGTTGGGAGTGTATGCCGATCAGCAAAAATCGCGCCCTGGCTACCCAACGAAAATAACTTCCACCCAGTTGAGTGGTTTTATCTCAGTTGCTCCGGCGCGAGTATATAGATATATGTCAAAACGCCAAGTTCAACGGGCTTTCGCGTTTTTGTAAGATCGTAGCATCCCAGCAGGAATTGCGTAACCGAGAAGCGCGCTTTCTGGAAGAAGAGGACAAAGAAGAGAGAAGAGAAAACAAAAAAAAAAAAAGGCGCGACGAAGCCGGAACAAAAAGGATGAAAGCGACAGCAAAATCAATGATTCATTCAATTATCGCGTTCTCTAACACGGCAGATGACTAATGGACCTCTGTATCGTTCATTCTTTATTATTGAACGAGACAATTTACATGGAGGACAGATTTTTCAATGGCAAATCATGGTTTTTCGATTTTACCATTTTTAGTCCTTTTTTTTTTCTTCCTTCTCGCCCATTTTCTCGATAATTAGACGATGGTGAAGTCTGCATCGTTGCAATGCCACGAAATTCTAGTTTTTCTTGAGCAGATCTCGAGATTTTTATTCAGTATTTGATCAGGACAATGAAACGATATTTTTTTAGTGTTCAAAAAGAAAATCGGTACGAAAATTGTCATGGTTTTTGAAATAGAACAAACAATCAATAAAAAGAAAATGTATTTTTCGTTGTTTTTTGATAACACAGAAATGCCACGAAAATAAACGATTGAAATGACAGAATTCAACGAAATGTTGAACCATTTCTCGTTATCTGTCGAGGAAAATGAAGCTTCGATATTAAAAATCAAGCGAAACAGACGCGAATGCAGTTATTAAAAGAATCTGCCCGTCTACAGGAGAGAAAAGACATTCGCATCTCGATGCGAATAATATTTCATTCCCGCTATTAATTATCTCGGGTTTCGTACCGCGAGCCAGCTGATCCAACGACGCAGTTTATTCAATTTTCATTAAACTGTTGAATTGTGTGAAAAACAACAAATTAAAATGACATAAAGAAGCTTAAAGGAAAAACAAGGTGAAACAATAATCGGTATTTTTCCTGCTGGTCTTTCGCGTGTTAATAACGATAGCAAAAGAGGATTTCGCCAGCAACATCAGCCACCAGTTCCAACGAAGTTTCTCGTCGTTGGAACCTCGTGATTATTCCATCGAATAGATCAACTTGGCGTATCACAAACAAACTCCGCTACAGCTCGTTGCCATACACCCCAATCCCTGTACATATCGATATATCGAAATATATCGATACATCGAAATATATCGATACATCGAAATATATCGATACATCGAAATATATCGATATATCGAAATATATCGAAATGTATCGATATATCGAAATATATCGATATATCGATATATATCGATATATCGTTCCCATACACCGCAATCCATATATATATTGGTAAATATAAATATACGTATGTAAAAATCCCTACGTCCGTATATTGGGCCATAAATTCGCAATCCGACTTTGATACATAGCCCGATTGGGTGTGCATATACGCGTTAACGTTCGTATACGAGTCAATATGGAGCATTGAGCATATATATCTCGATTGGGAATACAGAAGTGTCCGTGGGGATAAGGGGATAGGAAGTATGGTGGCGGGTGTCGAGGAGGGCGCACAGTACATTGGTAACACAGCAGCATCAACGTGGCACAGTGAGAAACGATCCTAAAAGAGCTGTGCTCTGCTGCTTCCCTATATAACGTTTGTTTCGCGACTGCATCGAGAACTCGCACGATCCCTATGGCTCGCCTCTCTGCTTTCAACTCGTACCAACACACTTAATCGCTCTTTCCAACCTGCTGCTGCTGCTGCTGCCGCAATCATTGAAACTGCATCGAAATTCACTCCCCCGTTATTTTGCTCAGTTAGATACCTCTCGATTTTTTACATGTACTCGCGAACTAACTCTTTTCCTTTCAATCATGCTCCAGTTTGCATCGTTCGATTAAAATTCAATTTTCGAATGATACTCAATTTTGGGGTCCGACGAAAAATACTTTTTCTATTGTTTCATCAATTTCGAAAACCATGACAATTTTCCTAAAAAAAAAAAAATGATTTCATTGTCGTGAACTCTGATTAAAAGAAAAAGGGAATTTCGTTACATTCCAAACGATGCAAACTTCAGCATCGTCCAAAAAGGATCACATGATTGATCTCGTTCCCGTATAAATCGCAGCAAATTTTTTCGCCATGGTAAACTTGCCTAATTGATGGATTTTTCGCACAAACAACAATGCAGATTTTTGCACGGTTGTTGATTAAACCTGCATCATGCCATTTTTATTCCGCTGTATTAGTCACTCCTTCTCGTATCAAAACCACACGCGATTATCTAATGTATATGATTGCGGTTTCACAATAACTACACAAGATATTACTCATCGTCGTTGTCAGTCACGAGAGCTTAGTTCGAGTCCCTGCTTAACTCCATGAAATTCTGGTATTTCTTGAGCAGATCTCAAGATTCTTATTCCATTTTTTATCAGGACATTAAAACCAACTTTTTTGAGGAAAATTGTCATGGTTTTTGAAATTTAAGGAGGTTGGCTACACACAACAATGTTGCCATTTTAAAAACACAGAAAAATTCGATATGATTAGAATTTATTGAAATTTGGTGAGTTTATTCTTTAGTAATAAATGTAAATTTACAAATTTTTAAACATTTTTCTTCTACATAGTTTTCGATTATTGATTAATTAAATCAATACAAAAAAAAAATGATACTACTAACGCTAATTAAATCAAATAGGAATATTTTTTATGATGGAAAGAGAAACAAGAAAGAAAAGTAGGAGAAGATTAAGGATTACCAAAGTTTATCGACCTCGGGACAACCGTCTGTGAAATTGCTTGCTCACAAAACGTAGTAGACCAAGCCGCCCTGCCTGAGACTTGCAATGCGAAGTGACTGGAAAGTCACGCGATTTCATCTAATAATGGTCGTTCGAGTTCGACTTTGGGTTCCACGACAAAAAGCCCTGGCCTCTGAACCGATCGATCGACCGGGCACACGTAAACTCGGATAACGTTGTAAATACGCGAAACGTTGAAACCCAAAGAGTCGAATCAAAGCAGAATTAAGATCGAGATATTGTCGCATTGCTCCCATTTATTTGACTGTTGAAAAAACATTTTCAACATTTTTTAAACAAAACGAATCGTCAATAAAAAAGATATATTTTTCGTTGCATTCCACGGAGTCGAGGAGATGGTTCAGGGAGTAAAGAGAGTAAAGAGACGAAGTTTCTAATGTTAAGGAGGGTGGCACAATGTTGTCATGTTAAAAGCATAGGAAAATTCGAAATGATTAGAATTTAATGAAATTTGATGAGTATATTCTTTAGTACAAAATATAAATATACAAATTTTTTAACATTTTTCTTCTACATAGTTTTCGAATTATTGAAAACTAGAGTTTCCATGCATAAGCATAGGATTCAGATATATATAGGAATATCTTTTGCATATTGTAAACTCCAATTATTCGACAACTATGTAGACGAAAAATTTGAAAAAAATGGTGTCATCGTATTTGATGCTAAAGAATGTCATCAAAATTTTTTATTAAATTTTTATCATATTGTCGTATGTAGCCATGTTAAGAGCATAGGAAAATTCGAAATGATTAGAATTTAATGAAATTTGATGAGTATATTCTTTAGTACAAAATATGAATATACAAATTTTTAAACATTTTTCTTCTACATAGTTTTCGAATTATTGAAAACTAGAGTTTCCATGCATAAGCATAGGATTCAGATATATATAGGAATATCTTTTGCATATTGTAAACTCCAATTATTCGACAACTATGTAGACGAAAAATTTGAAAAAAATAGTGTCATCGTATTTGATGCTAAAGAATGTTATCACGAAATTTGATGAAATTCTTATCATATTGTCGTATGTAGCCAACCTCCTTAAACGTCGTGCACAGCGGAGGGTCGTGCGCGGAAGAGAATAAAAAGGCGAGAAAAAAATGAGGATAATGTAGAGACTCACGTTGTAAATTTTAATTGGTGTACCTATGCGATTCAGGCAAACCCGAGCATCCACCCACCCCTTTATTTAACGACTCTCGCACAATGCTACTTTCAACCCCCGCAACGACTCGCCACTCCAGACTCTTCCCCGACACACTTATTCTTCTCTGCATGTATGTCATGAGACGCTTATGCATACACCTCGGCGAAACGTGCTTCCTGGCTACTACGGATTTGATAATCGCTTACAAAGTGGATGCTAATAACAAGAACGCGCGCTTAGCTCCAAAGGAGATCGCGGTTGACTGCCGCGGAAGAGAAATCCTGCGGGAACTGTATCAAAATTCAATCGAGTCTAATTTTTATTTCTCGTAATTTATCAAATATCGTAATTTTGTATTTGCCATTTAAGGAGAAAATTTCTAAATCAGAAAAAACTCGATGCATTTTTTTTTGTTTTTCAAATTTTTTAAAAAGAATTTCTTTGGAAATTTCATCTCGATGAAAGAATAATGTAAAGGAAGAGCCTGCAAAATGGTTTTTTCATGATACTGAATTCTGCATCGTTGAAATACAACGAAAAAAATATTTTTCATTAATTATTTTGATAATTAACGAACTCGTTGCAATTTTTCTAGTGAATTACGTTTTCGAATGGCAAAGAAGACTGTACCATTGTCGTTGACAAGTACTGTATGAAAATTTGGAGCTCGGCTATAAAAAATCATCAGTTTTCGTTGCGTTCCAACGATGAGGACTCGAGCGTCGTTGGAACTTTTCGTGGCAAGCAATTAAAAGATAATTAATATCGCGCATGGGAGAAAAAAAAAGTTGAAAATAAAATTGATCGTTAATTATTACGAAAGTCTAGCCACAAACACGATCTTTCTTATTGACGTTGAAAACACACGGAGGCTGTTTGCCTTCCGTGAGATTCGAGTCGTGTCCAGATTGCTATATCACGAGAGACCACAGCCACGAGAGCCTTGGGTTCAATTGGAAAATTGTCCAAAGTAACAATCTCTGCTCATCCCCCCCTTTCCATCAATACATCGCTCGCACAAAGTCTCTTTCTTCTTCATTAAATGGCTCCAAATGAACAATGCCCGTTAGCCATTCTTACAAGATGCAAAGCCAAGCAGATTACTCTCGTCAAAATTAAATTAATTCCTTCAAATTTCTTTGCAATTCGTAAAAAAAAAAAAAAAAAAAAAAAAAAAAAAAAAAAAACTTTTCGTTTATGATGCGCCGAGTCTGCATGATTTCACACGCATCACGGACACGAGACTCTGGTCTCGCCCCCTCTGTCTATCCCTGCACTCAAGTTTTAACGCGGCAACTAAGTGAATCACGTACAAACTCAAGGACACGTGAAACAACAGAGATGTAAATAAATCGAGAGTGTCGAGTGTAGGCTCTGGTGTGGGTCATTAGGAAATAAATAGGTCGCATTTCCGGTTTCGATGATTCACGATTAATTCAAAGAAATGCAAACGAAAAGTGAAAATTAAATTACACTCCAGTTCGGGACGTTGGAATCCGACGAAAAACACTTTTTCTATTAATTGTTTGTTCAATTTCAAAAACCATGACAATTTTCGTAACGATTTTCAATTTGGATCCTTAAAAAATATCTTTTTATTGTCCTGACGAAATATTTCATCAGAATTTCCCTAAAATAAACGCTATTTCGTTGCATTCCAATGGATAATACATTTTATATTCATTTTTTGTTTTATTTTAAAAATCATGACAGTTTTCTGACCGATTTTTGGTTTGGATCGTAAAAAAATAACGTTTTATTTTCCTGGCCAAATATTGAATCGGAATGTCAATGAGAAAACAGAATTTCGTTGAATTTCAATGAAAAATACGTTTTTCTATTAATTGTTTGTTCAATTTCAAAAATCATGACAATTTTCCTACCGATTTTGTCTTTGGATCCTCAAAAAAAATCGTTTTATTGTTCTGACGAAATATTTAATAAGAATCTTGAGATCTGCACAAGAAATAACAGAATTTCGTCATAAAACTAAATTGAAAAAAAAAACAAAAAACAGAAATCGATGATTCCGGACTAATTTCTTTAAAATTAAGAAATTAAAATTTGATTCTTAATGAAGATTCTGTGGCAAATTGAGAAACGAGCAGAATTGTCACGAGCTGTCAAGTGCAAAGCGATAACAAGCCAGCGAGAGACTCTACCACGCTTGGAACTACAAACACATAAGCCGCGTATCCATCGAATTTCATTTTTTCCAATTTTTTCAAGTTTCTAAATTCCCAAAGGAAGTTTGTTCCATTTTTGTAGTCGGAAAAACCACACTCGAATATTGCCTCGATGAATAGAGTCAATTTTTATATTCCGATTCACAGAATAAATTATAAATCAATCGAGTTGTAAAAACCGAATTCAAAATAATTGAAAACTTGATGAAAAAATTCGTACGAGTATTTTTAAAAATGTGAAAAGAAAAAAAGAGAGGGGGGGCAGATACTGGCAGTAAGACCTTTCGTTGACCGGAGCCAAAGCACGAGTGTATAGTACACACTCGCTAGACGCATGAATGAAACGAACAAACGGAGCGAAGCGAGAGCACACATAGCCAGGAGAAACAATTGTGACATGGCAAACGCGCACGAGGCCAGGAGAGTGCGAAAAGAAGGAAAGAAAGATAGAGAAAGAGAGAGAGAGAGAAACTAGTAGATACCGCGTCTAAGCTTTCGAGGATCGTGCGAGTGGTCGAACTTTAAAAATCAACGAGTTAGCTGCTCAGCAAACATTGAATTGTATTTTCGATTATTGCGGATTTAGCCACTTTGTTCTCTTCCATTTTGATGATTAATGGACTCGTTGCAATTTTTCTAGTGAATTCAGTTTTCGAATGGCAAAGAAGACTCTCCCATTATCGTTGATAAATTCTGTATGAAAATTTTGTGCTCTGTTATAAAAAATCATCAGTTTTTGAAGAACGGACCTGGACTAGGAATGAGAATAAATATTTCAGAGTGCACGAACTCGAACAGTTTTCAATTCCTACTAGAGAATCCTTCGGTAAAGTATCGAGAAATTATGAGAATTCTCACGACACACGGTAACATCATCGTCGTCTCTATATCGCTCGTAACTTTTCATTTTAAATAAGCGAAAAAATGACAAACGGTTTGTATAAACTATGTTAAAGTTTGCATCGTTGGAATGCAACAAAATTCTCTTTTTTCTTGAGCAGAACGCATGATTCTAATTCAATATTTGCTCAGGACAATAAAACCATAATTCTCAAGGATCCAAGCCCGAAATCACCACAAAATTCCCATGATTTTTGAAATTGAACAAACAATTCTTAGAAAAACGTATTTTTCGTCAGTGTCATCAATTTTCGTGATTTTCTGTTTAGCAGAAATGTAGAAATTCTGTTTTTTCTTGAGCAGAGCTTCATGATTCTTATGGAAAATTTTCCCAGGACAATAAAACGATCTTTCTCAAGGATCCAAGCCCAAAATCACCACAAAATTCTCATGATTTTCGAGATTGAACAAACAATCAATAGAAAAAGTATTTTTCGTTAGACCCCAACGTTGCAAACTTCAGTGTCTCTCAGAACTAAGGAACATAGTCGAATCGTTATACTGACCGAGCAGCAATAGTTTGAGTTCCCTCCTGGCATCTTTTTTGTCCCTGCGAAGTTGTCGTTCGATTTCCTGATTGATTCGCTTCTGTTCCTTGGCCTCTTCGGACAGGCAGCACGCCATGATTCAGGCCAGTTGTGTGTACCTTCGATTTTGACCGAAGGACGTGATGGCGGAGAGGTAAGGAAAGAATAGTGAAATATATCTCACCGACTTAGTCAGAAGAAAAGGAAATAAAAAAAGGAATAAATAAAAAATGGGGAAGATGAAGAGAAAGAAAAGGTTTTAGCGAGGGTGTGTACGGATCGGATAAATTTGAGCCTCCTGCCCGAGCGTGGTGCTCACTGCAGGCAGGCCGACTCCTCCGTCTCCGACGACGACGTCGACGACGACGAAGGCTGCTGCTGTGTGACTCGGCACTGGTCTCGTGTGCCCCCGCCCCCCGCCCCACCGTCGCCGATATTATCTTGCCACGATGACACGTTATAGTGCCTGGCGCGTCTCCCCGAACCGCGATTCTCCCAACGAGACGAAAACTCGTCGAAATAAATGGATAAAACGAAATAACGAAAATAAAAGAAAAATAAAAGTCACTCGAAGTATAAAAACAAACTTTGGGCGATACCGCGCACCACTTGTTCGTTGATAATCGTTGTAAAATGTGTATTTCCCGCGGTTCTCGTAGCAGTGACGAGGCGAGGGGACACTGGCACAAAAACAAATCTCACTCCACACCACTCTCTCGCTTCTCCCGACAAATCTTTGATTCCCAATCGATCTGCTGCTGCTTTTTGGACCTTTTATCCGTGGCAATAGATTTTTTTTAATAAACTTTATTCACCAAGAGTTAACACCTTCACTTTCACCACTTTGTTCCTTTTTCTTTGTTAATTATCTAGTGTCTTGTTTTTCCCTTCTCTCTCTCTCGTCGTTCGTCCTCCCTCCTTGCCTTCATCCACTAAAACAGAAAATCTGTCGTTATTATTATTGCTAACATTGTTAACGAGCGATGTGACAAGTTTCCAGAAACGATAGAGACTCGGGATTCAATGTTTTTCTCATTTTTTCGATCTTATCATTTTTTCGCGTTTTTTTTTTCAATTCTCCTAACGAAAAGGCACTACACGCGGTTTCGCGAGCGAAATCGAAGAGAAAGGACGAGGAGGCGAGCCAGTAGCTGCGGCAGCGGCAACGGCACTCCTGACAGGGCTCGACGCCAGCGACACATCAACCCAGCCGATCGTCCCCCCCCCCACTCCCTCGCTCGTTCTCTCTCTCCGACTCTCGCGCGAGCTCCGCGCGACTCCCCTCTCAGTCGCGGCGCTCCGCCGCATGAGAACGCGCGCGTGTGCGTGTGTCCGCGGGATCGCGCGCGCGCGCGCGCGCCTATGTGTGCGGGGCTCGGTAAAACGAAGGAAAAGGCGAGGCGATTATTTGGGAAAAGGAATATAAAAAAGGGAGAAAATAATGATGGAAATATTGTCAACGGAGGCTCGTTTTCCCGGAAAAACTAAGCTCGTCCTCACGACCCGCTACTTTTTAGAAACACTCGCACACGCACGCGCTCTTTCACGAATTCCAAGAAGTTTTTCCTTTTCGCGGTTTATACACGAGAAATGCGATTTTTAAAATAGAAATTTGCGGCAACGGGCATTGAGATTATTGAGACCGAGCTACTCGGCGTGAGAAATCGCCTATTTTTTCCGCGTATCGGGGCAAACACTCGCACGAGGGTGGAGATACGGTCACGCGTGCGCTCGTCGCTCTCGCTGTACGATTTTCAACTTTTCTCTCTCTCTCTATACACGCTTTTTCATCAGTTTTCGGCTGCCTCTTCCTTTCCACTTGTCGGCACATCCGTGTCCCACGCTCCTCTCTATTCCCCGGACCAGAGACTCGTGCGTTCTGCGAGAAAAACGGCTCGTTTCTTACGCACTCGCTCACGCACGGTTACTCGTACTTTTTGCGCTTTTTTCACGCGAGAGCCTCGTCCCGAGTCGATGAAAACTTCGACTCCCGGCCTTGCCTGCTCTAGCAAACTCTACGATCTTCCAAAGACGAAAAAAATAGTAAATTTTATAAAAACTCGATTTTATTCGATTCCGACGAAACTTGCACGACTCCCGTGCTCTCTCTCTCTCTCTCTCTCGCTCTCTGTGGGTCTCTTAACCCTCGCGCGTACTACTCCACTACAAAGCATGCTCTCCCCCCCCCCCCCCCCCTCTGCCTCGCTCGCTCTCTCGCCATCTCGCGAAACGGCGAGGGGTGGGGGGAGGGGGCGCCTCAGTCGGAATATAAGCTCGGTCCGCGCCTCTCGTTCACTCGACCCCCGGCACGGTTGGGTGTGGTAACCCACCATGCGCTCCGCTTCTCTCTAAATCCGAATCTCTTCGTTCCCCGTCCTCGCACTCACACCATTCAAAGAGACATGCACACGACACGCGCGATTGGCGCGTGTTGCTGCTGCTCCTTTCGCACCACAAAGTCGTCCTTCTCGGTCCAACTTGTTTTTTCAAACCTTTTTGCACTGTACACCGCGCACGCACGCCTCGATCATCGCCACTAAGAATCTCCGAATATTCTCCGTTTTCTTCCTCCACGCACACACTCGATTTACCGGCTTTCTCTCACATTCTCACGAAAAAACTGTGACTTTCCTTTGTGCTCGTATGACAAGCCTGCCGGAGACGATGCTCGTCGCCAGAAGAGCTCTAGGGCTTTTCTGTTTCGCTCGACGCTCGCGTGGCCGTGTCACCACGCGCAAGGACACACACGCGCACGCCAAACTCGCAGAGTTTATCACGTACACGCAATTTTTTTCTATCTCTCTCTTCGCTGCAATGAATAAAATAATTCGACTACCTTTCGCTCTTTATGTCTCTGTCGGCTTTATTTTGTTTCTTAATACATCGGTGTGTGTGTGTTTTTTTCGGTTTTTTACTTTAACTCGCAGTATTTGTTTTGATTGATAAAAAAAAAATGAAAATGCGAAAACAGTCGGATCGTCTCGTTTCGCCGTGGCGCTCTCGCCTCAGTAATCGCGTCGCGCCCGTACCTCGCGACGGCTTTTTATCAACCCCCGCCCGCGGCTTCTAACGAAAAGTCCAACTGACAATCCTGTTAGACAAACCAGATTGGGGCGAAGCCCGTCAGGAGTTACCTCCACCGCGCAGGGCGCGCGCACGTGTCCGCTAACGAGATTAAAATCGGGCCAACGGTATACCGCGGCGGCAGCAGCGGCGACTACGAGCAGCGAGCGAGAAAGCATAGAGACCGAGCAAGACGAAGATAGATAGATAGATAGATGTGTTTATTTATGCTCAGGAAGAATCCAAAGGGCAAATGAATCAATAAACAAAAAATACACTATTCGACATAATTAAAACATAATTTTGAAAAGACAAAAATAAGATTGCAATAAATGAAAAAGCAAATAAAAATGCGATCAAATAAAATGAAATAAAAAGAAGACAGAGAGAGAGAGAGAGAGAGAGAGAGACGGAGCGCCCACCCGCGCCTCTTGGGGATGAGGCACGTCCAACGTAACGGCTAAACGGCCGAGAGCGTTCACTCCCACTCACGCTCTTTCTCTCACTCTCGCTCTCGAAAACGTGATAACTTTCGGTTGTCTTTCGTTTACGAATTTTCAAATTTTGCAAAATTTCAATTTTTCATTCGCTACGTTTCTCCCATGGAACCGCCAGCCACCATCCTTTTTGACGCTCCCTTACTATTTTTTTATCATACCACCGAACGCGCTGCTAAACGTTTCACAAATTCGTCGTTCTCGTCGCCGCCGCTTTCCGTATGATGCTACGCGCTACTCGGCCCACTAGCGCACTCTATCTCTTATCTCGGCCTGCCGCTCGCTCTTTTCCTCCGAATCTCTCCCCCACCCTCCCGAACCTACTGTCCTTGTCTCATTTTTCCCCTAACCTCTCTCCATCTCTCTCTTTCTTGCTCTCGTGTGCACACTCGATGCTGCTTTGCCACTGTTACCACTACCTGCTTCGTTCTTTATCGAATCTCTCTGCTTCGTCTCTCTGCACGATCCCCCCGGCGTAACACGAGATACATCGCGATTCGTCTCTACTTTCTCTCTCGCTCTCTCGGTCTGTTGCACGACGCGAAAACGCCCCGAAGTTACCGACCGGTGTATATCGTGCCCTGTGTTCGGTTTTCTCTCAATTTTATCGAATATTCCCCAAGCACGTCTTCATTTTTTCTTTCTTATTAATACAAAACATTCAACTAACTTGTCTGTGTGTGTGTGTGTGTGTGTGTGTGTGTGTGTGGGTCACGATCTTTATTTTATTCGTTCGTTTATTGTTTGTTTTTGTATTTTTTTTTGTTATTTACAAAAAGGCTCAAGAACAAGAACACTCGCGAGCGAATAGTTTGTAATTTTTGGCCTCCCGATAAGCGCTCCGCGGCCTCGCCGATTCACCACGGTTACCGCCTATCGCAAGATGGCGCCGGTCACAACGCAGGCCTACGCCGGCTCTCGTATAATCTCGACCCTGGGCTATCAGCCACCTTCGCGCAACTCTCTTTCCTTTTTTTTTTGCCTCCTTCTTCCGCCATTTCTCACTTGCTCATTCCCCTCTCTCTCTCTCTCTCTCTCTCTCTCTCTTTCTCACTCACTTTCGCCCTACCGCTTGTCCATCTCCACACACGCGCGCTCTCCGGCCACAAACCGGCCCCGGCCTCTCTCGCTCCCTTTAAACCTCCCCCTCCCCTTCCTGTCCGATCGTACTTTTCCTTCTTTCTTTCTCCCCCGTACAATCACTCGTCTTTCGGATTTTCTAACCCCCCCTCCATCCCGCGTACCGCAGCGAAACTTACTTCCAAACTCCGATTTTCTTTCTCGCACTCATTTATCGTATTTGTTGCTTCTACGTATCCTAGCATACTGCCGATACGGCATTACACCATCTCGTTTCTGAAGCTTGTTTCAAAACGCTTTGTATTTATCAAACAGACTGTACCGATGACAAATTCTTCGCCGAAATTCGAGTGCAGATGGCGGCACTGCGGGACGATGTGCAGCCAACCACTGTCTCGGCTACGCGCCATTCGTTGCGTTGGAACGTGGCGCTTTGCGCGGGAAATTCAAACGATCGTTTTCGTGCTTTTTTTTGGAGATGACGAAATATTGGATTTTCAGGATATTTATGCGGCTCGTACATTTTTCTTTGCAATGACATTCATCTTTTCGTGAAACTGATTTATTACATGATGCAATTAGTGCTCCTGGACACACATGGGTCTCGGACGTTCTAACGTTTTTTACGGTCCTTGGGCTCGTTTAAAAAATCAGAAAAAATTCAGGAACGTAGCTTTGGAGCTGTAGAAAGAGAGCCTGCACTGGGCGATGGATAAAAATTCTTTTTTTTATTGTTATTTAATGAAAATCGATAGTAAAAAACGAGAAATTCACGAAATTCGCTGAATGGGCTTCTCAGACCCATGTGTGTCTACCGAGGGTTAAGTGAAGGAAAATATATAAAAACTACAGCCCTTGGCATCGTTCTCATAAAGTATAACAGGATCAACAGCATTCCCTACTTATGGGTCTTCCACTTTGTCCTTTCCGTAGATTTGTCTCTGTATGATCGACGTGGCTTCTCACAATGGTCAAAGCTAACTGACACGATCGTTGTTATCGAGGTCGTCATGTATTTCTTTCATTTTCAACTTTAATTTTACTGAAATTTTTATTATTATTTTTATTTTGTTTCATTATACATTTCGTTACTGCTTATCCACTCGATTGACTTTGCACTTTCGACACATTTCCGGTTGAGCATTATTCTTGCACGTGGCACGATCGGGCTCTGTCAAAGTTTAAAGATTTATTTTTAAAATTCGTCTCTTTTTCTAATTTACAAAATTTCGTGAATTTTATTTTTTGCCTGACAAGTTACGACATTTTTTTTCCTAATTACCTGGTTCCTCGCGGTCCAAGTTGTCACTCAATAATTTGAAAAAATTTGCAGTCCGCTCGTTGTACTCAAAGTCACTGTAAAATTCACTAAGCATTCGAAAACTGTGTCCAATCGCCCCGAGTCTACTGCAATGTAATTATCCTTTTTCCAAAAATTCAAAACATCCATTTTCCTGCCTGGAAGTTGAGTTTTATTTTTTTCTCGATTTACCTACGTTCTCACGATTTTTGGGAGCTCGTTGTCCAAAGCTCGTCGACTCTCCCGATAGTCTGACAATATTTTTTCGTACTGTCTGTGCAGTTTGTCCATTTGGGAGACCGAGAGTCTCGAGTGGTCGAGTAAGTTTTTAAAATTCGTTGCAGCTATTGAAAAATCTTCTCGACGCACTCGATTCTCGTCTATTATCGTCTGAAGTCGTTCCGAGGCTGAGACATTTTTCTCACAAATATCCATCACGCTCTTCAGACGATCGGATCGCTCTTCCTTCAGAGCTCGGACCTGCCAAACATTTTATCCACCAGCCTGCATCATTTTTTCTGTTTCTTTTTTTTTTTCAATTTTTTTTTCATTGAGATTACCTGCCCAAGTTGCTCGTTTATGGAACTGTGAAAATTCGACCAATTGCTACAAGGAACTACGAGTTTTTGCGAGTAATGAAAAACTCTGTACGAGGCCGAATGCGAAACTTGAAGCGACTGAACGTGCTGTACGAGAGCCTCTAAGGTGTTGCTCGCCAGATCCAAATGCTGAATCAATGCTGCTTGCCTATCACCTGCCAAAGCCTCTTCCACCTGGCAACGAAATCATAATTACGATCTTGAAGTTTGCATCGTTGCAATGCAACGAAAATTCATTAAATTTTCATAAAATATTTGTCAACGATGACGAAAACTAAATTTACTAGAAAAATTTCAACGAGTGCATTAAGGACGTTGTATGCTAAATTTTCTATCGATAGAATTCCTTCAAATTTGCACCATACAAAGAAAATAGTGATGTCTAATAGCTCGCGGAATTTTAAGACGCTTCACCATGTAGAAGTCGAGATATTTATTTATAAAAATCACATTTTCCAGTAGTTTCTCATAAGAGCACGTGTTAAAAGTTGCAATTTTCAACATTAAATATTTCGATTTCTAAATGGTGAAGCCTCTTAAAACTTTGCATACAATTTTATGCAACATCGAAGAAGCTTTATTTAATTTTTCAAAAAAATCGCTCGTAAAATTTTTTCGAAATTTTGTTTGTTACATAAAAAATACAAATTATCTCGGAAAATCTTGGATTTAGAATATGTTGGTCTTCAGTCAATTTGTAAAAACTTTTTTTTAATGAACTTGGGCTCGCAAATGATTTTGTATGCAAGAAAAAGTAAAAACAAAAATTTAGATTTGATCGTCGCCATACAATGTCCTTAAAAACTCAATTTACTAGAAAAATAACAACGAGTGCATTAATTATTAAAATAATGAATAAAAAAAAATTGTCCAGCTGAATGCTCATTTGGTTGGAATTTCATGGATTGATTTTCCCCAATACCTGAGTACCGATCAGCTGTAACTCCAAAGACTCGCGTATCCTCTGGGTTTTGAATTTCGTATCGCTAGGCTTCTACTACGAAAGAAAAACAAAATCATTCCAAAAGCAAATTTTCTTCAGAAAGAAAGAAAATTTTTTCGATCTATAAAAAAAGCATTTGTGCCTTTTTTTCAAGGGACGAATTTTTTTTGTCATCGTAGCATCGACACGTGCAGCACGTGTCAAAGTGGCTCGAAGCAGAGCGAGGAACGTTGAGCAACGAAGGAGAACGTCGAGTTGACGATATTTCCTCATCCGACGTCGTGACTCTCGAAAATTTCGTGCAACGTCTTCGTAAAACCGGCTCACTCCAGCGCGAGTAATAATTTTCTTTCCCAAACGTGTGTGACATGTCGATCGAATCGTTCCTTCGTCCGGCGACGTTTCCTCATCCACTTTCCTGCAGTTTAATTCACAATTTTTTTTTTAAATTCAACATTCCATCGCACAGCCCGGAAAATTTTGCAGATTTATCGATAAATCGGTTACGAGGATTTCGGTCAATTGCGGGAGATGAGAATATCGTTTACAAACCACTATCTATTTATTATTTATAATTGTTATATAGAAATTCAATCGAGACAGGCAATCAAGAGTGACAGACGCATCACGATAATTATTAATTAATCAATTCATTAATTAATATATATATATATATAGATAACTATATAAATACATATATTAAAATATTAATATATGTATAAATATTAAGTTATTTTTGTCCCTTTACGATTAAGGTTATAAAGATATGACTTATGGCTCAAGTAAAATTAAACAACATGACATAAAAATGACAAATGACATAACAATCGATCGCTCCATCGAGACACTGCGAGTTCCAAACTTTGATTTTCCTTCATTTTTAACATTTCGTCTGTAAACCTGGACACCCCGTTTTTTCAGCCTGTTATTACATTCCAAAAATTCTGATAAAATGCAGGCTATTGTTCGAAATCTTCAACTTGGAATTTCAATTATAAAATTGTAGAAAAATTAATTTTTTGGGTTTACAGACCAAGTGTTTATTTAGTAATATTGAAAAATTGTCGAAAAAGGGACGCAAATGCGGAGGACAGTCTTTTCCTCAGCACAGAGAGAGGGAAACGTGTTGTAAAAATTGAATTGACTTGTCGTCGGGTTCATGACTAGATCGTCAGCACTCTTTCGTTCATTTTTTTCAACAGCTTTGCAATGGTTTTTGTTGGTTGTGTTGGGATTAAAATTCAATCGAATGACTTTCATTGGCGAAGGAAAATTGATATTTAATTGACGACTCAGGTTCGCAACGTTGAAACGAAAAATCCTTTTTCTATCAATTGTTTGGTAAATTATAATAAAGACACTGAGGGAGAAAAGTTAAAAGTGAGCTGTGCCGTTTCTCCAAAGAAATAGAGAAAATTCAGTTTTTGTAAAAAAACTGAAAAGTTATGCAAAAAAAACTCATTCATCTTGTTTGTTAAATTTCAAAACCATGACAATTTTCGAACCGATTTTTTCGTTGGATTCTAAAAAATTGATCGTTTTATTGTCCTGATTAAATATTGAATAAGAATTTTGAAATCTGCTCAAGAAAAAACATAATTTCTCTGGATTCCAACGCTGCGAATCGCGAGTAATTTTTTTTTTTCATCCAGGACGTTGTATGGCGACGGTCAAATCTAAATTTTTCTTTTCAGTTTTTCTTACATGCAAAATCGTTTGTGAGCCCAAATTCATTAAAAAAAAGTTGTTACAAATTCACTAAAGAACAACATACTCTAAATCCAAGATTTTCCGAGGAAATCTGTATTCGTTATATAAAAAACAAAATTTTGAAAAAATTTAACGACCGATTTTTTTGAAAAACTAAATAAAGCTTCTTCGATGTTGCATAAAAGTGTATGCAAAGTTTTCAGAGGCTTCACCATTTAGAAATCGAAATATTTAATGTTGAAAATTGCAACTTTTAACACACGCTCTTGTGAGAAATTACTGAAAATTGTGATTTTTATAAATAAATATATCGACATGTCGAAAGCTCTTAAAATTGCGCGAGCCATTCGACATCACTATTCTCTTTGTATGGTGCAAATTCAGAGAAATTCTATCGACAGAATTTTGCATGCAACGTCCTCAATGACATAAATGCATTTTTCTGATAAATCGGTCTCTACGATGATTTTCAATGTTTGTCTGGTAAAGAGGAATGTACGAGCGCAGCAGTAAGCCGGCAAAATGAGCGACGATAGTCAAGATTAAATGGAGCCGAGAAAAAGTCTCGTTTCCATTTTTATTCAGAGAGATTGAGTGTGACAGTTTCGGGGGAGGGGGGGGGGGGTGGGGGTGCTTGGGATTCGAGTGCGACGATGAAGCAATCTTTCTTCAACGATAAACTAAAATCTCCAAGAAAAAAAAAATTCGAACAATCCGTCAGCCTAAAATTTCTCTTCCTCTCGCGGATGAAAATAATGAAAATAACGAGAAAGGCAGGAAACTAATTCGAAAAGCCATCATCGTTCCAATAAATCGTAAACCTAATAATAATAATAATCAATACCATAATTACCATAAAGCCTAAAATCATAATCGTTGAAAATTTTCGTCCATTCCATTGCAAAGTGACGAGCAGCGAAAAGTATCAACTCCTTGACCAAAATTTCCCTCGATTGCGTCAAATAACAAAAAATTTTACATTTTTTCGTCGAGCGTTGCTCAGTCGCGCATATATTTTCAAAAATTCTGATTAGGCGATCGTCTAATTACAAACATAGCGTGTCATCGACGCGTTTCAAACAAACAAACAAAATTAAATATATTCGTAAAATTATATATTCATGTAAATACAAATAAAAACTTAAAATTTCTCTCTGTTTTTCATCTCCCCAACTTCGAGCATTTAAATCCAGTCGACGATGTCCCCCTCGGCCCAGTCTCGAGACTAAAACGTCGCGAATCGTTGATGAACGACCGCGAGACAAAAATCAAAATGCAAATGATAAATTGGCCCTCAAGGAGGTTGGCTACACACAACAATGTCGCCATATTAAAAGCATACGAAAATTCGAAATGATTAGAATTTAATGAAATTTGTTGAGTAGATTCTTTAGTACAAAATATGAATATACAAATTTTTCAACATTTTTCTTCTACATAGTTTTCGAGTTATTGAAAACTAGAGTTTCCATGCACAAGCATAGGATTCAGATATATATAGGAATATCTTTTGCATATTGTAAACTCCAATTATTCGACAACAATGTAGAGGAAAAATGTAAAAAAAATAGTGTCATGGTATTTGATGCTAAAGAATGTAATCACCAAATTTGATGAAATTTTTATCATATTGTCGTACGTAGTCAACCTCGTTAAACAAAATTTGGCAAAATTCACTCTCTCTCGCGAGTGTGAATTCACGTTGAATATTACAACTCCTCAACTTTCATTTCATTATTTATATATTCATGTACAAATATATATGTTTGTGTGTCTGTGTATGTGTGTGTTTTCTGTGTTTGTGTCTGTGTAAACGAATAATCCGGAAGCAACGACGAGGACATCGTTTGATCGAGCATCCACGAGTCTTTCGCAACGGTATTCTCCATAAAATACGCTTACGCTTAATAAATCTATGTACAATCTCATAAAATACACATTAATTTAATATATTATCGATTTATGTATATATATATGTATATACATATATGTATTGTAACGTTTTGGCTGGCTGGTTGCTCTCACAGTTAATTGTACACTCCGAGTCAATGAACAAGCTCGGTTGCATAATTATTTTCATAATTCTTCAACGATGTATGCTCGCCGAAAAATTTGCATGATTTTTGGAGCTCGGGGGTAAAATATACTCGAGCAAATAGTGGCGCAACGATTTTTTTTTCTCTCGTCCACGTGTACGAGATATTTTCGTACTTTTTCGTCTTTTCGGTTCTCGCTTCTTCGTTAACATGGTGTTCTTTTTTTTATTTTTCATATTTTTATCATTATTACTTATTTATTTATTTATTATCGTTATTATTATTATTATTTTTTATTATTATTGTTTTTATTGTTAGTGTATGTTATGTAATGAATATTGAAATATTTGAATTTGATTACAAGTGATGTGTTTCCGTGCTTTTTTCGTTATGAGAGGACAAATAGCATTTTTTTTATGGAGCAGTTAATGGTGGTCGTTGGCACAGACATTGGCTGGGTTTTTAAGGCACTTTGGGCTGATTGATTATCCGCAGCAGCCTCCAGCTTATCCATCTCGTTGAAAAATACAGAAAATATAACGAGGAAAGAAAAAAACGAAGGAAAATCTCGTCTCACACCGAATCTCCTGCTTGCCTGGCTGCTCGATACTCGGGATCGTTTTTGTATTTTTTTCTCTCTCTCTCTTTGTGTTTATATCGATGTCGCCGAGTTTCTCGTTTTTGGACTATTCGCCGGCCTGCGTCGACGATGATGAAACTTGCAGGAAAATACGCTGCTCGTTCGTCGATTTTTCTTCTTGCTTTCTTCGACTTGCTCGGATTCGGGATCGTTGGTCAGCATTGGAGTGTACGTCGCAATGATTTTTTTTTTCTTTTTTTTTTTTTTTACTAGTTTCAGGCTCACAGCGTCTTTGTGAAGTTTGCCGGAAACATTCCCTTCTCGTTGGTCCCTTCCTTTATTCCCATGAGCCAACCTTCCTCCTGCCGCAAACATAAATTTTTTAAGAATATATCTGCCAGCTTCACAAACATTTTTTTCATTTTTTTTTTATTTTATTTTTTTAACAATTTAAATTATTTTTCGGCATTTTCAACTTTTACGAAAATGGAGCCTCACAGTTGGCGATTTTTTTTTTTTTTTTCATTTACTTTCAAGTTTGCATCGTTGGAATGCAAAGAAATTCTTCTTTTTTATGGCAAACTCGAATGGAGAGTCTAATTGTGAAATATGCAAACCTGCTCTTCGGGATCATCGTATTCGACGACTCGTATGATTTCTCCGACGTCGAATGACAATTCGTCCACATCTTCGCGACTATATTTGTACGTAGCTTTGACCCTGTACAAAACGCCCGGTGGCAAGTTTTCGGTTGTCGCTCCTAGAGACAAATTGGTACCATTTTCATATTCCACGTCTAGAATAATGCAATATTTTTTGGCCGTTAGCGATGAACCTATTGTTATATACGATTTCTGTCATAATCAAAAATTCATATAAATTCCCTTGTGCTTTATTTTTTTTTTTTTTAACATAATTTCCATTTTATTTTTTCATTTTTCCATGGAAGAAAAAGATGAAGCGACGAAGGTGGATTAACGCAACAAACAACGCGTTACCTTTCGCATGCAGAAATGCACGTTGAAGGCTCGTGTTTGTTGTTTTTATTCACGAAATAATTCACAAACCAATAAAAGCGTTTCGCAATGAAATTTTGCAAACTAGTCCGAAAAAATAATCGACTACGAAGTCTCAGAGAAAATTGATACGAGCGACTACGGAAAATAATGGAATAATTAATAATTTGTTCAATAATTCAGCTTCGAATGAGAATCGTCAATTTTGTTCACGAATTGTTCGATGCCATGACGTTTTTATTCCAACATTCTCGATTGGAAAGGTAATCCAAAAAAAAGTTGATCAGTCATCGACAAAAATAAAAATAAAAATGATTTTAAAAAAATAATAATAAAAAATTAAATAAAAATCAACTATTTCTCGGCACGTTCGACGAGGTTAGAAAATTTCAGGTTTTCATTAAAACGAGCAGTTCGCAAATCCAACACGAAAAAAAAATTAAAAATATTGCACGAAAGATGAAATAACGTTGGAAAGAATAATTGAACGTTAGACAAGAGGCAGGGAGGGGGTGCGTGCAAGGGACCGGATCGATATACTCACCGACTGGTATGTCGTACAATTCTTCGACTCTCTTGGTGGGCGGTACGCTTGGATTTTGCGGGGACGCATCTTGGTTATTGAGGGAATTATCATTGCTGTTAGCATTGCTATTGGCATTCCCGTTGAGCTGAGTAGTTGGGGACGCATCATCGGCTTCAGCCGTTGGTTCGTCTAAAGCTGCAACACGACCCGAAACAAAAAAGACCACTCTCAACCACAAAGCACATTTTTTTAGTATTCTTTTAAAAACGAAAAAAAAAAAAACAACAGCGCAAAATTGAACTCTCCGGAACTTTGGTGTGTGTTCCGAGTTTTAGTCAATTGAGCGAACTTTTTTGGTAATTGCAACATTTTTCGACACAAACCGGAAGAGGGATGAAAAAAAAACAACAACAAATTGTTATTTATTGTTTTTACCGGCTGTAATGTTGTTCTGCGGCGGAGGCTGCGTGTTTATTATCAGTCTGAAAATGAAAATTCAAATAGTCAGTCCCTTTCCGATCATTTTTACTCGATCCTCACGGAGACAAGAATCCAAAATATCCCTCCGTAGACACACATGGGTCTGGGATGTCTTACTTTTTTTTTTTTTTTTTTACTGTTCTTGGGCTCGTTTAAAAAATCGGAAAAAATTCAGGAAAGTAGTTTTGGATCTATGGAAAGAGTGGCTGCACTGGGTGATGGATAAAAATTCTTTTTGCTTCCTCATACAGGAAGCTATGTGACGGTGAAATTTTTTTTTTCCAGTTTTCAATTTCAATGTGCTTAAAATGTTCCAAAACATTGAAAAATCATATCTAGAAAAAATGCTCGGATTTGTGTGTGTGTGTATGTTCTGGGACTGCAAAATTCAAACGTTTATAACTCGAGAACGGTTTGAGCTACGGGCCTCCCGTTTTGCACAGATTTTAATCTATACAAGCTCTTCGTTCTCTGAGAATTTTGTTGGAATTGCTAGAAAAATACGAATTCTACGGAATTTTGAAATTTTCAAAAATAAGGCTGTCGACGCTCTAACTTCCGCAAATTTTAAGATTTATTACTAATTTTTTTTTATCAATAGAGTATCATAATAGGAAGGTTGGTATTGAATTTGGGAAATATCGGTTGAACGGTTTAAATTGTATGATTTTTCGAAATTTACGAAAATCCGAGTTTTTCGAAAAAATCGTCCAACCGCTCTAATTTCTGTAAATTTTCTAAGATATTGGGCACAAGTCCGTACTTCCTCTTTA
This sequence comes from Hyposoter dolosus, assembly GCA_963921915.1. Taxonomy (NCBI): domain Eukaryota; kingdom Metazoa; phylum Arthropoda; class Insecta; order Hymenoptera; family Ichneumonidae; genus Hyposoter; species Hyposoter dolosus. Next base: position 5,573,787 of record OY998140.1, read on the forward strand.
CTTTATAGAAAAATTTTCGAAATCATATAATTCAAATGCAAATACAAAAAACGCTGCAAATTGAAATTCGCGAATTATTATTATTGTCATTTATAAATTTGTTTGTTTTTTTTTGTTTATTTTGAAATATTGTTATTAAAAAACGAGAAATTCGAGCCATTCGCTGAATGGGCACCCCGGACCCATGTGTGTCTACGGAGGATTATTTATCAGAATTGGATGAAAAAATACTTACGAAGAGTTAGCGTTGGGTGATTTAGGCGATTGTGGTTCCGAGTTTTTCTTGAGCGTGTACGAGCCCCTCTGACTTTCGTTGGCCAATTTGTCAACTATCGCTTCGAGCTCCGAGTAAACCTGCTAGTGCAATAATTAAACAGTCTCAAAAACATATATAGAAATAATAATAGTTCGAACCGTTGGAATGCAACGAAAAATCAATATTTTTATCGATACTTTGTCCAATTTTCAAAATCATCCAAATATTTATTATCGTAATTACTTTTTGCATTAAAATTTTGCATTAACCATTTTGCAAAAAAGGAATTAAGAAATTTCGTTGCATGCCAACGATGCAAACGTCATAAAAAAATTTCAAATTTTATCATCGTTACTATATCTTGCATTTTAATAATCAACTTTGCCAAATAAACAAAATCATTTCGTTGCATTCCAACGATGCGACCTTCGACCTCATGGGATTGTTGCTATATTTTCAACAATTTTATTCCCCGCTGTCTAGGCCAAATTTTTTTACACTCTTCCTCGTGCCCTCGTGCAAATGCAATGGAGCAGAGACACAGAGATTTATTAATTGAAGCTGAAGGTAAAAAAAAAAAAAACTAATGCATCTCTCATGGAAAATTAAAAATTATAACGACACTTTTTTTTTTACAATTCTAATAAATATCCCGTTCGTTGGGTTAAATAGTATAAAAAAGAGAGTGTTCATTGATAAGTCTCAGTAATACAGTTAAGCTCCTCGGCATAACTCTTAATTAACCGTTACAAAACATACCTTGGCACTTTCGACATGGAAAACTTGTTCCGCAGCGAATAACGTTTGTAGATTGGTAACGAGGAAGAGAACTCGTGAGTCGTAAAGTGCTGGCAATTCGTCGTGAAGTTCCGAGTTAAGTTGCTCGTAGGTACGTTTTGCTTCCTCGAGTAATTCTTTCCCTCGTGTCACTTTGAGTTCGTCCCTTTTCTTTGGATTACATTGTAACGACTGGAAATTATGTCTCTGGCCGTCGTAATCGACCAACTTTCTGCCTCGTTTGTCGATCTTTTTCTGTCGAAATGGATTTCGATTTATTCCCCAAATCATCGATTATAATATTTTCCCCATACAAAATTCAAATATCGTTTCGATAGAAAAATCAAATCCATGTGATTTCTAACGATTACCCCTTCGAGTACACACTGGGTCATTTTGACCCCAAAAATTTTCGTTTTCGTCAAAAAATAAATCTAGGTCCACAAAATATGGATAATTTATTATAAAAAACGTTTCTACAAAAAAAAAAAAAACAAAAAAATGCATATTTAACGGAATGCAACGATTTGAAAAATGCCTCGGGTCAAATTGACCCAAGATCACTTATGAGGTTCGCACCCGAAGGGTTAAATCTTTATGGACAAATTATATCTTACCCTCATCTCAGGAAATTGGCTCTGATATGTATTAAGCGGTACGAGGACCTGATCGGCGAGTTTGTGAGTAAAGTCTTGCCACAGCATGTCCAAATTCTGTGCCTGGACGTAGAGTAAGTCGTGACCGGTCCACTGACTCTCGTAAATCTCGTTGAGCGAGTCCATCAGTGTCTTGGATGCTGTTTGAACGGCTGATGACGATCCGGACGACATGCACAACACACAAGAGCGTTTTAATAATTGCTTAACAGTTTATGGCCTTTGAGCTGATCGACCGAGGAAAATTTTACAAATTGCCACGTCAATGGGGCGGCGGTTGAATATGTCGGATATATACTCCTCGTTTCAATGGATCATTCGCGGCTTCGTATTGACACGTGGCGGTGGAACCTACGTCCGTCCATGCCAGTGTGTCTTTGCACACAGAATTACCAAATCAAGTTATTGCTTCTCACTCGTTCGAGTATTTATTCCATTGCGAATATATTTTTTAGTTTTCTCAAAAATACGAAACGAAAAAATACTTTTTCTATTAATTATTTGTTCAATTTCAAAAACCATGACAATTTTCGTATCGATTTTCTCTTCTGATCCTAAAAAAAGAACGTTTTATCATTCTCACCAAATATTCAATAAAAATTTTGACCTCTGCTCAAGAAAAAATAGAATTTCAGCATTTCTGAAAAACAGAAAATTCACAAAAAAATATGACACTGACGTTCGCAACGTTCTGATCCAACGAAAACTACTTTTTCTATTAATTGTTTGTTCAATTTCAAAAACCATGATAATTTTCGTACCGATATTCTCTTTGAATTTCAGAATTTCTGAAAAACAGAACATTGGAATTTCAAAAAAAAAAAACGAGAAAATTCACAAAAAAATATGACACCGACGTTCGCAACGTTGTGATCCAACGAAAACTACTTTTTTTTATTAGAAAAAGAACCATGCACGGTTTTTGAACCATTTGCATGGTTCAAAAACCATGCAAATTTTCGTACCGATTTTCTCTTTGGATCCTAAAAAAAGATCGTTTTATTGTCCTGACGAAATATTCAATAAGAATCTTGAGATCTGCTCAAGAAAAAAGAGAATTTCGTTGCATTCCAACGATGCCAACTTCACCATCGTCAGCTGATTGAATTTTCAATCAAATTGTATCCTGGATGAGGCAAGCGCAGGTATCCAAACCGATGGGCATTTCAAGTTTGTTTCTAATGTCATTCTCAAACGAGAGCTCATAGTGGAAATATATAGTCAATCGGAGAGACAAGTCACAACTACTTTCCTGGCCTACTTACAACCGTCCCCGAGAGTGCATTCACCTGGCTCTGATAAAGCCGACGCCACGCGATCAGCCTTTGCCCCTATCCGATGCTATTGAAAATTGCATCGCTTTGGAATTCTTTTCCAAACATTTTTTCCTCCTTCCACAATTTAATTTTTCGACCTTAGAATTTTTCTTAGTTTCTCTGATTTTTCCAGCTCGAATCGGCGACAAATATAATTTCGAAAAATAATTAATTACCCAATTTCAGTTTGAAACACTAGCCATTGATTTTATAAAATTGCTACGACGAACGATTTTTTCTCGAACAATGAAAAACACGAATTAGTCATAGATTTTCTTTTTCTTTTCTTTTTTAGAAATCGACGCTTTTTTCTTTTGACTTTAGCCTCGACGTGTCGTCACTTTTATGAGTTGAAGCAACACGTGCCAAGAGTTTGGTGATCCAAGTCAAGTCGGAAGTGTCAACAGCAAGCAGGAAAAATACTTTCTTCTTATCGGTATCAACACCTTTTTATTTTTTTGTATTAGCGAGAATATACAGTCGCGAATTGGTGCAGCATTATGACGCTCAAGTTCGCAACATTCGAGTCCAACGAAAATTACTTTTTCTATTAATTGTTGAAATTAAAAAACCATTACGAGTTTTGCACCGATTTTGCATTTGGATCATAAAAAAATATCGTTTTATTGTCCTGACCAAATATTTAAGAAGAATCATGAGCTCTGCTCAAGAAAAAACAGAATTTCTAAATTTCTGCAAAATAGAAAATCAGAAAAATTGATGTCACTGACGAAAAATACGTTTTTCTATTAGATGTTTGTTCAATTTGAAAAAAACATTACGATTTTCGTATCGATTTTGGATTTGGGTCCTAAAAAAATATCGTTTTATTGTCCTGACCAAATAATCAATAAGAATCGTGAGCTCTGTTTAAGAAAAACCAGAATTTTTGAATTTCTGATTAAAACAAAAAATCAGGATTTTAAGAAAAAACAGAAAAGAACACAAAAAGTAATGACACTGACGTTCGAAACGTTGGGTCCAGGGAAAAATTCTTTTTTCATTAATTATTTCTTCAATTTAAAAAACCATGACAATTTTTGTACCGATTTTCAATTTGGATCCTAAAAAAAAGATCGTTTTATTGTCCTGACCAAATATTTAATGAGAATCGAGAGCTCTGCTCGAGAAAATCTGGCTCGAAAGAACCGGAAGGATTTTTTGCCTAAATTTTCGACGTTAAGAATTTCTATTCGATCGAGAACCGAAGAATTTGGCGACTCATTCGCTTCGAGGCAAAAAAAATGAGAAAGTCGAGAAACTCACAGTTTATTAACTTGGAATACGATCGAAAAGCTCATCCTAAGGAATCGCAATTTGTTCTGCTTAGTCAAGAAAGCTCATTAAACTGCCTGACCAGAGATTTCATAAATTCTACAATAAAGTTATTTTTTTTTTTTATTTCTCTACAGCGAAATAACGCGTCGCGGTGAAAGTCAGAAAGTTGATAACTCGGCGTTTGTCAAAAATAGAAAGAAAACGAGTATTTTCTTTATTTGAACAACGCTGAGGTATCCAATTAAAAACTGTCTGTTTAACCGACCGCGGTGATTCGACGTTGTGCGGTTGGGGCATGGCTCGGCGATCTTTTGAGTAATGCGACCTTGAGGGAGGTCACAACTTGGTTGGGTGACCGTTTAGCCGTTCACCGGTCAGCGTATGAAATGCTAAGTCAGCGGGACGCAGAATGCAACGAAATTCTTTTTTTTCATTGATATGATTTTTTGCTGTACTTGGACGCGTTTAAAAAATCGGAAAAAATTCAGGAAATTAGTTTTTGATCTATAGAAAGAGAGTCTGCACTGGATGATGGATAAAAATTTTATTTTATTATTTTTATTTAATGGTAATCGATACGAAAAACGAGAAATTCACGCCATTCGCTGAATGGGCTGGGCAACCAAGACCCATGTGTGTCTACTGAGGGTTAAAAACAAGATTTTCAAAAAAAAATTGTCCCCGGGTCAAAAAGACCCATACGATCCTCATGTGATTTTTTGCTGTACTTGGACGCGTTTAAAAAATCGAAAAAAATTCAGGAAAGTAGTTTTTGATCTACAGAAAGAGAGGCTGCACTAAATGAGGCATAAAAATTCTTTTTTATTATTTTTATCCAATGGTAATCGATACGAAAACCGAGAAATTCACGCCATTCGTTGAATGGGCACCCCAGACCCATGTGTGTGCACGGAGAGTTAACATCGTAATGAAATGAAAATCGATCGATTTTCGAGTGAGAATGACCCATGGAATGTAAAGCAGCCAGGTTAAAGTTTCACAATAGCTGGATTGTCTGTAAATGTGTGTGCTATATATAGAGAGCTCCGGTGGCTTGGATTTGACCCGCGAGAAGAACGCAATACGCGCCGCAGCACCGCAGGAATTATGAAGGCATTACAAACATACGGGTGTGTATATATATATGTGTGTTACAACGTATCGAAGGGGAAAGCAGCTCTCGCGGTTCGTGCAAGAAAAGGTGGACGACCTCATAGTTCCCTTCTTCATCATTTTTATTTTTTTATTTTATTTTTTTATTCATTTTTTTAATCAATTTTCTTTCTGCCAAGTTTTCTAGAACCGTAAAACAGTAATCGACCAAATTTTAGCGCAGCAAATTGAGCGTTTGTCTCAGGATGACTGGCGACAATTTTCGATGGAGGATACGATCGTTTCACGCAACTGGATGAGCCGCCAATTCCGATAGAAATATACAAGCGGAAATTGCATACTTTCTGTAGAATTTACTCACGAAATTTTTTTAATGACGATGATTAGCGACACGAGAATAATGAGGAAACAAAAAAAATGTTAAAAATGGACTGAAAATCCTTGGTGCTTTGTTTAAAAAAAAAAAAAAAACGGCCACGCCGCGCACCAGGATCGTATTTTGTCACAAAATTCCGGAATATCGATTTAATTTTTTTTCAGTGTAAAAAAAGTAAAAAAAAAACGTTGACGAAAAAATCTTCTCGACGTTCTTTGACCGCCGTAGACACACATGGGTCTGGGCTGCCCATTCAGCGAATGACTCGAATTTCAGTGCAGCCTTTCTTTCTATAGATCCAAAAACTACTTTCCTGAATTTTTTCCCATTTTTTAAACGAGTCCAAGGACAGTAAAAAACGATAGGGCACCCCAGACCCATGTGTGTCTACGGAGGCTCAATTCATTATTTTTATAATTAATGCACTCGTTGCAATTTTTTTACTAAATTAAATTTTCACACGCAAAACTTCGTATCACTTTTCAATTATCCGAAAATAATCAAAAAAAGTTACACATTCAAGAATATTTTTTAAAATTAAAATTTTTTTTTTAATATCCCCATTTCAGCGATAAAAATAGGATCGAAAAAAAAGTCGATTCCATACAGAATGCATGTGTGTGTCAAGTGGTAACTACGCAATGCATTGTGCGAGAGTCTTGTGACAATTCGACTATGACGAGGAGAGCCTCCCCTTCGCGCGTTTGTATTATCTCCCGGTGCAGCTTAAGGAGGTTGGCTACATACGACAATGTGATAAGAATTTAATAAAATTTGGTGATAACATTCTTTAGCATCAAATACGATGACACTATTTTTTTCAAATTTTTCGTCCACATAGTTGTCGAATAGTTGGAGTTTACAATATGCAAAATATATTCCTATATATATCTGAATCCTATGCTTATGCATGGAAACTCTAGTTTTCAATAACTCGAAAACTATGTAGAAGAAAAATGTTTAAAAATTTGTATATTCATATTTTGTACTAAAGAATATACTCACAAAATTTTATTAAATTCTAATCATTTAGAATTTTCCTATGCTTTTAACATGGCTACATACGACAATAGGATAAAAATTTAATAAAAAATTTTGATGACATTCTTTAGCATCAAATACGATGACACTATTTTTTTCAAATTTTTCGTCCACATAGTTGTCGAATAATTGGAGTTTACAATATGCAAAATATATTCCTATGGATATCTGAATCCTATGCTTATGCATGGAAACTCTAGTTTTCAATAACTCGAAAACTATGTAGAAGAAAAATGTTTAAAAATTTGTATATTCATATTTTGTACTAAAGAATATACTCACAAAATTTCATTAAATTCTAATAATTTAGAATTTTCCTATGCTTTTAACATGACAACATTGTTGTGTGTAGCCAACCTCCTTAACAGTGCGAGAGAAAAAGAGCAGAGAACGGGGTCACGGTGACGCAAGGTTGTGCCCACCTTTTTATTTATCCCGTGAGCGATTGCCACTGTGTGTTACGTTCTGCGTGTGTTTCTTCGTTGACAACGACTCGTATTTCACGCGTTCGTGTTAATTCAAGTCTCGCTCTATAAATACAGCATCTCTACAACGTCGTGAATAGTTTGTTTCGTTGAGGTCGAACTTTTATCCGTTCACGGAGACGTTTTTCTCGGGGCTTCTTGTTTTCTCAACAAATATAGAAACTAAATGGCCAATACGGAGAAGCTGACGTATGGGGGAGTTTAAAGAGGCGATAATTTCTTCGGTGGAATCGTCGGAATGCAACGAAATTCTTTTTTTTCTTTCTCGATAAATATATCGGCTTGAAAAATTTGAATAATTTTCAAAATTCAACAAATCGTCGATGAAAAATACAATTTTTCGTTGCATTCCAACGTTGCGAACTTCAACGAACTGAAAAAAAAAAAAAAAAAAAAAAAAAAACATGATGGAGAGATAGAGCAATTGGTGATGAAAACTTACCTCGAACACACCTGATGTAATTGTTGAATTCCTTCTGAAGTCTGGTTGCGGAATTCTGTTGCCTGGTAAAGTTTTGCAAGTGTTCATCAAATATGTCATCGGCAGTCCTATCGACCTTGCCCAAGTTTTGAAGGAACTGAAAAACGAGAAAGGAAAAAAAAATAACTTTTTTAAATTTTGTTGCTATTTGGAAAAATTCTTTTTTTTTTTTTCTGGAGCAGAGCTTCATGATTTTTAATCAATATTCAGTCAGGACAATGAAACGATTTTTTTTTAGGATCCAAAGAGAAAATCGGTACGAAAATCGTCATGGTTTTTTAAATTGAACAAACAATTAAGAGAAAAACGTATTTTTCGTCAGTGTCATCAATTTTTTTGATTTTTTGTTTTGCAGAAATTTAAAAATTCTGTTTTTTCTTGAGCAGAGCTCCATGATTCTTATTGAAAATTTGGTCGGGACCATGAAACCATTTTTTTTGAGTTGCAAAGGAAAAATCGGTTCGAAAATGAATTTTGAAATTGAACAAACAATTAATAGAAAAACGTATTTTTCGTTATGGAGCCCAACGCTGCCAACTTGATGGTCGTTCCATGGAAATCTTAAGATATTTCGTCGGTCGGATGATGGGGAAATAATAACGTTGGGTAAAACGAATCTCGTGGACCATTTGATCGGTTGGTTCGCGGAGGCGTGGGCAGTCCGAGAGCCAAAATTTGTTAACGCGTGGGCAAGCAGATAGAGAACTCGCAGCAAACTCGCTAGTGAATCGTCGACGCTTTGGTATCGCCATATAAGCACTGCTATACGTTTCTTTCGTATGCTGATTGTGTCATTCCGTAGAGAGGAAACGTTTTTTAGGATCCAAAGAGAAAATCGGTACGAAAATTGTCATGGTTTTTAAAATCGAACAAACAATTAATAAAAAAACGTATTTTTCGTCAGTGTCATAAATTTTTGTGATTTTCTGTTTTGCAGAAATTTAGAAATTCTGTTTTTTCTTGAGCAGAGCTTCATGATTCTTATTGAAAATTTGGTCGGGACAATAAAACCATTTTTTTTAGGATTCAAATCCAAAATCGGTACGAAAATCCCCCCCCCCCCTACGTTGCGAAATTGACTTTCATAAAAATCGATCCATTTTTATCAATCAGTAATTTCCTCATGCGATCGGAAATCATCAGTTGCCAAAAATAATCTACGAGCTCAAAATGTCTTTCAGTAAAAAAACGCTTGCACGCCAATAAGCAATGTGTGGATTAGAAAAAAACCAGCATGATTTGTATTGTATATTCACGATATACTCGCAGCGGGAATTTTCGCTGGCCTTTCTCCTTGTAAAGTCGTAATCGAGCAGAGGAAATCGGTTTCGTTGAAAAAGAGAGGGCAACCGCGAGAAATATTCGTCGGCGAGACGGTTCGTTGCACCAGGAAATTTTCTACTTCGGGAAAAATGCCAGAAAGCTTAACGCGTTATTTGTAAATTATTTGTCGCGGTGTCTACGGAACGAATCGCAACTTTGGCTGCTGCTTGATAAACCAGATAAAACGATTCTCTCCCAACATCTCTTTACGAAAATTCTTAATTCCCATTTTGCGAGAAAATTTATCAATCAGAACCAACTCGCTCTATTTTCTTGTTTCTTTTTATTTTATTGAGAAAAAAAAAAATTATTTATAGATTTTTGAAAGAATTTCTTTGCAAATTTCATATCGATGAAACGATAATATAAGGGAAGAGCTTGGCAATGTCGTTTTGTCATGAAGTTTGAATCGATGGAACCCAACGAAAAAAATATCAATAAATATTAATATTTAAATATTATTTATTTAAATATTATTTATAATATTTTATTTATAATATATATAATATTATATTTAATTAATATTTAAATATTATTTATTTAAATATTTAGCCCACGCAATTTTAAGAGTTTTCACCATATGGCGGTTGAGATATTTATTTATAAAAATCACAATTTTCAGTAGTTTCTCATAAGAGCGTGTGTTAAAAGTTGCAATTTTCAACATTAAATATTTCCATTTCTAAATGGTGAAGCCTCTCAAAACTTTGCACACACTTTTCTGTAACATCGAAGAAGTTTTATTTAGTTTTTCAAAAACATCGATCATCAAATTTTTTCGAAATTTTTTTTTTTTTTTTTATATAACAAATACAGATTACCTCGGAAAATCTTGGATTTAGAGTACGTTGTTCTTTAGTCAATTTGTAACAACTTTTTTAAATCAACTTAGGCTCGCAAGCCATTTTGTATGTAAGAAAAATTGAAAAGAAAAATTTATATTTGACCATCGCCATAAAACGTCCTTAAGGTAGAGTAACAAACACATGAAAGGTGCAGCAGCCGCCGAGGTTACGTAATTTTCAACATCGCAAGCTTCAAGTACCAAGCGTTCGACAAATTGTGAGATGAGCCATTTTTTCAAAGCTCCTTTGTGTGTTTTTCTTCATTGAGGTTTCTAGGACAACGCGCATGGTTGCCCGAGAAGTATAAAAAAAAAAAAAAAAAACACATTTCACTTAATTGAAATCTCAATCACGCAACGCTTCGTTCGGAATGAAAGAACGCCGCTTTAGTTTTCATTGATTCTGATGCTGACGTACGTTTTTTTTTTCAGATAGTAAAAGACGAGACTGTGAGAAACGACTGCAGGAAAAATTCCTCACGTACTTAGGGAAAGTTGAAAGGCCCACTTCGTGGCTCTCGAGTCAAAACTCGAAAGCGCTCTCTCTCTCTCTCTCTGTTTCAACCGAATCGAGAAAATAAAACTTATTCGATTACGAGGCAAAGATGAATGAGCGTTATTGATTCCGCGATAAAAACCTCGCAACAGTTTCGTTGACATAATTATCATAATCGCAAAAATTAAAGAGCAGACAATGTTTTCTTGGAAATTGAATTTCCACGAGATTTTTCATGCGCCGATAATCGAAGCGATACGGGCATTCGAGAATAAAACGAAACTGCAACGTCAACGGAATAAATTACTCGAAAATTTGTTGAAATATCGAATTTATCAACATTTATGTATTGGAGAAAAATAGCGACGAGATTCTTGGCAGATTAGCGAATATTCCGTTAACACACGAAACGCGAGAACCTAAGCTCTCGTGAAGTCGATATTACAGATGCAATCTGCAGTTTATTCGAGCTGAAAAAAAAACATTTATTTTCTATTAATTGTTTGTTCAATTTAAAAAACCATGACAATTTTCGTACCGATTTTGTCTTTGGGTCCTAAAAAAAGATCGTTTTATTGTCCTGACCAAATTTTCAAAAGAATCATGGAGATCTGCTCAAGAAAAAACAGAATTTCTAAATTTCTGCAAAACAGAAAAACACAAAAATTGATGAGACTTACGAAAAATACGTTTTTCTATAAATTGTTTGTTCAATTTAAAAAACCATGACAATTTTGTCTTTGGGTCCTAAAAAAAGATCGTTTTATTGTCCTGAGAAAATTTTCAAAAAGAATCATGGAGCTCTGCTCAAGAAAAAACAGAATTTCGTTGGATTCGTTGGAGAAAATGCGTAAATGCATAAAAGTTGATTTGCACGCACGTATATATATACGTGTACCGCAAAAGAGAGTTCGCGGTGCAGCAGTCTTAATGTATAATTAGAAATGAGTATGCTGGGATAGTCTATTTCAGAAACGATAACTACCCCTCGGTAAAGAGAGGTTACGCACCTCAGCAGGCTAAGAACGTCGTCTAGATACATTGAGTAAATCTTTAGCGCTCTCCACGCGATCCCCTGTGTGCATGCGTGGAGCATGCGTTGCACCAACTTTTCCAAAGAGTTTCGAGTGCAGTACGTAAATAGCCGCCAAGGGAAATAACAACGAACGTTCGATTGCTTTGCCCATACGGATCCACATTCGCGGGTGTTTATTTCTAATGGGGAGCTGGGTAACCAAAACTTCTAAATTCGAGCCTGTAAGGTGTATCGGAAAAAAAAAAAAAATTTCCCAAAAAAAAAAAAGACAAAGAATTTTTTCAAACCCGAGGGACAATTTTTTTTCGAAAATCTTGTTTTTAACCCTCAGTAGACACACATGGGTCTGAGGTGCCCAGCCCATTCAGCGAATGGCTCGAATTTCTCGTTTTTCGTATGGATTACCATTGAATAATAATAATAAAAATAATTTTTATTCATCACCCAGTGCAGCCTCTTTTTCTATAGATCCAAAAGTGCTTTCCTGAATTTTTTCCCATTTTTTAACCGAGTCCAACCAAAGTAAAAAATAGTAGGACACGCCAGACCCATGTGTGTCCAGGGAGTAAATTTTTCGAGCCATTATACTTTTCTAACCAGAGAAACAGATTGTTTCATCATCGTAATTATTACACTATGCATTTCAATAATGAGCTCTGCCCAAGAAAAAAAAAAGGATTTCCATTTTTTCAAATTATTTCAAAATCCCAATTTTTTCGATTACCAAGAAAATTCAACTCATTCCTAATATTTACAAATAAACAGCTTCGGAAATAATTATTCGGATATGCGTACACGCGTTCATTGGCTCTCCAGAGAAAAAGACAAAGAGCGAGAAAAGAAACTATCGATACAATGAGCCAGAACCTACACGAAATTCAATCAAACCGAATCGCTTACGCTTCACTGTTGCATGCATCAGGCTCCTCGGATAAGATAACTCACTACACATTTAAATTTTTCATTTTTTTCGTTCCTTTTTTTTTTCGGTGAATCGATACGACACGACGAACAAGACAAAGAAGTCTTTCACGCAGTTCGGCGTAGCTCCTCGTGCTATAAATATAATCGTGCAATAATTATAAAATTCGACAGATTAAAAAAAAAAAACGATTTTAAAAAGTCTTTGGGACTTTTTCTAAGCAATTTTTTTTGTTTTTTTTTTTTTTAAACGATAATGGTCAACCGAAAAATAGAGGGCACGAAGAAAATGTTGGCCACGCGAGGTGGCGCACACACTACGAGCGAGAAGTTGTAAGACCACCAGGAAGAAAACGACGTGAATCGGAATGTTGGCGCGGGGTTCGGACAACAACCTCTCTCGCATGGCTCGTGTCCGCGAGAACGAGTATTAAGCCCAGCGTTGGCCGCGTTCGTACCGGCCAATCCCGAAGTACCCAAGGCCCTCGCGATGTGTGAATCCAAACGACCCAAAACTTGCCACGGAAAAATCAATGCTAATCGCGTATCAATTTTTTTATGAAACGTTAAATTCATTTTTTTCAACATTCGATTATCATCGAGACCGTTTTTTCGTACACATTGATGACACTCACGTTCGCAACGTTCGGGTCCAACGAAAAATACTTTTTCCATTAATTTTTTGTTCAGTTTCAAACATTTTTTCTTTGGATTCTAAAAAAAAAAAAAAAAGTTTCATTGTCCCGAGTAAATATTGAATAGGAATCACGAGCTCTGCTCAAGAAAAAACCGAATTTCTGAATTTCTGAAAAGCAGAAAATCAAAATTTTTAAAAATAACTACAAAATTTCTGTCACTGACGTTCGCAATGTTCGAGCCCAACGAAAAATACATTTTCCTATTAATTTTTCGTTCAATTTAAAAAAACCATGACAATTTTCTCACCAATTTTCTCTTTGGATCATAAAAAAAAAAATCGCTTTATTCTTCTGATTAAATATTTCGCAAGAATCATGAAGCTCTGCTCGAGAAAAACGAGAATTTCTAAATATCTGCAAACCAAAAAACCACAAAAATTGATGACACCGACGAAAAATACGTTTTTCTATTAATTCTTCGTTCAATTTCAAAACCCATGACAATTCTCTCACCGTTCTTCCCTCAGAAAACTAAAAAAAAATCCTTTAATTGTCTTGACTAAATATTGAATAAGAATCACGAGGTCTGTCCAAGGAAAACCAGAAATTCGTTCCATTCCAACGATCGAAACTTCAAGATCGTTTAAAAATTGTGAGCGTCTAAAGTTTGTTAATTTTTAATCCAAACGTTCGTTGAAAAAAAAAAAAAAACAATTAAGAATTTCATGAAAATTGATGGCAGTGGTTCCGACTCTGCTGATTTTCACAGACTTGGAGGCAAAAAGAATCTCGAACTCGAAGATACTCGCGCCCGGAATAGTTCACCAAGATTTTCTCTCTCGTCGACTCTCTCCTGCTTTTTATTTTATTTATTTTATTTCATTTTTATTTTTACGTTTATTATTATTATTATTTCTTTATTTTTGTTTTTTCTTTTGTATTTTTTGTTATCATTCGCCCTACGGATTAATCCAAGGCATAAATATATATCTATCTATCTATCTATCTATCTATTTGCTCATTCCTATGGTGGTTCGCTTTGTACAGATGACGTCTGAATACATATAAATATACAGTTGGAGTTGTCCGGTTCTCGGGATACGATGATACCGTAAGGAAAGCGATGAAGCTCGCAGGGAGAGACGATCGAGCGAAACGAATGGAACGAAAGAGATGGAGCTCCGTTCCTCGAGGATGGTGTATCGTGTTGGGCTCCGCGTGGAACAGGATTTCGAAGCGCCATGGTATGTATAAGTGGCCGAATACCGTGCGCGAGACAACGAGATATGCCAAGTTTTAAAACGACCCGGCCAACAAAACCTCGAGGCGAAACAATATTTTCTGCTGGAACTCCTCACATTCCCGGTTGGTTATTGTATGAAATTTCGTCGAAATCTCATCGGCACAAAATAACGTATCGGATCGAACATTCAAATTCATAATTAAGGCAATTGAGAAATTTTTTGAGAAACGAAATTCACTTTTTTTTCGAGCAGATATCAAGATTCCTATGGATCGGTGAGAAAGTTGTAATGGTTTTTAAAATAAAACAAAAAATAATAGAAAATGTATTTTTCGTCGGAGCCCAACGTTGCGAACGTCGGTGACATCAATTTTTTGTCATTTTTCCGATTTTTTTTTTTAAATTCTCATTTTCTGTTTTTCAGAAATTCAAAAATTCTGTTTTTCCTTGAGCAGAGCTCAAGATTCTTATCCAATGTTTAGTCAGGACAAAAAAAGGATCATTTTTTAGGTTCAAAACCGAATATCGATACGAAAATTGTCATAGTTTTTAAAATTGAACCAAAAATAATAGAAAATGTATTTTTCGTTGGAGCGCAACGTTGCGAACGTCGGTGACATCAATTTTTTGTCATTCATCCGATTTTTTTTTTAAATTCTCATTTTCTGTTTTTCTGAAGTTCAAAAATTCTGTTTTTTTTTTTGTTTTCTTCCACAGAGCTCAAGATTCTTATTAAATATTTAGTCAGGAGAATAAAACGATATTTTTGTAGGATCCAAAGAGAGAATCGTTACGAAAATTGGAAAAAGCAAAATTCTTTGAAATTCGAGTAGCCCAAGATTTGTCGATTGTGAAGAGCAGTGTATGAGGAAAATCTTGGTAATAGGCAAATGGTAAAAATAGAGAAAATAATTGTATGGTAAATACGAAGAAATGGCAAAGTAATTAGTTTGCAATTCGAATAAGCATCGGGCGTAGCATTAATTTACTTCTTGAGCGTCTATTAACTTTAGCTGGAGTCTTTGTACCTGTTTCCCCTTATTATCATATAGTATTTCTCGTGATACTCGCGATGGCTACACTTGCAACGAGCTCAGCATCTTTCACATGGCTCACGAGCTCGTTCTTACTCGCACGGGTATATGTACGCTCACGAGGAGCTCTTGCTCAAAGCACACTGTGCACAATCTCTGCTTGTTGACCGGAGCTAACGGAACATTGTGTCCACGTTCGTCCATTCGCGGCAGAATATACAGGGGGTCGCAGAATTGGTGTTTAAAAAAGGTCAATTGTTCACAGGTTCGCCAGTTACGGAAGCTCCGGGAAAAAACGCGAGTTTAACGCTTCGAGTACACACTGGGTCATTTTGACCCCAAAAATTTTTTTTTTCAAAAAATACCGAAAAAACACCAAAGATGGATATTTACCAAAGAAAAATAAATCTATGGCCACAAAATATTGATAATTTACTAAAAAAAAAAAAAAGTCTCTAAAAAAAAACCAAAAAATGCATATTTACCAGATTTCAACGTTTTAAAAAACGCCTTGGGTCAGATTGACCCAAGACGCACTTATAGCAAGTGCGCACTCGAAGGATTAAGTTTCTTGCACATTTCGATGTACATCATCAAGTTTCGGGACTATATCGAGTGCGCCAGTGAGAACATATAGATTGACCGATACACCTGAGCAGTATATCGTAAGCTCGGTTGTGTGCAAAGGCAAGGGAACATAAACGGCGGAATGATGTCCCGTTCAGTTGGCCCGAGAGCCAGCGAGCAAGAATGCCCGAAAGTATATTTTCGACGTGCAGCATCGTGTCTTGTACCGTTTTAAAAGCCGCTCATAATTTTTTCGACCCGCCACAGAACAGAACGAAAAACAAACAAAAAACCAAAGTGACGAATGGTACCAAGAAATAAAAAAAATCAAATCACTCATTTAAATAAAATAAATAAAATTAATAAAATTAATAAAATTAATAAAATTAATAAAATTAATTTTTGTATTGTATTGTATTTTTTGTATTTTTTTAAATTATTCAATTATTTACTTTATTCTATTTTATTAATTTTATTAATTTTATTAAAATTAATAGAATATTAATAGAAAATTAATAGAATAAAATAAATAATTGAATAATTTAAAAAAATAAATAAAATAAATAAAAAAGGATAAAATAAATAATTGAATAATTTAAAAAAATAAAAATTTCGAAAAGCATGGATGGCCGATTTTCCAGAAAGGTTGTCCGATCGATTCGAATTTGAATGTAATTTATGAACCGGCGTTTAACGGATCGAAGGATCATTAGAGGGAGAAAAGGGAACGCGTATCTGCTGTACGGTGCGGCGGTTCATCACCACGTGCTCCATGTGCGTCTGCCGGTGGCTCGTGATAATAAAAGCAAAACGAGGTTCGTGAGAACGTAGCGACGAAGCAGTGGCGCGATGAGAGGCTAAAGAGCGCGTGAGCTGATTTAAAGAGACTGATACGAAACTGCTGTGGGAGCGAGATATGCTCACTGGAGTGAGACACCAGGTGGCAAATCCATTTTATATTATTTTCTTTCCTCCCAAGGACGCGGCACGTAACCCGGAAGGAAAAAAAAAATTCTCTCGCATCTCGTGACACACTCTCGCTCGTTCCCACTTGATTGCCTCTTAATGGGCAATAATACTTTGCAGGATTACATAAACAGCAGATTTGCACTTGACCAAATCAAACTGACGATGTTGAAGTTTGCATCGATCGAATGCAACGAAATTTCGTTTTTTTCTTCACCAAATCTTGAAATTCTTATTCAATATTTAGTCTGGACAATGAAACGAACTTTTCTTTTATCCAAAGACAAAATCGGTAGGAAAATTGTCACGGTTTTTTTATATTGAACAAACAAAAAATTAATAGAAATAGTGTTTTTCGTTGCATCTCATCGATGCAAACTTCAACATCGTACAAACTGAACAATTTTTATTCCGGCTAGAGAGTACGATCCGATGGTCAAGTTTTCATCGTTGGAATGCTATGAAATCCTGTTTTTTTTCTCATAATTCTTATTCAAGACGAAATCTGTACGAAAATTGTCACGATTTTCAAAATTGACCACAAAATTAATGGAAAACGTATTTTTCGTTGGAACCCAAAGTTGAGAACTTTACGACGTTGAATTTTGCGTCGTTGGGATGCAACGAAATTGTCATTTTCCTTGGCGAAATTCCTCACACTTGAATGCAGAATGAACCCATAAAACGATCGGTTTTCGCGAACCGAAAAGTTTGAATGATTTTTCAAATTAAACAAATCGTCGATAAAAGAAATTTTTTTCGTTGCATTCCAACGTTGCCAACTCTACTCTCTATTGTTCAGCTTACAGATACACAAACGATACTCAGTGGCGAAGAGCACAGGCATAGCTAAAAACCTTGTGAATGTGTAACACGTGGTTGGGCCCATTGCCTGAGTCCCAGGGCCAGCTACAGATTCATTAAAGTGGCAAGGTTCTGTGTCAAGTATTTTACGAGCTATCGTTACTATTCAACGTCCAAACGCGATTGAGACTCAAACACGAAAATTGAAAGAAATCTGCAACTTTTAAAAATTAGTTCCAAGATGATGTTTCAATTAATGGAATTTCGGTCCAGCCAGACTCCGAGAGATCCATAAAAATAAAACATGGAAAATCTACCAGAAACGAGCAGGGGAAGGTCGAGGTTTATAAATTAAATAATGAAAGCCACGAAGAAAAATGTGATGAATAATTTTTTTTAGGAAATCCTGTGCATGTGCAGAGGAGATTCCACGCTGCAACGTCAACAAATTAAAAAAAAAAAAAAAATAAAAGAAAAAGTGCGTCGATGAGAAGAAAGCAGAGAGTGGAACAATAGCTGCGACTACGTGGAAGAGAAGAAAGGAAGGAGTGGCCCTTTTTTATACAGGAGCAGGTTTATTGTATGTGCAGTAGCGAAGGAGCATTGCTGGGCTGCTTAAAGTCATACTTGGCCGATGTTTCTACAAAGAGGCCCCCCGGCGTACACTGTCTCAATTCCGAATAGTCAGCAATTAACGATTTTTAAATTTGCATCGGAATGCAACGAAATTTTCTTTTTTCTTGAGCAGAGCTCATGATTTTTATTCAATATTTATAGAAAAACATATTTTTCGTTGGACCTCAACGTTGCGAACGTCAGTGTCAGCAATTTTGGTGGTTTTAGTTTTTTTTTTTTTATTTTGATTCTGTTTTTCAGAAATTCCGTTTTTTCTTGATATTTTTTGTTTTGTTTATCATTTACAAACAAAAATAAAATATATTATAAAAATATTTAAATATTCAATTAAATTTATAAAATATATTATTGTTTATTTTTTATTATTTTTTATCGAAATTATTTTTTTAGGAACCAAAGAAAAAATCGGTACGAAATTTGTCATGGTTTTTAAAATTGAACAAACAATTAATAGAAAAACGGATTTTTCGTCAGTGTCATAAATTTTTGTGATTTTCTGTTTTGCAGAAATTTAAAAATTCTGTTTTTTCTTGAGCAGAGCTCAATGATTCTTATTGAAAATTTGGTCGGGACAATAAAACGATTTTTTTTTCAGGATCCAAGAGAAAATCGGTACGAAAATTGTCATGGTTTTTGAAATTTAACGAAAAATTAATAGAAAAACGTATTTTTCGTTTTTTTTTTTTTACACATTTTTAGAAGAAAAAATGAATGAGGTGACAATTGAGAATTTATAACTTTTGCGATCGAGAATGTAGAGTGACTAGAAAATTATCGGAGCTGCGGCGACAAACCTTGAAACTGGGAGACTCGGAGGCGAGATACTCGAGAGAAAAATAACTTGCGAATGCGCTTCGTGGGATATACACAAGTTTCTCGAAAATCGTTGAAAGTAAACAACGAAATTTTTCCATTTCAAATTAATCATGGTGATTATTTATTTCGCATTTTTATCATGCAGACGAATAAATATTACTTTTCTATTTGATTCTGACATTTCTCGATGAAGAACAAACCACAATCGTGCATGGTGAAAAGAACGCAGCCTACCATTCAAGTTTCATTTCCCTTTCACTCGATCTTTCGAACATCCCAACACTAACGTAGAAATAAATTCTTGCTGAGTTGTCATCGAACGTGAGCGAAACCGAGAGACTTTGGAAAGACTTAATAAATATACTGAATAACTGAACAATTCCATCTTGAAATTTTCATCGTTAAAACAAAACAAAAAAATATATTTTTCGTTAATTATTTTCATAATTACGTTTATAAGTTACGTTTGTATATTCCCTTGACCTCGATCGTAAAAATCTCCCTGGGACAATGAAACAACAGCAGCACGTAATTCTTATTCAACGAAAATTAAATTTTTTCATGGCGCTGTAATTTGGCATCAAGGTCGTGTGCTTCGTAACCGTCCGCATGACACTCAATCCAACCAGAAAGAACAACACATGCAGACGTACCTGTGAATTTGTCTGAAACGATTCGTTCGCGTTTGCACATTTACGGTGCAAAATTGTGTCAATGGGAAATGGGGAAACTAGTTGATTATTAAAGCTCCAATTGCATGTGCACGTGAACAAAAAAAAAGGAACCCATCTGCCTCACTGGCGAGTAAAAAAAAAAAAAAAAAAAAATATTCGGAGAATGACACAGAATCTCTCTGCTCGGTACGGAGAGAAATATTAGTTGACGCGATCCCGCGTCAACACTAATTTGATTAACGCACTCGAATTGCGAAATTTGTTCGAGTGTGCAAAATGGCAGGATGGTGAAGTTTGCATCATTGGAATGCAATGAAATTCTTGAAATCTCAAGATTTTTATGAAATATTTGGTCAGGACGATAAAACGTGATTTTATTACGATCCTAAGAGAAAATTTTCATGGTTTTTAAAATTTAACAAACAATTAATAAAAAAAAAAGGTATTTTTCGTCAGTGTCATCAATTTTTTTGATTTTCTGTTTCGCAGAAATTTAGAAATTCTGTTTCTTGTTGAGCAGAGGTCAAGATTCTTGTCGGAAATTTGGTCCGGACCATGAAACGATTTTTTTTTTTTTAGGATCCAAAGGAAAATTCGGTACGAAAATTGTCATGATTTTTTAAATTGAACAAACAATTAATAGAAAATAGTATTTTTCATTCGATTTATCGCGAGACAATTTTTTCAGGCGATGCGCATTGAAGGCTTTTCGCGTATCAAGCGCGATGTCCAGAGACTAAGATTTTTCTTAATTGGATGCAATTAACCTTTCGCATTTATCTTAAGTAGGAAAATCCCGACTCGTTGATATTCTATGTTTTTGCCACAAACTTGTAGAGAAGCGAGACGAATTAATTAATTTTTTGCAACGTTGCAAAATTGTAATTTTTTATTAATTATTTTTATAATTAATGGACTCGATCGAATTTTTCTAGTAAATTCAGTTTTCAAATGGCAAAGAAAACTGTTCCATTATCGTTGACAAATACTGCATGAAAATTTGGTGCTCAGCTATTAAAAATAATGACTTTTCGTTGCATTTCAACGTCGCCAACTTATTCAGCGACTTCGCGTTCCAGTTGATTTTTTTTTCAACATTCGCAGTCGTCGCTTCAGTCGGTGTGTAAGATAAACAGGTCAGTAAACCGTAATTAGATAATAGAGCTCAACAGCTATGGACTTGGACTGGATTGTGAGAAAGGAAAAGAAGGAAAGACGGAAAGGAAGCTCAAGCCCCGAGAAAATGTAAAACGTTCGATGAAAGGGTTTCCAAGTATATCGACCATTCGAGTTATTTGAGAATGTGCACAGAGAGCTTCGGGTTTTTCGATTGATCGACGAGAAGAAACCATTTTGTCATTTTATATTGTATTTTTTTTTTTTTTGGTCACTAAAAAGCTGTTAATATTTATGATGTTCGCAGCGTCGAGGTCCAACAAAAAATACGTTTTTCTATTAATTGTTTGTTCAATTTCAAAAACCACGACAATTTTCGTATCGATTTTCTCTTTGGATCCTAAAAAAAAATCGTTTTATTGTCCCGACCAAATTTTCAATAAGAATCATGGAGCTCTGCTCAAGAAAAAACAGAATTTTTAAATTTCTGCAAAACAGAAAATCACAAAAATTGACGAAAAATGCGATTTTCTATTAATTGTTTGTTCAATTTCAAAAACCATGACAATTTTCGTATCGATTTTCTCTTTGGATCCTAAAAAAATATCGTTTTGTTGTCCTGAACAAATATTTCATAAGAATCATGAGCTCTGCTCAATAAAAAACCGAATTTCGTTGCATTCCAACGATGCAAAACATCGTCACCGATTTCGCTGTCGTTTTTTTTCTTTCGAATCAACTCCGAAGGGCATTTTGAAAGGAAATTGAATCGAGAAAAAAAATCATATGAGCAAAAGTGGCGAACAGAAGAGCAGCAGGGAAAAAGGGCTAAACAGAAGAGAAGAAATTACGTCGACAGGGAACTGGGTCATGCTCGCAATGATTAGATGGTAGACGCGGTGCTTTTATACCGTAGGTGAAAATTGGCGGGGTCAAGTGTGCCTGTTCTTTCCTGAGGGAGGATATAGCGCAGAAAAGCTCATTTGAAGAAATTTTCTCATTTTTACTAAACGCACTCGATTCTATTTGGTCTCGCGTCTGAATATTTCGAAAAGAAGGAAATCGTCTCAAAATAGAAAAATACAAATGAAATTAAAAAATTTCTAAATTCGATGAATTTTCTCGTTTTTTTTTTTCCATTCAAACGAAGAATCAAAATTTATGGCGATAAATATCCGTTGCTCGTGCTTCAGTTATGAAAAAAATATATATATATATTCACTCAAGCGTGCAAAGAGGTTTAAAAAAAAATTCTCAGCCTATTTCGAGCGGATGATTAAAAAATGTATCAGTGTAACGAGCACAGTGTCGATAAACAGGTGTGAGCTATACGTACACGAACGCCTTGGTGGATAAGTGACCCAATTCGGATGGCGAGCAATGCCAGAAACATCGCAGAGCGGTATAATGAAATCGTAGGAGAGAATATGTTCCGATGGACCGGTAGATCAAAGGATACATTTAACGTTTCAGAGCTGACCATAAAAATTATGCAAAATGGGCTAAAGTTTCAAAGTCCAACGAAAAATATGTTTTTCTATTAATTGTTTGTTCAATTTCAAAAACCATGACAATTTTCGTATCGATTTTCTCTTTGGATCCTAAAAAAAAAATCGTTTTATTGTCCCGACCAAATTTTCAATAAGAATCATGGATCTCAAGAAAAAAAAGAATTTCTAAATTTCTGCAAAACAGAAAATCACTAAAATTTATGACACCGACGAAAAATACGTTTTTCTATCAATTGTTTGTTCAATTTCAAAAACCATGACAATTTTCGTACCGATTTTCTCTTTGGATCCTAAAAAAATATCGTTTTATTGTCCTGACGAAATATTTCACAAGAATCATGAGCTCTGCTCAAGAAAATCGAAATTTCGTTGCTTTCCAACGATGCAAACCTCAAGATCGTACTAACGACAGTTTTTCTTACATACAAAATTGTTTCCGAGCCCAAGTTGATTGAAAAAAGTTGTTAAAAATAGACTAAAGAACAACATACTCCAAATCCAAGATTGTCCGAGGAAATCTGTATTTTTTATATAATAAAAAAAATGTCGAAAAAATGTTACGAGCGTTTTTTTTGAAAAACTAAATAAAGATTCTTCGATGTTGCATAAAAGTGTGTGCAAAGTTTTAAGAGGCTTCACCATTTAGAAATGGAAATATCAAATGTTGAAAATTGCAACTTTTAACACACGCTCTTATGAGAAACTAGTGAAAATAGTGATTTTTATAAATAAATATCTCGACTTCTACATGGTGAAGCCTCTTGAAGCTGCGCGAGCTATTAGACATCACTATTCTCTTTGTGCGGTGTAAATTTAAAGGAATTCTATCGATAGACAATTTTGCAAACAACTTTCTTAAGTTTTCGAATTTAATAGATTTTTTACAGTGACTGAAAAAATTCAGTTACATTTATAGGAATTCGGATATAGAAAGAGCGAGGATGTACAGCTATATGTATATAATGATTCGTTTCATTTCCGTCATCCTGATAGACCGCGGCCCCGCGTGTGCGTAAGTATCAAGTTCTCGTATACAGAAACTTTGCCCAGTGCCTAACACGTTGGTTCGTCATTTCCTGCCTCAACTTGTATGAATTTCGTATGCAACGGGTGTTCCGCTGGATTCGAAGAGAAAAACGTTTACGAATTGATGTGTGCGGCTCTCTGTGTACGATTTATAGCGGGACGGAGCGAGGAGAGAGAGTGAGAGAGTGTAATGAATGATATGGAGAGGTAAGTAGATGTCTAAAGCCTGTGAGTACCTCTCCAGCATGCCTGTGTCTATAGATATGGAGGTCTTAATAATTCAAGATATTAATAATTCACCCACGCGTTAACCGGCTTCGAAATAATTCTAATTTTCACTTGAATTTCCATTCTTAGAGTTTTCCGTTTTCTTTTTTTCCTAGGCAATCGAATTGGGACGTGGAAACGATTTGAAACTGAAAATGGGAAAGTTTAATGAGTTGCTAGAGCCTTTCCTCGATGGAGCATTAAAAAAAAAAAACTTTGAACGAAATTCTGCGTTTTTTTTTGGGCAGATCTCAAGATTCTTGGGAAATATTTGGTCGGGACAAAAAAACGATATTTTTTGAGGATCCAAAGAGAAAATCGGTACGAAAATTGTCATGGTTTTTGAAATTTAACAAACGATTAATGGGAAAATGTATTTTTCGTCGGTGTCATCAATTTTTGTGGTTTTCTGGTTTGCAGAAATTTAGAAATTCTGTTTTTTCTTGTTAGGACAAAAAAGCGATATTTTTTTTGGATCAAAATGCAAAATCGGTAAGAAAATTGTCATGGTTTTTGAAATTGAACAAAAAATTAATAGAAAAACGTATTTTTCGTCAGTGTCATCAAATTTGTGATTTTCTGTTTTGCAGAAATTTAGAAATTCTGTTTTTTTCTTGTCAGGACAAAAAAGCGATATTTTTTTTGGATCCAAATGCAAAATCGGTAAGAAAATTGTCATGGTTTTTGAAATTGAACAAAAAATTAATAGAAAAATGTATTTTTCGGTTGGAGCCCAACGTTGCGAACGTGAGTCTCATAAATTTTCGTCCCCGATGGACAAATGGCACTTTCTCGTCGGTTTGGCCTTATTTTTAGGCTCCAACGGAAATTACAGGATCCAATACTATTTTTACAAAGAAAGAAAAAATCTCTGTTGAAACGGTTAATTTTTAGTATCAATTATTGATGCTGCAAATAATTGATTGATCATGAAATTGCAAATTGCAAATAGGGGATGAGTCTCCATGGAAATAAATGTTCATTTCTCATGGGGATTTTTCCCTGTCGATGGAGAGTCACTTTTATATCCGCCAATTAGAAATTTCATGGTAACGCGTTGAGCACGATGGTACAAGGCGAGGAGACATGTCGTCCAAGAGATTCGGGGCTCTACATTTGTCCTGAGACACTCTCGCGTATTTATACACGCGTTTTAAAACTAGAGTCTTCATATCGCTCCCTCTCTCTCTCCCTCTCTCTCTCTCTCTCTCGCTCTCTCTCTCGCTCTCTCTCTCTCTCTTCCTCTCCTTTTTGCTGGACCAGAGCCAGAAAATTTTCGCCGGACTTTGGGAGGCAAACGAGAGCGTTTTCTTCGAGGGCTTTACTCTCGGTTCGGGATCGAGAGCGCGGTCAATTCGTCTCGTGCTGGCGGATCCCCACTGCTGTGAGTTTCTCTCCACATTCGTACAAATATTAATGAGATCAAAATCCACGAGGATGCACTATACACGCATTTGGTTATGGGTACGGAGACATATGCAGCTGAGGAATTTGAAAAAAAATAAATAAATTTTCTATCAATTATTTGTTCAATTAAAAAAAAAATCGAAATTTATAAAAAAAAGTTGGTTTCATTATCCCGACCAAATATTGAAAAAGAATCATGAGCTCTGTTCAAGAAAAAAACAGAATTTCGTTGCATTCCAACGACGCAAACGTCACCATCCCGAAAAATCTGTGATCCGAAAAATCAATGAAACTTCAATTTAATTTTCCTTTCTCTCGTAAACCTTGAGACTAAAAAAAAAAAAAATAAATGGTGGAAAAAGTTGAATTTCCTTGAAAAAATATTGCACGTAGAGTTTCACAACGGTAAAGCCAGTTTCCGCGTGGCATGGAAAAAAACAGTGAATTTCTGGTTTACAAATAAATTCTGTACTATTTATCAGAGCTGTAGTCTCAACGATTCAATGCAACACTATGTTTGGATGTATTCTAGGTTTACTTATGCATATGTATTGCATGCAAATGGACATTTATCACCATCAGGTAAGAAGAGAGCAAGGGGAAAGGAAAAATGCAATTCAGAACTATATGGAACATAATCCTGTGCATCCTGTGCACTCGAGCAATTCGCGAGATGCAGTTACGACGCCAAGACAATGCAGCGAGTAAGTATTAGACTGCGAAGACCAGGTTCAATCTGGGTCGACCTCGAGAGTTACAGTGCAGGGTAGAGGGGGGGGGGGGGGGGGGGGCGTGGGTATATCTACCGCGATGTATCCAACTTTTCAACTTTGTCAACGACTGCTTCAAAAGGTCAATTTTCTACTTGATTAAAAAACGTTGAAAAAAAAAAAAAATTCTTTGGCTGCGTTGACCGGAACTTGACCTTCCGAGAATAATTCATCGAAATTTTTTTTTCGCCACGTTGGGGTCCAATAAAAAATGCGTTTTTTAATTCAATGAAAAAAAAAAAACTGAAAAATTCTATTTTTCAGTTGAAATTAAAAAAAAAACTAAACAATTCAATTTTTCAGTTTTTTCAATTTCAAAAACCGTGACAATTTTCGTGCCAATTTTCTGTTTGGATTGTTTGAAAAAAAATCGTTTTATTGTCCTGATTAAATATTGAATAAAAATCTTGGAGCTCTGCTCAAGAAAAAACAGAATTTCGTTGGATTCCAAAAATGTAAAAAATACTCTGTTGAAGTTTGCATCGTTGAAATGCAACGAAACTCTTTTTTTTCATGATCAGAGCTCAAGATTCTCATTCAATATTTATCCAGAACAATAAAACGATATTTTTTAAGGATCAAAACAGAAAATCGGTCCGAAAATTGTCATGGTTTTTGAAAATTTAACAAAAAATAATAGAAAATGTATTTTTCGTTTCATTTTTACCAATTATTTCGTGGAAAGTTGGAAAAAAAACTGACGCGAAATACGAAAAAATAAAATGTCCTCGATTTGACGAGGAGAAAAATGATTAAACCTGATAACGCTGTTGTGTGTATTACGCTGTACAATGTCAAACATTGACAGTGTGTTATAAGTGTTGGATTATAAGCGTCTATTTACCTTGTTTGAGCCAAGCACATCGTGCCTTCTCCTCTTATTTATTTATTTATATTTATCATGATTCATTACAATAGAAAGAATATGAGAAGGAGAGGCTCGTCACGTGTGCATAGTAGAGAATGCCGGAATGCCGAGCGTCCAATTAACGTACCGTCTGAATCCCCATCGCGTTCTTGCCAGCAGGTGCAACAAGCTCTCGGCATTAAGGAGCTTGGCTACACACAACCATGTTGCCATGTTAAAAGCATTAAAAAATTCTAAATGATTAGAATTTCATGAAATTTTGTGAGTATATTCTTTAGTACAAAATATGAATATACAAATTTTTTAACATTTTTCTTCTACATAGTTTTCGAGTTATTGAAAACTAGAGTTTCCATGCGTAAGCATAGGATTCAGATATATATAGGAATATCTTTTGCATATTGTAAATTCCAATTATTCGACAACTATGTAAACGAAAAATTTGAAAAAAATAGTGTCATCGTATTTGATGCTAAAGAATGTCATCAAAATTTTTTATTAAATTTTTATCATATTGTCGTATGTAGCCATGTTAAGAGCATAGGAAAATACGAAATGATTAGAATTTAATGAAATTTTGTGAGTATATTCTTTAGTACAAAATATGAATATACAAATTTTTTAACATTTTTCTTCTACATAGTTTTCGAGTTATTGAAAACTAGAGTTTACATGCATAAGCATAGGATTCAGATATATATAGGAATATCTTTTGCATATTGTAAACTCCAATTATTCGACAACTATGTAAACGAAAAATTTGAAAAAAATAGTGTCATCGTATTTGATGCTAAAGAATGTTATCACGAAATTTTATTAAATTCTTATCGTATTGTCGTATGTAGCCAACCTCCTTAAACTCGGCTCTCGCGAGGAGTTTGATAATCTTTTATATATCGTATCAAGCAAGCAAAATAATTCAATTCAAGTGTCGCCAATAAATCGGTTGGTGAATAAAAAAAAAAAAAACAAACGTAAACAGGCCTTGACAGTTAATTAACATGTTTATGTAACAAAAATAAGACTTGATGGCCATAATAATTGACTAATTTGTTCGTGGCTGTACGAATGTTAATTGGCTACGTTGGAGCAATAAGTTTTCTTTTAATTAATTCACACCGCGCGTTACCATTTCTGTGTGCACGCTCTGAGCAGGAGCTTAGCGATTCTTTCAATTATTCGAGTGAGAGTTTTATTATTATTTATCATGAGACTCAAGTTCGCAACGTTGGCCTCCGACGAAAAATACATTTTTCTATTAATTGTTTGTTGAATTTCAAAAACCATGACAATTTTCTTACCGATTTTGTCTTTGGATCCTAAAAAAATATCGTTTTACCATCCTGACCGAATATTGAACGAGAATCTTGAGCTCTGCTCAGTAAAAAAAAAAACAAAAACAAAAAATTCGTTGCATTCCAACAACGCAAACTTCGACATCGTGTGTTTTTTTTTTTTTTTTTTTTTTACATTTAGTTGAATTGATCGATGCGCAAATCGCGAGAATCGATCTGAAGATTCGAACCGCTGTGGACATATAGTTTTACTGGGCCAAGATGTCTCGTCGAGTGAAAAATACTCGCGAAAAGGGGAAGCTGGTCCCGGAGAGAGACTCGCGGGAATAGTTCGGTTTGTGTGGAAAATCCGTGCGTTCCGGCTGCTGTTTCTCTCCGCAAAGATATATTTGCTCGTAAGTACGAGAGCTCGAGGGGAGGGCATGCACAAACCAGGAAAAAGAGAGACGCATGCAGAGAAAAGGAAGAGACGAGAGCGTTGGAGCATCATCGGAGCCGCTGGCTCCGATGATGTCGAGACTACGCCCGGCAGCAACCGCCGGGGACTACGGTACGAGAATAGTAACGGGAAGACCGAGGTGGACCAAGATCGAGCGAGGTGGACACGCGCTAGCTAGTGTGTCAACCTGAGCAAACGTTTCGAGGACCCGATATAGTCATACGCAGTTTGAAAAAACGAGCGAGTATTTCTGATAAAAAAAAAACCCTAAAGAAAATTCACAGGCACGATCGATTTTTAATGATCCCGAAACTTTTGTTCGATTCTGACGACGTCGAAGCATCGTTGGAATGCAACGAAATTGTCGTTTTTTTTATTGAAATTCTGATCAAATATTGGGAAGGACGATTGAACTTTTTTTTTTACCCTTCAAAAAGAAAATCGGTACAAAAATTATCATGGTTTTTGAAATTTAACAATTAAGCCATGTTAACAAGTTGCCATGTTAAAAGCATAGGAAAATTCTAAATGATTAGAATTTAATGAAATTTTGTGAGTACATTATTTAGTACAAAATATGAATATACAAATTTTTCAACATTTTTCTTCTACATAGTTTTCGAGTTATTGAAAACTAGAGTTTCCATGCATAAGCATAGGATTCAGATATATATAGAAATATCTTTTGCATATTGTAAACTCCAATTATTCGACAACTATGTAGACGAAAAATTTGAAAAAAATAGTGTCATCGTATTTGATGCTAAAGAACGTAATCACAAAATTTTATTAAATTCTTATCATATTGTCGTATGTAGCCAATCTCTTTAATAGATAAACGTATTTTTCGTTGGACTCCAACATTGCAAACTTTAGTCTCATCGATTCTGGGCCAATTTTTGTTCCTCTTTCCTCGGAAAAACTCGAGGAAAGATTGTCAAATTTCAATAAATCTCGATGATATGAATGAAAGCTACGAAATTGAAATAAAAAACGAAAAAAAAAACACGTGTTAGCCGAAAATGCAACGTGCGAAAACGATATTTCGGAATGTCTCGTCACACGCAACAGCAGCGAGATCGCGCATGTGTTTAAATTTATTTAGAGTTGCTCCGCGTTCGGGTCAATGTTCCCCGACGTTATTTTTATATTTTTTGCTCGCAAGGACCAAGTACACGTAACGACGAAAAACGCAAATGTCGATATAATTCGCGATACCCCAAAGCTCTCACGCTTTCCAAGAGAGAGAGAGAGAGAGAGAGAGAGATTTTGATTTGATTTATTATTGCCTTAGTTACAAACTACGAGGCAGTAAGAAAATGTTACAGCAACAATTATAAATACATTAACCAAAATAAATGAAAAAAAAAAAAAAAAAAAAAAAAAAAAAAAAAAAAAAAAAAAAAAAAAAAAAAGTGAAACGCAATCAATGTAGAGAAATATGGAAAACCAACGAAAAGTGGAAAAAATATATAACAAAATAATAAACTAAAACGAGAGATTGATTGATTGATTGATTTTTTTATTTTTGAGCCTTGGCTTCAAGCCTTAAGGCAAATGGTGCATAAGATCGTAAAGATAACAATGTGATTAACAGAAAAAATAAAAATGCAAGAGAGAGAGACGAATGTGCGTAAAGTAAAAGAAAAAGCCACGAACACACATAAATGTGCATAGACAGATTCATGGTAACTGCGCGTTGAGTTAAATGGACGCGCGGGTTACGGATGCAAGGTCCGGTGCATGGAGTGTTCGCGGTGTTGTTGGATCGCCTCGGGATGCTCCGGCGACTGCCATGCACACACCGGCTTTCTTCGCCTCGAGAGTATATAAATGCAACGAGTCGCCTGAGCTGCTGGCAACACTTTTTACTTTTCAGCGTTAGTGTGCGCTCGCCAAACAATTATACGCACGTATGTAGAGACGTTGGAATGCAACGAAAAATTCTTTTTATTGACGATTTTTGTTTAATTTTCAAAATAATGATAATTTTTCGTTGTCGTTACATTTTTCCATTAAAATAATGAGCTTTGCCGTGCAACGAAAGAATTTTCTCACATTACTGAGTCGAACGTCGTGCTAGGTTGAAAATTTAATTTTAAGGCAATCGGCTACACTCGAAACAAACTTTTACACGCTCGGACGCACATTGTCATTTTTCGAGGCAACCTTGTGGAAATAAATATGTGGAAAGAGCTCTTCTAGCTCTTCCCATTGAGTTACGACCACCAAGACTCGCGAAAACGACGTCAATTTATTCATTTTTTTTTTTTTCTTTTATTTTTCCCCTCCGCTCTGTACCAAAGTTTTGTTCCTTTTTCTCAACGCATGTATGTAACTGTACGAACCGCTGCTTAGTCGCGCTTCCTCAATCCTCTTTCGCGTATATACTCGTTAACGCAAATCCTGAAGCGGATAACGATTCTTGTTGACGAACTCTATCGCCTTGTGACACCGAAGTTCGCAACGTTGGGGACTAACGAAAAATACGTTTTTCTATCAATTGTTTGTTCAATTTCAAAAACCATGACAATTTTCTTACCGATTTTCTCTTTGGATCTTAAAAAAAATGGTTTTATTGTCCCGACCAAATTTTCAATAAGAATCATGGAGCTCTGCTCAAGAAAAAAGAGAATTTTTAAATTTCTGCAAAACAGAAAATCACTAAAATTTATGACACTGACGAAAAATACCGTTTTCTATTAATTGTTTGTTCAATTTCAAAAACCATGACAATTTTCTTACCGATTTTTTATTTCGATCCTAAAAAAAAATCGATTTATTCTACTGAGTAAATATTAAATAAATAATCTTGGAGCTCTGCTCAAGAAAAAACAGAATTCCTTAAAAACAGAAAATTAAAATTTTAATAAAATTAAGAAAAAACATTTTTTTTCAAATTACGATAATTTTCGCACCGATTTTCTCTTGGGATCCTTAGAAAATATCGTTTTATCGTCCTGACTAAATATTTAGTAAGAATCTTGAACTCTGCTCAAGGAAAAACCGAATTTTTGAATTTCTGAAAAACAGAAAATCAGAACTCTGAGAAAAAACTGAAAAATCCCAAAAATTCGTGACACTCAACGAAAAATACATTCTCTATCATTTTTTGTTCAATTTCAAAAACAATGACAATTTTCTTAACGATTTTTTCTTTGGATCGTAAAAAAAAAATCGTTTTATTGTTCTGCCTAAATATTGAATAAGAATCATGAGCTCTGCTCAAGAAAAACGAGAATTTCGTTGCTTTCCAACAAATTTTGGACGGTCCAGGGCGCAACGAGTAAAGAGTGTATCGTTTTCCGGTGTGCGGTATTTCTCTCAAGCTTGAAGCAAAACCGTAAAACCGGTTTCAAGTATTCCGTTCGACCCGATTACGCCTTCGGTATAACGGACAAATCATTTCATCGATCGTTACGCATTTCTCGACACGCGTCTCCGAGGCTCCGGTCTTTTTAATTTTTACCCAAATATGACAAACAGCCTTTTTATTTCCAATCAGAAAAATTCAGTGATGCGAAAAAATCACAAAGTCGATCATACGTTTGACCGAAAGAGCCAAGCAAAGAGTCTCGTTTCCAATTTAAAGAAAATTGGCATTTTCGAATAGAAAAAAAAAAAATACGCAAATTTGCCCGCCGAACGAAAAATCGAAATTTTTGCTTTTCTCGTTTTTTTTTTTTTTTTCTTCGAGCGTTGTGTAGAGCTCGCGAGGTAAGTACATAGAGGTAAATGTGTTACAATCCGGCTAAGGAAACACTACGGTGGACCGGTTCGACGAGATATGTCCGTACGGACACACCAACGAGAATCGCAGACTCCTGGGCCACGTAAGAATTGCCAGGGACTGTATTGCTCGTGGCGATGCATACCGCGTATATACAGCGATTGCCACGTAAAAAAGGTTTCTCGAGTTATTTTTTAAGATGAGCTTTTTCAGTTGGTAAAGTGTGTGAGAGAAACAGCTGAAAAAGCACTTTCCGATGTATCTCGGAGACGCTGGATATTTTGAGAAAAAGAAAACTCGTCCCACGTAATTGTCCGCGCGGCGAGAAGAGAAAAAGGTTTTGAGAAAACTTTTAGTTTTTCTCGCTCGAAAACATTAGTTCAGCATTTTTCGTCGATCAAATATCCGAGCAACGTTTACATTTTTCCCAACGTCTTCGCAATCAGTAAATAACATTTTTTCATCTATTAATTTTACGATTAATGTCTCGATCGAAATAAACACGCACGACGGTGCAGAAAAAAACGAGGTAATCCGCCGTAGCCTAATTCCCTGCTTGTTTGTACGTGAGCACGAAAGAAACGAGAAGGGCGCATCGCAGGCGCTTCGAACGAATTGCATGCGCCGTCGTGTCGTTCCATCCAAAGAACTCTGCATGTGTGTCGGCATGTTGTCGTTTACCAGATTACCATTAATAGAATAAACGTATAGGGAACGTGTGAGTGGGACGAGAGAGAGAGAGACAGAGAGAGAGAGAGAGAGAGAGAGAGAGAGAGAGAGAGAGAGAGAGAGAGAGAGAGAGAGAGAGAGAGAGAGAGAGAGAGAGAGAGAGAGAGAGAGAGAGAGAGAGAGAGAGAGAGAGAGATGTATTTATTAATGCCGAGGAGGAATCCAAAGGGCGAATGAATCAATAACCAAAGAATACACTATTCGCGATAATGGAAACATAATTTTGAAAAGACGAAAATAAGATTCCAATAAATGAAAAACCAAATAAAAATAAAATAAAATAAAATAAAAAAAAAAGCACACACGCAAAAAAAACAAGTAATCAAATAAACACAAAACAAGAATAAAAATAAAAATAATAATAAGCATTCGCAGGCACGCTGAAAATAAAATAGAGAAAGAGCGAGGGAGAGGAGGGGGGACGCGTATCGCAACGAGAGTTCGATGACGATCCTAAGCGCTTGTCCGCGTTGGCAATTTTTATCGATCGTATTATCTCATGATTTCGTAACGCTTCAAGTATTATCTGAATCGTCATCAAAATTACGATTTTTTCGAGCGAAAAACTATGTGGCGTTGATTTTCGTTCGATTAATCAATCGCAGGGAATTTAATGGAAGAATTTAATTAAATCATTTATAATTCAGTGAAAAATTTATTTAATAATTCATTTGATTAATTGATGAATCTTTTTTTTAGTGATTTTGTAAATTGAACAATCAATTAATAGAAAAACGTATTTTTCGTCAGTGTCATAAATTTTTGTGATTTTCTGTTTTTCAGAAATGTAGAAATTCTGTTTTTTCTTGAGCAGAGCTCCATGATATTTATTGAAAATTTGATCAGGACAATAAAACGATCTTTTTTTTGTGTCCAAACACAAAATCGATACGAAAATTGTCATGGTTTTGAAAATTGACCAAAAAATTATTAGTATTTTTCGTTGGATCCCAACGTTGCGAACTTCAGTCTCATCATTTTTAGTCTTACAAAGTATCCGTTGCATCCACGCGAGCCCAAGTTGCATGCAATGTTTCTTGCAATATAAATTTTAAAAAAATCAATAAATCGCGTGCAGCTGAATAAATAAATCCGCGAGATTGATGCCAGCTGAGCAACTTTTTTTAAAATCAATTTTCCACATCCCTTCACCGTCATCAACGTTTTCTTCGTCATCACCGTCACGAGTCAACGAGTTAATTTTTACATGATTTTCCTATTTCTTAACGGGCCATCGGCGCGACCATCGTCAACAAAACTCTCGTATTCGTGCACATAGAAAAATATGAAAGAAAAATCAGTCTCACAGAAAATCTCGGGGCTGCGAGTGTTGGCAATCGAATCAATTGAAACAATAATTATCGATCGAAAATAACTTGTTATGTCAATCCAACTCTCGGAACAATTAAATTGGCATATCATGAAATATATAGCGCGCCGGTTTATTATCGCTCGACGAGTCTCTCGCGACTGCTGACTGCTGACAATCGATTAGCTCTTAAATTCCAACCACGTTATAGTGCGGTTTCTCTGTGCATGGGTTTCGCGCGGGTCAACGAAACATTTCTTTCACTCTCTTTGCTTCTTACATGGCAATTCCTATGGGCAGGCTCAAACCTCTCGTCCCGAAATACGCTAAAAGTACTGGATGCTGAAGTTTCGATCATTGCAATCCAACGAAATTCTTTTTTTTCTTGGTCGGGACAATAAAACCATTTTTTTTTTGGTTTCGAAGAAAAAATCGGTAAGAATATTGTCATGGTTTTTGAAATTCAACAAAAAATAATGGAAAATTTTTCGTTGGACCAGAACGTCCCGAACGTCGGAGGCATCGATTTTTCTGTATTTTTCGGATTTTTTCATTTAATTCGGATTTTCTGTTTTTCAGAAATTCAAAAATTCTGTTTTTTCTTGAGCAGAGCTCAAGATTCTCATTAAATATTTAGTCAGAACAATAAAACGATTTCCTTTGACGATAGAAAGAAAAATCGGTGAGAAAATTGTCGTGGTTTTTAAAATTGAACGAAAAATAATGGAAAATGTATTTTAAACACTGAACAAAAGTTTTTCATGATTGTAAAAAATTTTAATAACAAATAATGGAAAAAAATTATAAAAAAAAAAAAACTTTTTTGATTTTGCATTGCAACGATGCCTGATGCGTCGAGCTAAAAATTATTCTCGTCAGATTCGTGAAATAATATCGATCGCATAATCACGATTCACTGAGAGACGTTGCTAACTTTTCAGTGCGTCTAGTTCGCCATGAAGAGCGCGATGAAATATCTCAAACGACAAGAAAGTTTCTAGGAAGAGAAAATCGTCGCTCGGAAGGTTTTTGAGTCTAAAGCAAAAAATAGAATAGCCAGCCCGGTGCGAGGGAGTCGGAGTTATTTCGGGATGTCCACGCCAAAGATTATTGCGTTGAGTGTTCGGTGCTACAAAGATTCTCGTCGTCGATGTCCAGAACAATGTTTCAATCGGACGATAAAATCGTAAACAAAAAAATAAATAGCAACGAGTTATCGAGGAAAAAAGAAAAAAAAAAGAAAATTTCGAAATAAAATAATAAATATCGTCGATTTTGGAAATGGGCACAATTTTGCATTGTCAAAATTTCCGAATGCAGAAAAAGCAGCAAACGATAAAAAAAAAAAAAAAAAAACGTTCCGAAAAAAATTAAAAAGACGAGAATTCGAAATTTGCAAGAATTTTTCATGCAACGAAAATTAAAAAATTAACCGACGAACAAATTGGCACCGTGAAACCGAAAAAATTCATCATTTTATCGATTGCAACGAAATTCTTTGATTTTTGTGGCAAAGTTCATTATCAAAATGCAGAATATAATTACAATGACAAAACACGATCGGTTTTTGCGACCCGAAAAGTATATCGGCTCGAAAAATTTGGATCATTTTGAAAATTAATGAAAATAAATATTTTTCGTTGCATTCCAACGTCGCGAACATCAATTTCCGGCGTTACGTTCCAACGAATTCAATATTGCACGTAAATACGAAGCTTTATTTATATATATATATTTATGGACGATGCTAAAGTTCGCATCGTTGGAATGCAACGAAAACTAATGATTTTTAATAGCAGAGCACCAAATTTTCATACACTGTTCGTCAGCGATAATGGGACAGTCTTGTTTGCCATTTGAAAACAGAATTTACTAGAAAAATTGCAACGAATCAATTAATTATCAAAATAATGAATAAAAAAAAATATTTTTCGTATTCCGAGGATCTGGAGATTGGAAAACTGTGCAATTTCGTTTCACGTCAATGCAACAGTATTCTTTGCCATTTGAAAATTGAATTTACTAGAAAAATTGCAACGAATCAATTAATTATCAAAATAATGAATAAAAAAAATATTTTTCGTATTCCGAGGATCTGGAGATTGGAAAACTGTGAAATTTTGTTTCACGTCACTGGAACAGTATTCTTTGCCATTTGAAAACAGAATTTACTAGAAAAATTGCAACGAATCAATTAATTATCAAAATAATGAATAAAAAAAAATATTTTTCGTATTCCGAGGATCTGGAGATTGGAAAACTGTGTAATTTCGTTTCACGTCATTGGAACAGTATTCTTTGCCATTTGAAAACAGAATTTACTAGAAAAATTGCAAGGAATCAATTAATTATCAAAATAATAAATAAAAAAAAATATTTTTCGTATTCCGAGGATCTGGAGATTGGAAAACTGTGTAATTTCGTTTCACGTCAATGGAACAGTATTCTTTGCCATTTGAAAACAGAATTTACTCGAAAAATTGCAACGAATCAATTAATTATCAAAATAATGAATAAAAAAAAATATTTTTCGTATTCCGAGGATCTGGACATTGGAAAACTGTGCAATTTCGTTTCATGTCAATGCAACAGTATTCTTTGCCATTTGAAAACAGAATTTACTAGAAAAATTGCAACGAATCAATTAATTATCAAAATAATGAATAAAAATATATTTTTCCTTCAATTCCAACGATAAAAACTTGAGCAGATTATTTATGGGCGTATATATGCGCATAATATATGAACAAAGTACACGTGAGTGACGAAGGAACAAGCTCGTTGAATAAATGCAGATATACGTAATACATAAATTGCACTAGTCCCCGATCGAGCAACTTCATTTAGCGCGAATGTACAGTGTAGCAAAGTTCTCGCTTTGACGCTCCTCGCAGGTTGCATAAGTAATTGTCATTTTAAATGAAACTCCGGCACATAATACGCGTCCTCTTCTTCGTCTTCTCCCCCCCCCCCTGCCGCCCCGTTCGTCTTTCCCCTCCCACCGGGCTCGCTTTCCGATTGCATAACAATTGTCCCCGCCACAAAAATAAACATAACGAGGAATCATCGAGACGACCGATCTGGGATTGTTACAAGAAAAAATCGGCTGGCCAACAGTTTGTAACAATCTGCTGTTGCAACTTGCGCCACTCGATCGAGAAAAAAGTCGAAAAAAACGAGACAATAGATCGATGGACGTCAATTTTGAGGTTAAGGAGGCTGGCTACACACAACAATGTTGCCATGTTAAAAAAATAGGAAAATTTGAAAAGATTAGAATTTAATGAAATTTTGTGAGTTTATTATTTATTTATTTATATTTATTTATTATTATTATCAATTTGTATATTAATTTATAATATTAAAATATTAAAAATTAATATACAAATTTTTTAACATTTTTCTTCTACAAAGTTTTCGAGTTATTGAAAACTAGAGTTTCCATGCATAAGCACAGGATTCAGATATATATAGGAATATTTTTTGCATATTGTAAACTCCAATTATTCGACGACTATGTAGACGAAAAATGTGAAAAAAATAGTGTCATCGTATTTGATGCTAAAGAATGTCATCACCAAATTTTATTAAATTCTTATTATATTGTCGTACGTAGCCAACCTCCTCAACAACGTTTTCGACTATTTTTCGACGAGGGAAGAAAAACGTGAGACGTTTTCATGACAAAGACGAAAAAAACGTCGAAAAATTCACGTGATTTCGAAGGATAATCAAACAAAATGACGATTGTGTCAAAATTGAGGTTAAGTCACGAAAAAACAAGTGACGATTTGCTGACAAAAATAAAATGCGTCAGGCGGCGTGACACTCGAGAAGCGCGCATGTGTTCGATGAAAGGTGTTTACAGTTTTTTTACTGCCAAATCGAACTCTGACGAAACGAAGAAAAAATCGCGATAAAAAGTTGTTTTTTACTTGCCAACGAGACGCGTAAACAAGCGAGTGAACGAGCGTGTGCACGAGTTGTCAGATTTTTTGAGGCTTTAAAACACGATTGTACAGCCCTGAGTCGAAAATGCACAAAGAATTGATCGAACGTGTCGTCCCGAGCGGCGAAAACGCGATTTATCATTTTTGGGAGTTTGCGAATTGCCGGTGAGGAAAACGGTCCGTTGTAATGGGGAAAAGACACGCGTCGATTTATTTTCAGGTTTGTAAATCATGGAGCAAAGACTTACCTTTTCCTTAGCTCTGCCGGCGTGTTTTTGCACTGTTTTCGCGATTAACGCACCCTTGCTCTCAGCCATATTGACGAGACGCCTCCGTAAACTTGTGACAAATATATAAATATATACGAACAGAATCCCTTTCGAAGAAAGGCTCGAGGCACTTGATTTTATTTCCTCTGACTTTGTTGGGCGGCTTTTCTTCGCACTACCACCAGACACGCGCGTATACGAAGTGCACCGAAGGAAGCTCGGAGAGATACTGAAAGTCGACACACTCGCGACTCGCGACGCTCACCGCTCGCCGCTGCCCGCAGCGGCCATCTTGCTCGTTCCAGCTTCGCGCGGTCCCCACCGAGGCAGAAGGCAGCGCCACGCGGTAGCGCTGCAACGCGGCGGTAACGTCAACGTTCTTCTTCATCGTATTCCGATACACGCGACCTTCGCCAAAACTTTTATAAAGTTTATTTGTTATTTTTTATTATTCGTCTATTATTAATTCATTTATTATTTATTCTTTTTTTTTTTACTTATTTATTCTTTTTTACGCAATTACGTAATAATTAATATTTATTAATTATTAGGAACGACTGGCCGAAAATTCAAAGTGTCGCGGTTGTGGCGCGAAGAAAGAAAGAGCCGTGCGTCAAAAATGTATAGACGAGCGGTGGAGAGAAAATGGGAGGATCGGTGATGAATAGTCGCGATATAAAAAGTCGTGGTTTATAGATTTGTAAATGGTTTTATTAATAAATTATTTCTTCTTATTTTGTGATGAGGATCGCTCAAAATAAACAAACTTTACGATAAAAATTCACTTTAACAACAGAACAGACGGACAATTACACGGATGTATACTCGATAATACAAGAAGATGGACACAATCGTCTTAATTAATTGATAAATTTTCTTGTTTCTTTTTCTCTTTCTCTCTCTCTCTCTCTCGTTCTTTCTGTCTCCCTTCGAAAAATCGCAATTGACAAAAGTGCTCCGAATCACGGAACGCGCGGAATCTTTTTCCCAATGGATTTTTCTTCAGTCGAGCGACGAAGCCCAGAAGAAGGCTCGCCTGCTCCAACTCTTTGATTATTTCGACGAAATTTTCAATCAAATTCCGCGCGAGCCGCAATCACAAATTGCTGATTGGGAAATTTACAGATTTTTTGGACCTGTACACGCCACTCACTTCCCCTTCCCGGGTTACCTAATATAAATTTTCTTTTTTCTTCTTTCTTCTCCTCCTCCTCCTTCGTTACCCCTCGACATCGTCATCAAATTCTTGGAAAAATTGGATAAGGCCATATCAACCAATCTGGCAGCAAGGTCGCGGGCCAGGTCCTCGACTCTACCATAATTGTGTTTTCTTTATTTTCTTCTTATTTCTTATTTATTTTATTTTTTCCCTTTTTTTTTTGTTTCACGTGTTTGTATCGTTTTTTTTTTTTTTTTCAATTTTTTACTCCATTTTTTTGTCTCTTTATTATTTTATTTATAAAACCAATCCTCTCGCTCTCTCTCTCTCTCTCGCTTACATACTCACGCTCGCTTTTTGTTTCACTCCCATCCATTCTTTGTGGTCGCAGTTGTTAATTTTGGCAAGTCTCTGTCACGTCCAACAGTCCCAGTCGTTTCGAGACGTTTCTTCAGTCCTCTTGTCGCTTTCTCGACGATTCAATCTTTCTGAGTGTGTCTCGGTGTTCACGCGTTAAGGAGGTTGACTACATACCACAATATGATAAAAATTTCATAAAATTTGGTGATTACATTCTTTAGCATCAAATACGATGACACTATTTTTTTCACATTTTTCGTCTACATAGTTGTCGAATAATTGGAGTTTACAATTTGCAAAAGATATTCCTATGGATATCTGAATCCTATGCTTATGCATGGAAACTCTAGTTTTCAATAACTCGAAAACTATGTAGAAGAAAAATGTTTAAAAATTTGTATATTCATATTTTTTACTAAAGAATATACTCACCAAATTTTATTGAATTCTAATCATTGAGAATTTTCCTATGCTTTTGACATGGCAACATTGTTGTGTGTAGCCACCCTCCCTATCGCGTATATTTTGTTTCGTTTATATATTTTTTTTATCTTTCGATTGCCCTGTACGTCAAGTTTTATTTTCCTCCATTTATTCAGACAATATTAAGCTTTACAGGATTAAATAATAAAATGGAAGTGATCGACGAGGCTGCTGATATCGTCGATCTCCTTGACAATTCCGAATTTCCGTATCGTCGCCTTTTTCCTCGTTTTATTCATTGCAAACGCTCGTCGGAATTGTTTTTTGGGACAGATAAATGGATCGATGCCTTTTTTCTCGTCAATGAGAAACGGAGGAAGAGAACAAACGAGTCGGTCGACATTTTGTTGTACGAAAAATAAGGAAAACATTATGACGCGTTTTTCCTTCAATTATGTATGAGATTTCGCAATCGTACTGAGCGAAGAAACTCGCTCCACGAATTTCTTCTTTTCCCATTTTTTCTTCAATTTAACCAAATCGATTTATTGCCCAGCATCTCGAGCTTGTTTTCTCGCCCAAAGTGCTCGTTAAGGTAGTACCGCCCATTTTAGAATTACCGTTCAGAATTTAATCAAATTAGGCACACTAATAAATTGTGATAAGAAAAATATTTAGTCAAATTTTCAAAAAGCTACAGAAAACCAAAAAAAAAATATTCGCATTTGTAATTTCGTGAATTTAACATCCATTTCTTGCATTTTACGATAAAAACTGATTTTTCCCAAAAATTGATAAGAATTCATTGGAAAATGCAACGAAAAATGAAATTTCTCATGAGACTTCTCATTTTTTCTGATTTTCTGTAGCTTCTCGAAATTTTGACCGAACCCTTTTCCAATCACAATCTACTAACGTTAATAGATTGTGATAAGAAAAAAAATTAGTAAAATTTTCAAAAAGCTACAGAAAACCAGAAGAAAAATATTCGCATTTGTAATTTCGTGAGTTTAACATCGATTTCTTGCATTTTACGATAAA
This sequence comes from Hyposoter dolosus, assembly GCA_963921915.1. Lineage (NCBI taxonomy): Eukaryota > Metazoa > Arthropoda > Insecta > Hymenoptera > Ichneumonidae > Hyposoter > Hyposoter dolosus. The sequence continues at coordinate 5,615,233 of OY998140.1, forward strand.
AACTGATTTTTCCCAAAAATTGATAAGAATTCATTGGAAAATGCAACGAAAACTGAAATTTCTCATGAGACTTTTCATTTTTTCTGATTTTCTGTAGCTTCTTGAAATTTTGACCGAATCCTTTTCCAATGAAAATCTACTAACGTGCCAATTTTTATGAAATTCTGAACAATAATTAAAAAACCGACGTAAGCTGATGTGAACTTGTACAAAAAGGTTTTTAATTTTCTTCTTCTTAGTAGTTTACGCGATCCGTTGACAGCTTGTTGTTATAAACTCGTGTTTTTTTTTTTTTTTTTTTTCATTTAGATTCGTTTATACTTAGTAAATGGTACAATAATAATGTATTTAAAATTTAACTTATTTTATTCTTAGTACTGATTAACGACGGCTGCATTCCAGCATGACCAGCCTTTGGCCGACTGGAGCTAACAGACAATACGCTCCTTCGAGTGTAAAACCTCGCCCTCTCTCGTCTCTTTCCTTTTCTTTCTCCTTTTTTCCTCTCTTTTCAAACTCTCTCTCTCTCTCTCTCTCTCTCTCTCTCTCGTTTTTTCTGCTCTTTTATTTCTTTTTTGCCCTTTTTTTTTTTTTTAATTATCACTTCCCGAATATGTTTTATCGCGATTGCTCTCGTTTTTTCTCTCTTACTATGCAACACCTCTAATTCTCTAACTATATACTCTATATAAAATATCGTTAGTATAACTAAAACGTGTTGGGTCTAGCTGGAATGCGGCCCCTATTTATGCCATTTTTCCATCGTCTCGTTTCTTTCCATCGTCGTTTGTTATCTCGTGTGTTTGTAATTTTCATTATTTTTGTTTTTTTATTTGTTTTTATACTCAATATTCACGTGCTTCATGGATACTCAGTAATGGTTGTTGTTGTTGTTGGTTTTGTCGTTTCGCAGACGATTTTTATTCAGTCAAGGATTAAACTGATAAATTCACAACACTAACTGTTAGTCTGTCATTGGTCGGTGTCAATAAGTTTGATTCCCAGCTGTTTATTTAGTTTGCTTTCATTTTGTTTGTTTAATTTCTTTCTCACGCTCACGCTCTCGCTCTCTCGCAATCTCAATCTCTCGCTCTCTCACTCGGCGATGCATGTACCGTCATTATTTATACGAATTATACACTCATTCACCAGCAGCAGCCAAATCTACTTCCGCTGGTTCCCTCCTCGGCCGCTTATTTTTTTTTTTTTTAGTTCCCCGATTCACCTCCGTCCTCATGTTTTCTTTTCTTTCCTCGGGCCGGAGACGATTCTAATTTTTTTTTTGGGAGCAAAAAATACAAGGTCAGTGAAGCTTGATTGTTTTTATCGATATTTCTTAATCGTGGGTCTTTTTGACCCGAGAGACAAATTTTTATCCAAAATCTTGTGTTTAAAACGTTTTTTTTTTTTAAATAAAACAAATGCAACGACTGTGACTATTATGGAACCGCAAAGTAGAATCAATCGAGAGTATTTTAGAAATTTTTCAAATTGCAGGATGAAAAGAACCTGCGGAGGGGAAAATCTCAAAGGAATCTTCTTTTTATTGTAAAAATACTTTACCTGTGGCGCATTCACCGTCCTCCTCGTCCTGCTCGTCCTCGTCCTCGTCGTACTCGTCAAATTCCTCTTCTTCTCCGCCCACGTAATCTTCTTCGTCACTGTCGTCCTGAAGAAAAATCATTGGATCGTTAAAAGGATTGATAATATTTTTAAAAAAATTAAAAAAAGTACATTTCCAGTATTTTATTGATAAAAATCGTTTTAGGAAAGAATTTTGAATGTTCAATCAACTCGAGGAATTTGCATCAATTTTGTGAATCGACGTTACCTCCAAATCGTGTTTGTACACGGCCTCTAATCCTACACCTCCATCTTCAAGGTCATCATCGTCTTCGTCATCCGATACTAAAAAGAAAACATGGCGTATTAAAAAAAAAGTTTTTTTTTTTTGTATTTCTCTTTTCTATGGGGTTTCTATGGTTTGTCCAATTTTTGCGAACCTTCTTCGTCGCTGTCATCCTCGTTAGGGTCCAGGTCGCCATCGTCATTTCCATTTACTTCGTCGTCCTCGCCTTCGGTGTCTTCTACCTCACATTCGTCCATGTCAAATCTGCAAAATTATTTTTTTCTTTATCGATCCATTCTTTTTCAGATTTTTGACCCGAGCGACAACTTTTTTTTTTCGAAAATCTTGTTTTTAACCCTCGGTAGACACACATGGGTCCGGGGTGCCCGTTCAGCGAATAGCGTGAATTTCTCGTTTTTCGTATCGATTACCATTAAATAACAATAATAAAAAATCATTTTTATCCATCACCCGATGCAGACTCTCTTTCTATAGATCCAAAACTACTTTCCTGAATTTTTTCCGATTTTTTAAACGAGTCGAAATACAGCAAAAAATCATATCAGGATCATACGGGTCTTTTTGACCCGAGCGACAACTTTTTTTTTTCGAAAATCTTGTTTTTAACCCTCGGTAGACACACATGGGTCCGGGGTGCCCATTCAGCGAATAGCGTGAATTTCTCATTTTTCGTATCGATTACCATTAAATAACAATAATAAAAAATCATTTTTATCCATCACCCGATGCAGACTCTCTTTCTATAGATCCAAAACTACTTTCCTGAATTTTTTCCGATTTTTTAAACGAGTCCACGTTCAGTAAAGAACAGTAGGGCCTTTCAGACCCATGTGTGTCTAAGAAGGTGCGCTTATTCTAATGTGTCTACGGAGATTCAAGTCGCAGGATGAAAAAAACCCTTTGATCCAGAGAGCCACAATAATTATTCTTCACGGATTTTGATCTCAGGAATTTATCTCCGAAAAAGAAGCCTCCACGTGCTTCGCAATCAATCACTTAATTAAAGTGAAAATAATTAATTACCCGTCGAGATATCGTAAGCTAGGGATAAGATTGAACACTTTCTCCCTATAATTGTCCATGTTTGTTGCTTCATTATTGAACAAGTCCAAACTCTTAAGATTCTTGAAATCTTTCTGTAACCATAAAAAATTCACATTTTCAATTATAAATATTTACTCGAAAAGAAACGAATAAAGAAGATTTTTATAAAATTCACGAATGCCTGGAACTCACCAATGGCTGGAGCGTGTCGAGGTCTCTGATTTTGTTTCCACTGAGATTGAGATGAGTTAACTTTGGGCTCGTGTGCAGAAGATTCAAACCCCCGGAAATTCGGTTGTCGCTCAACTCCAACTGTAATTCAAAAATTCATCATTTTCACGAGCATTAAAAAAAAAATAAATAAATAAAAAATAAAAATGAAAATAATTCACTGTGAAATGCGACAACGAACCTTTCTAAGATTTAGTAATTTGGGAAATCCTTTGAGACTGGTGAGACCAACGTTGATGAGGCTCAACGACTCGAGAGCGACAAATTCATCAGTCAGCCCAACGATGTTCGTACTCCGACAATTGTCCAATACGAACTCTGTGATCTGAAAATATTTCATTCGATTAAACTCACATATTCGATCAAAAAAATCGAACGCGACAAAAAATTTTTTCCCCAAATTTTGCATTTATAAGCCTCGGACATATTTACACAATATTTTCCTGCAAGACTTTCCTAAATGTTTGTTTAATAATATTTCAACGAAATTTGAAGATATAAATCTAAAAAATAGAAAACGAGAAATTTGGGCTGTTTTTTCATTTCGGAATTGTTTTTTTTTCTTTTTTTTTTTTCAATTATTATCGCAAAATTTGATCGCATCCCAAAGACGCAGAACGAGCCATGTCGCAAAAAAACAATTTTTTTCTTACAAAAGTTGGGGCAGCGAAAAAGACGATTTGAAAAGCTTCAACTTAGGAGGTCGAGGATCCCGCGTTTTTGGAGTCGGGGTAAAGGGCAACAATGAAAATGATGCAAGAATATTAAAATGAACGATAAGCTTTTGCGGCAGATGGGATGTTTTATTGATCGGGAAAGAGTAAAGCGCAAGGGTGCAAGGGTTGCCGGCGAGGGGTTGGTAGTAAGGCGCTTAATGAGGAGAATATCCAGTCAGGAAGAGAAAGAGAGAGCGAGAGAGAGAAAATGGTAAGTGGGGAACGGGGTCGTTTACACTCCGTCGACTTGTTTAGCCGCATAATAAAAAAGAGAGAGAGAGAGAGAGAGAAAAAAAGATGCAAAGTGTTCCGCCGTTGAAGAGCATAAAACGCAAAAAATACGCGCGGCTAACGTTCGGTCTTGTTGACGCCGCTTCGCGTTATTCGCTCTCTCTCTCTCTCTCTCACTCTCTCTCGCGCGAGCGAGCGACGCCGGGACGTCCTAATCTTAGATTTCCGATACGGCGGCATATACGCGCGCCGAGTACGACGAACAAGACGCACGAAAAGAACGAGAGCCGAGGGAGAGAGAAAGCAACGAGTACCGAAGAGTTGCCGGTTCGGCCGCAACGCGTGTCGCACTCGTCAAGGTGCAAGTGGCTGTGGAAAACTTGTCGCCAGGGAATAAAGAGAGAGCGCGAGCAGGGACCGAGAAAGAGCATAACGGAGCAGGCAGGAGCGGATCAATGGTTGGCCAAATAGCCGCTAGGAGCGCACTATGCATCAAAACACGTTTCATCATATCGCAAAAAAAACTCGATACAAGACAACGCCGTGGCAAGGTCGCCGCGATAAATATTTCATGAATCTTTCATTACTAACCGGATCAACGCTCCATTAGCAATCAAACGCTCGTTGCGTCTTAATATTCAAACTATTCGAGCGATTACCATTTCCCTAAGATATGAGTCATTTTTTTTACGAAAAGTCATTTTCTCGACGATTGGGATTTCGAGGCTCAAAATAATTGTCACCGCCATGAAAATCACGCGATTTCCATGAATTTATTTATTTATTATGGGACGGGAATAGAAACGCGAAAAAGTTGCATCGCGGGCTGCCGGAACGGATTGATACCCAATTGAGCATGCGCGGAAGAGCGGCTTCTTCGTAATTCGCAACGACGCTGCTCTAGTGGCTGACGCCCACGCGAAACAAACGAAAAATCATCGCGCACATATTTCTTTCTCTGTCTCTCCCTCTCTCGCGTGTGACATATCGCGCGCAGCAGTGTCCCGAGACACAATATATCCCTAGCTCTCGTTCAAGGCCGCGAGACTCGCGAATCGGCGATGTAGGATGCAGATCGCGGAAGGAACAGCAAGGCCGAACGTGGCAGCGGGGAAAATAACGAGAAATCATGAGGATCGGGGTTACGGTTAACCATCAGTGAAAATGTAAACAACGGGATTGAATAACAAGAGTAAAAGAGTGTCGAAGATAATAAGAAAGTCCGCTTTGCCACTTGGCAACAGAATGGACTCGTCCAAGATGGCGCTCGTGTTCGCGCGAGCGAGCTGCGCGCGCACGCGCGCTCTCCACTCGTCCGGCTTGGTTCGAGGGACGCTCGCCAGAGGCGCGCGCGTTCAGCTATGATTCTATTTCGCCGGTCGTCATCAACACGCATATGCCTCCGTCAATTTTCTTTCGTTCCAATTATTTTCATTATTATCTTCGATTTTCAACTAAATTTACAAGAGCAAACGGTCGGGAGGGCGGGAGGGACAAAGGGAAAGATCCCGATACGTCGGCGCCCGTAGTACGCGCGTTAGCCGGTGCCAACAATGGCCGCGATCAACATTCACACGCGCCTTCGGGAGCCTCGCGAGTCAGCCGCGTCTTGAGGAAGGGGCACGGACAAACGGAAGGGGCAAAAGTGGCAACACGCACACGCGACACTCCGTAAACTACGCGATCTGTATACACGCACCAATCTCGTCACAAATACTTTTTGCATAATATATATAATGCCCGTAGCTTCAATAAGAATAATCGTTTAGCAAAACCCCCCCCCCTCCACGCCGCCCCTTGAGGCTGCTTCTGTGTATACTTTCCTTGCTCGACTAACATCCGCGAAAACACACGTAATTAGTCGCGTAGTAGCCATTCTAAAAGACACGTATTTTCCAATCGATTTTGTTACTTTTTTCGAAACTACAAAATGAAAAAAAAAAAAAATGTTAAAATGGGAATTTTTTTATATTTCGAAAATTTGAATCTTGATCGTGAAATTTTCAAAATATCTTTTTTATTCATTTTTAATGCCAATCCAAACACAAAATTCGGAAGAAATTTTGAAACACTTTTTCCAAAATTCATTTTTGATCGATTTTTTAGTGTCGTTGATGTCAAAATATTGACTTTTTTTTATTCCCTCCCTCCTATGGAGATTTTCGATCGTTTCTATTCTCTATTTTCTATGTCACGATCAGCCCTCAGGTCCTTTAATCTACAATTCGTGTCATCGACGACAGAGTCCCTTGCAGGCATGGTGGAGGCTATTAAACGAGGATATCTCGATCCCGGTGATAAGTTAGGTTCCCAACCCATGAACCAACAAGCTTTCCGATTCACTGTATTTGCGCGATGAGTGTTTCGTGTTTTTGTTGTTTTTCGTTCGGGAGATAAATCTCCAAGTTTGCATCGTTGGAATTCAACGAAATTCAGTTTTTTCTTGAGCAGAGCTAACGATTCTTATTCAATATTTAGTCAGGACGATAAAACGATTTTTTTTTAGAATCCAAAGACAAAATCCGCACGAAAATTGAAATTCAACAAACAATTGATAGAAAATCGTATTTTTCGTTTTGTTTTTTCTGTTTGGAGGATGAGTAAGAATTTTTTGGAATCTTTAGTATGTGAAGATAACGAATCGTTGAGCAAACGATTCGTAAGTAGAATTCAATGTCGAATTCTCATATCTGTAAAAATATCGATCGTAGCTTTACGTAAAATCTCGGTACGTCGACCAATGATTTCAAGGAATGAGGAACTATGAGGAACTATATTTTCAGTTTTGGATTCCTCATAGAGTGCTGTTTGCAAATTTCAATTTGCAGTGTTTTTTGTATTTGCATTTAAATTATATAATTTCGAAAACTTTTCTAGAAAGTAAAGAGGAAGTACGGACTTGTACACAATATCTTACAAAATTTGCAGAAATTAGAGCGGTTGAACGATTTTTAAAAAAACTCAGATTTTCATAAAATTCGAAAAATCATAAAATTTAAACCGTCCAATCGATATTTTCCAAATTCAATACCAACCTTCCTATTATGATACTCTATTTATAAAAAAAAAAAATTAGTAAGAAATCTTAAAATTTGCGGAAGTTAGAGCGTCGACATGCTTTTTTTGAAAATTTCAAAATGCCGTAGAATTCGTATTTTTCTAGCAATTTCGACAAAATTCTCAGAGAATGAAGAGCTTGTACAGATTAACATCTGTGCAAAACGGGAGCCCCGTAGCTCAAACCGTTCTCGAGTTATAAACGTTTGAATTTTGCAGTGCCAGAACATACACACGCACACACATCCGGACATTTTTTCTAAATATGATTTTTCGATGTTTTGGGACAGTTCAAGGGCATTGACATTGAAAACTGGAAGAAAAAAAAATTTCACCGTCACATAGCTTCCTCCATGAGGAAGCAAAATGAAAAAACGTGATCAACATTTTTTTCAGAGAAACAAAGAAATATTTCCATCGTTTATAACAATTATTTGGATTTCCGGGAGGGTTAGATTTCTCGAACAAAATAATTCAAAGCTTTGACCGAGTTTGTCAAATTCCTATGCGTCGAAGTGGCGTCCCAAGAGGGCGCGTCCATAGTCGCCATGAACAAGAATATTTCTCTAGGAGTTTGCTCGCAGAGTTTATAAAACTAAAAATTTGTAATCACGCGGATCGTCGCTTACACGGAAGTTGCAGTATTTTTTATTTTCCCTAAACAAAACTCTCAAGGTCATCGAAGTTTATTCGAAGAAAATTCCGCACACGACGCGTTCGTTCAATTTTACGGTACATTCGAAAACATCGCGACGAGCCTCGGAAATCAACTTTTTCATGAATTTTCATAAATTCAAAAGAAAATCTGTCAAAATTTGATCCCAGGAAATCTGGATCGTGAAGAAAGAGAAAAGAAAATAAAGAGCAGGCAAAAACACACAAGCCCCCTCCCTTGGTCTACGATGTGAGGCCACGAGTGAGAGAGCCGAGCAACTGTGCCACGCCACACGCCATTTGTGTTGATACCGTTGACATATTGAGTCGCCAGAACGAAGAAAAAAGTCCATAAAATTATAACAATCCCCAAATTCTTTCATTCCGCACGATTAATTAAGTCTCGAAACTTTTTTCTCATTCAATAGATTGATAATTACGCGCAAACTTTAATACCCGAAAGGACGCCCGAAAACAGCGTGACTCTCGAGCGACTGGGGGGAGAGAATCCAATTAGAACACGAGCCATAAAAAAAAAACTAATCGGCAGAACGCATCCGAATAAAATAATAACGTGTGCAAGGTCGGATTTCCAAAATGTTTTAAAATTTTAATATTGCTGCTTCGGCGAATGTGGAAAAATAAAGAAAAGCGAATTTTGTACACGAATAAATGAAATTTGATGAAATTTTGGTTACAACTCGCATTTTCGGTGGATTCGTGAAATTTTATTTTATTTTTAATAGAAATTTCATTTTAATTTTTTAAAATTTTTAGTAGAAATTGTATTTTCGATTTATTTTCACTTAATTTTTCAAAATTTTTATTATTATTAATTTTATTGTTGAATTATTATCATTATTAATTTCGTTATTTGATTATTATTATTATTATTTAATTAATTTCATTTAATTTTCGGAAAAATGGATTTTTTTGGTTGATTTACATTTTTAAATGGAAAGCCTGTTGGCTAAGCACCATTTTGAGAATTCCAACGGTCACGAGGGGCGAGCCGGGTGAAAAAGAAAAAAAACGAGCGGCCTCTCGATCGGCCCGTAGTAAGAAGAACAGGGTCCGAAGAGAGAAAGAGGGAGAGCGAGCGAGAGAGAGAGAGAGAGCGCGAAGATGCAGTTGAACGAGAGCTGACGCTTGATCGTCGATGCACCTGCCCGTGTACACGTTTCTCCCATCGCAAGCGCACGACGAGCCTTTCTTGCGATTTATACAAACGAAAATGTTTCCGGCTTGACCAGAAAACTCTCAGACCCTTGGGTCGAGGGTCGAAAAAGGGTTTTTCCAATTGTGGCAATTTAGCGGCTCGCAGGCTTCGGAATTTCCGAGAATATTCGTCAACCGGCGAAACGAGCCAGGGAGAGCCTCATAAATGTTTTGAAAACCTCGATGCCTTGCCCCCCGCCGCGAAGAAAATTCGCAGCAGAAAACGCTTTCTCCAAAATTGTCACTTGAACGAGAAAAAGCTTCACACAGTACGAAAGACACGGTTGCGTAATGAAATTAGAAAATCGATCGACTATCGATTCGGCCTTCGCGTCTACTGCTCGAGTAAAACGAAAAAAAAACCCAAAAATACGAAATAAATATGTAAAACACGAAAAATTACGATTGCTAATGCAAAATTCACGTAAAAAATGAAAAAAGAATTAACAAATCGAATTTCGATGCAGTAATTCTCAAAATGGAGATAAAAAACAAAAGACACAAAGTTTCTGGCAAATGCGCGAGAAAAAACAATGAAAACTTAACAATTACGAGAGAGAAATGAATTAAACGAAAAAAAAAAAAATGTCGGTGCGCGTGTTGCGGCAAACACGCACACAACACACACACGCGCGTCTCTATGTTTCTCCCTCGGCAAAGAGATCGCGGTGTTTTTTTTCACGTTGCCGGGTAATTCGGTGCTTTCTGTTTTCCATCAATCGCGCACCCGAGCTCGCCACAAAACACGCATTAACGTAGTCACGTTGTTGTAGAAATTATCGAAAAACAAAAAAGTGGAAAAAAATGACGTAGGAGCAAAAAGATCGAGAAAATTGTATCGACATGAATAAAAAACGTTGCGCAAGCTTTCGGAATGGAGAAAGAGAAGAAAACTCATCGAGGCTGATGGAAAAGTCGAAGGAAACAACGAGAAAAAAGATTTCCTCCCTCTCCCCCGAGAAAAGCACGCCATGCCCGCTGCTCAATGTTTCAGTACGAGGAGCTTCTCGTCTCTCGTGTCGGCATCAGCGTAACGCGGCCCACAGGGGAAACGCGATTTGTCCCGAAGCCACGCGGTATCGTAAAGAGTGTGAGAGAGCTCCTTAAGAGGTTGATAGCGAGAGAGAGAGAGAGAGAGAGAGAGAGTGAAAAATGTATTTCTCACACGTTGTCGATTTTTCCCTCGGAAATTAGGAGCACTGGCGACGAAAGAAACGCTAAAAATTTCACAGATACAGAGCGTTGACGTAGAACAGCAGCAGCAGTAACGACGTCGACGACGTGAGACGTTGTTGTGTCTGTCGTTTGATTACGCGTGATGAGGAGACGAAGAAAAAATAAAGATTCTAATCGGAGTAGCGTGAAACTCGATCTTACGACAATAAAAAAAAAAAAAAAAGAAAATTTTTAACGTTGGAGAGAAACTTACTCGCCGAGGCTTGTTCGCAATCAATTTTTCAACTTTTCTTTCACGTTCATATATTTTTTTGTCGTAATTCTAATTTGGCTTACTTCGCCGGGATTCCTTCCCCGTTTCTCGAGCTCTATCCGCTTCTCCATGGCCTCCAGACTTTTGTCAAACTCGATCACACTTCCCGAGTCGAAAAAAACAACAACAACAAGCTCGCAAACACTTTTGGATTAACACCTTGTTTTAAAACGCGACTTGAATGTTTTTCGTGCTCTCTCCTCTTGTTCCTGCGTCGCAACACAACTAGTCGTTCGTCGCTCGCTCGCCGCACCACCAACCTTGCTTTCAAAACCGGGGGAATATATGACACGGACAGACGGACGGACGAACACGAACGAGAGAGGCGCACACGATCGGTCGCTCGGTCACACACCAAGTCGTGTTGGTTACGAACGTGAGAGCCCCGCCACCACCGCGAGTCGTCGTTAGTTGTTCGTGCCGTAAGCCGTACGGAGCCCCTCAGCACGAGCGACAGAGACAGACGCCAAGAGCAACCCCGCCGCGGAGAGAGAACGAGCAAGGAGCCAGCGAGAGAGACAACACCAATCGCAAACTCAACCGCGGTTCGATTCTAGGCCCTACGCCTTCTACGTCCTCCTCTGTACACACACGTCCCTCTCTCTCCCTCTCTCTTGCGCCATTCGTCTGGCTCTCGCTTTTTCTACAGAAAATCGTTTCCCACAGCCGAAGACAGAGGCCCTCTCAACCGTTTATAATAACAAGACCGCGCGAGGCGGGAAACGAAACACATGTCTCCGGGACTACTTTCGAAGGGACCAATCACCTACGTATCCTGCGCACTCGTCGCTCGAGGCCTCTACCAGCAGCGACATCTATTGGGAGACTCTACGAAGCTGCTGCGAAAGGCGGTTGTTACGAAAGTATCGCTCGAAACTTGGCTTTTTAGATTTTCTCGAAAATGATCATGCCGTCGTTCCTTTACTTTATTAAGGAGGTTGGCTATATATGCTTATGCGTGGAAACTCTAGTTTTCAATTACTCGAAAACTATGTTGAAGAAAAATCTTAAAAAATTTGTACATTCATTTTTAATACTAAAGAATATACTCACCAATTTTCATCAAATTCTAATCATTTCGAATTTCCCAATGCTTTTAATATGGCAACATTGTTGTGTGTAGCCTATCTCCTTAAAAATTATTTGTCGGTTCTCATCTATTATTTTTCTTCAACAGGAATTTATTTTTTGCGTATCAATCGGCGGAGGAACTTTCTATGGCTCCCGAGACTGATTGTTGCGGATTCGTGCCAATTAGTGGTTCGTTGTGGTGCCATCCGACGTTGAGAAACGTAAGTAAGTCGTAAAATCTGCTCGTCGGTCACCGAGCAACGTTTTACCGACCGCATCCAGAGCGGTTCCATATATATCGCGCAGAAAGTCACGGCGCTGGCTCCCTCAGTGCGGAAACTGTGAAGACCTTTTTTTGATCCGCGGCATCAATCACGCGGACCAAAAAAATAGTAACGTCAAATTTACGTACTTGCGAAAAAATTGAGAGAATTTTGATTGAAAAATAACCGAGGCAATGGATTTTAAAACGAATGAGATTTTATGAATCGATTTCTGCTGGCGTTTATTTTAAATATATTTCATTGAATATTTATTGAATATCTTGGAGTAAATTTACTTGGTGTAAATCGTTTGTTTTGTTCACGTTCTACTCGTTCTACGCGTTTCCGTTCGGTTTGTTTACATTCTCTGCGACGTCGAGTATTCGACGCGATCGCTCGTAGTCTATAAGGAGAAGGGGGGAGGGCGGCGATGGCTAGACTGGTGCGCTGCTCGGGAGAAGCGCGATGGTGGGGCGCGCTGGTGGCCACGGCAGAGCGGGGCGCGCTGGTGGCCACGGGGCAGAGCGGGGCGAACGGACGGGCAGTCGGGCGCCGGCCCGCGTGGAGAGCGCCACGTGTGCGTCGGTTGGCCAGCTCGATGCGTAACTTTATCTTTCGTCGACGCGCAACTGCTGATTGAACGGAGTGCTTAAAATGAGGAGAATTCTGCTTGATCTTGAGTGCATAAAACAGCGAACTTAATAATCTTCTTTTCGGGTTCAATTTATTCTTTAATCGAATAAAAATAAGGTTTTAAATTATTTATACTAAAGATTCATATTAAATTAGTACATGAAAACTTTAAATATACAAAAATTACGCAATAATAATCATTAATATTGATATTATTATTGTTTCTTGAACAGCGATAAACTTTATTTCGTCTGCAACAAAATGATTTAGAAAAACGATCTTAAAAAAAAATCAAATAAATTTATTTTTTTTTTTTTCGGGAAAATGCTGAATCGTTGTCCATGAATTTTCGCACATGATAAATATGGCTAAGCCGATAATCAGTAACGGACAGTTTAGCGACTCTTTGTATGACGTTTTCGAGAATCGTGTGTCCACTCGCACGTACGCGTGTACGCAAGCACGCCGGGTTCGCCCTTGATGCAACTTTACCCCGAGCAAACGCAAGTTCTCCTCTCCTACAGTAACTCGCGGCGTCCTATGCAGGTATGTCGGCAAGAATATGTGGGAACATGCTATAAATCTACTCTGTAGTTTGCAAGTTCCCGCACGCATATGCGAATCGAAATCGAACCGGCAACCACATCATACGCATTTGCATCACGTTCGTAGCGACTAAGTGTGCTGGAAGCTTGCACCGCGAGGCGTACAAGCGCAGTCTATGTTAACATATTGAATGCTAACATACGTAAGGCAAGCACGCAAGCACGCGTGCACTCACGCGAGCATGCACGGTTCTCCATGACGATGTTTTACAGAAGTCGTTTCACTGGCTGTTGCTTAGAATCGGTGCATGTCCATTTCATTGTGTGCGAAGACATTTTTTTTGCAAAAAAATACTTTTGATTGCCTGAGAGCAGCAATATCGATCGTTTTTCTATGAATTTTTTGATTAAACCGTTAATATCGAATGAATCTTGCTATCGCGATAAAATTCATGGGCATAAATTGTAAAATTCATTTTCCAAAATAACGTTTATGGTGCGTGTCTCCATAGTTGACTGCTGATGAAGGAAACAAGTGCGTGAAACGAATTAATGAGCTTTTCGTGTAGAAGTGTTAAATGAAACATTCAATTGCTGGTTTTAATGTAGAAGCTAAATCTCAGCGAATCTAATAAAACGAAGTGAAAAGTGATTGAGTGATTATTCCGTGGAGGCAGTCGGTTCAAAAAATGCAGTCTCGAGAGGTTTTGCAACGAATGACGATGGACTATGTTGGATCATTGGAACGGGCATCCAAAAGTGAGTAAACGAATCAAATTTATTTGGGTTTCTTTGGGTATATCAAAACGTTGTTTGTTTTCTACTGTTCCATCCTCGAAACAATCACAACCAACTTTTCCATTGTAACCTTCAGTCGTTCGATGTTCCAAGGAAAGCATAAGTTTCGGGTCGTTTTCTTTTCACTACACAACAGAAAGCCCAACTTTCGACGAAATAATTGAATAATAAATGTCCACCGATCAAACAACTGCCTTCGAGATATGAAAAAATCAATCTTTTTCCCCTGACTCATTGGCTTCTTTTACTTCAACGTAAATTACTTCAAAAGAATTATTTCGAAGTTATCGTGTCGTGGAACTCGGTGTAAAAAGCAAACTATCAAATAATGGGAGCAAATAATTGCGAGCAAAATTTTTCACGCACAAACTATTCGTTTTTGAAAAAATAAGAAAAATCAAAAATGGGGATCTAAGTTTGGGTAGGTGCGCAAATCCACAGCGCAGACAGGAAGTGCTCGGAAAGTAGGGAAATTTCGCGCATTGTAATCGATTTCAAAATTGATTTTTTTGAAAAAATCGTTGACCGCTGAACGCGATTTAATTTCGCCACCATAAACCACTGAACGACCCCCAAAAAACTTGTGAAAAAAAAAATTAATATTGTCAACTTGAGGGGGCTATCTCAACGGAGGTTACCTTTGCGACGAAAATGGTGATTTCATTGGCGGTCACATAACCAGCTTATGACCGTGAAAATACGGTAAATTTACCGGTCACGTTACCCACATAGAGTCTCGTCGGTGAACAAGTACATTTGACGGCTCTGTCGTCTACTGGCTCGATGTGAGAAATTGAGAATGACGATACAGCGTGTACAGTCTGAGAAAAGATACAACTGGGCAATGCTGTTGCGCAGTTCGCGAACAGTCGTCGTTTCGACGTAGGAGTGTCGCGTTCGGTGGTTATCTCTCTTCTGCGTTTACCAATTTTCTCGGTTATTCTTTTTGTTTCCGAGGGTTAGAAAACTAGTCCATCGTGAAGTTGTTTTTCTGGGAATCTGGGCTTGCCCGGTGGGCACTAGCTGCCCACGAGCCCGGAGAAATGTCGATTAGGACAGCGGCTCGACGTCTTTTGCAAAATGGTCGGGTCCTCATACGCTCGTTACGGAATCCCGAAAATCGCTATTCGAGCTGCTACGCCAGAGGACATCTCAACAAAATACACGTTGTGGAAGTAGGTGAGTTCTTACCCACCGTTATTTTTACATTTTCAAACATTTACACGTTGCAGCGTTTCAACCTCGTGTCAAGCAATTTTTCCAAATGCTCCCATTAAAAAATCATTTTCTCTATTAAATTCATCAGTCTCGACGATCATATGTTTTCTCCACATTGCCAGGTTAAAATTAACTCTTGAGGCTCGCCAAATTTCGCGCAATATTCATTCTTTTTATTTCCCACTTTTTTCACCCGCTAAAAATCCATTTTTAATAATAATAAATTATAAATAAATACATTTTTCGTCTACGAGTTAATAATTTTTTGTTACTTAACCAATTTGACCAACAATTTTCATTCTCCACTCAACGTATTTCGTTTTTTACCTTTTCTGCCAAAAACATAATTAATAAATTAATAAATAAATTAATTAATAAATAATTAATAAATAAAAAATTAAAAAATGTTAAAAAAATTAATAAATTAATAAATGGATTTATATTTCAATTTTTTAATGAATTCATAATCAAATTAAATTAATATAATTAAATTTCAATAAATTGAGTTTCAAAAAATATTGAAAAATACATTCAATAAATGAAATAAATTGATCAAGGCTCATCGTTAAAAATCAATTTGTATTTTCATCAAAACTGAGAAAAAAATTTTGGTTTTGAAATCGACGCTGCAACTGCAGTTTTAATTGCGCATTAAAAGTGGGAAACGGCGTCTGTTTTTGTTTCAAGATTGTACAGAGAAAAATACATTGGCTAAATTTGAATAAATGGAAAAAATTCAATTTTACTTGAAAATCTGAAAAATAACGTTAAAAAATATTATTTATTTATTTATCACGGCAAAAACCCAATATGTTAATTGTTCTGGTGAACAAAATATGAAAAATTTACAAAAGCAAGAGTTAAATGTACGTTTGACTCGTTTCCTTATGCTTCTGCTAGGAGGAGCCAATGCTGGGAAATCCGAATAATTAACCGAGCAAAAAAAAAAGGCAAAATAAAAAGATTTTACTGTTTTGTTTGGACAGGCAAGTCCCAGGGCCTTGTGCCTAAAATCGTCGGTGATGTCAGTGCCACTGGCAGGCACCTTGGGTTCCTGGGATCTCAGGCTCGCAAGCTCTTTGTTGATAACATCTTGAAAAGAGTGACAAACAGCTTGGCCGCTGATTTGCGCAGGAAAGCAGCCAGTCGCTTGTTGTTCGGAGATTCGGCGCCTTTTTTTGCTTTGGTCGGAGTGTCGTTGGCATCGGGCACAGGGATTTTGACCAAGGACGATGAATTGGAAGGAGTTTGTTGGGAAATCAGGGTATGGAGCGTTACACTTTGTTTATTGTCAAAACTAGAACTGCGCATGAAATGGCTGAGTTTGCTCTTCGAGGATAATCAACGGAAGAACCAATTAATCTTACGACACGTTTGCAACGTTGCGGTCCAACGAAAAATACTTTTTCTATTAATTGTTTGTTCCATTTCAAAAACAAACAAATTGATTTAATAAGAATCATGGAGCTCTGCTCAAGAAAAAACAGAATTTCTGAAAAACTGAAAATTCGAATTTCAAGAAAAAACAGAAAAAACTGAAATATTAATTACACTGACGTTTGCAACGTTGTGGTCCAACGAAAAATACGTTTTCTATTAATTGTTTGTTAAATTTCAAAAACCATGACAATTTTCATACTGATTTTCTCTTTGGATCGTAAAAAAAGATCGATTTATTATCCTGACCAAATATTTAATAAGAATCATGGAGCTCTGCTCAAGAAAAAACAGAATTTCTGAAAATTAGAATTACAAGAAAAAACAAAAATTGATGACACTGACGTTCGCAACGTCGTGGTCCACCGAAAAAAACGTTTTCCATTAATTGTTTGTTAAATTTGAAAAACCATGACAATTTTCGTACCAATTTCGTCTTTGGATCTTAAGAAACGATCGTTTCATTTTCCTGGCAAATATTGAATCAGAATCATGGAGCTCTGCTCAAGAAAAAACAGAATTTCTCAATTTCTGAAAACCAGGAAATCAGGATTTAAAACAAACGAAAAAAAAAAACAAAAATTACGTTTAAAAATACGTTTTCTATTAATTTTTTGTTGAATTTAAAAAAACCATGACAATTTTCGTACCAATTTTATTTCTGGATCCTAAAAAAAAATGGTTTTGTCCTGACCAAATATTGAATAAGAATCTTGAAGCTCTGCTCAAGAAAAAATAAAATTTCGTCAAACTCCAACGATGCAAACGTCAACATCGTTATAAATCTCCTCATTCCCCATTTTCAATTGAATATCCGGTCATACAGGATGCAGTATCGAAGATCCACTGGAACAAACCACAAAACGATGGAAATTACGAAACGACGCCGACAAACGAAGAGGCTGTGAGTCTTAAGGACTTTGTTATTGGACCGCCAATAGCGAAGGGATGTTCGGCGGTGGTTTACGCAGCCCGTATGAAAGATTCTTCAGACTCGATCGACAAGGACGTCATAAAAATGGAGAGTAACACTCAAGACATGGCGAGTTTTCCATTGGCTATAAAAATGATGTTCAATTACGATGCGGAATCGAACGCCTCGTCGATTCTTCGGGCAATGTATCGGGAAACGGTACCAGCTAGAAAATACGATCGTAACGAAGAATTGGCCGATTGGGAGCTACGGATGGCTGAAAATATGCGAACTCTGCCTCCTCATCCCAACATCGTCGCGATGTATTACGTTTTTGCCGATCGTGTACCTTTCCTTCCAGGCTCCACGAGGATGTATCCTGATGCTCTTCCTGCAAGACTCAACCCTCAAGGATCCGGACGAAATATGAGTCTTTTCCTTCTGATGAAAAGGCAAGTTCGTCAATTATTCAAAATCTACTTCTTACAAATCTGAAGGAAAAAAATCAAAAATTTTGCCCATTCTATTGTTTTTAAATTCATTTAATCAATTCATTCATCAATTGAAATTCTAAATTTGCACGACACAAAGAGAATAGTGAGATCTAATAGTTCGCGCAATTTCAAGAGCTTTCATCATGTACAAGTCAAGATATTTATTTATAAAAATTACTATTTTCATTCTCATAAGAGCGTGTGTTAAAATTTGCAATTTTCAACATTTAATATTTCGATTTCTAAATGGTGAAGCCTCTTAAAAATTTGCATACACTTTTATGCAACATCGAAGAAGCTTTATTTAGTTTTTCAAAAAAAAATCGCTCGTAAAATTTTTTCGAAATTTTGTTTATTATACAACAAATGCAGATTGCCTCGGACAATCTTGGATTTAGAGTACGTTGTTCTTTAGTCAATTTTTAACAAATTTTTTTAATGAACTTGGGCGCTCAAACCATTTTTTATGTAAGAAAAAATGAAAAGAAAAATTTCGATTTGTCTGTCGCCATACAATTTTTTCAAAGCAAAACCTACAAAATATTTTAAAATTTTTGAAATATTTTTCGTTGGATTCCAACGATGCAAACTTCAGTATCAAAGTTTTGTTTTTCATTCGAAGCGGAGAACGTGCTTAGGGAGAAAATAAACGATGACGACAAGTCTATGTTATGGTTGTCATCGAGACAATGAGGAACGTTGCTCAAGAAATCAGTAAACAGCTCGATTATTTTCCAGGTACGATGTCACCTTGAAGCAATACATGATCGATCGTGATGTCAATATCCGAGAGTCGATTCTTTTACTCGCACAATTGTTGGAGGGCGTAGCACACATGAATGCTCATGGTATCGCACACAGGTGAGTCTTATTTACAAATAATTTTTTTCTCGTATCATTGACACGATCAAATTTCATATCGATAACGAAAATTGATACGCGCTAATTATTTCTACGTCGTATCAAAGTTCGGAGCGTTGAAACGCGACGAACAAACTTTTTATAACGTCCGATTTTTCGCGGTGTGAAAATGATATTTTTCTATTGTGCGTTGATGACACGTGCTCGAGTAACAATTCAAAAAAATAGAATTATAAAATAGAAGAAGGAAAAATAAGCAAATAGAAGTTTTTTGTAATTTTTTGCGCGAATGGAAAAATGTGGTTTTGGGAAAATTATATTTTTCTATTTTGCGTTGATTACGAATGCCCGAGTAATAATTTAAAAAATATTTAATTATAAAATAGAAGAAGGAAAAATAGGAGAATAGAATTTTTCTAATTTTCGCCGCGAATGCAAAAATGTGGTTTTGAGAAAAATATATTTTTCTACTCTGCGTTGATGACAAATGCCCGAGTAACAATTGAAAAAAAAAGAATTATAAAATAGAAGCAGTGGGGAGAGAGAGAGCTAAAGGGTTCAGGGAAAGTAAATGCAGGATGTGCGAAAGCGAAGAAGAAAACCTAGCGCACATTTGCGAGTGCCAAGCGATAAGAAATGAGATAGCGGAAGAAGTGGTAGGTGGTTTGACCGATTGGATAGGAAGGGATGGAACGGAAAGGATGGAAGACAAAATAAATCGAGCTTTAAGAGGAGAGCCAGTGAAAGAACTGTGCGAGTATGTGAGGGCGTATGAGTGGTTGATGCGGAAAAGGAATGTAAATAGAGAGTGCGCGTGAATGTTAGTAATTAAGTGAAATATGTGACGGGGAAAGAAAATATATGTAGAGGGGGGAACTGTGTAAAAGCCCGAAAGGGTATACCTATGGAAATAAAACTACTACTATAAAATAGAAGCAGGAAAAATAGGAAAATAGAATTTTTCTAATTTTCTGCGCGAATGCAAAAATGTGGTTTTGAGAAAATTATATTTTTCTACTCTGCGTTGATGACAAATGCCCGAGTAAGAATAAAAAAAAAATAGATTTATAAAATAAAAGAAGGAAAAATAGGCAAATAGAATTTTTGTCTTTTTCTATGCGACTGCAGAAATGTGGTTTTGGGAAAAGGCATCGCAGGTCAGAAAATTCGAAAAGTTCAAAGTAGCTGAAAAAATGTGTGAAATTCTCTCTCGTTGTTGATTCTTTGCAGGGATTTGAAAAGCGACAACATACTCCTCGACATTTCGGAAGTACTGGACAATTGTCCGTCTCTGGTTATAACGGATTTCGGTTGTTGTCTCGCTGACAAAGTTCACGGTCTTTATCTACCGTACAACAGCCACGACCTGGATAAGGGTGGGAACGCGGCTCTCATGGCCCCGGAAATCGTAAATGCCGAGCCGGGGCCATTCACCAGCATAAATTATACGAAAGCCGATCTCTGGACGGTGGGCACGATAGCCTACGAAATATTCGGACAAAAAAATCCATTCTACGCTGTCAGCAACGAAGGTTCGTCCTTGAAAAACCACAATTACTCGGAAGAAGCTTTGCCCTCGTTGCCTGATGAGGTTCCACCTGTGATAGTCGCGCTTGTGAGAAACATATTGAGCCGAAACCTGCATAAGGTATTTTTTAGTAATTTTTCGAAAAAAAAAATAAAAAAGAAAAAAAAAACATTTCTCAACGAATAAAAATGATTTTATTTATTTTTGTCGTAGCGGCTCTCGCCGGAAATGGCTGCAACGATCATGCAATTGTACTTATGGGCACCGAGCTCGTGGCTGCGAAACAAAAGTCAAGTTCCTTCGAGCAACGAGGTGAGTCGAAGCTCCCGAGTGTCCGTCACGTTTCTAATTTATAAACAAATTCCTTTTCTACAAATGTTCGCTCTCCCCTTGTTTATTTTAAATCCAATCGTTTCTGGGCTCTTTTTCTCGCTCGTACGACGCTCAAGTTCCCAACGTTGAAACGAGACGAAAAATATTTCTTTGTATTGCTGATTTCTTTCATTTTCAAAATTATCCAAATTTTTGGAGATAAATCAAAATTTCGTTACACATAAACGATGCAAACTTGAAAGTCGTCTCGCTGGTTACGTTGAAACTTATTAAGGGATGGGCCAATTTGCTGATACAGTTGGAAGCTCGACATATTTCTCCAGATTCCATTTTTATTATCATTATTGTTTATAATAATTATTTATAATAATTGTTTATAATTATTCATAATTTATATAAATAATAAATAAATAAATAAATATTGTTATAAATAATTAATAGAATTATTATTTTTATATCATTATTAATAATATAATAATAATAATTATAAAAATAATTATAAATAATTGGAGGAAAATGATGGAAATAATAATTTGCAGATTCTCCAATGGCTGCTGTCTTTGACGACGAAAGTTTTGTGCGAGGGTCGAAATATTCATTCGATGCAAGGGCCAGAAGCGTTGTATTACAGCGAGAAAAGTGAGGAGCGTCGAGCGAGTGGGTCTCACCAAAATTTCACGAGATCGTTATCGACGCGTTCGTGCGGTCGTCGAACGATGCCGGAATATCAGCTGATTGCGAGTTTTTTGGGCCGCGTGACGCTGGGAAACGTGAGAGAATGTTTTAGATGGTTGCAAAAAAATGTATGAAATGTTTTTCATTTCGATGTCAACGAGTCGGGAGAATCATCGATTCGCTTTTGTTTCGTAATCACAAGGTAGTAAGAGGGCGTGTGTGTTTATAGTCGAGGAGATTAAAACGCCTCCCAACGTCGTTCGCCGGAAATAAAATCGCTGGAAAATCCAAGTCGGAATCGCTCGGACTGTTGCGACGCTTTAAAAGTATTGCTCGCAAGAGAGCAGCGAGAAAAACGAAGATAATTGTTATACACTATATTTTTTATACTCTCGAAAAAGCGGCGAAATAATTGGCTCAACGCGATTCTCGCATCTCGACGAATCGTGCGCCCTACATTCTCTTGAGTCAAATTATTTCTTTTTTTTTTTCTTATCACGCTAATCGAGTGCCTTGAATGTCAACGTTTTACGAATCGTCTATTTTGAAAAGTCTATTCAACGACGTCCTCGGCATCGCAGCACCTTAACTTTTCGATACGGGAAATCATTTTCTTCCGAAGGTCAAAACCTTCGAGTTTGCATCGTCGGAACCCAACGAAATTTTTTTTTTTTTTTCGTTCGCGCGAGCCGAAAAGTAAATGGGCTCGAAAATTTCCGATAAAAACGAGGATTTTCGTTGGAAACGGTGATTGTGCTTTTCGGAGGAAAGTACGAGACCGGTTCCGTCGTTAATATTCAACAAATTTTCTTGAAATTCCGCAGTACGTTATGAAAAATCGTTTTTCGATATTTTTCTTGCGGCCCTCGAAATTCGACCGAAGAAATGAATGGGAGATTTTTGAAAAATTCAAAATGTAAGAGTCAAAAATAGAGTTTATGCTTTTTTGCAACGATGTAAATTTCGAATGGAGCGAAAATGTTGCACGGTTTTAAAATAATCGTCATTCTCGTAGTTTGGCGATTTTGAGTATCAGGGAAATGGCGAATTGGCGATTGTTTTGCCATTCGAAAATTGTCGAGAGTGTCTATAGGGCAAATCTTGAAATAAAGCTTGTATATATAGAAATTTTCATGATCGTTTTAAAGAGTTTTTTTTTTTTTATTTCTTGTCAGCTTTGACTTTGAAATCTCTCGGATGTACGGGGATTGCACATGTTTGCATTTTCTTCTTTGTATCCTCGAGATCGAGGCCCTTTGTCGAGGTCAAATCCTTGACGAAGACGAGCAACTCCTCGTAGGATATCGCTCGCTTGCGAAATTTAAAAAAAGACAAGCCCGTGTCCGTCGTTGTTACTCGGGACATGTCGAGAATGCGTGCTGAAGCTAACCACACGTTCAGTTGAGAAAGTGGCAACAGATTTACTTTCTTCGCGTCCGAGAGAGGATCCATTCGGCAGTAAGCTACAAAGTTTAATATTTTTCCTGATTTTCCGTTTTTTTTTTTTTTTTTTAACGAATTACTATCACAAAACGACTTTATTTAGGATTTTTTCAAAATTTTGTACAAACGTTCTTGACACCAAAACTAACAGTTTTCTTCTCTGAAGAAAAATTTTCTGACGTTTACAATTTCGAGATATTTAATTTCCAATTTTTTATTTTTCCCATCCAAAGGCGTGTAAATTCAAATCACGTTTCGTTAAAAACGGTGCAAGAAAAAAAGAAATGAAACGCGACTTGAATTTACACGCGTTTAGATGAGAAAAATAAAAAATTGGAAATTAAATATCTCGAAATTCGAAAAGTCAGAAAATTTTTCTACAGAAAAGAAAACTGTTAGTTTTGGTGCCAAGAACGTTTATATTAAATTTTAAAAGAACCTTAAATAAAGTTTTTTTGTGACAGTAATACCTTAATTACAAATGGATATTAATTAAAAGTTCAGAAAAAAGTTTGGTTATTTTTTGCAAACCTACACATTTCCGTTTAATTATTTATTTAGTAATTTTATTATTTGATCGACTTTATTTAATTAATAATTTATCGATTTATTTATTACAGTTTTCGTGTTAAAAAAATGAAGCGAGCGCAAATAATTGTGAGAAAGAAATTTGATAGAAAAAAAAACCTTCGAACATGGTATTCAGAGGAACAACTTCCGGCTCAGGTTTTTTGATCGGTGTCCCAAAATTCTGCATATTATTACGAGCAATTATAACCAACCAGCCAATTCGTTTGAAATTTGCCATCAACGAAAAAACAAAAGAGATTTTTAATAACGATTGTAAAGGAACAACGAGCCACAGGAAGGTTAGGAAAAATATGGAGGAAAAAACGTCAATTGGGGAAGAAAAATCCGCTTATAAAATCAGCGTTGACAATTATTGTAACTTGATTATCGAAATTACGGATGAATCGACTAATCTTTTGCGAGATAGCGCCGAGGATGATGACGCGACCGAGCCAGCGGAGTCGCCAGAGGAAAAACATTCGATCGGGAATTTCGAATTTGTTAACTATGTCGAAGAAAAATCCGATGGAACGAAGAGACTTTTGCTGCATGGCAAAGAGGTTTTCCTTCACCGTGGGTTCGTCATGATTCCTCAAGAAAAACGAAATTAACCCTTAATGGTCACACGGGGTCAATTTTACTCCAGCTGCTTTCGACCGACGATACGTAATAGAAATTTTGAGCAAATGAGACTTGTGACAGCCTCTATCGGTAGTTTGAACCTTCTAGTAAGGAGCCTCATCGTTATTATTTGGAAGGGCCCGTTAGTTCAGTTTTGGAAGCCATAGGAAGCGGAGGTCGTTAATTTAACCAGTCCGACCTGGAAGCATGCTATTTCAGACTTGCGAAACGATTTTTTTTGTTGTTTAAATTGAAAACTACAATTTCTGCATTATTTTTCGTTAAAAAAGTCATTTGCAGATTTTTTTTTCGACATTTTTTTAATATTAAAATATAAATTGGTCCTGGGGTAGTTTGTACCCCAAAGTGGCAAGTAAGGGTTAACAGTCAATTTGTGGGAACGTAATGAGAAAAAATTTAATTGCAGAAAGCGTTTAGGGGACGAGGACATTTCCGAGCTGCTCATTTTTCTGCAAGCAACTCCCGTGGTCGTTGACCTCGATTTACCTTTCAATGAAATTCATTGCGATGGATTTATCGACATAATCAAATACATAACGGTAATAATTCAAAAGATTAAGCTCCCCCAACGGTTCGTTAAAGAGAAAAATACTTTTTAGACCCACGACCAAGTGATAAGACTGAATGTACAGAACAACGAAATAGGAGCCAAGGGAGTAGATTTCTTGTGCGAGTGTGGAGATGAATTGAGATTGGAAATTCTCTGGCTCAATGGAAACAAATTTGGCGTAGAGGTACAAAGTTGAATAAAACATTTGATGTTTAATTTTAATTGTTCGAAAGAAGACACGATTATGAATTTAGAGTTCGAAGCAATTGGCATTGATGCTCCTGAAGAATCAACTGCTCCGTGAATTGAACGTGGCGCAGGTCGACCAAACAGCTTCTAGCCTCGTTTATTTTATCACAGTCCTTCGCCACGATCAGGATTCGTACAACGAAACTCTCAAAACACTGGATATCAGCAGCCCTCATCCAGCATGTTTCTATTATTTCGACACTGCTCATTTTGCCACTTTAATTGGATCCCTACTCAAAGTAATTATTTTTATTGAATTATTCAACAAAATAATCCATAGACAAGTCTCGTTACCTGAATTTCGATCTCATTCGAATGGGGTCATACCGACGACTAAAGCGAATCGCATTCTGCTTCCAAAAGAAAATTAATTAAGACAATTGATTGAATTAATTAATTTTAAAGAAAATTGCCAACGACCATACCACGCTGAAAGCACAAGTTCTCCTCCGATCACTGAAGTTAATTTCAAAGAAAATTAATTTAATGAATTTTGAAGAAAATTAATTAAATTAATTTTCTCAATTAATTTTCGTTTGGTACGAAAAGGAAATTAAGTTAATTAAATTAAATTGACTTAACAAGACGAACAAATGTCTGGAAAATTTGCACGTCGAAAAATTTGGATTCACGTGCCACGATATTGAGCTCATGCTCATGGAAGGAAAGTTGAATAGAACTTTTCGAACTCTCGATTTGAGTGGGAACAACGTCGGCGATTTGGGAGCAGAATGTCTCTCCGATTGGTTGGCACAGAAGCCAGCATTGTGTGTTCTCGTATTAGCCCACAATATCGTCACGAGTACAGGAGCAAGGTAAACACAAAAAATTGAATACGCGACGAACATGTCGTTTTGGCGATCGCGCAAAAAAAAAAAAATTTCTATTGAATCCAATACTTGGATGGGTGACCGCTGAGCCATTCACGAAGCTCGCTCATCAATCTCTGAGCAAATAACAATTTTTCTGAGTTTTTAATTCACCGATTTGACCACAAAATTCAATAAAAAATCAAAAAATTAATAATCATAATGAGAGAAAAAAAAGAATTATCGTTTTTTATGAATTTTAAAAAATTCCATCAGGGCTCTGAGTCGTGGATTACCCTTTTCAAGAATCAAACATCTCGATATTTCGTACAATCGTATCGACGACTCTGGAATTCGTGATATTCTCGATACTCTGAAGAAAAGTCCTTGTCTGAGGAGTTTGAAACTTTTTGGGAATTGCATCGGCCATGAATCCTCGAAAGTAAGCGATATTTTCATCCAGAAAACGTTGAGACGTTCTCTCGGTTGTTTCGTCAAAGAAAAATCTACCAAACGTTTTTTTCGAGGCTCCCCCGATAATTTCGGCGAAATTCAAGTTACACGTGGATTTTTTTCCACGCACAAAATCGACCATAACTTGGATTTTCCTCGTAATATCAAGCCACAGATTGTTAAAAGGCAAAAATCTAAAGTAACGACTAGTCGTGCGTTTACACGCGAACGAGAAAGTCTCGACAGGGCTTGACGCCATGAATTAGAAAAAAAAAAAAAAAACTACACGATCAAGGACGAACGATTTTTCTCAAGAATTATCGAGCGTTTTTATCCAAATTTTTTCTTCTTAAGAAAATCGATTTTTTTTCCTCGATTCAGATTATCCACCGAATGTTGCTGTCCGGGGTCCTAGTTCAAGAACATTTGGACGTAAGACCCTACAGAGTGAATCACGAATGGCAATGCGCCCTTTACTCCGAGGAAAATTGAGTAAACAGCAGCGATTTGTTTGGTGGAGTGTAAAGAAAACATTTGTCCAACTTGTAATAAAAATTTATTAACTTTAATTAGACTCTATGAAGGAATACTGAATCAGACTTTGTAAGGTTTATAAAGAGTAAAGTAAATAATTGTCAAGTTACGAAGTTAAATAAAGAATTTTCAGAGGAAAAATGAAATTCGTAGCATTCGATACTGCCAAAGGAAAGTGTCAAGTTGCGGATGGAACTGTCGAGACGCTCGTGCGACTTGCCTGCAGCCGAGTAGCTTTATCACAGTTGGTTACGAAATCCATAGCACTGTCGTACTCAAGAATCTCGTTTTTTAACACTTCGAGATCGAGCAGTCCGGTTTTGTGCACTTTGGTATTTTTTCTTCTATATCTTACGGCGGTTATCATTTTGTCGAGGACGTAATGGAGCCAGAGGATGTTGGTGTACGGCTCGAATCGTTGCCAATTATTTCTGTGGAAAAAGTAAGAAAAAATGCATGAGAATAAAAGTTTAACGGTTTGTTACCGAATGCTACACTGAAAATAAAATTTTGTTGGAAAAGATGGAAATTTAGTTCGATACGTTCGACTAAACGTTTTTTTGAATAATCCCAAAAATTGTGTCATCGCGGCAAGAAATATTGTAGAAAGTCTCTTCGGAAGCTAATTTTTGTCGTTCCAATCGTAAATTTGTTGACAATTCCGTTAGAAACGAAATATACTGCCAAAATGACGAAAATTTTGAAATTATCCAAAAATATTTAGTTTACCGTGTTCAACAAAATGTCGACGATTATTAACAAAATTTCATTTCCAGTGCAAAGTTTAGGCTCGGAATTTCGACTTGTTTATGTCGAGAAATGACTGGATGATTTTTTTCGTGGCTATCGAATCGACTTACTCCAATTTCTTCCTCATAAGCCTGTAAATTTCAAATTGATATTCGCCCTGAGCCACGAAGAGATCTTCGTCGACGGAGAGATCATTGAAAATGCTGCATCCTTGATACGACATCCTTGACAAAGTGAAATCGATCACAGAAACCTTAACACCTCTACTCTGTACTCTGACTGATTTGTTGTCGAGTTTAAAGTCAATTTGCGTTTCGTCCGTTCGTGAGATTAGCAAATTTCCCCAGTGAAGATCGCGGTGCTCGAATTCGAGGGATTCCTCAGCGACAGCGAGTGCCAAAGCAGTCTGAATGATGGTAAAAATTATATCGGTAAATCAAAAGTTTCCAACTATTCGAAATCGCAAATGGTTAAGGTTAATACTGTGCTGCGTATTAGTGAAATGAGTGTTAAATTTTCAAAACGCTTTCAGACCAAGTTTAACGTAACAATTAAATGTATTGTTAGTGGATCTGTATTACAGCATGTCTTAGTACCATGGAAAAATGTTAAAAACGATAGTTTTGCAAAACCATTAACTGATAAATCAAAATTTCCATGGTGACACATTTTCACTAGGTTTTTTCAACGAATTATCAACGTATTTTAAAACCGATTTTGATGCACCACGTCTCATTTTCATCCTCGACTGACCCTCTACGAATCCACCACGTAGATTTTTTTTAAGCTTTACCGTTTCACTATTGCAGCTTATTGTTTATTAAGCGGAAAAACTTTTTCATAACTAATTTCTGAAGGAATGAATTTAAAAAAAAAATCTACTTGGTGGATTCGTAGAGGATCAGTTGAGGAACAAAATGAGACGTGGTGCATGAAAATCGATTGAAAAATAAAGATAATTCTTTGAAAACAACCTAGTGAAAATGTGTCACCATGGAAATTTGGATTTAAAAGTTAATGGTTTTGCAAAACTATCGTTTTTAATATTTTTTCACGTTGCTAAGACACGCTGTAATACAGATCCACTAACAATACATTTAATTTTTGCGTTAAACTTGGTCTAAAAGCGTTTTGAAAATTTAGCAACTAGTATGCAGCACAGTATTTGCCTCAACAGCTTTCATGTGCATCCGAGTTATTAAAAATATGAAATAATCAATCGTTTATATTTTGTAATATTCGTAATTGGAATTATTATTAATATTAATTAATCTTTTTCAACTATTAATGTTTATAATAAAATTCTAATAATTATAACAATTTATATAATTAATAACTACAATATTAAAATTGCAATAATCTTTTGTTTCTTTTCCTATATATATATATCAATTAATTAATTAATCTTATTATTATTAATTATTATTATTAAAATATAATAATTATTCATAATTAGTGATAATTCATCACAATTATATAAATTGTTGTAATGATTATAATTAATAATAATAATTTATAGAATAATTGTTTTCTGTTGACGTTTACCTGCGTAAAGAGAGCGTGCGCCTCTCTGGCATTTTGAAAAACGTAAGCTTCGAGATCTTCGCCGCCGTGGCCCAATTCCAAAACTATGTACAACTGATCTTGTTGAAAAATCGACGGACAATCATTTTCAGAATTTTTCTCCTCGTCATAAGTCTTCCACAGGTCGATCAGCATCTTTGGATATTTGCCCTTGACACATCTTATTTTTTTCACTTCGACAAAACAGTTCGTGGTGGATTTATCAGCGAATCTTAAATTGTGAAGCTCTCTGAAGACGAAAATGAACTTTTTAATATTTGTGTCCAGTAGAAAAAAAAAAAAAACTAAAAGTTTTGGTAATTGAATTATTTACTTGGCAATGACAATCTCTGAGAGAATTTCGTCAAACTTTTTTTGGCGTTCGCTGTTTATTTTCATGTCTCCCTCGATCGGAATTATTTTTATAACGTTCTTCTCTTTTCCTTTTTCGTACAGGAATACCTCGCCGTAAACACCTTCACCAATTTTTCGGCAGTATTCCAGAAATCTGAAGATCGAGCAAACATGAATAATTCGGTGCATAAAATGTATTGGAATTGGGAAAATTTGGCAATTCGAAATACTTACGATCGCGGATAACACTCGTCGAAAGGCAAACTTGACTTTTGTCCACACTGCGCAAGAACGACGTCTCTTGATTTTGTGCTAGACAAAGTTTTTGGAATGACATCTAGAGTTTTTCTCAGATCTGTGATGGTGAAATAACGAAATAAAGGATCAGCGTCTTTCGGATTTCAGGGAGCATAAAAAAAAAAACAATGTTTTTTCTTCCTCGACGCATTGCTCGCGGTTTGCAAGCCTAGAACGGTAACCCAGGGTCAAAAACGAGCCCAGGCGACTTTAAATCCATTTTACCGCATTTTTGACAAATTTTTTGACTTCAAGCAAAATTGCCCCAGGCTCACGTGATCCTGCATTAAAAAAAAACGAAAAGAATGAGCCCAAGTTGAACCCTTTTCGTTAAATTTTACCGGAGATATGAATTTTTCAAAATTTGGGTCTACATGACCCCAGTTCACCGTTCTAGAGTTAATGCGTTTCATTGGGAAAACATAAAAATACATAAATTCTGTTGTTCACCTTTCAACGTACTCCTCTGCGTTGTCGTTTGTTTATTTTCAATCGGGTTGATGCCGTATGCTTCGAGGAACGAAGTGTCTTTAACGTTGTGAAAACTCTTACAGTCGGGCACGACGCGGATCGAAACGCGACGGATAAATCTCCCAGGGCTCGCGATACCGAACAAGCGGCTTGTGTCGGGTTGACTGGACCCTGGGACCCATGCTGTGCTATCCCGTAGTCCGGTAAACAAGGGAAATTCCTTGCTGTTCTCATTTTTCTTTACGCAACTTTGTATTAGTCCTAAAATAATGAAATTTTATCAATTTAAAAAGTAAGCAACAAATTCTTGAGCCTAAAACTAGACCCTCGGTAGACACACATGGGTCTGGGGTGCCCGTTCAGCGAATGGCGTGAATTTCTAGATTTTCGTAATAAAAAAGAATTTTTATGCATCACGCAGTGCAGCTTCTCTCTTTCTGGAGATTCAAAACTACTTTCCTGAATTTTTGGACATTTTTTAAACGAGTCCAAATACCGTCGAAAACGGTAGAACGCCCCAGACCCATGTGTGTCTACGGAGGGTTAACGATTTTCAAGTTTGCGTCGTTGGAATGCAACGAAATTCTGTTTTTTTCTTGAGCATTACCGAAAATCGTCGTGGTTTTTTAAATTGAACAAATAATGATAAAGTTTTTTTCGTTGGACCCGAACGTTGCAAAGTTTAGTGTCACAAAACTTACCCATTTACCAACAAGATTCCATATAATCTTAATCCAATTATAACAATTTTCTTTTTTCCATTTTATATACTTGTGATTTAAAATGATGAATAGCAAAATATTTATGGAGAATGCTGAGGAATACGAAATGTTAAATCGTGTATAAAAACTCAATAAAAACACGCGATTGTACGAATGAGTGATTCGTATTTAAAGGGTAAAAGTTTTTTGTAAACCGGTCTTGGGGTTAAGTTTCAAGCACGGAAAATTTTGTTTGATGCTACGTCTTTCAAATAATTTGTTCTATTGTCTTTGTGCGAGCAACGCCTACGCGACACCTTTCGAACGCGAGTCACGAAACCAAGGATCTTCATTTTTTTTTTTCATAATCCCTTTACCGCAATTGGTAAAAAAATTCAAAAAATCATTGTATTTTCATTTTTCAAAAAATTCTCTCGTTTGAAAAAAACTGAACTTTCTTAAATTTTCGTTAAAAATTTCTTAAATCTAGTGTAAATACTTCGCTAGAAAAGTTGCATCATTTTTTTTCCCTTTTCAAAGAGAAAATTTCAAATTTCATTGAAAAACCAAGATAAAAAAATATCGAATTATTAAATTTAAAATTTTTTAAATATTTCTCGAATATTGTATTTTTCGACCGACATCGCAAAATGCATGGAGATTTATTATTGGGATAATGAAAATATTGAAAAAACTGTATACCTCTTTGTTGCATTTCCAATATATTTTGGACGCTCTGCCGCCATTTTTTGCCTTTCCCCACAGCGAGAAATTCCAAATCTTCTTGGCTGTGAACGTGATTCAAAATGGACAAGGATCTCGCCCACGATTTTCCAGGTTTGAGGTAAACAACTTTGTCTTCCTTGGTAGAATCGTTGGGTGTGTTGGGCGTAAACGACGCGCTGTGAAGTTGCTCAGATTTCTGTGAAAATTCATGGAGATTTTGTGAATTTTCAGCTGCCACGTCGATGGTCCTTTCTTGTGAAACTTCTTCTCGAATATCGTCCATTTTTGACGCCCTCGTGACTCGCTCAGATTTTTTCTTCTCGGAGGAAACTTTTTCGGTCTCGATCTCCGATATGGCGCTCAGATTTGAGCAACGATCGCGATTGGCTTTGCCTCTTCGTGTGATTCTGTACGGATCGTTGAGTCGGGATAACAAAACGACTGGCATCGAATCTCGTCGTTGGTCTCGGAGTGATTCGTCATTTCTACCGAAATTTTGTGAATTTTCTGCTCGAGAAAGATCCTTCGAGTCGGAAGCGTTTGAGGATTCTTTCTCTGGCGACGATTCTCCAGTTTTTTCGAAATTGTTCGAAGAAACACTCGGATTTCTCGAATTCCTGAAAAGGTACGAGTTTCCATCAGACTTTTCGTGGATCGATGATTCCTCGGTAGGGTTCTCGCTGCTGTAATCGACTTGCAAGCTTTCCATTTCAGTGAGCGGTTCCTCCGCGTCATTCGAGGGTCTCAAACGGTCGGAAGAAGTTTCGTTGGAACTCGTCGACGCGTCCACGTTCAATTGAGACAAAGATTCAATCGTTCGGGATAAACTTTGATCGATTTCGTGTTTTTTGTTTTTGAATTTATTGATTTTGCTTCTCGTTAACCGAGCCAGCAAAACGACGGGTTCGAGGGATCGATTGTTTGCCTGCAAATTGTTTTTCCTCAATTTGATAGAATTTATGGAATTTTCCAAGCTCTCGATCGCATCGTGGCTAATTTGGACTTTCGATAGCTGAACAGAGACTTCGCTATCGTTCGCTTCAACGAACTCCGTTATTTCGTCGCTCGAATTATTCTCCTCCGAGCTCAATTGCTCGACGTTCTCGCCGGTCTCGAAAAGGCTTCTCCCACGAGAAACACCCAACGAGCCCGAAATGGTGATCCAGTTAGCGTCGTCGTCGGGGCTTCGAGACTCGTCGCTGGGACTTTCCTCCTTGGCAACTTGCGCTCTTTCCTCGGAGAAACCCATGAATGGATCTTTCGTCGAATCTCCTGGACTCGCTTTGGTTTCCTCGTTGCAAATGGACGAAGAGCGCGAAGAAACGCTGCTCGAAAAGCGGAAAGACTCTTCGGTTTTGTCGAAAATTAAGTGAGACGTTTCACGAGTCGAGGATTCTTTCTCAAGGTCAATGGATGAATCGTCGGCTGAGGCTTCGCTGATTTCCGAGCGATCCTCGGGCTTCGGCGAGACTTCCGGGACTTCCTCGTCGCTGAAAAGCAGTCCCAAAGGTTCAGGGTCGGGCGAAAGCCTCAAAAGTCCGGGTCGACCTTGACCTGCGGACGATTGACCTTTTTCGTTCGTTTTCATGGAAGAAAAGCTCGCAGTTTTTTTGGAAACCGTTTCAACCGCCTTCAGAGCGAAACTTTGAGCCTCCGGAGCAGAAGACTCTTCGAAATCCTCGTCCAAGTTGCTCTGGATCGGGGACAAGCGAAGCAACGAATTAGCCGGAGCAGTGACTCTCGTGAAAATTGGCGTGCTGCTGGAAAAATTACGGCGGACGATTCTTTTCGGGAAACTCAATCTCGACAACGTCACGACAGGATTTTTCAAACCTTTTGTCTTTTTCGTCTCTCGGATTTCCACGTTTTCTGTCGATCCTCCAAAATCAATGGAATATGAGTTTTCATCAATCGTCGAAGGATTCTCAACGTTTGTTTCGCGTTTACCTTCCATTTTTTGCGAGCCAGAGTTTTTCAAGGTCACGCCATGATCAGCGGAATCTACCGATCGAATCGTCAACGTTTCTCGTGGAACATTCTCTTTCGATTCGCGCAATACACGCTTTTCAACGAGTTTCCTTTTTCGTTTCTCTTCCATTTTCTCCTCTTGAAAATAATTTCGAGTTGTCACAAAATCCATAAAATCTGAGGGTTCCTCGTTGATTTTTCGAGTCTCGCTCGAAAATGAGGCGGAAAGTTCTTCAAAACGCTTCCTGCGTTTTTCATCAATTGCCAAAGACGCAGAATCGTCCGTGGCGAAGTTATGGGTTTCTACAGACTCCAAGTTATTCGTGGAGGACTCTTTGGAAAGCGAGTCGACAGGATTTTCAGCCAGTTCCTTGCTCCGTTCATCAGGATTTTCTGACAATTCGAAACGGAGGGCTCTCGCTTCAGAGTCCGAAGAATTCGAAGGTTTGGACGTCGCGGAAGCTTCCTTGGGTTCATCATTTTCCCTGCTCTTCTGGTTTGAAGTAAAGCCCAAGCGTTCGAGATGGACACTGCATTCCCGAAGGACTTGAGAATCATCCGGATATTTGGACTTTTTGGAAAACTCCGACAAAGTCGCTTCAGCATTTTTATCCCCCGAACGTTTTTGCAAGACACGCGCTTTCTTACGCACGTTTTTTTTCTCAACTCCAAAGTTTCTATTTTTTGCGCTTTCTACATTGGGCCCTGCGTTTTCGTCCTTGAAGCTGGCTTCTCGTTTTTTTCTTACTCGTCGTCTCCTGGTCTCCGCAGTCTCGCTTTTCGTCGGGCCGCTCGTTCCGGCTGGATGGAGTCTCGGTCTCTTGCCATTGCCCAGTTTCTTTAGCGCCCTTCTTGGCGGTTGCGGCGAAGGGCTTGTAAAAAGTTCGTCGAGCAGAGGATCTTCGTTTTTATCGGGTTTGGATGCCTCGTCGTCGCTGCTGGAGTCGCAGGAGCCATCGGACGCTTGGTCCTCGGGAACGGGATGCTCTCTGCGCCAAACGGCAAATTCAACGTTAACCAAGAAAATATGTGGAGTGACGATAATTGAAAAAAGCGAACGTACATTACGTCTTTGACTATTCGATCGAAAGTCGTCTCGAAGGGATCGTAATCCAAACTGTCGTCAAGGTTCGACGTCGACTCGTCTTGTGTTTGTGGAATCGGCTGCTCCGGCGGAATTTCGTTACGAATAATTGTTTGGATGCTCGCCGGGCGGGAATAAAAAAACCGGTTTTTTCTCACGTACGTTCTCACTGGTTTTTGCAACATTTTTTATTCTCTGCAATTAAAAATTCGTAACCGAGTCTCAAACGCAAAGAAATTCTGTTTTTTCTTGAACAGAGTTCGTGATTATTATTCAATATTCAGTCACAACAGAAAAACGATCTTTTTTGAGGATCCAAAGAAAAAATCAATGCGAAAATTTTTATGATTTTTGGAATTGATAGAAAAACGGGTTTTTCGTTGAAATTCAACATCGCGAACTCATGAAAATGTGAAACTTCGAGAAAACGAGAAATTTCCGATGTCACTGAGTACGAAAATGAATTCATTTAAAAATGTCCAAATTTTTAGAGTCTGCTTTCGGCTTCTGCTCACGCAGCTGCATTTTTTTTCGTTTTTGGGCGAATTTCGCGGCAAAATCTCTCGATGTGCGCGACCAACAACAACTTCGGGATTTGTTGGTTACGTACTTACGTATGGTTTACCGGGAAATCAGTAATTTTGTGTTTTGGCAGATGTTCTTCGTCACGATCGGATTCCGATTATCGAAAAGTTCGATCGAGAAATGAATTTTTGTCGCAGGGAAAATAATCGAGCGGAAAAGCACGATTTTTCGAATTACATCGTAATACGCGGCGTCGAAAAACGTCAGAGCAAAATACGCCGGAATATTCACAAAGTTGCTGGTTAGATAAAAATTCATAAAGATTCATACCTCTTGCGATTTTTCGTCAATTTCGAAAGACGCTGCAGCGTCTGTCTCTGGATTAACGATTATTTGTAAAAATTATAATAATACAACGCAGCGAGATGATTGCGATCGTAGGAAAACAAAACGAAGCATCGCCATATTGAGATTTTTTCAGTTTCGGCGATTCGAACTCGAACTTTCGAACAACGCACACACGGAGCGGAGCAAAATGTGTGTTGCGCGCGCGATTGCCCAAAACAAAAACGACAAGATCGCGACGCAGAATCCGCACGCGGAATGGCGGCGACAGGGAGAGTGGGGAAAAGGCGAATGAGCGTTGATCGTTGCTCGTTGCTAAGGAAAAGTGTGCGTCGAAGCAGCGGGGTGAATATCCCTTTTTGATAATAAAAACTGGTTCATGTGCGGGATCAGCTGATTGCTCCGTGCAACAGCGAAATTAAAAAAATAAAAGGTTTAAAATGTCAGAGGACAAGAAAAGCAAAGATGTTTCGGTGGATCCTGAGCTGAATGATTTGTTGGACAGTGAGTGAAAAGTCTCTCGGGACATAAGAAAACGCTGTAAATGTAATTGCAGTTAGAATTTTCGGTGTCGTGGTTCCTAACCTAAAAATCGCTAAATTTCGGAATCTCGCTTTTCTGTCAAATCGAAACGAACGATCGCTCGCCACTTGGCACTCATTGACGTTTCGCGATCAAGCACGACAGTGAATCGCTTTTTTTCTCCCTATATCGATAACGAGAATACGCCCATTCGATTATTACGTAATTCTCGAAAAGAGTCAAAGTTCGCGATGTCATTAGCATCACAGACGTTTCTTTTTATTTTTCTTTACAGCATCTTTGTGTTCCAGGTGCGTTGGAGGACTTTGACAAACCTTCGAAAAGCGCGGCAGCCCCGGAGGCCGAAGGTCAAGCTATTTCTTCCTCTTTACGCGCCGGCCCGGACGATGCTCCCGAGGAACTTGTCGACGAGACGTGGCCCCAAGATTTCATCAAGCAAGCCGCCGATCAGTTTGAAAAAAATCTACAGAATCTCATGAATAACGGTGTGGAGACACTATTTTTCTTTTTTTTCCTCTAATTACTCATTCTTTTTCGCGCTTTGGTAAAAAAAATTCGCGACTCTGATGAGAATTTTTGGAATCTATGACAAATACACAAAATCTACTTTTTAACTCTGTGCCGATCATACGGGTCTTTTTGACCCGAGCGACAACTTTTTTTCCAAAATCTTGTTTTTCTAAAAAGTTTCATTTGAAAATGATAGAAATGCAACGATTATAACGAAAGCTTAACCCTTTGAATACATCCTGGGTCATTTTGACCCGAACAATTTTGTCTCAACGATTTGTTGGCATTTGATTTTCGTTTTCGTCAAAAAATACATTTAGGCCCATAAAATATGGAGAATTCACTAGAAATAATGTTTCTACAAAAAACAAAAAATGCAGATTTACCGGAATACAACGATTTGGAAAACGCCTTGGGTCAGATTGACCCAATATGCACTCATAGGAGGTGCGCACTCGATGGAGAGTATTCCGGAATTTTTTAACGATTTTTTTTGTCTCCAAATACGCGAGATACAAGCAGCAGGACGAAAAACCAATACTTGGATGGGTGACCGCTAGGCCGACCACCGCGGATGTAGTTTTCATAAAGCGTATTTATTTTTTTAAATTAGGAGTGGAAGGCGATCTAGGAGCTTCGTTACAAAAAATGGCTCAGAGTGTGGCGAACGCGATAGGAACAAATCCGTCAGACTCGGAAAGCGATAGTCCAGATTTCCAGGCGGCCATAGCGCAAGCCTTGAAAGACTTGTCGGCGACCTCGGAAAATCTGCAGGTAAATCTTGCCGAGAAACTTGATTAAGGACGTTGTATGCAAAATTTTCTATCGATAGAATTCCTTTAAATTTGCACCACACCAAGAAAATAGTGACATCTAACAGTTCGCGGAATTTTAAGAGCTTTCATCATGTACAAGTCAAGATATTTATTTAAAAAAATTACTATTTTCATTCTCATAAGAGCGTGTGTTAAAAGTTGCAATTTTCAGCATTAAATATATCGATTTCTAAATGGTGAAGCCTCTTGAAACTTTGCATACACTTTTATGTAAAATCGAAGAAGTTTTATTTAATTTTTCAAAATAATCGGTCGTTAAATATTTTCGAAATTTTGTTTATTATATAAAAAATACAGATTACCTTGGAAAATCTTGGATTTAGAGGACGTTGTTCTTTAGTCCATTTGTAACAAGTTTTTTTGAAGAACTTAGGCTCGCAAACCATTTTGTATGAAAGAAAAACTGAAAAGAAAAATTTAGATTCGATCGTCGCCATACAACGTCTTTAAAAGTTGACAACAAGTGGAGATTCAATGAAATGAAAAATTTGGTCGATTTTACAGAACGCCAGCCCAGGCCTTACCGAGGCCGATCTCGCTGCAATGTTTGGACAAACCTCCCTCGACGACGGCCCCAACGACATACTTCCTTTCATGCATGGAATGATACAATCGTTAATCTCTAAAGAAGTTTTGTACCCTTCGCTCAAAGAACTCGTCGACAAATATCCGGCCTGGCTGGAAGAGAAAAAGACGACACTACCTCCGGCTGATTTGGAAAAAAACAATAAACAGTTGGAGCTCATGCAAAAGGCAAGTTCATAATTATTAAACGACAACTCAAAAATTAACCGATTCTCGACTTCTCTAAGTTGTACAATTGCTAGTAGAGAAATCCTTGACAGTAATTCTCGCTCAGAGTTAAGGTATTACTATCACAAAACGACTTTATTCATGGTTCTTTCAATATTTCGTATAAACGTTCTTGGCACCAAAACTAACAGTTTTCTCCTCTGTAGAAACATTTTCTGACGTTTAGAATTTCGAGATTTTTCATTTTCAATTTTTTATTATTTTTCCCATCTAAACGCGTGTAAATTGAAGTCGCGTTTCATTTGTTTTTTTCTTGCAACGTTTTTAACGAAACGTGACTTGAATTTACACGCGTTTGGATGGGAAAAATAAAAAATTGAAAATGAAATATCTCGAAATTCTAAACGTCAGAAAATTTTTCTCCTTGGTGGCAAGAACGTTTATACTAAATTTCGAAAGAAGCCTAAATAAAGTCGTTTCGTGATAGAAATAATGAAGTGTGGAAAAAATTTCGATTTCGACTTAAAAATCATCCATGACGCTAAATTTTTCAGCAACGTTGAAACGCAACGAAAAATATATCTTTCCATTGACGATTTGTTAAATTTTCAAAATCCGCCAAATTTTGCGAGCCGATTTATTTTTCGGGTCGCAAAAACCGATCGTTTCGTCATTGCAATTAAATTTTGCATTTTTATAATTAGCTCTGTCAAAGAAACAAAAGAATTTCGTTTTCACTTGTCCGGAGGCCAAGCCGAAACGAAATAATGAAATAATCGGCTGAACATTCCTCCGGCAGGTCTGTACGGAATTGGAAAAGGAGAACGACAGCGATTCGGAGGAAGTGAAAAAGCAACGTTTCGACAAGATAATAGGATTGATGCAGGAAATGCAAAATTACGGTCAGCCACCGGAGGAGCTTGTCGGCGAACAGCAATCGGCCTTTTTCCAAGTAGATCCGGAGGGTAATCCGGTGTTGCCGCAGTTGCCGGGCGGAGTGGAATCGCCGCAAAACTGTGGCATAATGTGAAGAGACTGAACGAGTCAAAACGCAATAACGAAGTAATCCGAGGATGGGTAAAATTTTCGTCAAGTTTTAAAAAAACGTAGTGGTCTCGTTTGGATTTTGTGGCGACGAAAAAAAACGAAAAAAAAACGGGGAGACGAAATTTCGAGCGGACAAAAAAACGCAGAAAATTATTCGATTTCGATTTTTTCGACACGTGACACAAATTTCTATGATTTACTTGTTCTCTCGGTGAATACATTTTCTTTAAGGGCTTTCTTAAGTCGAACACGACGCATTAAATCTCTACGTGCACATACGAGTCATTTATTTATTGTTGAAGCTTTTCTTTGCTTGGACGCTCCTCAGTGGCGCTTGTTGCTCTTGTTATTTTTAAGGTATTACCATCACTAAACGACTTTATTTAGGGTTCTTTCAAAATTTAGTATAAACGTGCTTGGCATCGAAACTAACAGTTTTCTCTTATGAAGAAACATTTTCTGACGTTTAGACTTTGAGATATTTCATTTCCAATTTTTTATTTTTCCCATCTAAACACACTGAAAAGAAAATTTCGTTGGAAAAGATCGATATTTTGTTCGATACGTTCGACCAAACGTTTTTTTTTCAATAATCCCAAAAATAGTGTTATCGCAGCGAGAAATATTGTAGAAAGTCTCTTCGGAAGCTAATTTTTGTCGTTCCAATCGTAAATTTTGCTGACAATTCCGTTAGAAACGAAATATACTGCCAAAATAACGAAACATTTTGAAATTATCAAAAAATATTTAGTTTACCGTCTTCAACAAAATGTCGAAGATTTTTGAACAAAATTTCATTTCCAGTGCGCGTGTAAATTCAAGTCGCGATTCTTTTGTTTTTTTTTTATTGCAACGTTTTTAAACGAAACGTGACTTGAATTTACACGCGTTTAGATGGGAAAAAATTGGAAATGAAATATCTCAAAATCTAAACGTGAGAAAAATTTTCTTCCTAGGAGAAAACTGTTTGTTTTGGTGCCAAGAACGTT
Organism: Hyposoter dolosus; assembly: GCA_963921915.1. NCBI lineage: Eukaryota > Metazoa > Arthropoda > Insecta > Hymenoptera > Ichneumonidae > Hyposoter > Hyposoter dolosus. Next base: position 5,655,224 of record OY998140.1, read on the forward strand.
TTTATACGAAATTTTGAAAGAACCCTTAAAAAAGTCGTTTCGTGATAGTAATACCTTAAGCAATTGGTTCGTTAACGCCGGAGGTATGTTCTGTATGTATATAAAATAAAATATACGTATACTTTTGAACTGTTATTCGTCGCCAAGTTTGAGCCACTCGCCGAGTCTTCAAATCGAGCGAAAAAATGGATTTTGCTTCCTTTTTCTTCTAGACGATCGGGGCTTGACTATTTTTTGAAATAATTGTACCGCAATCTCTCGATTCCGGTCTATCGTTATGCATCTTTGCGCGAATATGCTCCTTTATCGTTTGTGACTTAATTACGAGGTTTCTTCTAGGAAGACGCACACAAAGCATCGACGCCTGGCAATACTTTGCCTTCCAGCAACTCCAAACTCGCCCCACCGCCCGTGCTCACGTGGCTCACTTTATCCTCAGTCTTCCATTTGGCCGCACAGGTCGCCGTGTCTCCGCCTCCGATAATCGTGATCGCTCCGCGCGTCGTCGCTTCCACAACTCCGTCCATTAAGCTCTTGGTTCCTTTGCTGAAGTTTTCGAACTCGAAAACACCCGCTGGTCCGTTCCAGATTATTACTTTTGCTCGCTTTATCGGTTCTATTGATAAAAACATTTTGTTTTTGGATTACAATTGTTTGAGAAAATGTTTTCTGAATAGTGACATTTTTGGCTGTTATTGAAAATCGGTTTTTGTCGATTGAGTCGCGATTGAGAAAAGGGCAAGTACGGACTTGTACACAATATCTTGAAAAATTTGCAGTAATTAGAGCGGTTGGACGATTTTTCAAAAAAACTCAGATTTTCGTAAAATTCGAAAAATTATAAAATTTAAACCGTTCAACCGATATTTTTCAAATTCAATACCAACCTTCCTATTATGATACTCTATTTATAAAAAAAAAAATTAGTTATAAATCTTAAAATTTGTGCAAGTTAGAGCGTCGACAGACTTTTTTTGAAAATTTCAAAATGCCGTAGAATTCGTATTTTTCTAGCTATTCCAAACAAAATTCTGAGAGAACGAAGAGCTTGCATGGATTAACATCTGTGCAAAAGGGGAGTCCTGTAGCTCAAACCGTTCTCGAGTTATGAACGTTTGCATTTTGCACTGCCAGAACATACACACACACACATCCGGACATTTTTTCTAGAAATGATTTTTCGATGTTTTGGGACATTTTAAGAACATTGACATTGAAAACTGGAAAACAAAAAAAATTTCACCTTCACATAGCTTCCTCTGTGAGGAAGCAAAACGAAAAAATTAATTACCAGCAAACAATTCGCTGGACTTGGGTCCGACGTCCAGGCCCATCCATCCGTCGGGAATGCCGGAAGCAACGTCGGCGCTTCCGACTGCTGCGTTTTCCGCGAATTTATCGGCAGTCACGAAATCAACGGGAAGATGAATCTGCACATTATTCTTTGTTGCCTTCTCCAACAAATCTTTCACGATCTTGGCGCCTTCCTCGTCGAACAACGAGTTGCCGATCTACTCAAAATCAACCAAGTTTTCTCCCTTCGATTATTTTGGCCAAAAAGGGGCCAACGGGTCAAAAAGACCCATCGGGCATAATTAGCAAATTGCAACAGAGTAAAAACTTTACCTTCATGTCTTTGGTGACCTTGAGGAAAGTGTAGGCCATTCCACCGCCGATGATCATCTCATTGACCTTGTCCAACAGGTTATTGATCAATTGAATTTTGTCTGCGACTTTGGCACCGCCAAGAATGGCCAGGACCGGACGATCAGGATTGTTCAGAGCTTTGGCAAAATATTCCAATTCTTTTTTCAGCAGGAATCCGCTGGCTCGGATGTCGAAACCGTCGCCCATCATGGAGCTGTGCGCGCGATGGGCAGTGCCAAACGCATCGTTTATATAAACGTCGCCGAGCTTCCTGAGCGACGCTCTGAATTCCGTGACCTTGTCCTTGTCCGCCTTGATCTGTTGAATTTTTTGGAATTTTTTTGACTCGATTATTCAGCGGCAACGAGAAAAACCGATTTTCTACCATTTTTGACCTTCAAGGTCAAGGTTATCGAAATTTTTAGTCGCGCGAGGAACTTACTTTGCTGCCGTCCGCGCCGACGCCCTTGCCTTCCTCCTCGACGTGGAATCGAAGGTTTTCCAAGAGGATTATCGTTCCTGGAGCAGGATCGGCGCAAGCGGCTTCCACGGCCGGGCCGACGCAATCGTCCAAAAATTGGATTTCTTTGCCCAAGAGATTCTTGAGTTCATCCGCGACGGGCTTCATCGTGTATTTCAAATTTTTCGTACCGTCCGGTCGTCCCAAATGGGACATGAGGACGATGGATTTGGCTTTTTTTTCCAAAGCATATTTGACGGTATCGAGAGCAGCGACGATTCTCTGAGTATTTGTGATTTTTCCTTCTTTCATTGGGACATTGAAATCCACGCTGCATATCGACCATTTGTTTCGTAAGAATTTTCCTTTTTCGTCATCGATGTAATTATTGTCATTCAACAATTTAGAGGAATTATAAAAACTCACCGTATGAGGACCCTCTTGCCGGCGAGCTCGAGCTTGTCGATGCTAAGTTTATTGAGCGCCATTTTTTCACTGATTTGCTGATTTTTTTTCGTTATTAAGAAACTTAAGGCTCGATGTGCTTGTCGAGAATATTCAGTGAATCGATTAATTATCACTGTTTCGTCTTAGACACGTTTTTACGAGAACCGCTCGTCGGAGCCTTACGAATCGCTCGAACGAGCTGACAATGTCAAACCAAGGGCGTCGGAGGTGGCGGCATCGTACGCGAGATTCAAAATGGCGCGCGTTTCCGATCTACTGATTAGAAAAACTAAAGCTTGCGCGAGATTTTCATATTTTTAGTGAAAAAAACGCACGAGATTGGAGGAATAAGTCATGCACTTTGTGCGATCGTGCGAAAATATTCAGCGGAAACATTATTTCGTTGTATTTTTTTCCGATTCCGGAATTTGGGCGAGGATCCGTGAATACCGCACGCGCCTGCGTCGTTCGGGCGCGTGATTATTCAAACGATTCGATTTTGATGAATGATTTTTGACTAAACTTTTGAGCCCTCGCCTGTATTGACGAAACTTGGACGCGGAATAGTCGATTTGCCGATATTTTGAGAGTTTTCAATTTATTCGAAGCTTTACATTGAAACGCGATAAAAAATGGCTGCGCGAAGAAAATTTTCAAAGAAGATGGTCGCAGCAATGATGATGACCATTGGCCGCGTGGTCCAGATTCCGTGCTTCTCAGTTTCGAAGAGTGAAAAATAGCAAGAACAAAAACATGGATAATTTTTCCAACAAAATTGAAAATTTTTCGTTTTTCATCGAAATGGGCGAATAAGAATTTTAGTAACAATTAACGATAATATGCTTCGATGGATAATGACAAAAGCTGGCGGTTTCCTCATTCCAACGACCGAAGCATTTCGCTTTGCTGTTCGATAAGGAAAAGAGCTAGCTGCTGTAATCAAAAAAATTTCATAATTGGACGTGACGAGCACTCTGTTTACGTGACTAGCTTCACGCACGTTGGCGGACGCCGTGCAGTGACTGAACGAAACACTGCAGAGCAGCTGATGAGTGTTTGTTCTTTAGGTTCTTTATTTTGTGCTGCTCGACAGTGTAGAGCGTGATTAGCCGCAAATTCACGAGTTTTCGTGCGAAAAGTTCTGCGGCATTTTAGAGGTGAGTCTCTTGTTTTCGCGTGTAAAAAAAAATGTAGATATTTTTAAATAAAAGACACACGGCGTTGTACACTCGCCGGGAGGTTAATAATAAACGAGCTGGATAAGAACAGAGGCTCGGTCGGCATTTCAGGAAACTTCCTTATCGATAAAAATTCGCGTGTTCGAAAAATGCCGAAAAATAATGAAAACAAAAAATCCTCGGTTTCAGAGATTTAAACCGTTCGAGTGCACACTGGGTCGTTTTGACCCCAACAATTTTCCGTCACCGATCGCTTCGTATTTCGAATCTATTGCCATTTAATTTTCGTTTTCGTTAAAAAATCAATTTACCACAAAAAACGTCTCTACAAAAAAAAAAAAATCATATTTACCGGAATAAAACGGCTTGAAAAACGCCTTGGGTCAGATTGACCCAATATACACTTATGGGCGCTCACTGTTACCAAAATTTTTCAAAATTCGAAAATCGCAGAGAATCGTCAAAATATTATTCAAAGCCTGTAAAATTAAATATTTCCTTCCAAGCCAAAATCAAAACGGTGTCAAAAAAACCATAAATATCAAAAACTAACAATTCTCGATTTACAAGATTTTAACCAACTTTACTATTCATTCATTTATTTAATAAATAAATAAACAAATAAATAAATAATAAATAAATAATAAATAAATAATAAATAAATAAAACTTTACTATTGCCAAAAATTTTCGAAATTGGCTTAAAAAAACGAACATTGGGAAAATTGTAAAAAAATTATTCAAATCCTGTAAAATGATGAAAAATTTTCTTCCCAGACAAAAAAACAAGTCATGACAGTGATACTCGGAGGTGGAATATCCGGACTGAGTGCAGCCTTTTACGCAAGCGAGAGGCGTCTAGCCCCGCCGATACTGTTGGAAGCATCGGACCGATTGGGTGGATGGATCCACAGTTTGAAGTTGGAGAACGGAACGATTTTCGAGATGGGTCCGCGGATGATAAGGCCCCGAGGTCCCCAAGGAAAAAACACGCTGAAGCTGATAGATCGTCTCGACCTGACCGACAAGCTTTGGAACCTTTCCTTCAATCATCCAGCAGAAAAAAATCGAATGATCTACGTAAACGAAAAATTGCACGTTTTGCCAAATTCCATCAGCAAAATCTTCAAAACTGTAGAGCCTTTCGATGGGCCGCTCATTAAAATAGTTTGGAAAGATTTGACCAGCCCCAAAGCGATCAAGGACGACGATACTATTTACAATTTCGTTGAACGAAGATTCGGCAAAGATATCGCCGACAATCTCATCAGCCCCGTCTTGTGCGGCGTTTGTGCCGGAGACGCGAAGCAAATAAGCGTCAATATGATGATGGAGAGCATGTTCGAAGCGGAGCAAAAACATGGATCGATTTTCAAGGGTTTTGCCATCGAGAGGCTAAAAAAAATCTTTTCCTCAGGAAAAAGCGAAGAAACAGCGAAAGAGGAATATTCTCCATCGGCTACAGCAGCCCAAGTAGAAAGTTGGGCCTTGTGGGGCCTGGAGGGCGGTTTCGAGCAATTGCCGCAAAGATTGAGCGAGAAATTAAAAGCCCAGGGTGCAGAAATCCGTTTGAACGAACCCTGCGAAAATATAACGTTCTACGACGACAGAATTGAGCTGGAAACTGGCAAGAAACGACAGGAATGCTCGAGGCTAATTTCTTCCTTGTCAGCCAAAAGTTTGGCGCCCCTTTTGGAGCGTCAACATCCCCAGCTGGCCAGAGAGTTGTCAGCGATCCCTTGCGTCACTGTGGCAGTTGTAAATCTCGAATTTCCTGGAAAATCCTTGACGCCCAATGGATTCGGCTTCCTCGTTCCACCGAAAGAGAAAAATCCTATTTTGGGCGTTATTTTCGACTCGTGCGTCGTTGAGCGTGAGGATTCGACGGTAAGTCTAACGAAATATTTCCATTTGTGTCTCTGAAAACTTTCTCCGATCGATTAAACTGCAAAAATCATTAATATCAAGATTTTCGATAAAAAATTCCTTAATTTCAATTTTAAATAATTTTTTATTATTGAGTAAAAAATATAAAATAAATAACACAATGTTTTCTTAGTTCGAGTGACTATTTTAAAAATCCTAAGATAAATAATTGAATGCAAAGACTTGAGCATCTCGGACTGGTCGAGTTAGCAAAAAAACAAAAAAAATTATTGAGCGACGAGAACAGCTCGTTGTTCTATTGAACTTTTTTGGAAAGAAACAAAAAAAACTTAACTGAAACGGCGATACTTAATGAAAACAAGAGCATTAATGAGAGGCCCTCCGCGGATCGAATGATTTTTTTTATGGCGCTCCGGATGATGAGGACGTTGGAGTTTGCATCGTTGGAATGCAACGGAATTCTTGATTTTCCTTGGCAAGGCTCGTTGTTGAAATGCAGAAAAGAATTAAAAAAAAAAAAAAAAAATCAAAATTATCCAAATTTTTGAAAATTAATCAAATAATCAGTAAAAAAAAATATTTTTCGTTGCATTCCAACGGATTTGGCGAGAAGAAAAAGCTGGAAAAAATCTGGAATTCTCTCCATTGATTCTACTTTAACCTTTCGAGTGCACACCGGGTCGTTTTGACCCCAAAAATGTTTTTCCTCCGATCGCTTGACATTTGATTTTCATTTTCGTCAAAAAATAAATTTGGGCTCATAAAAAATGGATATTTACCGGAATACAACGATTCGAAAAACCCCTCGGGTCAGATTGACCCAATATGCACTCGCAGTGTCCACCCGCAGGCTCAATAGTCGTTACAGTCGTTGCATTTGTTTTTTGTCCAAATGAAAGATTTTGAAAAACAAGATTTTGGAGAAAATATGGTCGCTCGGGTCAAAAAGACCCATGTGATCCGCGGCAAGACTCAATATTATCATGATATGGCTTTGAATCGTAAAACATTCGAATCAACAGGTACTGACGGTAATGATGGGCGGTGCTTGGTTCGAACAACACTTTGGCGCGTCGCCGAACAAACAACACTTGTTACAAATAGCTCTCGATCAAGTGGCGAAGATACTCGGTATAAAAGAAGCTCCAACCTCGAAAAACGTGGTTATACTGAAGGACTGCATAGCGCAGCACGTCGTCGGTCATAAAAAACGACTCGAGAGAATCCGAAATTACATTTCCGCTCACAGGCTCCCTCTAGCGTTGTGCGGCTCCTCGTATCAAGGTATCGGCGTAAACGACGTTATTCTGTCGGCAAAACAAGCCGTATGTGATATCGAAGAACGTGCGAGATCTCCTTGAAATTACCAAGCCAAATGTTTTTCTTAAAACGATAAAAACTAAAAAAAAAAACAAAAAAAAAGGATACGTCGTACGCGACACGCTCTATGGCCCAATGAAAAGCTCAAAGGAATTTGCAAAGTTAATATCGATTAAGGTATCACTATCAGGAAACGACTTTATTTGGGGTTCTTTCAAAATTTCGTATAAAAACGTTCTTGGCACCAAAACAAACAGTTTTCTCCTAGGAAGAAAATTTTTCTCACGTTTAGATTTTGAGATATTTCATTTCCAATTTTTTCCCATCTAAACGCGTGTAAATTCAAGTCACGTTTCGTTTAAAAACGTTGCAATAAAAAAAAAACAAAAGAATCGCGACTTGAATTTACACGCGCACTGGAAATGAAATTTTGTTCAAAAATCGTCGACATTTTGTTGAAGACGGTAAACTAAATATTTTTTGATCATTTCAAAATGTTTCGTTATTTTGGCAGTATATTTCGTTTCTAACGGAATTGTCAGCAAAATTTACGATTGGAACGACAAAAATTAGCTTCCGAAGAGACTTTCTACAATATTTCTTGCTGCGATGACACTATTTTTGGGATTATTCAAAAAAACGTTTAGTCGAACGTATCGAAGTAAATATCCATCTTTTCTAACAAAATTTTCTTTTCAGTGCGTTTAGGTGGGAAAAATAAAAAATTGGAAATTAAATATCTCTAATTCTAAACGGCAGAAAAATTTTCTTCATGGGAGAAAACTGTTAGTTTTGGTGCCAATAATGTTTGTACTAAATTTTGAAAGAACTCTAAATAAAGTCGTTTTGTGATAGTGATGCGTTATGGAAAAAAAAAAAAAAAAAAACAATAGAGTCATCTAAAAAGATAAGTTGCGAGCATGCAGTCGTGCATACATCCCGCACTAAAGAATAGCGCGAGTTGATCATGGATCGAGGATAAAGGCTAGAAAATTTGAAGAATCGCCTCCCACATGCATTTTCGTAACGTTTATTCAGTCGATCTTTATTTTCGATCGTAAAATAATTTCCAAACAAAAAACGCACGTGTAAATACATAAATAGTTGAAAATCTGGTAATTGGACGATCTTGAAGTTTGCAACGTTGGAATCCAACGAAATTCTCTTTTTTCTTGAGCAGAGCTCCATGATTCTTATTAAATATTTGGTCAGGACGATAAAACGATTTTTTTAAGGATCCAAAGAGAAAATAGGTACGAAAATTGTCATGGTTTTTAAAATTCAACAAAAAATGAATAGAAAACATACAATTTTTGTGTTTTTTTCCTCGTTTTTCTTGAAATTCTGGTTTTCACTTTTGCCGAAATTGATGAATTCTCTTTTTTCTTGAGCAGATCCCCAAGATTCTTATTAAATATTTGCACAGGACAATAAAACGATATTTTTTAAGGATCCAAATTAAAAATCGGTACGAAAATTGTCTCGGTTTTTAAAATTGAACAAAAAGTGAATAGAAAATATATTTTCCGTTGGATCTCAACGTTGCCGACGACAGTCTCATCTATTGAGAGAAGTTTGTAGTGTAAACATGAAAATAATCAGCCACGTAGAATTTTTAAGTCGTACGAAAATAAACTCTGTTTTACAGGAAACTAAACATTTCTTTTTTTTTACATTCTTTCTCTTTGGACAAAATTCCATTTTCTTTTCTTTATTTTACTCCAGCAGCTCAATTTCATTTAAAAAAAAACAAAATGTTGCATTCTATTGCACAATCCGCCGTCAATTACAAATTCAACTCGAAACGGATGAAACAAAAAGAGTCATAATTGCTTGCAAAGAAATATTGCTACTCTTGCGCAAAACTCTATAGCAAAGTGGTGCATTTATTTTCTATGGAGAAACCGTACCTGCGTATTTAACTTCGTCAAAAGCCTTTCTCGCCTTTTTGAGCTCTTCGTTCATCGTTAAGAGATCCTTTACCCTCGCGTACTTCCTTGCGTCTTTGCGAACTGTAAAAAGGAACGATAAACATTGGATTTTGCTGAAGATTTCGGGTGGACTTCCGAAAAGCAAAAACCGAAGTATTGCACTTTTTGGCGACTTGCAATATTTTTCGAAATATCCTTTTAAGGAGGCTCTTGGATAGCCAAATGGAATATCTGTGCCGAATTTCATGACGAAATTCGGTTTTTTGCTTTTCGCAAGTTTCTCAAAGATCTCTTCAGCGGCGATGGAATATTTTTTTTTAAATTGAAATTATCACCTAAAAATACTATGTCCTCGACCTGGACCCTTCCTGTTCTGCCGATTTCCATAGCTCGGTGGGTCATTTCGGTGATGAATTCAATGACCAAATCCTCGAGGAGATCTACGCTCTCTGTGTAGGGATTTTGGTCGTCGCCGAAGCCGTACATCATGCAACGGAGTTCTTTGGAAAAGAGACGTTTGCGACCGCCGGGCAATGTGCCGCCGATGGGGATTTCTGTTTCTTCGTCTTCAAACTTGGAAAAAAACGAGAAAATCGTTCGCAGAATTGGGGATGATTGATTTTTTCTCATTGTTTTTTTGTTTGTGTTCGGGAGTTAATTTTTGAGGTTAGAAAAAATTGATCCGAGAAGCAAAAGTATTTTATGAAGAAATGAAGATTCGTACACAAACCTGCTCGAAGGCTTCCTCAGCTGCCATAATAAAGTCTCAACGAAAACAACTAAACCGGAAGATTGATGAAAATGTTTACTGTTGTATGAATACGATTTGTTGTTTATGAGTTATAAGCAGCTTTCGGAGTAAACAAGTGTCGAGCAACGCCACAGAACGAAAGGGCGGAGGCTCAAGAAACTAAAGTATTTAGTGTGCGCAGCAGCCACGCGCTAGGTTCACGGAGGCTGAGAAGAAACAACCGACAGAATATTCGAGTACGAGCCTTCGATCGAAAGTTCACACTCTATATTTATATTTATTTATATTAATAAATAATTCATATTTGTATAATGATTATAATAATTAATAGTAATTATTAATACCGATGATGAATTATAAATAATAATAAATGAATGAAAATAATTTTATATTTATTTATATTTATTCATATTTATATTTTAAAAACAGCCGATAAGAGAATTTCTAGACAAAAAACAACGCATCCAGTTTATTGCTTTGAAAAAAACCGCCGAACCAAATTTTTCCTTAATCAGCGCCATCTCTCGACCTGCCGGCAAACGACGGACCCATACTAACGCGATTCCGTAAGCGCTGGCGCCTCTACAAACCTGTAACATAATTAGAGGTGCATATCCATATATATAATAGCAACTAGGTAAACGTTTACATATTTCGGGGGAAATATAATAATATCCCTTCTCCTGATTCGTCGTTATAGACGATTTTCACAGGCATTTTATCGGTCGCCGCGTGAGATAGAATCCACACACGGGGCGATGGTAGATTTCGGAAGGAAAAAAATAAAAAATCGTACGAATTGTCGATTTAAACTTCTACATATATAGAGATCGCGTGAAACTTTACGGCGGGGTGTGAACACTGTGAACCGAGTGTAACCGTAAGCGCGGAGGGACACTCCACATTGTGCACACATAGCGAGCACACAGACACTAAATACGTTCGGAGAATAGGTGAAGAAAAATCCTGGTTCCGTGGTGGTGGTCAATGGCCATTGGAGAAAAGACGAAAGAATAAATAGTTGGAAACTCGGTGAAAAGTGGTTGCCGTTTTCTTAACGTTTTGTAAAATGTAGTCGTCACCGCGTTCACGGCTCAGCAAAAACGAACTGAACACTTGGAGAGAAGTCGTCGCGCTTTTGCGAATCGACGAACGCTGTGCTCTACGATTTATCGCGGAAAAGTGACGCTTTATCCCGTTTTCTTATTTATTCCATGACTCCTCTACCCCATAATACGTAAGTAAGACGAATTCTCTGTTTTCTCCTTTCTCAAACAATATTTAACAGTCGAATTATTTACCCAACGCGAGAAGCCTCGATCCTCTCGACGTACCGTCCCATAATTACGTACGTGTCGCTATATATATATATATATATATGTATACACACTTGCGAGCGATGTATACACTGAAAAGAAAATTTTGTTGGAAAAGATGGATATTTAGTTCGATACGTTCGACTAAACGTTTTTTTTTTTAATAATCCCAAAAATTGTGTCATCGCAGCAAGAAATATTGTAGAAAGTCTCTTCGGAAGCTTATTTTTGTCGCTCCAATCGTAAATTTTGCTGACAATTCCGTTAGAAACGAAATATATTGCCAAAATAACGAAACATTTTGTTAGAAAAGATCGATATTTTGTTCAGTACGTTCGACTAAACGTTTTTTTTTTAATAATCCCAAAAATTGTGTCATCGCAGCAAGAAATATTGTAGAAAGTCTCTTCGGAAGCTTATTTTTGTCGTTCCAATCGTAAATTTTGCTGACAATTCCGTTAGAAACGAAATATACTGCCAAAATAACGAAAATTTTGAAATTATCCAAAAGTATTTAGTTTACCGTGTTCAACAAAATTTCGACGATTTTTAACAAAATTTAATTTCCAGTTTATTGATATTTAGATCACTCGATGCATTCGTACGTGCGTATTGCTTGATTTTATCGCCAGATGCTCCTTGCCACTGGTTCTCCGAGTCGTTTATCTCATTTTTTCCATGGCCTTCAAACTTTTTCCCACAAATCGCGAAATTTTTCGTTCACTTCTCTCCCCTCGTACGTATACTCGAGAAATTGCCCCGAGTCAAACTTTTTTTCACGTTTTTGTTGGTCGTTTATTCGTTTTTCTTAAAGTCGAGAATTTAAACGTTTTTTCCTGTTTTTCATGATTTTAGGTTAGCGAAAAATGACAGTATTAGAAGCAGAAGAAGACTCGGATGAACGCTCTGTTCCACCCAGAAAAAAGTTTTGTCTGTCTCTTCCGAGACGAGAACACAACATTAGTCGGACCATTGCGCAGCCCCCTCACACATCCGCACGAGGGGGCTTCTTTGTTGGTCAGGATCTTCCCTACGGTGAGTTTCGCGCGTCTGAACCGGTGGACGAGGGGAATAAAAATTTCTTGACAAAAAAGAAACTGGCCGGGGGAACGGCAGTGACGAAATTTGGTGATTGGGGGATTGGGAAAGATGCGGGTAAAGTTGATGAAATTCTGACTGATGGAATCAAGATTTTATGGCATTTTGTGGAAGAATCTTGAATTTTTGGTTTTTTTCAAAATTTTGGAGTTGGCGTCGTTGGAACGCGCGGGAAATGATTATTTTTTGTGGCGGAGAACGACATTTTTGGACAGTATTTGTCAGAGACCATGGGACGACCTTTGTCGCTGTTGGAAAAATTGAAAAAAGTTGATTAACTATCGAAATAATGAATAAAAATTTTATTTTTCGTTGAATCTCGACGAAATAAATGATTTTATTTCTCATATTTCTTTTTATTTATTTTTTACTTTTTTTAAAATTATTGTTCATTGTGAACTTTGCAGAAAATCAAAATTGCCCAATAAAAAAGTGTATTTTTCCTAATGAATTGCATTACGTACTGAGCGATTTTATGACTCTGGAGTTCGCGACGTTGGATGCAACGAAAAATATATCTCTTTATTGATGATTTGTTGAATTGTCAAAATCATCGAACATTTTTCGAGCCGATTTACTTTTCGGTTAAATAATAAATATAAATAAATAAATAAAAATAATTAATAAGTACATAAAAATTAAAAAAATGAATAACAAATAATTCTGAATTCATATTCGTAAAATAAAATGCTATTGAAAATTTTAAATGACTTTAGAAAAATGAGTTTTCCATAGCGTTCGCTATCAAGGGAAATTAAAATATTGATGATACTGAAGTTTGCATCGTTGGACTAAACGAAAATTTCTTATTCATTATTTCGATAATTAATGCACTTTTCCTCATTTTTTTAGTAAATTCGTTTTTCAGCATGCAAAGAAGGTCGTCCCACTACTTTTGACAAATATTGCATGAAAATTGAATACTCTGCTCAAGAAAATAATGAGTTTTCGTTGCGTTTCAACGATGCAAACTTCAAGACCGTATGCATTAAGCAATCTGTAAAAATGGGTGTCGTTTTTGGTCGATTGATAAAGGCTCAAGCAGGATGTTGAATGGATATCGAAGTCAAGCAGGCCATCATCAAGATCCTGGATACGATTACATGGGAGCTGGCTCCGACGGTTTGAGAATAGCGACACTTTGCAATCTCGGCAACACTTGCTTCCTGAACAGCGTGATTTATACGCTGCGCTTCGCACCATCTTTCCTCCACAATTTGCATCATCTGGCAACCGATCTTTCCAATTTGAATGAAAAACAATTGCAAACTAAGGTAAGAAAAAAAAAAAAGGGAAATGAGGGCCCAATTGTTTTTGTTGTTTGCGCAGGAACAAAAAGTCTCGATGGCAATCGTTCAATTTAACTGGCTCATTAATATTTCTAGGTAAAGTCTTCGTCGTTAGGACGAACCGGCGTGTCGTTAACGGCCAGCGGAAGTCGAAGTTACAGCAGTAAAGATCTGCTGGCTCTTGCTGGTGTCGGTGAGCTCAACAAACCGCGCATACAAGTCGCAACCGAAAAACTTCATGATCTGTTTATGGCCCTAAGAGTTTCGGAAGCTCGCGAGAGCAGTGAACCTTATCAACCAGATGCCTTTTTACAGGCCCTAAGGTAACGCTCCACGAATAATCAATTTTTTTCTATCAATTGTTCAATTTAAAAAATCATGACAATTTTCGAACCGATTTTCTCTTTGGATCCCCAAAAAATATCGTTTTATTGTCTTGACCATTATTTAAATGATAAATTTCAGAATTTCCGAAAAACAGAAAATTAGAATTTCAAGAAATACGAGAAAAAACAATTTTTTTAAACTATGACAATTTTCGTACTCATTTTCTCTTTGGATCCTCCAAAAAGATCGTTTTATCGTCTTGACCAAACATCGAATAAGAATCATGGCGCTCTGCTCAAGCAAAAACAGAATTTCAAGAAAAACAAAAAAAAAACACAAAAATTGATGACACTGACGTTGGCAACGTTGAGGTCCAACGAGAAATATATTTTCTATTCATTTTTTGTTAAATTTCAAAAACCAGACAATTTTCGTATCGATTTTCTCTTTGGATCCTCAAAAAACATCGTTTTATCGTCTTGACCAAATACTATCGAATAAGAACCATGGAGCCCAAGAAAAAAATGAATTTCGTTGGATTCCAACGTTGCGAACATAGTGTAAAAATGATTTGGTGATAATTGATGGATAAACAGTGGATCTGTAAATTACAGAGAAGTGAATCCAATTTTCGAGGGAAATCAACAGCAAGACGCTCACGAGCTGTTGGTATGTCTTTTGGACAATATTCGAGAGACGTTTCAGTTACTGGTGAGGCACAGGGAGAGTCAATTTGGTCAGAGTAACGGTGGAATAGGAGATTTTATGAGCACGACCGACCGTATTACGGATTTACAAAGCGATGTCGGTAGTTCCGGTAAGAGGGCACTACGAGCGTCTTGGAAGAAGATGAAAGTAGCCAGCCGAGGAAGTACAACATCGTTAATACAAACAAACGTAAATGGAGTGGCGGTACCTTCGAGACCATTCGAGAACGGGCATGCCGAATTGACCGGAAGTAACGGAGAATTATTTTCGCATCGTCCCGAGAGCAAAAAATGTTTCATCTCGGAGGATTTCGAAGGCGTTAGTTTGTTGCGAACGACTTGTCTCGAGTGCGAGCACGTCACTGAGCGTAAGGAAACCTTTTGCGACATATGTGTCCCGATTGAGACGGGAAGATCAACCGACAAGGGTGAGTTTTATATCCTGAGTGAATAAAACATTTCTTAATGCAACGGAAACTTATGATTTTTCATAGTTTTACGAATCGAAAACTTAATTGACTAGAAAAATTGAAAACAATTGATTAAGGACGTTGTATGGCGACGATCGAATCTAAATTTTTCTTTTCCATTTTTCTTACATACAAAATGGTTTGCGAGCCAAAGTTCATTAGAAAAAGTTGTTACAAATTGACTAAAGAACAACATACTCTAAATTCAAGATTGTCCGTGGTAATCTGTATTTTTTATATGATAAACAAAATTTCGAAAAAATTTAACGAACGATTTTTTTGAAAAACTGAATAAAGCTTCTTCGATGTTACATAAAAGTTTATGCAAAGTTTTAAGAGGCTTCACCATTTGAAAATGGAAATATTTAATGTTGAAAATTGCAACTCTTAACAGACGCTCTTATGAGAAACTAATGAAAATTGCGATTTTTATAAATTAATATTTCGACTTCTACATGGTGAAAGCTCTTGAAATTACGCGAGCTATTGGACATGACTATTCTCTTTGTCTGGTGCGAATTTGAAGGAATTCTATCGATAGAACATTTTTCAAACAATGTCCTTAATTATCAAAATCATATCTTTCGCTGTATTCGAACGATGCAATCTTCAGTAGAATGGGTAAATTGAATTTTTCAGACGAAGATGGCAAGAGCATGGATAGCGAGGTTTACAGACGTGCCGTTGTCACCAGTGAGCTGCTATGTGGCAGAGACAAATATTGGTGCGCCAGCTGCCTCAGATACAACGAAGCCCGACGCGAAGTCTGTTTTCCAGCATTGCCACGACTTCTTGTTCTCCAATTGAAAAGATTCTATTCAGCTGCAGGGTAAAATTTTTTTTTTTATATTATTCATCACCTCGGATCACAAACGAGTCTTATTGGTCCTGCCACTTGGATCTCACGTAATTTGGAGAGAACATTTTTTACTGTATTCCTTAGAATGCAGACTTGGGTCAATTTGACCCAAGGCGTTTTTTGAATCGTTTCGTTCCGGTAAATATGCATTCGTTGTTTTTAGTTTTTTGCAGAGACGTTTTTTGTAGTAAATTATTCATATTTATCGGCCGAAATTGATTTTTTGACGAAAATGAAATATGAATGGTAAACAATCGGTGCCGGAAAATTTTTGGGGTCAAAACGACCCAGTATGCACTCGAAGGGTACATTTATTTCTTTCTCTTAACGAAACGTTTTGAAAAACAAAATTTAGGAAAAAAAATTGTCGTTCTCGTCGAAAGAGATTCGCGCAGAGTTAATTTTTGCTTCCTCGTAAAATTGCAGGTCAATGGAAAAGATCAACAATCACATGCCTTCGCCGTTGACGCTTCAGTGTTTCTGCGAAGAATGCAACGTCGATCAAGCCCAAAGGGGCGGAAATGTGCGACCCCCGGAATCCCGTCACGTCTACAAACTTTATTCCGTAATAATGCACCAAGGGGCAACGATGACCGCGGGGCATTATATCGCCTACACTAAAGTTCCGGACGATTCGATGTTGAGCGAGTATTATCGATGCGATCGCGACTGTCGACGTGGAAACTTTACGAAAGGGGGCAGCACCAGCAATACGAACAATCAAACCTCCGACAAGTCGTCCAGTCTACGAAAACTATTTCGTAGCAAGCCCAATATTAGCGAGAGCAAAGAACAACAACTCATGAGGGTTGGTTGTCGCAGTATCGACTGCTGCGGAATCGTTCGTGGCAAACATTCGGGCACGTGGCTCGAGTGTGACGACGAGGCTGTAAGGGCCATTCCCGAACGTGAACTCCAGGACAAATTAGCCCCGAACCCACGAAATTCGGCCACACCGTATCTCCTGTTTTACGTGAGAACCACGACGTAAGCATTCCTCACTTTCCTTCACCAATCTCTCTCTCTCTCTCTCTCTCTCTCTCTCTTTCTCTCTCGATCCCTAACCACCGAGTTCCCCGGCCCTGTGTCCCTTACCACAAATGTATCAAATGTCTTCGGTTTAAATTAAAACCTCGAAATACCCAACAGACAAACCGCGTCTTTTTCTCATTTCTCAACCGGCTTTAAAATATTTTTACAGCCGGCGATTAAAATCGACGTTTTAAAAATCATGCGAAACTATAGTTAGTTCGAGGCTTTAAAATTTAGAAACTTTTTGGCTGTACAGTCGTTAATCATTTTCTGTCCTGTGCTTTTATCTTATCGGGCAAAATCAATTTCGACCATTTGTAGCATTTTCGAAATTTAGTCTAGCGGATGCTGAAGATATTAGTGTCATTTTTAAATCGTCTAATGATTCGGTGAGCCTAATGCTTTTTTTTTATTTTGCCGATAGAACGAGGACACGTGTGTAGTACGAAAATTCTGTTATTGGTTGGCCAATTTTAAGCTGATATATAGCTCCCGAGTAAATATGTAAACTAGACTATGAGTATGTACATGAAAATTTCTTTTTTCTTTCAATTTCAATATTTTATTTCTTTACATTTAAATATACACGGGGAGAGAGAATCATTTTGAAAATTACTAGGGCATCATCGTTCCTTGGTATCGTGTCGTCTCTCCAAACGATTTCAGCAAATGCATGGCAATTTTCCATTTATTTTCTTTTTTAAATGATGGATTTAATTTTTTGAAAATCCTTGAAATAAATTGAAATAAATAATAAAATTTGAAAATTCTTTTAAAAATGGGGAAAATTTTGAAAATCCTGCGAATAAATTGGAATAAATCATAAAATTTGAAAATTCTTGAAACAAATTGAAGTGAATAATTAAATATGAAAATTCTTTTAAACATTGCTGAAAATTTGAAAATTCTTCTAAAAATTGCGGAAAATTTGAAAATTCTTTTAAAAATGGGGAAAATATTAAAAATCCTTTAAATAAATTGGAATGAATAATAAAATTTGAAAATTCTTCTAAAAATGGCGGAAAATTGTTGAAATAAATTGGCATAAATAATAAAACTTGAAAATTCTTTTAAAAATAGCGGAAATTTTGAAAATTCTTCAAATCAATTGGAGTAAATCATAAAATTTGAAAATTATTTTAAAAATGAGAAAAATCTTGAAAATTCTTAAAATAAATTGAAGTAAACAATAAAATTTGCAAATTATTCTAAAAATGGGGAGAATTTTCTAAATTCTTCAAATAAATTGGAAGGAATAATAAAATTTTAAAATTCTTTTAAAAGCGGTGGAAAATTTTTGCTTTTTTTCACAAAATTTCACTTTATTGCCAAATTTTCCACATTTCCGTCCAATAGCGGAATGAGATGAAAAATCTCTTTGTATCTGCTAAAAAATATCTCAGAGGGACGATATGGTAAGAGGGAACTATGACGTCATAGTAACTTTTGACATAATTTGGTCTCTGTGTACGAGTGGTGGGCAGCCGGTAAATGCTTTCGAATGTTTTTATACCTCCGTTTAATAATTTAAAAATGAATTTTCAAAATCTTGTGTTGACGAATAAAGTAATGTATAACCAGCCCGGTTTCCGGGTGAAACTACGATTAAAGCTGAAACTTGAAACCACTGAAACGAATTGATTAACTCTTTGGAGATTCGTAAACGTAAGTGGAAGGATTTTATTGCCCGGTTCCGTTTATTTGGATTATGAGGTGATTTCGTCGCCCGTATTGTTTCACATCCACGCAACTGTTCCCGGTCACGGATTGAGTAAATAAAAAGAGACTTTCGTCATGATAATTTCGGTTACTTTGCGGTGCGAAATATTTAAATAATAATGATAATAATTTTACGATAATTAGCAATTAATTATTTTTAAAAAAGAAATGATATTTATAGCTTGGCACTCGGAATTGTGTAATTGAAAAAATGCTCGAGTGCCTATTGAACTAGACTTTTTGAATATCCTCAAGAATTTGTATATTTTTGTTTTAAATCGATTTTTTGCCTCGAACATTCGCTCTTCGTTCGTGCGCCCTTTTGAATATTTATTCGGAATCTGAGATTTTTGTCTCCCGAGTCGGTACTTTGATTTTCTTTCTTTTTTTACTAATTTTTCACTCGTTTTTTTTTGTTTTTAATTAAAAAAATTATTGCTCATTATTTTGCCGCAAGGATTTGCGATCGTGGCACTTGCACGAATATTTTTTTCTTCTCCGGAATATTCACGCTCGATAACTGCTACATGTACATAATTTAAACATCTTAAGTCATTGCGTGTATTTTTTTATTACAAGCAGTCCCTCCCCACTCCCCTCTCTTCGATCGACAGGTTTTGTCCACTTTAAAAAGTATAAACATGAACCTGAACAAATAAATCATTTATACATTGAAGATAGTGCTAGTTTATTGATTTTATTGCGACATCGTTTTTTTTACATTTTTTGCTTGTCGGACGATTTTCTTTCGATGCAGGGAGAAAAAAAAGAAACAAAATTTAGGAAAAAGTTGCGGGATATCGAAAATCCTACACGGGGAGGAGGACATTATCGAAAATTTCTATGGCATCATAGTTCCCTGCTACCATGATGTCCTCTTGAAAGGATTTTAGCAAATACATAGAAATTTTTCATTTATTTATTTTTTACAAATGAATTTTTCAAAATTTTTTTAAATAAATTGAAATAAGTAATGAAATTTGAAAACTCTTCAGATAAATTGGAAAAAGTGTAAAAATTTGAAAATCCTTTTAAAAATAGCGGAAATCTTGAAAATTCTTCAAATACGTTGGAATAAATAATAAACTTTGAAAATTCTTTTAAAAATACAGAAAATTTGAAAATTCTTCAAATAAATTGGAATAAATAACAAAATTTGAATATTCTTATAAAAATAGCTGAACATTTGAATTTTTTTTTTTAAATAGTGGAAAACTTGAAAGTTCTTCAGATAAATTGGAATAAATAATAAAAATCTAAAGATCTTTTAAAAATTACGAAAAATCTTCGAAAATTTCAAACAAATTGAAATAAATAATAAAATTTGAAACTTGTTTTGAAAATTGTGAAAAATTTTACTACTTCGTTAAAGTTTCACTTTTTTCTCTCAATTTTGACATTCCGCGCCCAATTTTCGATCTAAAATGACCATTTGCTAAAATCTCTCCACCTTACTAATTTTTTCCCCGTGCACAAGATCGATTTCTCGAAAGTAATTTTTTTTACAACATTTTTCGTTATAATTTCGCACCGAAACTTTTTTGTTTAAACTTTCGAGCATGCTGTCGGCCCATACACATACACACAAACACACACACACACACACACACACACACACACACACACACACACGAATTTAATTCCTTGACGCGCAATCGTTGCCAGGTATTCTTTATATGCAGTGAATTATTTAATTCACTTGGCGTCCACAAACGCCCCACTTTTACCTCGCACGTATACAGTTGACAATAAGAAATCGTAGCAGGGAGTTGCTCATTGTCCATGAAGCGATCGACGGTTTTAAGGAACGCACAAAAAAATTTTATCGCGTGAATAAACAAAAAAAAAACGTGCCAAACGAAATAGAAAATTTTAAATAAAAAAAATTAATTATTCAACAACAAAAAAAAAACAATTTTTTCCATTTTTCATATTTTCTTTTCCACGAGTTTCAAATTAATGAAAATACCCTCTCGCGTTTGTTATGGGTTCTCCGGTCAATCATATACGTGGTCGTATATCCATATATCGATTAATGCTATAGGGGTCAGTGGTAGAGTTACGTTTTGTCCATCAGACTGACACATCGTCGTTACCAAGGCATCGTGCCAGTTGACATTCATATTTCGACCATTCGTTCGTCAATCCACCGAGCTCCGTACTCCAGAAATGAGAATATTTAAATTCATCCAATAAGGTGAGTCACATCGAGGATCACACTTTTTTTTTCTTGCACGTTTGTAATCGATTCGATTTTTAAATTTGACGATACTAATTGAAAAACGTGTTTATTGTTAAACATGTTTTCATCCTGTGGATTCCGAAATGATTTTAATTCGCATGGATTTTTTGTGCAATTTCCAACCCTTTGGAGTTTGGAATTTGTGAAAAAAAATTTTATTTCATTTTTCTATCTCGTGTGAAAAAAGTTTGGCAGTTTGAAAATGTCAAGAATTTATAGATGGAGCTTGAAAAGCGATTTTTCTCTTTTCCAATTTTTTGAGTGGCGTGAATTTCAATAATTTTCATTAATCATTTATTTTAATCAGTAATTTATACTTTTTTAGTGATTTTTATTTTTTTTTTTAGTTTAGTAATTTAGTAATATTTAATTAGTAATTTAATTAATCAGAGTTTTATTAAAATGCTCAAATTTGCATGGAAAATAAATTTTGTTCGATACTCTTTGTTTATCATTAATTTTCTTATTTCATTTTTACATATAAATGATCGAGCAACGATCGACAAATAAACTGCAAAAATGTACATTTAACATCGTGCAAATAAATTCGTATGGTGAGTATATTACAATGTTTTTTTTTTGTCGTCTGTGTTGGCTGTTAAACAACCTGTCGATATTCGATTTGTCGTACAGAAAAGCGTCACCCAATCGATCACCGCATTTGCCTGCTGCTGAGTGTTTTGTTACGTGTTCGCCTATTCACACTATTCCCTATTATCGTAATTACCATGGACATTAATAATTAACCACAGAGATTCTCACTGAATTATTAACCCTCTGCGAATCATACGGGTCTTTTTGACCCGAGCGACAACTTTTTTTTTTGGAAAATCTTGTTTCTTTTTTAAATAAAAATTGAATAAAAAAAAAGAAACAAAATTAAATTGAAAATACAAATGAAATCTTGGTTTCGTTTACAAATCAAACAAATTCAACGACTATAACAATTTGGAATGCTTAACCCTTCGAGTTCACACCTCCTGTAAGTGCGTATTGGGTCAATCTGACCCGAGCGACAACTTTATTTTTGTAAAATCTTGTTTTTTAAAAATAAAAATTGAATAAATAATAAAAAATTTTAATTAAATTAAAAATCAAAATTAAATTGAAAATACAAATTAAATTATGGTTTTCTTTACGAATAAAACAAATTCAACGACGGTAACAACTTGGAAACCTTGAAGTAGAATCGATCAAGATTACTCCAGAATTTTTTCACATTCCTTGACTCCAAATACGTCGGTTATATAAGTGACAGGACGAAAAGGACCCGAATGATCCAGAGTGCCATAAAAAAATCAAATGATCCGTGGAGGACCCTTCGAGTGCATACTGGGTCATTTTGACCCGAAAAATTTTCTCTCACCGATTGTTTGGCATTTAATTTTCATTTTCGTAAAAATAAAATCCAGGACCATAAAGTATTGACCCCATATTGACCCCATATGCACTTTCCAGGAGTCGTGCACTCGAAAGGTTCAAATTTGGTCAATAATCTCAATGAAAAATTGATTTTTCCATAATTCCAGATAAAAACTGACCGAACATCATGAAGTATCAACAGGTTTCTGTAGATTTCGTAAACATGGTGTTCACCGCTTTCTCGTATGTGGCTCTGGCCGGAGCAGCTTGGATCTTTCTGCGGCTTTTGCAAGCGTGTTTCTGGTTGCCACGTCATTTGAGAAAACAAAACGACGTGCAGCAAATGCTCCAGGAAAAGGTGAAAATAATTAACGTATTACTATCACAAAACGACTTTATTTAGGGCTTTTTCAAAATTTCGTATAAAAACGTTCTTGGCACCAAAACAAACAGTTTTCTCGTATAAAGAAAAATTTTCTTACGTTTAAAATTAGAGATATTTCATTTTCAATTGAAGTCACGTTTCGTTAAAAACGTTGCAAGAAATAAACAAAAGATTCGCGACTCCAATTTACACGCGCACTGAAAATGAAATTTTGTTAAAAATCGTCGACATTTTGTTGAACACGGTAAACTAAATATTTTTGGATAATTTCAAAATTTTTGTTATTTTGGCAGTATATTTCGTTTCCAACGGAATTGTCAGCAAAATTTACGATTCGAACGACAAAAATTAGCTTCCGAAGAAACTTTCTACAATATTTGTTGCTGCGATGACACTATTTTTGGGATTATTCAAAAAAAACGTTTAGTCGAACGTACCGAACTGAATATCGATCTTTTCCAACAAAATATTTCGTTATTTTGGCAGTCGATTTGGTTTCTAACGGAATTGTCAGAAAAATCAACGATTGGAACGACAAAAGTTAGCTTCCGAAGAAACTTTCTACAATATTTCTTGCTACGATGACACAATTTTTGAAATTACCAAAAAAAAAACGTTTAGTCGAACGTATCGAACTAAATATCCATCTTTTTCCAACAAAATTTTCTTTTCAGTGCGTTTAGATAGGAAAAATAAAAAATTGGAAATATCTCAAATTCTAAACGTCAGAAAATTTTTCTTCACAGAAGAAAACTGTTATTTTTGGTGCGAATAACGTTTATACGAAATTTTGAAAGAACCCTAAATAAAGTCGTTTCCCGATAGTAGTAATCCCTTAAAAAAAAAAGCCCGAGTCCTTGAACTCTCTCTATTGAAAATCGAGCTGAAACGTTTGCCCGCAGGTCAGTAGTTACGAGCAATATTTGCGCGACTGCGAGGAAAGGGAAAAAGCGGAGGAAAATCGAGAATCCGGTGAATCGTGCGAGTCGGCAGTGGATGCTGATGAAAAGCCTCCTGACCGCGACGAGAAAGCTGATGCTCCGGAAGGAAAAATCGACAATCGCTCCAGGGAAGAAAAGTGGAAAGAGCGACGAGAATGCTTGGAGATGCTGAAGAAAGAATTGAAGAGAGTCCAGAACGGCGGCGACATTTACGATTGGGATTACTTGCTGGAGGAGGACGATAAACCGGAGGACGAAGCAACAACGGAGCCTGATGAGATCGCAGCTACGAAAAAGGAAGAAATATCGTTAGCTGAGGAGGATTCCAATATTGAGGAAAACAAGCAGACGAACTTGTCGCAAACGATCGAGGAGAAAAAAGACAAGTAAATTTTCTAAAATCCAACAACACGAGAATCAACTGCGTGTTAATTATCAAGATTATAATATTATGTACACGTGTATTGAGAAGTGATATTTGTACTGCATCGAATTATTATATAAGGACGTTGTATGGCGAAGGTCAAATAAAAATGTTTGTTTTCAGTTTTTCTTACATACAAAATCGTTTGCGAGCCAAAGTTGATTAAAAAAAATTGTTACAAATTGACTAAAGAACAACATACTCTAAATCCAAAATTGTCCGAGGCAATCTGTATTTTTTATGTAATAAACAAAATTTCGAAAAAATTTTACGAGCCAT